>OZ025296.1:317215355-318415355 GCA_964019185.1 Maratus speculifer | reverse complement strand
AGAATTCTAACGTCCTCATTTGACCGGTCGCCGGTCGTCCCAGTTTTATATGGTTCAATGATATGATCTATATACAAACTTACTTTTGGCGGAAAAAAAAATTAGACGTCTATAGCTTTTTTGGTTTTACAAAATTTACGAACTTCGTTTTAGAAATAACGATGCGAAACCGCTCAAATGATAAATGAAACTTGGGTACTAAAAATTAATTCAATATCACCGTCCGTTGAAAATTCTATGTTAACTCCGGTGTTGGAAAATAGCAGCAGTAAATAAAATTGTATTTTAAAGCCCACCGTATAGTTAACATTGACTTTTATGTATGTTGCAGATATACATATACGCATTAAAAAAGACACGTAAGTAATCACATCTATTTTACATGAGGTATTTTCTTTATCGTTTTATCAGATTTTCACATATTTGAAAAATACTACTTGAATGTGAATTTTTACTGTCTTCGGTATTATTAAAATGCCTACAGGCGTGTTGTAAATGCACTAAAAAGTTATAGGGAAAGGTTTTTTTAAATTTTAAGTCTGACTGGGTGAAAATGTGTCTAAACCGGAAGTAGAACCTGACATGTGGCCTGCTCTGTTTATTGAGCTACTTGGACCGTCCAAACGTGGAGAAATTTTTAATTAATCGGAAAAAACAACAAATCCTGCGATATCTTTACTAATCAGTATAATTGACTTAAAAATAAGTACATCTACGTATCTATCAGTCACAGTATATTCTGCTGAGTTATCTAGATGGCAGACTAGAAGGCTATTTTGAAAAACGATTGTCTTAGTGAATAGTGTCGGTCTGTCGTCTTTCAGGTAGCTCAGTAAATAGAGTGTTGGCAATTTAAACCAAAGGTCTTGATTTCGCCTTCCAGCCTGGATATATCTTCATTCAATCGGAGAACTGTCAAATCGAGTAACAGCATAGTCACTTATTTATGTTTGCAAATAAACGACAAAACCAGTTTTAAAAATTGGTTATGTCCAAGAATGCTACAATAATCTTCGATGAACAAAACTTATAATTATTTTAAGGATATTTCTTAATTATTAGCGGTTATATGCAAAACTACACAAACATAATTAAATTACACAGCAAATAAAATATTACAAATTTGAAATCATACTAAAAACGATTAGGTTTTCATGTGTTACGAAACTACAGATAAATGAATAAATTCGGTAACATCAAAGGATGTTGATGACTCGGCACTTATGAGAAAATCACATATCTAATAAAACAAAATCATTCTTTAAGTAACAACACGTGGAACACTTTTAGAAAATGGCACATTTACAAAAATCGACGAGAAGAAAATGTTTAAGAGTCATTAAGTGATGCGACTTGAAAGTCAGCCAATAAAGAATCTCTTTTAGAAGAAGCAGCATCAGAATTTCACTTATTTGAGAGCAAGCATATCTAACGCAGTTACGTTAAAGGAGGTTAGTTAACTTGTTTACTTTTAAAAGATGTTTATGCCATGGAGATAAATTATATCTCAAACGAAAATTTTAAAATATAAAAATTAAATTGGATGCAGCTTTATTAAAATTAAATTTTAACGCATTCTTTCGGACTTAATATTACAATTTATGGTTTATTTTTAATTTAATTTTTTACAACAGAGCGCATTCTTTACATCTCATTGTCGCGTATCATTGTGTTGACCGTGAGACAATTTGTGTTTGTATTATGGGTGTATCTCGATTCAAACTGCTTATTTTCCGATTTATTTTTGAATTCATTTTTGCTCTCAGATACACCAAACTTTCAAAATCTCTTATTTAGAAAGTACACAAGGTGCCGTGAGGGTCGATTGTTTGATAAATGCAGAAAATATTGCAAAAAAGCAATCAAAAACGGCATTTCGAACCGATTTTTCCCAAGCGGGAGATCTGGGAACTAAAAAAAAGAGTCATACTGATAAGGTAATTGTTTATAACTCAAATTCTATTGAATTGAGCGTAAAAAGACATCACACGGCACCTCATACGTCCCTTCGAGAATCCTCTCAGCAAGTTTGATGTTTCTACTTTTAAAAATGTGTCTGAAATTGTATCGGAAAATTTCGAGCTGTTGAAGGTAGAAAAGCGTTTTTTCGAATACACCCTTATGATTATGGTTTTTATCAGAATTGAAAGCGAAACATATCAAAGTTATTTGTTTTTAATATACAGTAGACTCCCTCAAATCCGCATATATTTTATGGATGTAAACAATGAAACTTTCATCTCGGATATTGGGACAAAATTTGATTTTTTTAGTTTTGTATCAATTTCAAATATTTTTTAATTTGTAACTTTCTTAATAAAACTCTATTCTTTTTTTTTTTTTTTTTTTTTTTTTCACGAAGGAAAAATAAATGTTATTGGAAAAAATTCAAGATATAGCTGATATCACTGGTAATCACAGACTTCTTACCAAATATATTTATGGATTAATCAAGATTTTTTGGTTTGTTAAGCCTGGCTAAACTTGAAAAAAAAATCTTTATTTTATGATTTTGATGTGAATTAGTAATGTACGTTTATGAGGCAAGTTGGACTGAATATTTTTGGAAAAATACATTTAATCTTTATAATGAATATTTAATCATATACTATTGATTATTAACATGACCTTTGCTATTAGTATTTTAATCATTTTAAAAATTATCTAAATTTTTATTACTTTAGTTTATTACTTATTTTAATATTTTATTACATTGTAAGCATTCAATATAGTTCCGATTGCACTATTAATTGCACTCAAATTACTGTTTAAAAAAATGTAAACAAAGCAATGACCAGAAATCCGCAAAATTCTAAAATCCGCACAACCTCTGGTCCCAAGCTGTGCGGATTTGAGGGAGTCTACTGTATTTTGTAATACCTCTCCCAAGTAATATAAAATGTTTATTAAAATCTTTATAAAAAGGCAAAGTTCTTAAAATCTTGTGATTTTAATAATACGGGGGAGTCCGGGGGAGTCGCAACTGGGTTTGAACCTAGCACCTATTTTGAAAGGTTTGCTTCCCGTCTACAAGCTTCGATAGCAAAACCTCTCAGTCACTGGTGGAGCAAGGGAAAAAAGGGTACAGTCGGTGGAAATGAAATAAAAAAGTAAAAACCGTCCACTAATTCTGAAAAACATTATTGTAGAAGAAAATAATTTGTATCAAACAATTGGATATAAAGTCTACTTTTAAATGATGTATACAAAATTTTCTAAAAAGGCCATCTGCAATCAAAATAAACCCAAACTGTTTTTAACAACAGCAATACCCAAGTATAACACTATAAATAAATTCTACACCTTTCAATTGGCCTAAATACAAAATTTCATGAAATTCGTACCATTAGTTTCAAAGAAATTAATTATTTTAAACTGAGGATATTTTAAAGGTTCCATCCAAATTGAAGTTCGGTACTTGAGTGTCGAAAGGTTAAAGAATGACAAAGTCATTCCTGTTTATGCATTATTTCTTTTGCCAATAGGACCATTTCACTCGTTTAATATTTTTCCACTATCCATAGCCTAAAAGTTTCAATAAAATGAGTAAAGGACTGTGTATATGTAATGTTATCCTTTTGGGGGGGGGGGTCTGGCACATGATATCGTAAGATATTTCTAGGGGGATGAGGAATTGTCTTTTGATATCGATATCATTTTTATTCCAATCAAAAATTTCTCTTTTTATTAGCAACATGCTTTTTAGTTCAAAACAATATGTTATCATTTTTTAATCTGTTATCTAATTTTGGATAATTTCCAACTGGGCGAAAAATTGCCCAGGCCGGGAGTCGAACCCAGATACTTGGCTTACAAGGCCAATGCTTTACCTGTTAAGCTACCGGGGCGACTCCCGGCCTGGGCAATTTTTCGCTCAGTTGGAAATTATTCAATTCGTATGATTACTTTACCAATCAGTTAGATTGTGTTGAAAATAATAGTATGTTATCTATTTGTATGAAAATACGATGTTTTTATTGAAATCAGCAAATTATTATAAAATTATCTAATTCTAAAATATGGAATACCCCAACGTTTGACAATCCTATTCTTCTTCACACGTCATATTGATATATAATCACGATTCCAGAAACCATATGTGAAGTAGAACTGCTTGTGTTTACTAATAAATAACAGAGAAAGAATGTTGTTTACTTGTTTTGTTAAGAATTTCTATCTGTCCTCACCCTACCTCCGTTCGGGGCAAGAGCAACAAGATTTTATTTTACTGTTTTATTACTGTCATTAAAAGTTAAAATTCAATGAATAAATAAAATACAATTTTAACACATATAATTTAACTACGCGCTTGAATAAGGAAATAATAAAAGTCAAAAAGTTTGCTATAAATGATGAAATCTTTTACGATTAACTGTTGCCAGGCAACTGTAACAAAGTATTAGCATGCTTAAACATCAATAATAAATTTAGAAAAATATAAAAATAAAATCCCCCATTTTTTTTTTTTTTTTTTTTTTTTTAATTCTTTCCGCATTGTAAAAAAGAAGATTCAGAATAATAACCTTTATTTTTCTTAACTGTTAAGATTTTATTTTCTATTTTTGAAAGAAAATATCAAAAAGAAAAAAAAAATAATATGGAATGGAATATAGAAATACGAATCAGACCAATTTATTAATTTAATGGCAAGCGGCAATTCCAGCTTTAGTTACGTGAGAACCACTCTTATACTTCATGTACGAAAATTCGATTATTATTAAAGTGAAACAAGTGAAATTCTGATGAGCTTATTTTAAAAGAGATTCTTATTGGCTGACTTTCAAGTTACACTTAATGGTCCTTAAGCATTTTCTTTCCGTCGATTTTGTAAAAATGCCACTTTCTAAAAATGTGCCACGTGTTGGTTTTGTTTTATTAGATATGTGATTTATTCACAAGTGCCTGCCGTGTTGAATACTTTCATAATAAATCACAATTTAGAAATTCGACATACGGTAGTAAAATGATAAGCTTCTATGATTCAAGCTCCGAAATAAAATAAATAAGTGGGTAAGTGTAATCGCAAATCGCATAGAGGGTTTCGTTTAATCTTTCTTTCAAAACAACTTATTCTTTAAACAATAAATCCAAATAGTTATTTTATAATTATTGAATCCGTACATAGATGGTAGCACCGAAAATTTTAATTTTAAAATAATTATAAAAGGGAGTTATTTATTTTAATCAAATTAAAAATGTTCCAATTGAATTATTTAAATTAAATACAAAATTCCAATTTTTTTTTGAAAATTTGAAGTAGAAAAATAGAGGAAATATAAATAAAATTTTAAATTTCTAAATAAATATTTAAACTAAATTTAATATGCTGAATCATCAATAAATCACAATAATTTTTAAAAGAGGAAAAAAATGTATTCGAAAAGTATTATGAATGTGAAATGTCAGAAAGAAACTCTAATATAA
Organism: Maratus speculifer; assembly: GCA_964019185.1. Classification (NCBI taxonomy): domain Eukaryota; kingdom Metazoa; phylum Arthropoda; class Arachnida; order Araneae; family Salticidae; genus Maratus; species Maratus speculifer. The sequence goes on along the minus strand of OZ025296.1, from coordinate 318,409,931 downwards.
ACCATTAAATTGACAAAAAAGAAATACAAAACTTTTTTTAATTAAACCCATCTTAATATGAAAATCTCAACTTGCTGCACCGGGCCTCGAACTAAGAACTTTCTGTTTACTACTGAGGCGCTTTATCTCCAAGATAAGATACTTCTACATGCAAAACGTCCAAATAACTGTTCTCTTTTAAAATGTAACTCGCAAAAATGAACGGATGACATTGAAACAATTAATTTCGCCAGAAGAATGAAACCTTAAAAATTAATTTGATGAACATGTTATTTATTGGTGAATCACAATTTAGAAATTCAACATACATATAGTGAAATATTTAGCTTCTGCTATTCAAGCTCCGGAATACAATAAAAAATGAGCCCCACGAACATGTTATTTATAAACATAATACTAAAACCAAAATATACATCGTAACACACGTAACTGCCTTTACCCATTCATCCATTCTCAGGCGTGAGTTATTTTCGGTTTCAAGATTATTTTGCTTCGATTTCACAGAAACAAAAAAGGAAGAGGCGACAAAAACCGTGCAAAGCGAGGTAAAAAGAAAAAAAAAATAAGTTAAGACGATACAAGTGACAAAAGGAAATTACAAGTCTACATTCGGCAGAATCTTCTAATTTCCTGTCTGCCAACTGCTCGTAAATCTGCTACTTTGGTGCTTCGCCTCTCGGATCGTATCACTGTCAGCTCGGATCAGGATGCTGACAGAGTTGAGTTTTGCTGCATTCCTGCTTCTCCAATAAGGAAGAAATTTGGAGAAACAAATAATATACGGACACAAATAATATAATATACAAATAGTGTTTTTTTTTTTTTCTTTTTACATTTAGATTTGATGAAATTTTATCATTTTCTTAAAAGTATTTAAAATTTTCGGAGATAAATAAATAGATTAAAAAAAAAAAAAAAAAAAAAAAAAAAAAAAAACATAATGAAAACTTTATTTTAATTAATGATATTATGTAATGAGTAACCGCGCTTTTAATTTTTTTCCATAGATTAACACGGGATTTCGCGATCCTAGTCAGTCAGAGAAGTCTCCTTTCCTATGTGCATAGAATACATTTATGTTTTTCACATTGCTCATCTGACAATTAAAATTAGTAACTTATTTCTCCTATGTACTCTTTCTAAACGATGAGTCTTATTACGTGTAACTGATTTTTCCTGTATACTTTTCCCAAAAGACGTGTCTTATAGGTCCCTTTGACAAAATATTTCTAAAATATAAATGTATGGCTTTGTTTTATGCGTTAAGATTTTTGAGGAATTATCAGTAATATTTTAGCGTTTCAAATAAAGTTAAGTAATGAGTAATCGCACTTTTAACTTTTACCATAGATTAACATGAGATTTTGCAATCCTGGCCAGCCAGAGAAGTCTCCTTTCCTATGGGCATGGAATACATTCATGTTTTTCACATTGCTCATCCGAAAATTAAAATTAATATCTTATTTTTCTTGTATACTCTTCCTAAAAGATGAGTCTTATAACTTGTAATTGTTTTTTTCCTTTATACTTTTCCCAAAATATGCGTCGTTGCACGACGCGAGTTCCCGTCTCTGCACGAGCCAGTGGACAATAGAACGACCAAGAATCGAGAAAATGATACATAAAACGCTATCACATCACAATGTTCCTTTCCTGTGGCACATTTCCTAATATAATGAATATTATAATGCATAATACCTAATATAATGCATAATTCAACTAGCAAAAGCCATGCTTTGTTTGGATTCGCGAAGCATTATTTTATAAAACAGATATTTGAAAATAAAAATATTTTTTAATATTATTTTTGCATCTTTATTAAACAAAAACGTTATTTTATGTTTTGGCGCATTTTAATTTTTTATTTATGATGCAAGACTGGCATAATAAAATATTTTCGAAGCAAACTTTTACAAAATATTTTTAAATTTTCAACTAAAAGCTCTTTTAAAGATGTTTTTACAATTTCCAGTAACCACTGGTGTTTTTTAAAGTAATTTGAAATACATGTTTCCAATCTTTGTACTTAACATCAAATAATCTTTGATAGCTATTTTAGAATAATATATTTGAAGAGATCTTGAAGAAAGTTACTTCGTCAAAATCCTATTTTCTGGAAAAACATTTGAAATCTGCTCTCGTTGATACTATGAATTTTCAACTGTAAAACTTTTCATTCTGATTTCTTCGTTTTTATAAATGTTAGCGTATGAGAATTTTTGATATTGTAGAATTTTTCGTAAGGATTCTATTCCATTCTATTGAATGCTTAATTTTGAAGGATTTTCACTCTCGACAACATTACATACGTTTTTAAGCCAACTGGTGTCTATATATCCTCAATATCTACAACTGCTTCATCTAATCTTAAACCTTGGGATTTATGAATTATAACAGCAAAAGCTAACTTCAGAAGAAATTCTTTCTTGAGCAATTTATGCTTCCATTTTTCCAGAATTTAATTATTGGGGGAATTGGTACGCACCAATTTTTATAAGTTAAATTATTGTAGTATTCAAATTTATCCTTGATTATTCGCGATATCTAATCTGGTGGCTTGTGATTTTCTTTATTACGTGCAACAAAGTCTAAAGTCCCGTTCACTAAACCTTTTTCGGTCCACAAATAAGAACGTAACATTACTTTAGATCCAAATGATAAAGTAAGAAATGGTTAAAGTCAATTTGTCGTTTCTGAATCGGCCAACTTTGCTTTAGTACATTTATAAAGAACTTGAATCGAGGCAACAACTTCACGCTTCAATTCTTTTAATAAGTGTCATCTGTGCAAACGATTTTTCTGAATAATGAAAACATATTTTATTTATTAAATTAATCATGATTCTATCTATAATTACTTACTCCATGATTTATATATATTTTTTTTTCTGAAAATGTACGCGTTTCATTTTTTATTTATTTGCTAAAATGCGTCCGTATTGGAAATGCATGTAAAATAAATTAAAATAATTTTTTTAACGTTTTACTGTAAAAAAAAATTATATTGTGCAAATCTACAGATCATAATTTATTTTTGTGTTTAATTTGAAGTTAAAATATTGAATAGTTTTTTTGTAAAGCGTACGACAAAATGTAATTTGAGTGGCCTAGTAGAGGATTCGCTTCGCTCATCCTAATGAAGATCTGCGGGCTATAGTCAAAAATTTTGGTTCAATTCTGTACATAAATTTATGCACTTTTCGGTGGTAGAATATTGAAAATGGCACAAAAAATGGCTATTACAACGCCCCTTTCTGGCAGATCCCCCCCCCCAAAAAAAAAAAAAATTAGGGGGAACTATTTAGCCACAGCCAAACAGTTACGCAATAAATTGATTCAATTCCATGCATAACTTCATACATTTTTCGATGGTACAATATTGAAAATGACACAAAAATCGCTATAACAGCGCTCCCTTTAGGCGAAATATTTCAAAATTGAAGCAAGACCTGCTTGCCACAACCAAAAACATACACAAAAAATTCAAAACCATAGTTCAATTCTATGCTTATGTTCTTACACTTTTCGATAGTACAATGGCGACATGCGGTCACACATACAGACATTTTGTAAAAACATGATTTTTTAGAATCTCTGACCCTTAAAACATGTAAATCCGTCAAAAACTGGAAATCGAAAAAAAAAAAAAAAAAAAAAAAAAATTCGATTACAGTACTTTCTTCAATTGAAGATAGAAGAAAGTAAAAATCAAAATTTCGAAAATTTGGAAGCTTTAAGAGACCTGAGACCCCTTAATACAATTTTAAAGCTTGAAATATTGGAGTATTCGACCATCTGAATAGTCGGTATGTTATATTCGGGAAAATATTTACTATTCGATTAGCCGGATAGTTACTATTCGGTTGATAGAATTTTCTATATTCGATTACCTGTGTGCGGAATACATGGTATTCTGAATTCGGTCAAAAACACTATTCGGCGCATCCCTACAACACAACTATGTGAAATATCAAAAACCTGCTCTACAAATATTCCGTCCATGCAGGGGGAAAAAAAGAAAACTCCAGTAAAAGATAAAACGGCTTAAATGACGATTTAAGCAGCAAATGCTCATTACAACTGGATAAAACAAATGGACTTCCATTTATCATGTTGTTTATTACTTCCGCGAGTATTTATTTCAGCAGTCAATTTAAGTTACAGAAAAAGGTAATATTTTATTCGGCTTCAAACAGACATGACGAAATAAAAGCATAATCTGCTCAAACCCTTGCAAGTTTGTTTTTTTTTTATTCATTAGTTATTTAGTAGTAGTGGTGGTATTTTTTATTATTATTTTTTAACGGAAAAATATGGATTTTATTATAAAACTTTTTTTTCTCTCTCTCTTAGCATGTTTATGAACTATTTTTATTTGGAACACAATATATTTTTTAATTATCAATACCAAATATCCTACATGAAGGTAAATATATATATATATATGTCATATATTTTAATAATTCATAACATATTTATACGTTTTATGTTGAATATACTGATATTAAATTCGGAAAAAAAGAAACAGATGATTCCCGAATTTTAAATTTAGATTATCTTTTAAAAATTTTCTCTTTTTTAATCCATCAGCTTATGACAGAATATATTATAAAGATTAAAGAGCAATATTTTGCAAGATTTGTTATTGGCGGTGATAGTTGTTATTCTTTTCTATAATAATAATTTCTAACAAAGTTGAAAAGTGTTTATATACTTAGATGTGTCTATCCGTCTATCCGCGCTCTAGCTCCCGTAAATAGACTTGGATTCCCATGTAACTGAAATATGTTGATGACATGTTTAATAACTCATTTACAGGGTAGGGCCGTAGCTAAGGGGGCGTTATGGGCGGCTCAGCCCCCCCCCCTAAAATATTTTGAGCCCCCTTCTAGAAAAGATTCCAAGTTCACTCAATGAATTTCTGTTCTGAAAATTCAAATGAAATTCTGTTCAAAAATCTAATTTAGTTTTGATATTCTTTTACAGTTTTGCAGAATTATTCAATTGTATCTAAAATAAGTAATTTAACACTCCCTCATTCTATTTATACATATGAAGCTAACATGATGTTTAATTTTCCACCAGTTATATACACTCAAAATTTTCACCATCATATACTTTTCTTAGTATAAAATGAAGTTAATAAAACAGTTTAATAAGAAACATAGTACCTACAGTGTAAATATGATCAATAAAAACCTTGTGTGGAAACTATCTATACTAATAAAAGAACAAAACGCTCTGTCTGTGTGTGTGTCTGCGATGGCTAGCAAAATCTACAGCACGTACAAAGCTCAAAATTTTTTTGAGAGTAGCCCAATATCTCTCCTGATGCACCTGAGCTTCAGAATTTCAAAATTCCAATTATTAACTGAGTAATTAATTAAAATCAAGAGGTCACTCTCATAAAAAATCATCTTTTCCCCAATTTTTTTCTCTTTCATTTGTTTACGGTTGGTTGGTTGTGTAAAAATTTTCGCAGAAGTAATAAGAAAGCTGAGACAGAATTAAAGAAACCCATGGAGGAATAAGATAAGTGGAGGTGAAGTAAGCTCAAAAAAGGTTTGCGATATGAAACCATTTATCGCTCAAATTTAATGTGGCAAACAAAAGGACGTGGAAGAGATTTTGTATTATAAGACGAATTGAAAGAAATGAATTACAGTTGAAGCATATTTCAAGAGGAAATAGCAAATTTTTAAAATGGTCTTCGTTCTATTATTATTTATTAGAATAAATATTCGCTTTTAAAATGAAGGAAATTGGAAAATTAGCAATAATTAAATATCAAATTAAAATTAAATAAGATATTGAAAACATTTAATACGAATTAAAAATTGTATAACTAAAAGTTTCCTTCATTAATGTAATTTTCAATACTTTATAACGTAGATGAAAAATGTTTATGACTTAATAATTGCATGTAAATAAATATTTAAAATATAATGATGAAAACATTCTTTTAAAATCATGTATGAAAACTTAAGTAATAAATATTAATCTAAAATATAAATTTCTGACTGCAGACGATTTTAATGTACTAACAAAATAATGTTATATTTTCAAGCAAAACGTTAAAATAATTTTCTATATTGATATTTAAAACACATATGATAAAATAATTAATAAATTTTTACCGGTGAAGCGATAAATTAGTTCTTTTTTTAAAAACGAGAGAAAAAAAAATACAGGTTTAAACCTGTTTCAATTGATAGCGAAATTTTAAAATGGAGGGCCAAAATCACAGTCCGGTGAAATCCAAACACCTCATTGGTCATTGAGCCGCGTCCTTTTCAGGGAACAATCTCTTAGCAGTTGGGTAAATGTTGTCATACTCCTTTTTCCGAGAAAAAATCGTAGCGGCAGTTTTGAAGTAAATCTTATCTCTTTTCATTTATAATCTAAATTTTTCACTCTCATTTTATAAAATGGCATCAAAATATCTTAATTGAGTTAATTTCGATGGTTTATCTTAAATAAGAACAGACGGTAACAATCGCTTAAAAAATACTTTCCCCCTCACCTTTTTCAAATGGAAAAACAAGTTCGTGATTTTCACCCTTACCACTCGACCAATGGGGTGGCTGGATTTCACTTGACTGTGATTTTGGCCCTTCATTTTAAAATTTCGCCAATTGATAGGCGTGTCAAAGCACGTGCTTTTGTTGGTACTTAATTGGACTTAATGTAGGGTTACATCTTAAGCATCATCTCCAGAGATAATACCTCCACTCTATTAATTTCTTTTTACTCTATGAAAGAAACCAATTTGAGATTTTGACATATCAAAAGTGACTGTTTTTTCCCCAAAGACCTTTAAAATTCATAGACTGGCAAAATGTCAGTTTAACTTAGGATTTTTGAACATAGCTATTACGTCAGATCGTTGGTACTTCGTACATTAGAATGTATTTGTGGTTGGCTATGTTGCAGTTAATATATGTATATGTATATATGAGGCTTTTTTAGCAGTTTTTTTAAATCATTGATTAAATTTGAATGCATTTATTTAAGTTAAAATTTTATTAAGACATTAATTTGTTTTTAAAACAAAAATGAAATGGCTCTTTGACGTACAATTTTTCGAATAGGCAGACGATTCATACACAGTAATAAATTATCAAATAGCAAAATAAATTATATATAAAAAATAGTCACTAAAAGAATAGTAGCAAAACATAATGTTTAGGCGTATTAACACATAACCCGATCCCAACCGGAAAAAAAACAGACTATACTCCGATCCAAGCAAGACAAAAATTTCATGAGCATAAACGCGACCCGAACCTAAAAATTCCATTTGAAAAAAAACTATGGATTTGATATTTGACCCGAATCAAATCTGAATCCCACAAAAATATTCAAATGAAGCATACCCCAATTCGATCAAAGAAAAATAATGTTCGTGTATATGCAACCCGACCCGAACCTAAAATTTTTCTCTGAAAATCTCAAAAAATGACCAGAACGAAACCTGAAATCGATAAAAATATTCCAAAGAACTATAACCTGATAAGAGCAAGACAAAAAAACTTCCATGAACATAAACCTGACTCGAACCTAAAAAATTCCATTTGAAAAAAAAGCCTGAAGTTTTATGCAAACTACATCTGAATCCGATCAAAATATTCGAAAGAACCATAACCGGATTCGAATAAGAGAAAATAATTTTCGTGGACATGAAACCGATCGGAACCTAAAATTCCATTTGAAAAAAATACCTGAAATTTGAACAAAAATATTCCACAGAACCATACCCGGGCCTGAACAAGACAAAAAAATTTCCATGAACATGAACCCAATCCGAACCTAAAAAATGAACTAAATCTGAATCTGACAAAAATATTCCAGAGAAGCATATCCTTATTCGAACAATGCAGAATAATTTCCGTTGATGCGCAACCCAACCTGAACCTAAAAATTCCATTAAAAAGCCGAAATCTGAATTGAACGACATCTGAACCCGAAAAAAATATTCCAAAGAACCAAAACCCGATCCGAGCAAGACAAAATAATTTCCCTGGACATGAATCCAACCAGAACCTTAAAAATCAATTAAAAAAAAAAATACCTGAAATCTGAATCGAACCAAATCTGAATCCGACGAAAATAGTCCAAATAACTATAACCAGATACGAACAAGACAATATAATTTCCATGGACATAATCCTCATTCCAAACCAAAAAATTTGTAAAAAAAAAGAAAAAAAAAATCCCGAAATTTGAACCAAACTTAATCTGAACCTAACAAAAATATTTCAGTGAAGTATAACCTCATTGGAACTAGGTAAAATAATTTCCATATAAGTACAACCCGACCCGAACTTAAAAATCCCATTTGAAGGGGAAAAAAACCCCCACGAAATCTGAATTGAACCGAATCTAAACTGAACACAAATATTCCACACAATCATAACCGTATCCGAAGAAGACAAAATAATTTCCATGAACATGAATCCAATCCGAACCTAAAATTCGGATGTTCTACAAAACATACAGTGGCTCACAAAAGTGTTCGTACACATAGGAATTTCAATGAAATAGGGCTCTATCTATTAATTAAAATTAATATTTTAGAATGGGTATTTAAGAGTAAGATCTATGACTCATCATTAACAAAACTAGATAAAATATTTTAAAAACATAGCAAAACTTTATTTTGAAAAAATCACTAATCAAAAAATAACAAAAAAATTACCTCACAAAAGTCTTCGTACACTTTAAAAAATCGCTGTATGTTTGTAAATATTGTAATATTTCGCTAAAGCTGTACTTAATAGGACATTATTTAGCACCCACAAAAGTTTTTCAAACACCTGGGAATAGATTTAATTAGTGTTTTTGTAATTTCTGCATGAAAGTTGATGCCTTCATCGAACATTGTTGTTTTTACTTCGCTTTTTGTTTCAATGCTGTGTTTTCGTGTTCTAACTTCCAGTTACCTCCAAATATGTTTTACTGGGTAAATTCAGCAATTTAGGTGATGTTTTCAGAACTTGTGAACAATTATAAAGATGACAGAAGCGAACGTTGAGAGCCATGTGCCTTGTACCATTATCCTGATAAAAAACAAAGTTGCATCTGTTATCCATATATTGGCCTGATAATTTTAAATTGCCTTTTAAAATATTGGAACAAAGATCGTGATTTATTATGCTATCAATATATACCAAATTACCTAATCCTGATGCTGATATGCACCCTCACACAAGGACAACTCCACTGCCATGCTTAACTGTTCCAACTAAGTTCTTTGAATTATATTCTTAATTTTTTTTTCTCCATACTATTATGCACTCATTGGACAAAGAATGGCATACTAGATTTAATCTGTAAATAAAACATTAATTTAATACGATTCGGGTTTATTTATCATTGATTTTGCTAAAGAAAGCCTAAGCTTTCTGTTTTTCGCATTAACAAAAAATTTTCTATGGGCAGAATACCTATATAATGCAGCTGAGCTTACCATTCTTCGAACAGTTTCAGGTAAAATAATGTAGTAGAAACGGTTTCATTAAATTCTATAGCAACTTTTATAGCACTTAAACATGGATTTTTTAAGACTTTTCTAATTGTAAGTATTTGATCTCATTGCGTTCACTTAGATTGACGACCTTTTCATACCTAGTTTTCAATCCATTTTTTTTCTACAAAGCCTTTTATCGCATACTTCACCATAGAATGGAATAAATTAACTAATTTTGCAATATTTCGAATTGATTTACTACTATTATGAAGAAAAATAACTAATTTCAAACGCTATTAGTCGTGACATTACGATTACAAACCATTTTTAATTAATAAATAGAATATTACGGACCAATTCTGCAAAATATAAAGCCAAGCGATTTTTTAAATGTCAGTATAATGCAAAAATAAAAATAAAGCGACAAATAATATTTTTAATAATGAAATTATCCGAAAATGTTTCTGTGTGCGAAGACTTTTGTGGCGTCTTCTTTCTGTGGCATCTCCTGTTTTCATTTTTAGATTTAAAAAAAATCCCTTAATGTTAAACAAAAAGGTTGTGTGTTATTTAGAATAACTTGAAGATAATATAAAAAATTTCTCTATTTCATATACGAATTTAATTTCAGGGAAATTTCTTTTTAGTACAAATTTTTAAAGTGTACGAACACTTTTGTGAGCCACTGTAATGCGCTCCGTAGCGGTGGAAAGAGAAACTAAGTACTTAGCGCGAGATGGTTAAAATATTTTGTTTATAGTTAATGTTAAATTAGAACTAGGTTACGGTTAGATAACAGTTAGGTTGCAATTACGTTCCGGTGGCCCTTTTGTTATTTTATTTTCCGGTTAGGTTACAGTTAGGTCATGGTTAAGTTACAGTTAGGTTAAGGTTAATTTGCGGTTAGGTTGTGGTTAGATTATGGGTAGGTTATGATTAGGTGACGGCCAAGTTACATTTATATTATATTTAACTTGCAGTTAGGTTACTGTTAAGATACAGCTAAGTTACAGACAAGTTATGATTCCGATACAATTAGGTTACGGTTAGGATTTTGTTCATAGAATGAACATTACGCATGTTTGATAAAAAATATACACCTATTTTTGTAAAATGGCTCTGAATTTATAATATTATATACTAACCTTTTAGCGAATCATCGAGAATCGATTTCATTCACGGTATAGTCAGATTTAAGAGTGATATATAATTAGTTTGAAATTCAAAATATTTCACTTGGGATATCTATGTGAAAAAAGTATTTAGTTAAGTCACTTAACAGTAATTTTAAGGATAAATATCAACACGAAATCGTTGGACACATATTCCCTCCTGCGTTTCCCATTGCAGTCATTTTAGGTATTTTTGCAGCTAAATATTAGTTTTTTAAAAAACCAATTTTTGACACAGTCAGGGGGCACGTATTTAATATAATGTACACTGTAAAAAATTTGACCCTTTTGCTGTATCATCACTCCCCCGCTTTTATAGAATATATCTCTTTTGACCTATGACAATGCTCCAAAATAGGCTGAAGTAATCATTTTCTATAAAAGCGGTGGAGTGACGATGCAGCAAAAGGGTCAAATTCTTAACAGTGTATTAACACATATTTTGAGTTGAAGATAAAATCATAAAAATTTCAAGTTCGTTTAACATTATTATAACGGACCCGGGCAACGCCGGGCGGGTCAGCTAGTAATAATTAAAATCCAATGTTTGAACACGCAATAATTAGAAACACTGAACAGACGTATACGTGTTGCAAGTACTAGGACTCGCTTCTTCAGTGTCCAAGCGGTAAAAATGTTTAAAATAAAAAACCCTCAACTGTCAGCAAGTCAGAAACCCAAATGATTGCAAACATAGAGCCAAAATACCATCAAGTTTCAGTAACCAAAAGATGGTATTTTTGTTTACAGTTCAGAGGTTTTTGATTTTAACCATTTTTCTGCTTGGACACTGAAGAAGCGAGTCCTAGTACTTGCAACACGTATACGTCTGTTCAGTGTTTCTAATTATAGTGTGTTCAAACATTGGAATTTAATGATTATAGTGTAAATATGCACTAATCTATCTTTCTGTGCCAGATAAAGAGAAAAAAAATTATGAGCCACCCCTATAGATCACTTCTAGCTATGGCCCTGTTACAGGGGCACTCAATAGAATCCCATTACAATATGATATACAAGGGGGAAATAATTTTCATTGTATTTTAATGACATCACACTATTTCAAATGAATTGAAACTGATATAAATCACTGTATTTCATTATAAGATGATTACGATAGAATAGGGATCACGGCATTTCAATTTTCATAGCATGTGTTGTTCATTTACAGGGACACACAAAAGAAAACAGTTTTTGTATTGTTTTAGTAATAATTGTTGGAAGTGTGTTTTAAAATTTGGTATGCGCATTAAAGTTTAAATAATTTTTCGTTTGCTACTCGTTGTAGATAATTTTCGCACCTCGTGTACAGGGTGGAGAAAAGCATTTTCGTAGCACTCTCCTTACTAGCGGATTTCGCCGAAGAGGAATTTTCAACAAAGGAATATGTATTTCTTAACTAAGCTACATTTTGGCATGCATGTAGTAACAGATACAAATCTATATATTATGAACGGCGCTAAAGAATACGGATAGTTTTCCGATTGTTATTGGGGAAAACGGAAAATGGATTTTCAATTGTGTTTAGGCATAATATTTTAAGTTATTAAACGATGCAACATTAATCTGAATGTGTTGGAAAGTGTTTCTTAATCTATGCGTAACACAAGATTTGTTTTCTTTCTTGATTGTTTAAAATATTAGTTTTCGATCTTTAGTAATTCAGTATAACTGTGGAATACAGTTCAAACTGCATATTCGAAAACACTGGAAAATCTACTAGCTGTTATTATTTTATAAAGAAAATGGAAGTAAAATAAAAAATATCCCCCCTCCCCCTATATTTAGCTACTTTTTTTAATTACGAAATTCTCCTAATAAAAAAATTCTTTTTGAATGTTTGCACAGTTTGTAACTTTATTTACAAATGGTGAGATTTACAGTTAAACATAATTCAAAAGTTTAATAATTTTTAAGTAAAAAATATAAGATATAAAAATGTATTTGAAAAAAAAAAAACTTTTTTTTAACAAAGGGAAAAAATTAGAATTGAAACATAAGAATCGGAGAAAACAAGTTTTTAGAAGCTGCAAATTAAAATGAAATCGCTAATATAAAAATAATGGTACCGAAAGTAAAACACAAATACAATTTACACATTAAATAACAACAAGAATAAAAGGAAACTTGTTACAATTTTGATTAAAATGTGAAGAAACAAATCGGAAAACGAATAAATGCATATAATTGTCATTTTCAATGATTAAAAGAATAAAAGTAACTTCTTATATATTAAACAAATTAACATAAGAACATGTAATTCAGCTTTTAAAAAACTAACTATTTCGGAGTATTAAAGCTTAACTGAAACAACCTCCAATTTTCAACATAGCAATTAAGTAATTAAAGTTAATTTAAGAACTTTTCTTTTCTTTATCCGAAAATCGAAATTACTATCACGTGATCGTATTAAAATGCATTCTTACAAATCATGTGATATTTTTCTTCGACTTATGGGCGTTCACAAAATTATTATTTATATACGTCTGAAGGACGGAGGGGGAGAGGTGAAAAGCACACAAGAAATATTCATCATAAGCTTGTTAAAGATGTCACTGATAAGTTAAAATAAATGAACTGTCCAATTCTGAAATGAATTCAGATATTTTCGATTATGCAGATTTGGTTTCGCAATTATAGTGGTATTGTGGATCCTCTAAATAGAACCAAATATAAGCATATAAAATGATTAATTTGAAATGATTCAACTCTTTAAAAACATTTAGGATTCTAAAATTCGACTAAAGAGAGATGTGTCTTATAGTGAAGCTGGATTGAGCTTCAAACCCTGAACCATTTCATTGGATCACGTGGCGCAAATCCTGCCCAAATTAGCATTGAATAAGCTGATTACTGTTCTGTGCACATGCATTGCACATTGCCATTGTTTTGATTCAGGGTTTGCGCGATTGGTCGGAATAACTTGGGCAGGGTATCAGAGTCTTCTGGCGGGAGGCTTCATACATTAATCTCAAATAGTGTAGGTCGTATAGATTCAATTGGCCATGGTCCTAACAAACATGAGCTTCCTAAGCCTCTAATGAAGTTGGCCGTGATTGGTCTCGGTCCCGGATAATTGGCGCTGCACTGTATTAGATAATGAAATAATACAAAACGCAATTCATGGAAGAAAAAGAGCTACAAGCGGGGGAAAAAAAAAAAACTAAAAAAGTAGTTAATTAGGTGTTGTCAGTTGTTACGGTTTACGCGGGATATCCCAGTTTTCAGGGTCTCAAAGACCGGTCCCGCGTGACCAAAAGTCCCGAATTTTCATGATGCACGCATTCTTTTAAGTTTCTTTTAGTACCTTGCAATTCGTTACTCTGCATCGAATGGAACTTAATACAGCAAAATATCTGAAGCGACAGAACTTATCTATCACGTGAAATTTTTTATAGCCCATTTCAAAAGAATGCCTAACAAAACCACTTGCTTAGGCGAAAACCTGTCCAAAACAGGATACATTACTGTTGATGAGGTTTTTAGAAGTGTAACCGTAATTTGATCAATATTTCCTGTGTAAACGAAACCTGTTTATAACGGAATTCTATTTTTAAAACAAAAATTTCATTGTCCCCACGATAGGAACAATCATGCCTGCTAAATTGGAATTGTGTGTCAGTCTCTATCGATTCCGTTTTCACAGGTTTTACTATACAATATTTTTGTGGATTTTTTTTTTCCGTATAAAAGACGTATAGAATACTGCTAATATAGAATCACGCGAACGGAATTTTTCTTCTGTCTCTTGCTATTCCGCCTTAGCAGTGGTCACGCGATGTGGTGTAGTCGTAAAAAAAGCAGAGAGGATTCATTCGAAGCAGAGGGTATACGCTCAAGGCAAAGCTTACACACTAGAGTGTGTATACTATAGCTTTCTTGAGAAACAGAGGGTATACGCTGTTCCTTAAAAATATCCAGAGGGTATACGGCGTATACCCACGTTTACCCTCCACTACATACCTGGTCAAGCGTACACATTTTCGGAGACGCTTATTACTTGTAGTCTGAACATCCTAAAGGAATTCGTGAATGGCAATGCTAGTCGTTATAATTGCATGATATTCCAACCATAGAGATAATCCAGTTTAAGATTTAGACAGGATTCCGTTATAGGCAAATTCGGTTTTCATGCGATTTACTGCATTATGACCTGATTTAAAAGCCGCTGTCTCCCCCCCCCTTTTTTTTTTTTCTTTGTCTCTCTGTCCTGTTTTTTTTTTTTTTTTTTTTTTTTTTTGTGACAACTAGACTTGGCAACATTACTGGTAAATATTTACATTATTACACCATGCGTTGAACATTAAATTTAAGTTTCAAAACTACTCTTAAGTTTCCAATTTCAGTTCACGAAATCTCACACAATTTCACGATAACTTAAAATCATATTTAATTGCATCATAATTCATGCATTTGTACATATTTGTTAAATTTCATAAATAATTAATAAAAAAAAAAAAACTTATATCTAAAACCATAATAAAACGCAAAACTATCTTATTATCAAGATGTATGCACTAGGTGTCCCAAAGAAGTTGAAATGTGCTTTAATTTTTTACCTCTTTAAAAGTTGGCAAAATAAATTGTAAAAGTATTCAAACTAGTCGTTGGGGGCCACCGTAATACTTACCCATCATGGATATGTATATGAAAATAAAACATGAGAAAACTATTTATACAATGTTTTGCAATTCATAAACAAAATTTAAATATTGTTAATATACATAGTAATGCTCTATTAAAGAACTGCTGATGTACCAATTTCGACAAATTAGATAAAACGCCAAACTACTCAAGTAATACCGAACTGCGTAAAAGAAACATCCTTATAACTCCAAAAATAATAATTCTATTAACTAACAATTAAATGCGTCGGATTAATCGTCTCATTTTCAATTAAAATATACCTCTGAATTGAAATTTGAATGAAATACAGGGTCATGAAAAATCGAAGAATGTGGAAAACAGGATTACAAATATCTCGGCAACTAATAATCCGATCGACTTCGTTCTATATGCAAAATGTGTGTTATTTTATTGCCTTTTACGTCCATTCCTTAGAACAAAAAAATTCGAAAAATTTTATATACCTTTCATCAGAACGAATTTTTTGAGAGTTCGAAAAAAATAGTTCCGGATAATCGAGGTTGCTGATATTAAATAGGCTTCGTCCCATTCTTACATACTAACTACATACAAAATTTCAAGTCTCTATCTCAATTTGTTCGGGAGATAGAGCGTTTACAGACAGACAGACAGACGGACGGCAAAATTTTTTTTCTAAAAATATGTTTTTCGGAATCTGCACTATCTAAAACGTGTAAATCCGTCAAAAAAATTTTTTTCGATTTTCAAAACGATTGCAAGACTTACCCTATACTACGTATGATGGGTAAGTAAAAACGATAAGCAAAGGTAAATCTTTCGATTGTTTTTGTAAAAGTTAAAAATTTTTTAGTTTTAAATTTTAACTGACTCCCTCAGATAAAATTGGTCAACTTTAAAATTATTCTTTTTTCTCAATCAAAATCATCACAAAATGAAGAAACATACCCGTGAAAAACCATGTAACTGTACCATGAAAAACATACCCGTATTTTTAAAATTTAAATGAATTATGATAAATGGATGGAAAGTTGACTCTTATCAGTTTTCCGTATACCAGTTCTATTTAAAGTAAAAGTACCATTTCGTTTGTTAAAAAAGAACATTCACAAATTCATGAGGGCATTATTTAAATAATAAATATTTTGACAGGCAGTGACACCAACGAATAAAGACACGTGGGGCGCAATTCCACCCAATAATCTGATCGCTGCTCCTGCACAATTTCCATTTATAAAAATTTTATTTCGTTATTTGTTTTTATTTAATCGCATAAATAAAATTTGGTTTTACTGATGTTCTCAAAATAATTTTGTTTAATAAATAGTAAGGAAATCAATTAGACTTAAGGAGAACTAAAAACTTCATTGGCGGATATATAGTTAAACTTTCGCTCTAAGACAGATTTCCTGCGTATTTTGCGTCAAATCTGCGTTGTACTTTTAATTCACTTTACATATTATTGAATAGCCTGCAATTTAATATTTTTAATTATAGTTATTTATTTAAAAGTTAACAATTTTTATGCTATTTATTATATATATAAAATCCCTCCGTGTATAACGATTCCGGGGTCAACCCATCCACGAGAAAAAACACTTATTGTGACCAATGACAAATTGCATTGTGAAAAGTTATCTCCGATTTTAAAGGCTATCAATTTTTTGTCCAATGCAAACGTTCCAGAGTCATAATAGAACGTTCTCATTTGTCAGATTTACAGTTTGAGGTGTAAATGACGTCACTACATTTTACTGTGCTTTGAAATCTTTTCCCTATTTCAAACACAATATTCACACTGTTAAAAATTTGAATCATTTGCTGCAGCATCACTTCACCGCTTTTATAGAAAACGATTACTTTGCTGTGTTATGGAGCATTCTCATTGGTCATAAAAGAGACATTCTATAAAAGCTGTGGAGTGACGCTGCAGTAAATGGGTCAAATTTTTAGCAGTACACTGTTAAAAATTTGACTCTTTTGCTGCATCATCACTCCCCAGCTTTTATAGAATACACTGTAAGTAACACACACAAAGTAACCGTTTTCTATAAAAGCGTTGGAGTGATGCTGCAGCATCTGTTAAAAATTTGACCCATTTGCTGCAGCATCACTCCACTGCTTTTATATAAAGTGGTTACTTTTACTGTGATATGGAGCATTCTCATTGGTCATAAAAGAGATATTCTATAAAAGCTGTGAAGTGACGCTGCAACAAATGGGTCAAATTTTTAACAGTGTAATACGGTAAAGTAATCATTTTCTATAAAAGCTGTGTAATGACGGTGCAGCAAAACAGTCAAATTTTTAACAGTGTTTAATTAAAACTTTTTATTTAAGAAAAGCGAAGGTGCGTTTTAAATACAATATTGTTAGAATTTTTATATTCGTGTTGCTTTATTTATTTATTTATTTTTATTTATTTATTTATTTATTTATTTATTTTACAGCCGTGAATGACTTCATTGTCACACAACGAATCACGATTGTTTTCTGTTTATTATTGACATTTGTTTTCGGTCTTATAGCCGACCCAGTGGCATGGTTGGTAGCGGCAGCTGCTCCTACACCGCTGGTTCCCGGTTCGAGTCCGGCTAGCGGCATGGGTGTCTGTGTTGTCCCTTTGATGTGTAATAAATGTATGTAATGGATTTTCTGTAATAATAAAGTGTTCTGTATTTGTTTCTGTGTATTCTGGATCAATCGAGGCGACAGCCGTTGTAGCTATAGGCCTCAAAGCACTGTCCATTATAACAAAAAAAAAAAAAAAAAAAACTTCGATCTTATAAAGTATTTTTTTTTTTTTTTTTTTTTTTTAAGTATTAGCTAAAGGTATAAAATAGTTAATTCACAAATGTTTTAAAATAGCATTATTAGTACATGTTTTGCATTATTAATGCATGTCAATTTGCATGTTTTTTCTGAAATAATTACTGTAATTTTATGAGTGAAATTCATTAGCGGCATATTCTGTGCCATTATTTTACCCATACAATTAATAATTTGGCTACCCTCTCATATTCGTCTGGAAATGGCCAAAATGGGGAAAAAATGTATACATTTTGTATATTTTTATTATTTTCTCTCAGTATTTTAAAATATTTTTTGGCTGTAATTTCACAATGTATTCTTTTATAATTGATATTTTACCTTACTTTATCTTTTAAAATTTATGCATTTACCATTTGTTCATTACAATCCCTCCTCATCCACCAGATAGTTTTGTTATAGTTTTAAATGTAGATTTCTATTGATTTTTTTTTTTTTTTTTTTTTTTTTTTTTAAGATTTTCCCCTCATGTTCAATTTTTGTATTTTTCAAAATTGTTTAAGCCTAAAGTGGCTATGATTGACCAAAGTTGTTGTAATGTTTTATCATCCTTTTAAAAATGGAAAGTATAAATGATAGTTATAAATATTAATGTATTTAAAAGGGAGAATATAAGTTAATTAAATTATAATAATTTAATATTTTACTTCGAAAAAACATAATTTGACTTCAAATTATCCTTTTTTTTTTCTCTCATTTGCTTTTTTCTCACCCTTTTACGTACACGCAGAAAGAAAGAAAAACTGTATGTTATTCGACTGAAATTTTTTTATCTGCAATACAAACAGGGTTGCTGGCTTTTAGCCGGGCCAAAAAAAAAGCCGGCCGGCTTTTTTTTGGTTTTATCCGTTTAAAAAAAGACTTAAAATTGAAAAAAGACTGCTTTTGTTTTTAAAGTGTTCATTTGTATCGAATCCATATTAAATTTGGATTGATTTATATTTAATACATGTTTAATTATTTACTACTAAAAAAGTTATAAATTTGTATTTAATTTTTCAAAAAAAATAATTCTTTATAACCGCTACAAGTCAACTGTGAAGGCATTATGTCTGAAAAAATATATAAATCTTGGAAAAAAGAAAATGTACTCAAAAAAGGTGTTTTAAACTTCTATATTTCATAGTTCCACTTATATTACACATTCTTAAGAATTATATTTAATTGGATTATGACAAAATGTAACGCATCAAAGCATTCATGTAACATTCTTACATGTCAATATGTAAAATTTAAGTCATATAATGAACAATGTTGAAAGATAAATTAGGAAGGATTCAGTATTTGAGGAGAATTTAATACATAATTATATAAAATTAAACAACAAAAATGTTCTAATAAAATTTGTTGAATTAAAATTTTGAATAGCTCTTTGTTAATTAAAAGTGCATATATGCTCTCTTGCATGAATGTATTCATGTATACATTTACTCTATAAATGAATATATTCATGCATATGCTAACTGAGAATAATGAAATAGATTGTGAAATATAATAAAAAAAAAAGTAGACTTCCTTAAATCCGTACAGCTTGGGACCAGAGGTTTTGCGGATTTCTGGTCATTGCTTTGTTTAGATTTTTTTTTAAATAATTTGAATGTAATTAATAATGAAATCAAAAGTATAATGAATGCATACAATATACTAAAATATTAAAATAAGTAATAAACTAAAATAATAAAAATTTAGATAATTTTTAAAATGATTAAAATACTAAAAGGAAAGATCAAGTTAATAATCAATAATGTACAATTAAATATTCATTATAAAAGAGGAAATGTGTTTTTCCTAAATTATTCAATGAAACTTGCCTCATAAAGGTACATTACTAATTCATACCAGGATCATAAAATAATTAAATTTTATTTCAGGTTTAGCCAGACTTAATAACTAAAAAAGCTTGATTAATACATAAATATATTTGGTAAGATTGTGATTACCAATGATATCAGCAATATCTTTATTTTTTCAGAAATAAATTATTCTTTCTTCATGAAAAAACATGAATTCAATAACCTTAACAAAAATTATAAATTAAAAAGTGTATGGAATTGATATAAAACTGAAAAAATCATATTTCGCACCTATATCTAAACTGAATGTTTCATTGTTTACATCCGTAAAATGTGTGCGGATTTTAGAGAGTTGTGGATTTTAGGAGTGCGGATTTGAGGGAGTCTATTGTATTATGAAATATGCATAATTCATAATACTATTTTCAGAAGTGAGAAATGGTGGTTTTTTCATATGTTTGATTTTAAATGTTTATAGGGAATAAAACATGACATTTTAATAACTTTTAAAATTAGTTAAGTAATAAAACATGTAACTAAGTAACCATTGTCCTCTTTAATTTTATAAAGCAGTAAAAACGGAAAAACAAGGATGGGATTAAAGGTCAATGTAAATCAGAAAAAGCACTTGGTATGGCCATTTTATAATTTAGCTGACATATTTGTAATTCCTACTATAAACCACTAGCAACTCCATCAAATGTCTTCATTATTGAAAAATAGGATTATAACCCAATTTCTCATAATGAATCATAATTAAAATCCCAATTTTTCATTTTAATAAATACATTTATTAAACTCAAAATAAATTAAACATCATTAAAACTAGTTAAAAGACACTTAAAAATGTGTAGTTTATAATTAAAATGCTTCACTGTATAAAAGCCAATTATGGCCAAAAAAAGCCTGTTAAAACCAATAAAAGTCACTTTTTTGCAACCCTGATTACAAATCATTTAAATAAAGCACTATACAGACAAAGATTATGTAAACAGACAAATATGTCTATAAATCTTAGAAATATAACTAAAATAAAGCAATTTGCAAAGAATTCTCAAATTGCTTCCTCTCATCTGATGAACCCATAACTGCGTTCGTCTAATAATGCCTGTATACATTATTGTTATTATTATTTTAGGTCAATCGCACAGATGCATTGTGGTTCGTGTTTTCCCCTTTCTTGCAATATCTCACAGTATACATTGATATATTGCTTTCCATTCAAGATGTCAATTTTTAATAATAAAGCATAACTCATTCAAATTTAAAGATACGAATATGCATCTTTTTTGTGAGTGTGGTGATTGTTATTATTGTTGCTAAAGAAGTCATGCGAAAATTTAAAAAGTAACTGTCTAAAAAGTAATGGCAGAGATTTTCCATTAATGTAACCTTATTCCCTAAAATTTTTTTTTCTTTTTATACTTTTGCAATTTACATCGATTTTGAGCTTAAGGCTAGCGTCACTCGGAATACTATCGTCTTCCATGATAATAATAATAGATAAATCGCGTTTTAACTTATTTCACATTCTAGTAGGCATTAGAGTCAACTTTTTTTTTTTTTATCAAAACGGATCATGCCACTGACAGCAGCACCAAATTCAAATCAGAAAGCACCCTTTTCAAATCCAATCTGTCACATTCCCTCAACGAAGCACTGAAAATGGCGTAACGATCACAGAGGGATCCGGCTGATAAAGGTTTCAAGTGGTCAGAGAGAGAAACCCAAACATCGCTATCAGTTGTCCACTTTGGACATCCCCAGCCTGTTTACATGGCTCTCGGAAACTGCTCTCTCCGTTATCAAAGAGCCTTCTGTGTTTGATATTGGAACATTCTTAAAAATCTAAGTGCAGGTCCTGAGAGGCGTATCTTAAGTGACTGTAGCTATACGCGAGTAGGTGCTTCACATTCTACACTTTTTAAAAATGTTTTTTAGAAAGAAAAAAATGTGAAAAGAGGGTTAAAATTTTTAATATCCAAAACTTGATTTAAAACTCGAAATAATAGTACCACTTAAAGATGAGTAATTTACTACCACACATAATTTTTTGCTTCGGTATTTTTGAAAATGCTTTTTTCTTCTGCTTTTTTGAAAAAAAATTTTTTTTCCGCATTTTTGAAAGTACTTTTTTGCAAAAAGAGGAATTACGCATATTTTTCGCATCACAACTTTAAGAAGAAAATTTTGGTCAAAAAAGAAATTCATATCTTTTCGCATTTCTACTTTTGAAAGAAAATTTTCATCAAAGAAAGAAAGTCTCATATTTTTCGGGTTTTCTTCTTTCAGAGGAAAATTTTAGTCAAAAATAAGAGATTCGCATACTTATTCGCTATATTTTTAAAGAAAATTTTAGTCAAAAAAGGAGACTGAAATACTGTCGCACCCATACTTTTAAAAGAAAATTTTTATTTATTTATTTTTTTTTTTTTTAAAAGGAAAATCACGTATTTTCACATTCCCTACTTTTAAATGAAAATTTTACAAAAAGAGGATTCTTCGCACCCAAACATTTAACAGAAAATTTTGATTATAAAGGGAGATTCGCATATTTTCACATTCCCTACTTTTATTTGAAAATTTTAGTCAAAAAATTCACATATTTTTAATCAATATTTCACGACCTTTCTTTTCGGTTCTCCGTATCCAAGGAAGAAACTTTGAAATTTTACTTTTTGCGATTTTTTAGTGTCACTTTCTTAAAGTATGCAGATGGTTTTGTATCTTTACTACGTGAGTCATGTTTTTTCCTTAGAAAATCAATCAGCTAAGAATAGTTTATATATATGCCTTTGCTTAGACTGATCCTGTTCTAAATTTATAATCTAGTAAAAAAAAAGCTTTATCGTGTTTTTTTTTTTTTTTTTTTTTTTTTTTTTTTTTAAATTCGGAATGATATTGATTTTTTTAATGAATCTTTAATTGAATATAGGAATTTAATAAGTCTAAGTGACTAATAACGTTGCTATTCTATATGCTATGGCTTACGAACATACTGTAATCTAAAATATACTAAAAAATTACTCCATAAATATAAAATAATCTTAATTATATGTTATGCATTTTTTTTTCTTTTGTGAAAATTGTGTCGGGTTTGATTTCTTTGATTTTTTATTGACCCGGACCGTGAACAGCAAGAAATACAAACGGGCCGGACCGAACATTTAATTTTTGCATCGGGCCGGGTTTGGATATTACAGCTCGTGCAGACCTCAAGTCCCGCACTTATTGCTCCGGGTCTCAAAAAAAGTTTTGCTACGGACCAATGTCATTGCAGCTAGTACACAGACTCCAGAAGTCTTTCATCTACTACATCTCTAGTCGACAAGCAAATCGAAATTTTCATCAGTACCATGAAGATAGATATAATAGAAGGAGAACAAAGACGGCGCTTCCACTTTCGTCCCTAAAGTCTTTCCGAGTTTGGCTGGCATTTCCAGCAGTTTGGGAGCAGATGAAGTCTAGCGCCCCCTACGTCCCGCTGGCAGACTAGTCGAGAGACCAGTCAAACAAGTCATGTGATCGAAAGTCAGTGCAGCATCACTAGCGCCACGCCATGCACCGGGAAATACTTTGGGGCTAAGTTCTGTTGGGAAAAGCCTATCTTCTCGGTTCTCCTTCTATTATTCTATCTTCATGATCAGTACACAGCCACACGTCAGTTTTTGGAAGCATCGCTTTCATCTATTTGCACAGCAATCCAACGTCTCAGTTTCCACTCTATCGTATCCACTCACTTATCTCTGCGGGTGATATCTTACGGCTTATGCCAACGAATTTGTTTAGCAGTTTCGATATCTGCGCTGCAACAACCCCAAACCCCCTACAGAAGCACGGTTCCATGCTGAGACCACACAGGGACTTTCATTTGTGGAAATTTTGCCGACAAAAGCGGATTTCTCTCAGTAAACATTTTCTTTTACTGAAGAACTTCTCATCGAGTTAATCGTAGATCTATCTAATCATTTACTCAAGAAAGCTCCGTTGGGAAAGTGTATGATAGAAACAACTTCTAGATCTATTACATTTTACGTGGGTTGAAGCCACGGTATCTAGATGTGTGTATTCTAGTTACCGTGGTTGAAACCTTTGAAGGAGCTGATTTCCGAAGTTATCAAGTAGTTTTAAATTCAAATTTTTACGAATTTTTTAAAAACATACCTTTTTTTTTTCTACGATAGGATGTGAGAAATTTATTGATACTAGACTGGTTTTCATGTACCTATAGTCCAATAACTCTTGTGCACTTACTAATTGGCTTCTTTTACTTCTGAAATATTTGTATGTATATTATACAATAGAATAAATTTAGCATCATAAATCAGAGATATATTTAATGCTATTTAAAGACTTAATAAGTCATGATTTTCCCAATTTTCAGAGTAGGATGTCCTTAAATGAACAAATTCTAGAAACAGGCTTTTCAGAAGTATCCCAGCAGCCGATGACACTATATTAACAGCCAAATTTCATTTTCCATAAAAGGAATAAAACTAAATAGTATAAAATTATTGTTTTACAAACTGGTAATTCAATGTGACGGTCTGCCTGCAAATGGCACCACGAAAAAGAACTAGAGAAAAACCAAGAAAACCGAACTAAAATAAATGAAAAACATATTTCAAAAAGTAACTTCCTTAATTTTAATCAATATCAAAGAGACGCGTTCAAGAACTTCGGGTTAAACAATGTATTACCGACAATATTTACAAAATTAAATTACGTACTAATTTTTCATTATTTTTAGCCTTTTCAGCAATATATTAGCAACCGATGACTCGATTTCAGCAGCATATTTTTCAGTTTCCATAAAAAGAATAAAAACTAAAGAGGTGTTAAATTTTTCTTTCACAAACTGGTAATTCGATGTGAAGGTGTGTTTACATAGCAAATGCAATGCATCACGAAACAGAACCCGGATTTTTTTTTTGCGCATTCCACTGAGCGTCTCCCCGAATTTTACCCGACATCAAAGGGACGCGTTCAAGAACACTTACTCGACCAGAAAGCGCACCCGTCCTTTGAATCACTCCCATCCATCTTGTTCAGCCGAAACCGCACCTGAGCTAACAAAAAGCAAGTAAACAATCAACGCGGATTTCACTTTCCGCGTTCTGACGTAATAAAGAAAAATACATCTTGGTAAGTGCGAACACGTGACATTAATTAGACTCGAGTGAATTTTCTAGGAATTTGGTTGACATATTTCACGGGAGAGCAATTGCATGATTAATAAATGGAACAATTATGCACTTATGTCCTTATGCAGAGCAAAATAAAGAACTGGAACTTTTTTTACAGTATATTTTAAAGATTCGCTTCAATACAGGATGGTCACAAATCTTATGTTTAAATTCCCTGACATTTCTAGGTTAGTATTTAAATAATGAAATTTATATAGACAGTTTCTTTTACAACAATACTCGAATACATATAGTAATTACTTAGTAAAAGTTTATAGTAAAATGTACATGTGTGTATATATATATATATATATATATATACCAGGTGTCCCAAAAATGACAGATGGGTTTTAAAATTCAATAATTTGCAAACGGTGACAGCTATTTAAAAATTTTTTGCAGGAGGGTTATGTATAATGTCAGGAGTTTTTTTACCGTAATTTAATATTTTAGTTCGAATTTCAAACAATAGGTGGCGATGACGGCGATTGAAGGCCAAGTCGACGTTTCACTCAGCACTGATCACCTGGCCTTCAGTCGCCGTCAGTGCCACCTATTGTTTGATATTCGAACCAAAATAAAAAATTACGGTAAAAAAAACTCCTGACATTATACATAACCCTCCTGCAAAAATTTTTTTAATAGCTGTCACCGTTGAATTTTAAAATCCATCAGTCATTTTTGGGACACCCGGTATATATATATATATATATACAACATACTACAAATTCTTGCATAGCTAATAAAAAATAGACATCGCTGTTTGTTAGAACTTGCGGTACTGTATACACTGTAAGAATGCTGTCGTATATCAGTAACACCTAATGGGGAGTTGAATAAAAAATTAATGTGGAGCATGGTAATGAGAATAGGGACAAACTTCAAGTAATGATAATTAGCACTTCTCTATTATCTCTTATCTATATTAATAATACAATTTCACAGTTCACAGTTCATCATTTGCAGTGCGTTATGCGAGTTATTTTGAGTGTTGATTCACTTCTGCAAAGCTTATACTATACAATAACAAGTTTGATTCCAATGAAGCTGATGCATTTCATAAGAGAGCGAGTGCATTACTAATAAAAGAAAGGGAAATTATTCATCCAGCTTATAAAAGCCTTTCCAACACATTGAGAATACTGTTACGGAACTTCGCACTTTAATAAGATGAATAAAAAGGTCTAGGTAAGCAATTTGGAAAACGCACAGCACATTTGAAATTCCCATTTAAAAAAAAAACCATTTATAATCGGGAAAAAAAAATCGGATTATTTGTGCAGTCCTGCTTATGATCTATACATTTGTATATATTGCACATAATACAGAAAATTTTCATGTAGAGATAAAATGGTTTTTAAATTATCTTTCAGCAATTTCCATCAATAAATAAAAAAATACGCGATTTTATTTTATTTTATTTTATTTTGTGCAGCCCTGTACAAGACCTCCTAAAGAATTTACAGACGCAAAGTAATAAACAAAAAATTTGTCAGATTTAAAAAAAAAAAAAAAAAAAAAAAAAAAAAAAAAAAAAAAGCTGTAGCGATCTCATCTTATTTAATCAGTATAGAGCTAATTACTCGCTTAGAGTAACTGGCTTGCCCTTTTGCTTGACGCTAACGTTCTCGCCAACTGATCAGGAAATCCATGGTTCAAAACGGCTCGGTGCCAAATTACAGCATTTTTTTCCCTATGAACAATAAACGAAAATTTGTTTCAATTTGTATTTTTAAAATACGCAAAATGCTTCCGATGCATACGTTTTACATTTGCATGCCCGGCGATAATCCGATTCCCGTTTTGATTGTTGATACATTTTAATAAATTTTCTTTAGTAATCGTAAATTGTATTTCAAAGCTCTGGATTTTTTTTTTTTTTTTTCCCAACAACAATAGCATCAAACACAACATTAAGAACCATACAACCTTGCAAAAGTAAAATCTATATTTATTTGCTGTAAAAAACTAAAAATTGCATAAATGGTTTTTTATCTTAAATTTAAGCTTTAAATTATAATCGCCTATTAAAATTCTGAAATTTACATATTTATTAAATTATGGGATTTCCCATTATTGTTAAATATTTCTTAAAATTTTGCTATTAATAAACTTTTTATAGTATTCTGATTCTAAGAGATAAAACAATGCATCGAAATTTCGAAGGGAAAGAAAACGATATATTCTGCACAATAGCATCTGCATCGTGCAACAATGAAAGGTAGATTCTATAAACGCTTTTTTTTTTTCTCTCCTCGGGCTATTAATTAATAAAAACATTTTATGGAAGTTTAAGGTTGTAAACGTCAATGGAATGCAAAAACTTTCTCTAAAATGAAACAGACTTTTACGCATATTTATTATACATTTAAAAAATATTTATTAGGCAGTATTTTTCTTCTAATCGTTGACCGATTATTATTTCCTAAACTGTTAGTTTTAAAAGACATAGCTAGAATTACAAAATTGTTTCAAGTGTTAAAATTGTCTAATACTTTATTATATGAAAACCCATTAACGTCAAAATAGTTATTTGTGTAAAAAATATATAAAAATTAAATTTTTATAAGGCCCCTGGATCCTATAAGACATATTAAAAAAAATTTTCTTCCTGCTCTAACAAGTAAAATAATAAAAATCTTATTATTCTAATAAAATTTACAGGGATGTACTACTTTGAATTTTATTAATTTTCGCATTTTCAGGCACTAAAAACAGGGTTTTGGGAAAAACATTAATTAAACGTAATGATTAAAAATAATACATTTTGTTACGATTTTCTCCGATTTTTAAAAAGAGCCACTTTGATCTTTGGAGCAATATCATTATAGGCATTTTCTTCAGAAATTAGTGAATTATTTTACTCATTTTCAATTGTAACCATCGCAGTCAAAATCACATGTTGCCATATCGAGTAACATGAAATAAAAAGATTTTCAATTAAAACCTAAAAACTTTTAAAAATACATGTATTATTCTAGTATTACTTGCAAAATCTAATAAAAAGGTTTTTAAGGGCGCATTCGAAAAAATGTTTTTCCACCCTAAAACAGCTAGAAATTTTCTGAGACATTTTGAGATTCATTTTTAAAAATAAAAACATGCAACTTGCAGAGGTGATATTTAAAGAAGTATGTAAGGAGGTCGTGTGCTTTCATTTTTCGCTCAATTAATTAGAATATGATTTATAAAACATTTTCTTCTCAGCATGACCATTTTTTTTAATTCCTAGATCTCCCGTTTCGGAAAATTCGGTTCAAAAGACCAACTTTGATAATTTATTTATTTTTTATTTATTTATTTTTATAATATTTTCTGCATTAATCAAAAAATTGACAAGCATAGTACATTGTGTGGTTTTTAAATAAGAGAATTTGGCAGTTTTATGCATTTGAAAGCAAAAATGAATGTAAAAATAAATAAGAAAATAAGCAGTTTGGATTCGAGTACACCTTTAAGCTTGATAGAGATATAATTTATTATTTATAATATATGGCGCTGTACCATATTACTTTATTCACAAAGAAAAAAATATTCCCGAATACTCTCAGACAGAATAGAAAAATTAATCCTATATTATGTGATACCATATTTTTTCATAAATCTCTTTTTATCCTATCCTTCAAAAGAATTTCCTTGATCCGATCTGCATCAACATTATTACAGCCATTTTTCCTTCAACAATAACGAGTTGCCATCTACTATTTTACTCATAATATGCACTCTAAAAAGGGTCAAATATCTTCGTAACAGCCGCATTATCATGTCACTGACGCGAAGACATAATTTTCAGCAGAGGAGCGAGAAAAAAAAAAATATATTCGTGCCGTTTTCTTTTTTCATTCCACAGCATAAAAGCACTATAGAGCACGCGCATGTGACGTCACGCTTCAGCTGCTTGCTTGTTTGGGTGGCAAAAACATTTCCTTTCTCATTGCACTTACCACCGACTTCTCATATAAGTATCTTTACTTTGATATACTTACAAACTTTATTAGAGTTATTAGTGCACTTTTTTTCTAGTGTGCTGTGGCAAAACACACGAGGGAGGGCAGAATTGTTATTTTTGGGGTGGGGGGGGGGAATAAAGTGATATTTATTGTTTCGTTATTAGATATCAATGAATAAGCTTTTCTTTGAAATTTTGAATTTTATATGGGGGATATGGGAAGAAAGGGAAACGGAAATTTCAGTAATGGGGATTATTTATATTACTAATTATTACTAATTACTTCTTTATTGTCGCTACAGAACAACAAACAAAGCATTTTTTTTTTCATAGGAAGAAAAATAACTTAAAGATTTTAACTTTAAAACCTGACAAATCACAATTTATGCTTCTCACCCTTTCTTACTTGCATACAAATATATTTGTATAAGAGAGGGAGGAGCATAAATTATTGTACGTTAAGGATAATTAATATTATTTTTCATTATTAATGATCGACGGACCTGGCATTTTTTTTAAATAAATATTTTTAAAAATAAATATTTTTAAAATAAATATTTTTTTAAATAAATATATTTTTTAAATAAATATTTTTAAATATTTGACAATCAGCAAGCTTGGGGGGGGGGGGCTAAAGAAAGGAGGGGATGAGAATTTCAGGAATAGGGTATAAGTTATATGGTTAATTATTTTTGCGACTACGGAACAATAAATTGGAAAGATTTTTTTTATACAAAATAAAGATTTAAAAAAAGTAAACTCCTTTGTATTCCGGAATGTGGGGAGCTACAGGGGGAAGTGTAAGTTTGGAATGTTAGGAAGTGGTTTTAATTATTATTTATTTATTCTTATTAGTGAGTATCAAATATTTCAGTTTTCTTTTCAAGAAAAGAATTTTAAAATTTTAAAACTCATTCTACTGGGGGGGGGGGGGCAAGGGGGAAGAAATTTTTTCGAAATAAAGGGGATGATAAAAAAAAAATCAATATATTTCTATCGATATTTTTGATTATTTTTTGTCACTGGAGAGAGAAAAATAATAGTAGAAAAGATTTTTTTTGTAAAAAAAAAAAAAAATTATATTTAAAAATATTTTAAACTTATCTGTATGCTGGGAGGGGGGGGGAGGTTTAGCTAAGAATGGAAGCGTACATATTTAGGATAATCTGAAGATAATCTAGATTATTATTTATTTATTGAGATAAATCAGAAATAAATGCGGTAAATTTTATTTAAATCAACAGTAAATGGTTTATATATATATATATATATATATCGGGAGAGGGAGAGAGGGAGGAATGAAACATTAGAAAAAGATTAAGCATAGCCAGACAAGACTATATTTTTCCAAAAATAATCGGGATTGGACGAAAAAGTCATTATATTGGGAAGATTGCTATGGATTTAAATGACGACTAACAAGGAACGGCGAAGTTTCTGCCACCCAAACAGTGAAAATGGCAGTTTACTTCCAACCGTGCCCGTGCTCTATCTGTATATTGACACAGCTCCCCGCTTTCTCACTAGAGATCTACAGTTTGTGTTTGGGATTACAAAATGTTCCCCATGGGAATCTTTCTACACATTAAATCAACAAAGGGAAAAATGGCAAAAAATCGTGTAAAAAAGTGAATATACATATTTATAGCGCGCCATAAGTTATATTTCAAAGCAAATTTTGCCGAAGGACAGCATACATTGAAGTAAAATATTGACAAAAATGCTTTACAAATGAGGAGTTGTTCATATTTGCCCTTAGTATTAGGGACGTAAATTCTTTTCTGAATATAACTTTTTTTCAGCACTTTTCGTTAACACTTGTTGCTTGTGCTACTTATATACAAACACTGAAAGCATTCCAGGGATTACAATCATCGGACTGAGTAACCCGATTTTACCTGATATACCGATGGTTGACTAATAATTTCGAGATTCAAGTTAGGTCGACTTTGAACGCTTAAGGTCGGGATTGGGTAAATGCGATCTTTCAAAAAAATATCCCCCCCCCCCCAGACTTGTATAAAACCAAAAACTTTCTGCGCACATAAATATTGGGTCAAAACTTTCTGCAAATTTAATGTTTGATAAAATTACATATTATGTTATTTTGACGTGGACGAAATTCGCGTTTTTTGCGCACTTCACTGACGAAATTCGCGTCTTTTGCGCAATTCACGAACAACATTCCCGATTTTTGCGCAATTCACGGACGGATTTTTCATTTTTTCCGCAATCCACGGGAGAATTGCCGTTTTTGAGCAATTGAAGTACGGAATTACCGCTTTTTACGCGTTTCACGGACGAAATTACCGTTTTTTAAGCAATTCACGGACGAAATTTCCGTTTTTGCGCAATTCACGGACGGATTTTTCATTTTTTCCGCAATTCACGGACAGAATTGTCGTTTTTTCCGCAATTCAAGGACGGAATTGCCGCTTTTTACTCGATTCACGGTCGGAATTACCGTTTTTTTCGCGATTTACGGTCGAAATCACCATTTTCTTACGCAATTAACGGACGAAATTAGTGTTTTTTAAGCAATTCACGGACGAAATTACCTTTTTTTATGTGATTCACGGAAGGAATATTTTTTTATGCGATTCACGGACGAAATTTCCGTTTTTTATGTAATTCACGGGCGGATTTTTCCTTTTTTCTGCAATTCACGGACAGAATTGCCGTTTTTTCCGCAATTCAAGGACGGAATTGCCGTTTTTTTGCGCAATTCAAGGTCGGAATTACCCCTTTGTACGCGATTCACGATCGGAATCACAGTTTTATTACGCAATTCACGGACGAAAATATCTTGTTACGCAATTCACGAACGGAATTACCGCTTTTTACGCGATTCACGGTCGAAATTACCGTTTTTTTACGTAATTCACGGACGAAATTACCGTTTTTTACGCAATTCACGGACGAAATTTCCGTTTTTATGTGATTCACGGACGGATTTTTCATTTTTTCCGCAATTCACGGACAGAATTGCCGTTTTTTCCGCAATTCAAGGACGGAATTACCGCTTTTAACGCGATACACGGTCGGAATTACCGCTTTTTTCGCGATTTACGGTCGAAACCGCCATTTTCTTACGCAATTAACGGACGAAATTACCGTTTTTTACGCAATTTACGGACGAAATTACCGTTTTTGACGCAATTTACGGACGAAATTACCGTTTTTATGTGATTCACGGAAGGAATTTCCCTTTTTTATGCGATTCACGGACGAAATTTCCGTTTTTTATGTGATTCACCGACGGGTTTTTCATTTTTTCCGCAATTCACGGACAGAATTGCCGTTTTTCCGCAATTCAAGGGCGGAAATCCGTTTTTTGCGCAATTCAAGGACGAAATTGTCATTTTTTGCGCAATTCAAGGTTGGAATTACCGCTTTTTACGCGATTCATGGTCGGAATCACAGTTTTATTACGCAATTCACGGACGAAAATACCGTTTTTTACGCAATTCACGGACGGAATTACCGTTTTTTATGCAATTTACGGACGAAATTATTATTTTTACAAAATTCACGGTCGGGTTTCCCGTTTTTTATGCGATTCACGGACGAATTTCCCGTTCTTTACGCGATTCAGGGGCGAATTTCCCGTCTTTTACGCGATTCACGAATGGAGTTCCAATTTTTAAAGCAATTTACGGACAAAATTTCCCTTTTTTGCACGGTCTTTGAATTTTCTACAAAGTTCATAAAATTTTCTGCGCACGGCGTGCGCTCGTGCATCTATATTACGCGACTCTGCTCCCCCCCCCCTAATAAATAAATAAATAAATAAATAAATAATGTATATTTATTTTTCGACAAAAAAAATTAAATTACTAAAAATATAATTGTAAACTGTTTACTAAATTGTAAATTAGTTTTCTTACATTTTGGATTTCTGGTTGACTTGAGAATAGTATTTCAAATGGAATGAACGCAGTGTTTTCAGGCACTTTTCTCCGGAAGGAATATCTGTAGCACAGGGGAGAGACATATAGAAGTTCAGCGGGGAGGGATTGCTATTTTTTACCATTGAAAACACATAATCTCAAAATTTCGGGGGGGGGGGACATTTAATTGCTCCGGAGGGGAATGCCCCCCCCCCCCTCCGGGCCACCCTCTGAATTCGACACTGAATAATGAACAATCCGACAGTTGCTCCCTTCATGTAACTTTAGCAACTTAAACTGATTAGCAACTTAAAATGATTATTGAACGAAATCGCAGGTACTAATGCTCTTGATCTGAAATTTCCAGCGGGCTCAAAGCTTTTTCCACAATATTATATAATACACTTATGAAAATAATTTACCATGAAAAAACTAAACATCGAACACTTCTACTCTTAAGGTAGCAAATCTACCAGTTATTTTACGAATGCCCTTTTTCATAAACATTTTAGAGACTTCCAAATTTTAGAATTGGTAAAGAGTTCAGTAAAAAACACAGGATCACGCTAGCCATATAGTTTTATTCTAAATACTAACTGACCTGCCTGACCTTGCCACTACCGTCTTAATTTTGTAAAATGCCTAACAGGTGGGGAAACTGATTCCTTTGACGTCACTAAAGAAGATTACTCACTTGACCACCTTGCAGCTATCTACACTGTTAAAAATCTTGTCCTCATAAGATGGTAAAATCTCGTACCAACATTTGAAGCTTCATATTTCAATCTCAAACCAACTATTGGAACTAAGCTTCAACAGAAGTTCCAAACGATGGTACAAGATTTCACCATCATATAGTGGCAGCTACTGAACACTAAAATTTGGTTCAAACTAGGACAAGATTTTTAACAGTGTATCTCCCCCACCGTAGTACCACCAGTTCTCAGTAAATTGTTGTAATTTCCTCGTGGTTCACTTTCAGTGGATTATTTTCGCGAAATTTTATTTAGTTTAATTAATCTATTAAATTATGAAGTTGGGTATTTTTAATGACAAGTGCCGATATAAGAAAGGAAAAATGCCTCACTGTTGCATAGTTGCGGAGTGCAAAAGTAATTATATAATCAATTATATAAAACTATTAGAAAAGGTCTAGTTACATGCAAGACCCTAATTAACATCTGAAACTATGGGAAGCATAGTGTCATTTTGGGGTCATGTTTCATTTGAGAAGAGTTTCCAAAATTTGGTATGGTAGAAAATTCATCAATGTATTATTCAGATTACTACAAGTATGATAATATTGGATTTCACTGATTTCAGGGCTCCCAACACATTTGAGTCCTTAAAAAGGGGGAAAGGGGACCATTTTTATTTAAAAAAGGGACTTTGAGGGACCATTTTTATTAAAAACGGAGACTAAAAAAAGGATCATGTGTGTAAAAATATAGCACAAATTTTCCCAAATAAGCAAGTAAATATTTAAAATTACCCCAGAAAATATGTTAGACTTATCTTTATAAGATTTCATTAGACAATGTACACAATTTTATTTAAACACTTTTAAATATCCTACTGAAAAAGTACAGAAAGCATTCAATATTTCTACATTCACTTTGATAATTCTCTTTAGAGGTAAAAAATAGTGATCAGTGAATAAAAGCAAGTAAGTCGGTAAATGTGATCACAGATCACTCAAGAGGGTTTTGTTTAATATTTCTTTCAATACATTCTAACCTGTAATTAATAAACCAAAATTGTTAATAATTAAATTTGTTAAAAATTAATAATTGTTTATAATTATTAAATCCATACATAGGTGGAGATGCTATAGGGCAGTGAGAGAGTGAAGAATAACATTATTGGGCCCATGGGGCTTTTCATTTAAGATATTACATGACATATTGTAGATTAAAATTTTTGCGATTTTTTTTTCAATAGCACCTCCCAGGCGACAGAAAGGGATAAAAAGATGCAATTGTTAAAATATGTTAAACAGATTTTTTTTTTTTTTTTTTTTTTTGAGAAAATCTATGGAGTAGTAATGAATGAAATTAAACATTAAAACATCTGCTAAAGATGTAAAAATGAGTTAGGAGGGTGGTAAGTGGGTGCTTTAGGACAAGAGATTTAAAAGATGTATGAAAAAATTAATTTTCTGATTCCCCTTCCCACACACAAATGCACATAAGCAAATGTCCCTATAATTTTCTGGAGTCAAAATAGACCCCAGAAGGATGTTCGGCTCGATGAGACACCTCCTTCGTCAATCCTAGAATCTCGCCGCAGTTTAATTAGGGGTTAAGTTAGAAAAATTGCTTAAAATACTTAAGTTAGAGAACAGAAAATTAAAAAAGAAACTTAGAAACCTTTAAAACCAATTCCACTGCGCCCATACACACACTTCTTATATATATATATATATATATATATATATTTTTTTGTGTGTGTGTGTGTGTGTGTGTTATATAATATCTGAGATTTAAAAATCGATGACTTGTTTTCTTTCTTTTCTTTGCTGAAATTAATATTCAGAAAAAGTGTTAACTACTACCACTTTTAAATAAAAAAGGGCCAGTAAGTTCATTGTATATAGCATATAATAGCAAATCAGATATAAAATAATGATAATTAGTGGAGAATTAGCGGTAGATTTAAATAACATGTCATACAAAAGTATTTTTCTTTTTAAAAAGCAATTTTTGGATAAAATAAAATCTTAATTTTTACAAAAATTACAAATTTAGAATTAGTGTTGAAAAGTAGGCATATGTGCACAAATCTAAAATCTATAAATGCAGTATATGTAAATTTTTGTAAACCCCCCCCCCACCACCCCCACCACACCCCCCACCAAAAAAAAAAAAAAAAAAAAAACTTTTTGTCAAATTAATCAGATGTGACAATTACGGAACATTCTTCTACCTCATACTACATATTAATACTTCAGATTTCGCTATCACAGTCCCGAAATTAAATGGCAATCTATGTCCATCATGAGAATACTAAACATATGAAATTCTATGCATTAATTCTTGAGATATGACTATCGCAAAATTGTGTAAATCCCACAAAATGCAGTTTAGGAGCACCACCTATTGAAAGATTAACATCAAAAATTAATCAATAACAACTTGTGTTGTCGTCTAACTGAATCCTAAGATTGATGAAAATTTGTGCATTAAATCAGATCTACTGCAGAAAAAAAGAAAAGAAAAAGAAAAATACATCATAGCAATGTCACCTGTTTAGTGATTTACATCAAAATGTAAAAAATGACAATCCATCTCAAGGAAATTTTCGGATTTTTTTCTGGATTCTTTGACGAAATTTCTGTATTTCTACGATTTTTTGAACTGCTAGATTCTAAATTCAGCTCTATAAAGTGCCCTTAAAAAATCAAAAAGTGCCCTGAAGAATGTAAAAAACTGCCCTTTTCAGAACAAAAGCGCCTTGCCCTTTTTTAAACCTAGGGGGAAACTTTGAGAATAATAATGTATAGAAGTATGATTTGAACAGTTGTAATTATTTTTAACCTGAATTAATTTCTAGCTTAATAAATAGCGTATATAAAAATCTGTTTGTAATATACAAGACAGTACAAAAGAATTCAAGTATGTTTCCGTATAGTGACAGAAACTGCTGGAGATGAACTTTTATTCTTATATATGCATTTCCTTACTAAGCAAAGTTTTAGCATATAATGTATATGTATGTTATACATTAAATATAGATCTGCACTAAAATAATTGGACTACTTTTTAATATGAGCGGTAATTGCTAAAATCTAGTTTTCGTGAGTTTTTTTAAATGTTTACTTAATTTTTTTCTTTTTAAAAAATTTTATTAAACAGCGAAGTTTGGGTAAGAATTCAGGAAGTATTGGAAAATGTTTCAGAATCTATACTTGAGACAAAGACTTTTCTTCTTTGTTTAATGCCAAATTGTTGATGCAAACAACTAATATCTCAGTAAGTAGCAAAAAACAAAATATTATTAAAATTTACAACAGAATGTAATGTGTTCTATTTGACGAGCATTGTGAAAATGTTTTTCACCCTCAGTAATGTTCCAATACGGAAAAGTTAATTATACAGAAAATACCAATTTTCAGGGCGGCACATGCAAGATTAGAATCCACATTAGCGAAAACTGACTGCAATCTTTTCAAACCAACAATTAAATAATTTACAGAGGCACAAAACTAAATTTGCTTTAATATCTGATGTTTAAAATTATACTTTTTAACTTTTGACAAATTGTCTAGTACGAAATATTGTCGACATGACCGTGAAAAC
Organism: Maratus speculifer; assembly: GCA_964019185.1. Classification (NCBI taxonomy): domain Eukaryota; kingdom Metazoa; phylum Arthropoda; class Arachnida; order Araneae; family Salticidae; genus Maratus; species Maratus speculifer. Next base: position 318,372,741 of record OZ025296.1, on the reverse strand, counting down.
AGACAATATTAGAAGTAGCAGTTAAAGCGTTGACACTATTTTATTATCTATTCGTAGGGGCACAAAAATGGAAAAAAAAGGTCGTGATGCGACCAAGAGATAAATTTTAGCATATTATTTTATTTGTGGTCGTGAATAATGAAAAAAAAAAGAATTTTAATAATAAAATTTTATACTAATTCTTCATTCACATTAACATTTACCATAAACACACACACACATCATAGGCCAATGGCACAATCCAAAAACTTCAAAAACAAGCACAACATTCATTAAGATAAAATAATAATAATAATATATGTGGCCTAAATAATATTTCTTAGAAATAAATCGTCCATTTACCCGTCTGAATATCAAAATTAAGATATTTCACAAAGCATATTTCTTGACATGTAGCGCACAGCTGCCTACTTAATTAAGTGTTCCGCCATATTTATTTTTAAAAGAGCAGACGATTATACGATTCTTTTCGTAACAGCATCGGTCCAATCTCCGGCTGTTGCCATTCAGAAACAAAAGTAAAGAAGAAGAATTAAAAAAAAGAAATTAGGAATCGAATATACTAGCTCGCAGTTAAAGCAATGCAGAGGTAGAGTAGGGTAGTATATTTTTTCAAGTGTGAATACAAGAGTGGTTGGCTGACAAAGAACAAATACAACAGTCTTTAGATAAGTCTCTCGCATATTTTATTAAATTTAGAAGAAGGAAATGAAGAATATATTAAAAGAAAAGCTCTTGATTACAATAACGCAATATCGTATAAGATTCACTTTATCCTAACCACGACCAGACACACTTAAAATGCCTTTTTGAGGTTAAGTGTTCTTGACGAAATACTGTTTCTTTTCCTTCGAAAAAATATTAATACTAACCGCAAAGTAAGCAATTTTAAAAATCCTAGTTGATGAGTAATTTTTATAACTTCATTCACTTCGTTAAACTCTAAATAAAAATGGAGAGGAGGGGGATAAAAAAAAATTCTTAAAATCCCGAGTTTAATTAAAAATAAGTGCATCGTGGTCAATCAATAACATTTAGTAAATAATATGCGTAAAAGAAAGTAATACTTTCTTGTTGTGGCAAATGTTTATATATGTACACAACTAAAATTTTATAAAAATCTTCACGAATAATAAAATTATAATAATCGTTAAAAAAAAAAAATGATTTTTTGATGTAGGATTTTGGCTGTTTTTGATTTTTTCTGGTAGAACTAAATTCTTATGTATTGCAAGTGGAAGTAAATTAGACATAACGTTATTCCATTCCAATACCGTAATCTTTTCATAGATACAAATAACCTTCCTACACCAAAAAGTCATTTTTTAAATGAAAACGTCTGTTAGGAACAGAACCTTATTATTTTCAGATGACGAGTTCAGTTAATTTTCTCTTAATAATGTCTAAACCAAACCTGAAAAAAAGTAAGAAAAAAATAAAAGGAAAAAGAATAGCTAGTATGTAAAAAAAGGGATAAATACTTTTTTACAAAGATATGTACATCAAAAATCAAAATTATATTCACTAAATAATCAAAAAGTCCCTTTTCTGTACAATCTTTATAATTCAGACAAAAAAAAATTACGCAAAAATTTTTCAAATTTTTCTAGCCCTGTTTTATGTACAAATTTGGGGATTTGGAGAGAAGGGGGATGAATAAAAAGAACACAGCATAATGAAAGGCTGGAAGGGGGATATTTTTTGTTCAATTATACAAACTTAAAAATTCGATAATATAGGATCGGGGAAAAGTAGAGGGAAGGACAGAGATAGCCGTGGGTAAATTTCATTAAAATTAATGTGCGCCTATTTCGCTTTGCATAATTTAATTGTTGCACAGTGGATTTAGCGCTTTTCATAATTATTCCACAGTGAATTTTCATTCTTTTATTCAATAAATGACATTAATATAACTAACCCTTTCGTGTAATTTGATGAGAAGGGATCGTCAAGCAATGCAAAATAAATAAATAAATAAATAAAAGTAAGAAATTGTATTATGTAAATAGCTAAAACTAATTAATTACCCACAACAATGCATAAATTTTTTTCATGCTGTCTGTGAAATTTCCTGCAAAATTTATTTATTTATTTTATTTTTTATTTTTATTTATTTATTTATTTATTTATTTATTGCCTTTTAGACAGCTATCTTTAAATATTTAAGGCTGTTCTTTCTGACACATTTTTTAATTTTTGTTCTCAAACGCATGAAATTGGTAGATAAGGAAGTTTTTTAATCAAGCAGTTTTTCATTTTTTCATAACAGTAGATCTTTCAGAAAATGCTTTCAAAGATGGCGATTTGAACCACATTTACGGACGCAATAGGGCGGAAAAGGTGAAAAACTATTGTCGTGAGAAAAAAAAAAAAATCTCTTACAATTCAAAATATAAACATTTCATAGTAAGTCGATTAAAAAAAAAAAAAAAAAAAAAAAAAAAAAAAAAACTGTTTTAATTTCCAGCATTTTCAGTAATCAAGCTTTCAAATATCATGTTTTAAAGTTTAACAAGTCGGATATTGCGCGTCAAACGAAGCAAAAAAGGTGCATTCGTTAGTATAACGAAGTTTTAAAAATATTCAGATTTTGATGTAATAATATACAGCTCTTCTGATACATTATTGTATCCGAAATATTTTACATGCCCCTGTAAATCTGCTTTTTATTATACAGGAAAAAACTTAATTGCTGGGGTAATAAACCCCAGCAACGTATATTCAATTTCATAAAATGCGAAACCGTTTAATATGATTAAAACGCGCCTCAAACGATGTCCCCCCCCTACATCGTTATGTAATGGAATACTTTCGTGCAACCCTGTAAATTACAAACAAATGTTCTTTGCACCACACGTTGTACAGAATATGTATTATAGTATGTATACTTCATAAATGCATATCCATTTTATTATGTTCGAAAGAATGTAACATCATTAAACCGCACTTGAAGCAATTTTTGCCGATTGGTTGTAAGGTAAATTAATACTTTTGATTGCCCCTATCATTAAACTATTCATCCGATTTTCACAAAATTTGAAGTGACTTGACAAAATTATACAACAATTGCATGAACAGACTGAACGACCACTGATGCTACGTATTTATATAATTAAAAAACACACCTAAAAATGAGTGCGTAAATGTTATCTCTTTGTTGAGCGAGAAAAATCAAGACTCATCCCTGTATATTGACGATAATTTATAAACAGGCTTTCATGTCAAGCACACAAGTCAGGCGTATGCTGACGTAAATTCTAATACATCATCCCTCCTCATACCAATATGATCGACAATTTTTGACACTATTCCCTTAGAGTTAGAGATCATAATAAGATGACAAGAAATAATACAGCACCCTTCTCCCCCTCAAAACCTCAATCACAAAACCTGCAAACGCCTAAAATCCGTATATCATTGTAAAATGTAAGCAGTGGCACGGCACCAAATTTTGCAAAATATTGGATTGGCTCAAAAATATTTCAAGGGTTGGCAGATGGTGAAAAACGAAAATTTTAAGTCAAGCTATCATGTTTTAATAAAGTTGCAATTTTATTAAAATATTTTCTCATGCGTTTTTAGGTGCGTTCGTAATTATACGTAGCTCCTATTGTTGTCGTTCAGTCCGTCCGTCTGTCTGTCTGTCTGTCCGCATATAACAACGCAAAAACTACCCAACTGAATCGTTTGAAATTTAAAATACATAATTATTACATAATTTTGTCGAGTCATTTCAAATTTTATGAAAATTGGATGCATAGATCAATTACAGGGACAATCAAAAGGATTCCGTTACATTACGGTCAAATGGGGAAAAAAGTTTCAAATGCATTTTTAATCGTTTGAAATTTTAAATACATAATTATTACATAATTTTGATTTATTTCAAATGTGATCAAAATCGGATGCATAGTTTAACTACAGGGACAATCAAAAGTGTTCCGTTACATTACGGTTAATGGGCAAAAATGTTTCAAATGCATTTTAATGGTGTTATACTCATTCGAACGTAATAAAATGGACATGCATCTATAAAGTACATATTATAATATACATTTTGCATAATCTATGGTGCAAAGAATATTTGTTATTGATTTACAAGGCCACACAAAAGTATTCCATTGCATAATGGAATAGGGAGAATATTGTTTCGTGCACATTTTAATTGTAATTATTTACAATTTTATGAAATTGATATTTTTAAAACTTCGTTATCGTACGGACGCACCTCATTTGCTACACTTCATGTGCAATTTCCAACTTGTTTGTTATAAAGACATTGATGTTTATTGTAATGTCATAATATCATGAACATGACTATAAACTGAATTAGCAGAAAGTTAAACATGGAGCAAAACATTTTGAGATTTATGTGTGTCAGTCGGAGAATTGAAACACATGGTATAATTGGCAAAATATTCTAAGAATGAATAATAAAGTAATAATGAAATAAATAACAAGAACAATGAAAATTGAATGCGTTATGATTCAAAATTATTGGGTGGGCTCAAGCCCCACGAGCCTATATAAGTTGGCGCCACTGAATTTAAGTTATAAAACTTGCAATTCAGACGTAGGGCCAAAATTACAAATACAAATTAGTTTTATATCATTCTGTATGGATTTTTAATATGTAATTACTGATAACAGGACTGAACTCGTGATTTTTCATAAAGAAAGTATAAATTTATTAAAAAAAAAAAAAAAAAAAAATCCAGCGTTGCACAGTTAGATCCATTTTTGAGGAAAAGAGTCGAAGTTACTAAAAAACAACTCCGACTCCAGATTATTTGTTAGACATTTTAAAATGAAATAAAACTAAGTATATGTAATTTTAAATCTATAAAATGAATTATTATTGTTATTTATGGACTAATTCAGGCTACTTAAATTAAACATGACCGATTTACAGCGGTGTACAAAATAGATACAGGGGTAGGTACTGAGGAAATACAAGGTGCTACCAGTGCAGTATACACAGTAGAGATGAAAATTGTTTTAATTCATAACTGTATAGATAGTTTACATTTAGATTATAAATACTTCACTTCGTATTTTTGGGGTTTGCGGATAGAACCCGAGATACAAACGTCTGCAAGCACCCAAATGGCCGGAAAATAAAGGCAATATTTCAAACAGGCGATGTGAGTTGAAGTAAGACAACTGATATTAAAGCTGATGGTCATTTATCATCCGAATCCCCCCTCCGTAATGCTATAAGTCTATGGACGTTTTGATGCATTTTTATATTCAAAATATCTCCTCGGGAAATTAATATTTTTACCTTTTCTTCTTAAAGGTTATCTTTTTTTTTTCTTCGTTTTCAAAATGTCTCTAAGAGCTGTACTTAATTTTACATGAAGTGTTAAAATTTTACTCCCAGTTTGTGAGTTTTTAAAACATAAAATATTAAATTAAGCAATGAATTTAGGAAATTTTGAAAACGAAGAAAAAAAAAGAGACATCTTTTAAGAAGAGATCACCGAAAGAAGGAGTTAAAAATATTGATTTCCTGAGGAGATACTTTGAATATAAGAATGCATCAAACGCCTATAGACTTAACATTACAGAGGAGAATTTGGAATGAAGCAGGCTGACAAGCCCAATGTAACAAATTTGAATGATTCAAACTACGTCGATAAAAAAGGAAAAATTTACAATGAGCATGATTGGAGTGAGAATAAATACAAAGGCACCGTCGAACTTTTTTTGAGGGGGTCTTTAAAATTACGGTTCATGCAGATATCTTACCGGAGATAATGCGAAAATTATAAATTTGCACCATTTTTGGAAGCAAAAGAACTAAGAAATCGGTTAGCATGGCATTAAAAGACTTTCTCTAATTTTTTGCCTTCAAAATTTTCCGATCCTATATGACCAACAGTAAAAATTCTAAAATACCTTTCCTTTATTTATTTATTTTTGTACACAAAAATCAAGATAAAATAAAATTGATTTTTTTTCTTCCTGAATCGGCGATACATAAAATAACGATAAAATAGTTAAATTTCTTTCTCACCATTTGAATTTCAGATTTTTCAAGGAAAAGTTGGAGAAGGGGAGGCGCCAAATTTAAATTTTGCCCCGAGCACAATTTTCTCTTCGTACGCCCCTGGGTTAAATACTATATATATTTACAATATAAGTTTTTCTGTTGTTTTTTCAGCCATTTGATTTTCATAATTCTGTTTATATTCATTCCATACACCTTTATAATTCAAATGAGGTTTTGTTTTGTTTATTTTAAATAGGAGTTTAATTTTTCATGTTTATTATGCATGCTACAAGACAGTTTGTATATTGTCCTCACTAAATTTTAAATTTCGATAAATATCTATGTGGAATTGGATTTCTATCTATATTATAAAGGCCAAACGTATCTGTGCGTAACGCATACGTCATTTTTCGAATGGCAACACTTTCTGATGAAATTTCACTTTTGCAATTTTCATTGCTGCAAAGTTTTTAACTCCTAGACATCGCACATTTTCAATCCTTACACCGTTGTGTAGGGGAAAATATGTACTTTTAAATGTAATTTGCTTGAAAATTATATCTTAATTTGTTTTTGAGATATTATTTTTTTTTGTAGTTTTTAATTTAATTTTTTTTTGGAGGTGGCAACTTGTGTACTCCATTTCTGTGCAAAGTAAAGAAAAAATTGCCATAAAATTAAAAGAAGAAATAGAGAGGACTTATGGTGGCTGGGAATCGTGCAAAAAATGTAACCCTGAAATCTGCTACATTAAGCCCAAACACAACCGCGTGTTTTCGCTAAAAAGAAGGAAACTTTTAATGACAAGTCTGTGGAAACTTTTAGTACTATAGTTTTTAGTTATAATAAAATAAAATGCTACATTATAATGCTTAAATTTAAACAGATCATTTTTATTTAGAGAAAAAACGCACGGCTGATGTCAAAGGATTTAATACCTGTTCAATGCGATTCTTTTTTTTTTTTCTCTCCGGGTTGAATTTTTTTCGCCGAGATAGCAAGCAAACAAAGACGATCTTGGCAATAATTCCAGGTTTAAAGTAATGTCCGGTTCCCCAAATTTTTGTCCAATTGTTTGGGATATTCAATTAATTGTTATTATATTTAGAGCCGTACCGAGTACTCGGTAAATACTCGGTATTCGGCCTACTCGGCCAATTTGCCGAGTACTCGGTATTCGGCCAAATTTTGGCCGAGTACTCGGTATCCGGCCAAATTTTGGCCGAGTAATCGGCCAATACCGAGTAGTTGTAAGAATTTCATTTTTTAAGCATATGAATTGATAACTGATCTGTAAAAATTATTCGAATATCAATGTATAATATATGTAGTAATTCATAAAACTATTTACTCTGTATTTAACAATATGTCTGCAAAATATAAAAAAAGTTAAGAACAAAATCCCTAAAAAAACTTCACATTTATAGAAATAAAAATACTTTTTTATGTATAGGAAAACAGAAACGACTTATTTTGGATAAAGAAACTGAAAATACAATAAATGCAATAAAAAATTAATAATTAAATTTATTATATTTCAAATTATGGTGCAAAAACACCAAACATTCTACATTATCAGTAGACAGGGCATTTCTTTTACTACTATAAATTTGGCCAGCCTCTATTATATTCAGAATAAACAGTTGTTGAAGGTGCATATAAGAGTTTTTTGCAAAATTGTACATAATTGAAAAAGTTTTTTTTTTTTTTTCCCCCTCACCATGCAAATGGAGTGTCAGTTTTACAAGTCTTCTGTTAAGAAAGCCTTTAACTCTTTTTGTACCAATTCTTCATGCGGTGATTTTAAACTAGCGCTAGTGCCACAATGTTTTTGTTCATTCACAACTTCCTCAAAACATTGCCAGAAAATAGATGAACTTTTTGCTAGCATTTTCTCTTTTGGTTCGTTGACATTAGCATTCTCATATTTATATTTTGGTGCGTTCGTAATTATGTAAATACATAGCACCTATTGTTGTCGTTCAGTTCGTCCGCATATAACAACGCAAAACCTACCCAACTGAATTGTTTGAAATTTAAAATACATAATTATTACATAATTTTTTCGAGTCATTTCAAATTTTATGAAAATCGGATGCATAGATCAATTACAGGGACACTCAAAAGGATTCCGTTACATTACGGTCAATGGGGAAAAAAGTTTCAAATGCATTTTAATCGTTTGAAATTTTAAATACATAATTATTACATAATTTTGTCGAGTTATTTCAAATTTGATCAAAATTAGATGCATAGTTCAACTACAGGGACAATCAAAAGTGTTCCGTTACATTACGGTTAATGGGGGAAAATGTTTCAAATGCATTTTAATGGTGTTACACTCATTCGAACGTAATAAAATTGATATGCATCTATAAAGTACATATTATAATATACATTTCGCATAATCTGTGGTGCAAAGAATATTTGTTATTGATTTACAAGGCCACACAAAAGTATTCCATTACATAATGGTATAGGGAGAACATTGTTTGGTGCGCATTTTAATTGTAATTATTTACAATTTTATGAGATTGATATATGAGAGCAATATTTTTAAAACTTCGTTATCGTATGAACGCACTTCATTTGCTAAGCTTCACGTGCAATTCCCAACTTGTTTGTTTCTTTGGTGCATTTTCAAGTTCTGGATCATCTAAACTCATCAGTTTTAGAGCTTGCTTTTTAAGGCAATTTTAATTTACACATTTATAATTTCCATTGAAAAAGGTTAGTTTTTTACTGAGATATTTAAAAAATAATAAATTAAAAATAACATAATATAATCTGTACATATAAAAAATTAAAAGAAACTACAAAGCCAATATATATTTTTTTTAATCAGAAGAAAATAAGGTACAGACAGTTACAAAATAAATATGAAATGTTTGCATTATTCAATGAATTGTTACAGTAACCAATAAACATTTTTATTTTTGATAGACAGATTTCAATGGTTGGAATAAATTGGAGGGTTAAAGAATGTTTAAATTTTATATTAGTTAATAACTGTAGTTGTCATGTATCAATTCTCCTTTTTTATTAGTTTTGAACTGTCAAAAATTGTCTTTAAAAGGTGCACAGATAAATTTCAAATTTAATGAGTTAATTTGTTTATACTATATATGTATATTATATTATATGTACACACAGGTATAGATATGTGTACACAGGTATATTTATATATATGTACACCTAAGCTCACATTATGTACACATCAGTGTTTTATTTTCTTATTATACAACTACTCGGTACTCGGCATTCGGTACTCGGTACTCGGCCGAGTAGTCAGTGGCCGAGTACTCGGTACTCGGCTACTCGGCCAAAGTACTACTCGGTACACCACTAATTATATTAAAATAACATTATTCGCTTAATGTAATTTTTTATAAATTTCAGTTAAAATTGCTAGAGCAGACGATTTTTTTAGCTCTTTTTTGTTACCTGTCATTTTACCAGAAGGAAAATGCAAAACAAAATTATTTAATTTTTCTTTCTTCTTGGAATAATTATATTTTTTATGTTATTTATTTTTTACATTATTTTTAGAACCATTTTTATTTTTCAAATATATTTTCAGAAAAGAAAAAAAAAAGTACATTTTCACATAGAAAACTGATCTGAAATAGAAAACGAACGATGTAAAAGACGAAATGAGTTTTCATAATTCGCCAGTATCCAATGTTTAAAATGTAATTGAAAATTTGGTTTGGCATGATTTGTAAAAATCAAGGTTTGCGTATTTCACGGAAAATACGGCATCTTCTTTGCACGTTGAAGTGATGGAGTGCAATGTTTATTCTTTTAATTTGTGTTATGTATTTTAATTTATAAAGCGAATTTTAAATTTGTCATAGAGATAACTTTGAAACAAACTTTTTTGAAAAAAATATACGTGCAGTCATTTCTTTACTTTTAACATTTTAGCGTGCGCGTAAGATTTTTCGGTACTACTTGGTTATCCCATCTACCAAAAAACTATCGCCAAATTATAAGATTAAATGCCAAAAATGGATGATTTGTGAATGTCATATTCATAAATATTAAACACGATACACATGTTTAAAATGCCATTAAGAGGTGTTTAATACCACTTTTTATTTGTATTTTTATTCATGTTTTACTAATTTATTTGTTTTTCCGTTATTTAAAAAAAAAAAAAATATGTCAACATATACAACTTGGCTATTTCAAATTACTGGCGTCAATGTGGCGTTTTGCAATTAAAATTAAGTGGGATATATTTTATCTCACCCCCTACAAGGGGTTAAAGGGTTAAAATGCTTTTTTGGAGTTAGTTAGCAATCTAAAACGCATATTACATGTAGAAAATTCATTAAAGTTTTCAATTTTAAAAAAATACTTTTTATCTTTGCTATGTAACCCGGGAAAACCGGGTTCGATCTACTAGTATTTATAAAAAACAATTATATATATATATACAGTCGAGTCTCTATACAACGAAACTCCATACATCGAATTTCTCTATATAACGAATTTTTAGTAGGAACGGTCCCCTTTTCGCATGATTACATTAAAAACAGTCTCTATATAGCGAAATATCTATCTCCATATAATGAATTTTTTCATAAATTGGTCTTAATTTATTCAGTTTTAAAAAAGCTTCGAAATCATATGGAGTCAATTTTCCATCACTTATTTTTGATTTATCGTTCAGTGCTGAGTTTTTTTTAGTATTACTTCTCTCCTTGTTCTTTAAATCCAACGAATTCATCCTACCTCCCACACACCTTTCAACATCCTTCTCAAAACAGAGTCAATTAGATTGTTACACATATAAGAGAGGAATCAATGAGAGGCGCGTAAGAAAAGTCTTCAAATCAGGAAAATGTTAACTACAATTTTTCATTCCTTGCTAAAATTTGAGATCTTTTTTTGAGAGCGTAGCAGTTTTAAAATAAAAAACGAAAAATTACAGATTTCTTCGTCTGAAATTAATGTAAGTCCTCCTTATTTGATTTTCATTAAGCTTTCAAATAAATGTCTATTCTTTTTTTTTTTTTAAACTGCTTAAATAATTAGGAAATAAAATGTTAGGTTATTATTTACTTTTAAACATTTCAAATCCTTAATTAAAAATATCAAAAATAATATTTGCTCAAAATTTATACATTAAATACGATTTTTAACATCATTTTCTATACATCGAATTTCTCTATATAACGAATTTTTTACTGGAACGATGGATTTCGTTATATAGAGACTCGACTGTATATATCTATATATATGCTTACAGTAAAGTAATAATTAAAAAAATAACCGAACAGAAATTAAGCTATAATGGCTTTAAAAATATTTTTTTTTTAACTTCAAACAAAAACAGTGTTTTTTTTTTTTTTTTGTTTTTTTTTTTTTTTTAGATGCAACATTAAAATGGAACACGCTTGAATACAAATTGAAAAATATGTTCATAGGTTACACGAAGAAAAAATAAAGAAAGTAAACAAAACTGCTATGAAAATCATTACAAAACTAACTGTTTATAGATTTGATTAAGATTAATTTACATGCATTTACGTTTTTGATTAAACACCGATTTATTAACAAAACGAAGCTTTAGAATCGGAACTGATTTTAACAAACAATCAAATTATTACAATTTGCTAAAAAATATTTGCATATCTATGACCCCGTCCCCCGCAGAAGTATAATACTGTTTGTAAAAGACGATTCTTTTGTTTCGAAAATGACAATGACAAAAAAAAAAAAAAAAAAAAAAAAAAAAAATTATTTGAATAAATTATTTACTAAAATAACGTAATATATAAGCTGAAAATAGCTATTAATGCAATCTTAAAAGTAATTATAATTAAAGATGAATAGAAAAATAAAATATACATCTCAAAATACATTACACTGACTACGAAAATTGAAAGTACGAAAAGTTTACAAAATAAAACATGGGATCACCCACAATCAGTGTTGAATTCAGGGGGTGGCCCGGGGGGGGACATTCCCCCCCGGAGCAATGAAATGTCCCCCCGGAGAAAAGTGTCCAAGCCGACAAATCACCGAATAAAATTTTCTAGCCGTCAAATGATATCAAATATCAATATTCAGAATTTCTCCTTGTCGAGATTCAATCATTTTTTTTTTTTTTTTTTCCATCCCCTGAAAGTTATTTTATGCAATGCCTTTTTAAATAGATGAAAATTGGCTAAGTAAAGTTACCAGGGGGGAAAAAATGTACTTCATTCGCAAATAATTTCATACGGTTCGTTTTTTAAAGAAAAAAAATGACGCTGTACAAAATAATAATAATAATAATAATAATAATAATTTTACAGGAATCTATCCAGGCGAAATTCGGGGTCTATTTAGGTCTCTTTCACAAAATTCTATCCCATAAAAACATACTCTTCATCAATTATTTTTTTACTGATGTGTTTTGAAATGTGTAAATTGCAGAGAAAACAAGTTCACTAGAAAGTTAAATTTTTATAGAAGGATTTAAAGAAATTATTAATAAATGCTTGGTTTGAATTTCAGTTATTGGATTTTATATTTCGTCACAAAATAAATAAATAAATAAATACTTTTTACAAAAATAAATTAAATTTCAGGAGAATAACTTTTACTCAAGCTCTTATTATCGCATAGACAAATCTGCACTTAGCCCAGGAGCCCCCAAACCCCATATACTAAATTATAAATATTTACCAACCCCCCATTTTAACTTCTCCGTGAGCTGAAGTTATTAAATGCATCTTTTAAAGCAATATAACAAGTTGTTAAAGTTACATAAAAGTGTTTTTATATGTACTAAGAAAAAAATTATAAGAATATTTTTATTAATTAAGGTACTTAATTTAGAACTGACGAAGATAAGAATTTTCTTCTATTTAAAATCCAAGGTGCGAAAACATTGATTATGCATTGCACATACACATATGACTGACCATCAATTCTATTTTAATAATATTGCAATGATTCGAATGACCCCCCCCCCCCCCTAAAGTATCTTAGCCCTGGGCCCTAATTAGTCATGATCAGGACCTGCTTTACTTTTCGACAAATGGGCCATAAGAAAAAATTCTTGCATCGATATCTGCATTATCCAGTCTTATTTTATATCATTCACAATTTAAAAAAAAAAAATTAACACTGTAAATATAAATAAATAAGAAATATTTTAATCATCCCCCTCTGAAAATAATTTTCGGGTTTATACTTAAAAACTATTCATGCTGCAAATTAAAAAATAAATAAATAAATAAATAAATAAAAATTTACATTGTAAAATGGGGAAAAAATGAAATTAAAAAAGAAAAGAAAATTTACTTCATCTATCCTTTAAGAATGATTTTATATGATTGATATTTAAGAGGAAAATTAACGTTATAAAAGTAAAAAGAAATTTTTACTTTGTCCATGCTCCGGAGATATTATATGATTCATAAAAGTCGAAATTTAACACCGCGAAATTAAGAGAAAGAGATAATTTTAACCTTACCCATCCTCTGAACATACTTTTATATTATTCACGTAGAAAAATATGAAACTGACGTATAAAAAGAAAAAGTAAAGGAAATTTTAACTTTATCCATCCTCATTTTACGTGATTCACATTTAAATGGAAAGGGGAAAAAAACTATAAAAATTTATAATGAAAAAGAAAATCTTTATTTTAATAACCTTCTGAAAATAATTTTACATTATTAATATTTAAAAGGACGAAAATAAACACTATAAAATTAAAATAAAAAAGATTTTTTTTGTTGTTGTTTTTTTTTATTCATCCGCTGACAATAATTTTGTAAAATTCGTTTTAAAAGCGAAAAAAAAAAAAAAAAAAAAAAAAAAAAGGTCACGTTGTAGAATTAAAAAGTAAATGCTACGTTTATCCATCCTTGGAAAAAACTTTACATGATTCATTTTTAAAGAGAGGAAAATGCACACTGTAAAATTAATAATAGTAATAACTGTTTGCATTATTTTTCAAAGGCTGTTGCGATTTCTCATAATCAAATATTTTTTGCGTGTTATTTTTTATTTCAAATAAAAGACAATACTGCAAAATATCTAAAAAAGTGAAAGCTTCGAATTTAGAAAATCAAAACTACGACTTAATTTTTCGTCTCTAAAAAAAAAAAATGTTAACTTACACAGGTTCCTTGGTGTTACTCGCCGAGTTCACAATCTGGTGTTCAGCTACAGAATATCCAAAATAGGAACCCTTTTCACCTAATTTAAACACAGGTAACCGTGGCTCCAGGTTAAAAGCGTCCGCCACCGACAAAAACAAGCACAAACAGTAGAACACAGACATTTTTTTCAACGCAAAGAAATGTTTTGGTTCAACCGCGTGCAGACTCTAACCACATGCTGCCATACTGCGTTCTTCTCCTGCCACGGGACTTTTCGCATGTGTGGCAAACTCTTCAAACCAAACTCTCAAGGGTTGCTGATGGGGAGAACTTGTTTTTTCTCCAAGACGCGCGCGAGAGGCTTTTGGCGCCGATGGCGACGGCAGAATATCACCGGAAGGCGCTTAATTTGTGCCGGAGAGAATTTTATCTCGCGAATAAAGGCCCAAACAGATTTGACCACTTCTTGTGGTTTGGTGTCGGCTCGTTTGTTTTGCAACGCGGTGTTTTTGATCTTTAACGAGTTTTACAGGAAAGGGTCGGTTGTCCGGCAAAAGAGGAATCTTTCTGTCAAGTAGGGTGGATCGTTTATCTCCCGATTCTTTTGTTCACTCCCCTCCGTTCTCTTATGAAGAAACCGCGAATGGGTCCTATACAAAAGGCTCTTCCAAGAATTCAGTTTAAGGGAAGAGTATTGCAATCTGAATGCAGCCTAAAAAAGGAACAAAAATGTAACAACCCGAAGATAGTTGCAGAATTAAAATGCATTATTATTATTATTTTCTTTTCTTTTCGGGTGGGGGATGTGGTGTGGGTTTTGGATGGGAAGAAGTCTTGATTAGGTTTCGCGGTTTATCGCAGCGTCGTCGGTCCGTTTATGGAACAGATGAAATAGTGACACTGATAGACATTGTCATGCTCGTTTACATAATCCAGAGCAAGTATCCTCTGCGGTATCGTTAACCGCAAGGGGGGAAAAAACCTTATATATCAAGCGCTGGACTTTCAAGAGAAAAGTTCCAGCCTTAGCAATTAGCATCAGAAAAATATCATTTCAAGCGAATGTATCGATATCAAAAAAATAGATAAATAAAATAAAATAAATCATAAGACATTTGAGAGAGAAAGGGAAAGTCTACGACATTGTTAGAGATGATCTAGTTATCTAGTGGAATCAAATATAGAGTTACAATTTTTTTAAAAACTCATGTCAGATCATTTCTGATTAAAGATTCCATGAAAAAAATTTGATTTAAAAAAATGGAATAATCTTTTTGATGTGATTCACTATTAAATAAATATTTTGGTTATTATTTCTTTATTTATTACCACTAAAATGCCCGAAAGCTAAAAATAGGTATGGCCGAATCCATGTCGATTCAGGCAGGGGGGTTACCTTCATAGTCTCAGAAGTTCTTTCATTGAACATATGTTAGAATTCAGGAAAAAATAAAATTCCCGTAATTTTTGGTTTTTCCCAAAAAAATTTCTGGACCGAGATACAGGGTGCCAAAGATGGCATCCCGAGCACCTTTTCCTGTTTGCGATTTTCGAAAAAAAGTTTAAAGTGCTCTATCACTGAAACGATGCAAGATATTTCGTTGCAGTTTATTTTATTTTAAAGATAATATTTTTCTGCTTAAAAAGATATACTCCATTTTGAAATACACATTTAATAATTTTTACAGCAGCTTTCTAAAAAAAAAATTTTTTAATCACAAATAATTTTTTTCTCAAAAATGCCAATCTCAAAAATTTTGAATTTTTTTCTGTTAGTCAATACCATTGAGGACTACCTTCACTGTAAAGGGGAACTTCCACTTTT
The DNA here is from genome assembly GCA_964019185.1 of Maratus speculifer. Lineage (NCBI taxonomy): Eukaryota > Metazoa > Arthropoda > Arachnida > Araneae > Salticidae > Maratus > Maratus speculifer. Next base: position 318,356,813 of record OZ025296.1, on the reverse strand, counting down.
GAGTTTAACACGTTTTAGAATCATTACAAGAATTTAGAGAATTTTACAGGAACTGCATATCAAAAGTTCCAATAAAAGTCTCTCAATTTTTGTTTATTTGTATCATATGTAGCCTATTACATATCCTAAACAAGTTAGAAATCACACGTCAAACATGGTAAATGAGGTGCATTCATACTATGACAAGTTTTAAAAATATTTAGATCTTGGTGCAATAAGTATTACACTCTTGTGAAAACTGGCATGAATACAAAATTTATTATGTTTCTATATATTAAATTCAGTAATACAGAAGTAATATGAATCCATCTTAAAAAAGAATGTAATCACCAGGGCAACCTAGAATCATTACCTATCATGGGATATGTTTGAATTAATTATGCGTGTTAGGATTTAACAGGATGAATAAAATGTTTATGAGTGTCTTTTTTTCAAAGTTTTAATTTAACATTCATAACATCTGACAACCTTTTTCACAACCTTTTTTTTTTTTTTAAGTAACTTTTTTTTGTTTGAAATGATATATTCAATTTTGTAAAATTGTATTCATATTTTCTGATGCAGCCTTTTGATTTTTTTTTTAATTAAAAGAAATCAAAAATGCCAATCCTAAATTTATTTTTTTATTTTTTTGCTGTTGATTAATACAATTGAGTACTTACTGCCTTCCTTATTTCGGAAAACTTCCACTTTTGATTTTGACAAGTTATCGAAACACATGCAAAATTTTGCCATGTATTTTACCAGTTCCTGTATGACAATCACATACTGGTCTCAGGAAATCAAAATCTTAGTCTTGTTTGACATAGGATTTTATTTCTTAATAAGTATAAGAAACTGACAGCTTTAAAAATAGCTTATAAAAGAAAAAAAACATGCAGTAAAGTTTACAAAATATATGTATAAGTTTCAAAGCATATTACTTCCAGTGTACTCTGCTTAGAACTGAAATTAGAAATTCATAGACTTTATAATTTGTTAAAGAGTATCTGTATCTTCCTTTGATATTTAGTGATGCCTTCCTGTTTAACTAATAGGGTCTGGGGCTGCCATAATCCTTAAAACATTGTGAATAGAAAGTGAACACTGGTGGTGATGTTGCTGTCTTGCAGGTGGAAATCTATACGCAACAGCCGATCCAAGTGGGAGCATAAAGTTAACGACAATTTCACAAACAACTGATATCATTTACCTTTGCAACCCACCATTCACAGTAATATACACAGGCAACAAAAATTCCTTTTTATAAATTGTGAATCTGAATATTTTGCAATTGTTTCAGAGATCTTGGTTGGACAAATGAAATTTCTTCTTGCTTGCTGTTCGAAGTTTGTGCAATATAGGTACTATGATAGCAATAGATGAATATACCCATCACTATGATATTAATGGATGATTGTTCATTCTATTAAATTCTATCATACATAATTAAATATCCCATGATAGGTAATGATTCTAGGTTGCCCTGGTGATTATGTTCTTTTTAAGATGGATTCATATTACTTCCGTATTATTGAATTTAATATATAGAAACATAATAAATTTTGTATTCATGCCAGTTTTCACAAGAATGTAATACTTATTGCACCAAGATCTAAATATTTATAAAACTTGTCATAGTATGAATGCACCTCATTTACCATGTTTGACGTGTGATTTCTAACTTGTTTGGGATATGTAATAGGCTACATATGATACAAATAAACAAAAATTGAGAGACTTTTAATGGAACTTTTGACATGCAGTTACTGTAAAATTCTCTAAATTCTTGAAATGATTCTAAAACTTGTTAAACTCAAAAGTGGAAGTTCTCCTTTACAGTGAAGGTAGTCCTCAATGGTATTGACTAACAGTAAAAAAATCAAAATTTTTGAGATTGGCATTTTTGAGAAAAAAATTATTTTTGATTAAAAAAAAATTTTTTTAGAAGGCTGCTGTAAAAATAATTAAATACATATTTCAAAATAGAGTATATCTTTTTAAGCAGAAAAATATTATCTTTAAAATAAAATAAACTGCAACGAAATATCTTGCATCGTTTCAGAGATAGAGCACTTTAAACTTTTTTTCGAAAATCGCAAACGGGAAAAGGTGCTCGGGATGCCATCTTTGGCACCCTGTATCTCGGTCCAGAAATTTTTTTCGGGAAAACCAAAAATTACGGGAATTTTATTTTTTCCTGAATTTTAACATATGTTCAATCAAAGAACTTCTGAGACTATGAAGGTAAGATTTTTTCTTTTGCTGCCTGAATTGACATGGACTATGCCGTATACTTCTTTTGTGCTAAATGGCGTGAGATGAAAACTTTAAAAACAGTGAAAATAGTTTTATTAGACTATTTACAATACATGTTTCGGATCTATCCGAGCTATTTTCAAAACAAATAAATAAGAATATTCTAAAGCTGCACAATCTTTGGAAGTGATGGCCAACCTTTTTGCGAAGAGTGCTACAATCTGAAGAAAATAATTAAGCGTGCCACTTCCATTTTTCCAACATACTAAAAATATAAAAAACAAAAGTATGTTATTTATAGGCTGATTGTGCGATTTTTACGTAAATAGCACATTTTTCTCTTGTAAGTCTGGGTAGAGGAGATTTAAAAGAATATAGAGCAAATAAAACAAAAGTATAAACTTAGGTTTTATTATCATAAACATTTTCAAAGGTTCTGCCAGTCTATCCTCTTGAGACCTGAGGTACACAAATGTGTACCTCCATTCTTTTTCTCATAAAAACTAAACTGCTCGAATTTTTTGCATTTTTAGTTTGCTTTTATACTGCTGAATAAAACCAACCTGATGCAACCTACCTGCCAATACTGATGAATATTACCTTATAAAATAAATATTATTTTCATCCGAATATCGAAAATACCTTCTAGACATTGTGGCCAAAAAAGTAAGAAATATTCATTATTATTTAACTTAAATGCTTTACAATAAAAAAAATTGAAGATTTGCTAATCATTTACTTGTTTAAAGAACTTGATTTTGTTATTGCGTAAATTTATGTTACTGATAGTTAAACTGATGTTTTAAGAGGATTAGTACTTTTATATTCATATTTATAAACCTAAATTACCAGTCCCATAAAGTACTGATTTCATCAAAATGGCTCTTTTGGTCATCTATGGTGTCATTTCGATTATGCAAAAGCAATAAATATATATTTGCAAACTTATTTTATGCTCAGGTCTGAAGAGGCTATGTATTAAATAAAAAAGAATAATTTGAAACATTTAATTCCAAATAATTTTTAAAGAAAAGGTCAATATTTTACTTCAGTAATTTTTTACTAAATTTCTTTCAATGAAAAAAAAAAAAAGTTATACAAAATATCTTTAAATGGTAAAGCCTTTCCATTTAATAGCATTGCTTTTATAGGAATGGTAATATATCCAAAAGAGTATTTTCGATTATTTAAACTGATTATTTTTGTAAATAGTTTACAAAATGTTACAACAAATAATTTATTTAATAAATTTTAACGAAAAAAAAACTATCTAAATTTGATATTATTATTATTATTATTATTATTATTTAAAAAATCCGGTATACCTTCAGATATTAAAGAAGATAGTTATTGAGATGAAGCAATTTCTTGATTTAAAAAAAAAAAAAAAAATCCGTAAATAAATGATTAAATTTAACGACATGGCAATTTTTGGCACATTTGGTAAATTAATTTCCCTGCATCCATATGTTTATTGCTGCAGAAGTAATTTACAGGTAATTTACGAATGATGGGCCCAATGTATTCTCGCCTTTACAGAGATCGTCGATTAGGTGGACCAAGAGGTCTGCACGAGCCGGAATTTCTAAGTCCGGCATAAAAAATTATAGTTTAATGCAAATGGCAAAAACATGATGTTGGTGACAGATTGACATCATTTAAAAAAAAAGAAAAAGACCTTTTCTAAAAGTGAAAGAAATATCTCGTGAAATAATGAAAAAAAAAAAACCTCCAAAAACTAATCAATTAAAAAAAAAAAAGCGCAGTCGGCACATCGCCAGCTAGTAAAATAAAGTACATATAACTCTAGAAAAAAATATATATTAATGTTGTTCTCAAATCCAAAAGGGCAACATTATGATACAAGTTTTAATTTATTTTTGTTAAAAAATGCGTGAAACTAGCCGGCATTGTTGTTCAAAAACTACATAATCAAACTGCCTCCCCCCCCCCCCCACCTTTTTTTTTTTTTCAAAAGCAATAGATTTTTAAGGCATTTTGAACCGAATTCCGCGCGATATAAGAATAACCTCTGAAGAAAGGGTGAAAAACGTGACCAACATCGTTTATAACTCGATAGCTAATTTATTGATCAAAAAATGGAAAATACAGTTCGATTTTAAATTGTTTCATGGTCAGGCTTTGTATTTTTTTATCTTTCCGTTGTTAAAAAATGAATTTGCAAATGTGTCATAAAGGTTTTGCATTTGTTGAGTAGAGCAGTAGAGAAGCCTTAAATTCCTATGGATAGTTTTTTTTTTTTTTTTCTTGTAAAACTTTTTTTAACAAAACTATTTTGACAGACTTTAACAGCAAATAGCTCTGAAAGTAATTTTTCATTTTAAATGGAAAATTTGCTCCAGCATTGCTCCTGTTTGCTCCAGCATTTTTATCAAACATTTCTCCATAATATTACCCATTTTAATATACATACATATATATATATATATTTATGAAGTAGTTTTCTTAATATTAACGAAGAAAGACATCCGGTCACAAAAACTTTATTTACGGCGGAGGTGGTTGACAGCGTTACTTACTTTTTTAGCTCACAGGCTATCATAGCCTGAGAGCTTATGTGCCCGTCCGTTCTGTATGTACATTCGTACGTGCGTAACGCGATAACTCATGATAAAAATATCGGATCCACTTGAAATTTTGTATGTAGTTATATCCTGATAAGGCGCTTCCCTGATTAATTTTTGGAGTTCATTCGATATGTATAAGAGGGGGAACGGGGGGCTCATGCCCCTCCCCTTAGTTGATATAAACGGGATTTTCATGCAGAATTAACAGTTTTCGTTCAAAATTTAGATATAGGATCATTCTGATGAGGCGATACCGTGGCTATTATTAGGTGTTCATTGAATAAGTATAAACAGGGGGAACGGGGGGCTCATGCCCCTCCCCTTAATTGATATAAACGGGATTTTCATGCAGAATTAACAGTTTTCGTACAAAATTTAGATATAGGATCATTCGGATGAGGCGATACCGTGGCTGTTATTAGGTGTTCATTGAATAAGTATAAACAGGGGGAACGGGGGTTCTTATACCCCTCCCCTCTACTTGTATAAATGGATTTTTCAAGCAGAATTGTCAGATTTCGTTCAAATCTCTGAATAGTTTTGGAAGTTTAATGGTTAAGTATAAAAGAGGGGAATAACTCCTCTTAAATTATATAAATGCTAAATGGGTTTTTATTAAGAATTATCCGATTTGCTCTGAATTTTGGATATAGATTTTTTATATGATAAAGCATGTCCTTGATAGTTTAGGAGGTTCAATGCTTAAGTATAAAAAAGGAGAAAGGGGAGAGCTGCTTCCCCTTCTTAATTTTTTTTTTTTTCGAACGGAATTAACGAAAATACAAGGCTGTAATGTATAATTAGTATGCGTAGCCTGTGAGCTCAATGCCATCAGTTTAACTGGGCAATATTCTTTTTATACTTCCTTCTATCTTTGCAAGATGAAAGTATTGAATTCGTGAAAATTTTCGACTTCCGACTTTTGACGGATTTACAAGTTTTAGGGGTCAGAGATTATGACAAACATATTTTGACAAAATGTCTGTCTGTGAGTCTGTATGTGACACAAATTTTGTGGGCGCTCTATCCCTAAAACTAATGCACGGAATGTAATAAAAATATCATATATTCAGTTAGTCCTTGATATAAATTGTCACTGATTAGTTTTTGGTGTAAATCGCTTTATAGGGGACGTTGCTATGCAGCATTTTTCACGATTTCCGAAATCGCTCAATCTCTAGAACGAATGCAAGGATTTTCATCAAACTTCAGATTCGGTTAGTTCTTGACATGAATTAACATTTTTTATATTTTGGTGTAAATCGTTTCACAGGTGGCGCTGCTATGCTGTATTTTTTGTGGCTTCCGCAATAGCTCTATCTTCAGAATTAATGTACCAAATTTCGCATTCAGTTAATCCTTGACATGGTTTGGCAATTTTTCGCTTTTTTTTGCTGTCAAATTCCCGACAGGTGGGGTACTTCCATGCTGACTTTTTCCCGATTTCCGCAATAGCTCTATCTCGAAAACCTATGCACGAATTTCCGTCTAACGTCTAACTGAATATAGACGTTGACCTAAGTTTTTGCTGATTATGTTTTGGAATTAGTTACCCAACAGATGACGCTGCTAAACTGCATTTTGTAGGATTTACATGATTTTAATGATAGTCATATCTCAAGAATTAGTGCATGGAATTTCATATCTTTAGAATCCCTATGATGACCATTTAGTTTTAGTGAGGGCGAATGTGATTGTAAATTTAGAAGTATTAAATATGCATGAGATAGAAAAAAAGTTTTGGGGTTGCCACATTCGACTAGTTTTTAGACAACTAATGTTTCGACTGATTTATTTATGGCTTTAAAAATAATTTCCAAGCATATATATATATATATATATTTAAATCTATCTCCATCACGTGCGTTACGAAATAACCCATTTCTGCTTAAAACAATACAAATAGTTCAGCATTTGTCTCTGGCCGATTTTTTATAATGAAATTAAAACTTCAATCTTATATTAAAACGTGATTGTCCGTTTGAATTTCAAAGTTATTCTACCTAGAATATGGTACGTTGGGCGATCAAATTAATGCCTGTTATCTGCATGGAATCGAGGGTGTCAAAAGCGGTCTTAGAATTTTAAAATTTGAATTACTTTTCGCAATATTGATTTTTTCGTATTTTTTAAGGGGATTTCATTAATGATAGCAACTAAATTGATTCATTGATTCAGGAAAGGGAAAACGGTAGGAATTATTAGATTTCTTTGTTTTACATCATTTACAAATTAAAATTAACTTTTGTTTGGATAGTTAGTGAAATAACATTGTGATTCAGTTGTATTTTTCTAGAAAATTTCATGAAATACAGACTTGTTTTCACATCTTCAAGTTTCAGGAAACAGTTTATTTCAGAAAGCAAAAAATCGTGTATCTACCGGAAGACTGACATAAATTCCATTGACGTAAAAAGAAAAGAAAAATCAACTTTTAAAATTTAATTTAAAGCAGAAAAACTGATTTTTTAAAGTTTTCTCAAGATGTTGATTAAAACTTTTTACGAGGGCGTTAAAAACAAAATGTTTTAGTTAGAAAAATTACAGTTTTCTGGACATTTATTTTAATTTTCACTAATAAAAGAAAGTTTTGCTCTATGCGCGTTTCTGTCTATATGTTCGCGTAAGTCTACATGTAAAAATTTCTACAGCATGTTATTTTTTTTTTTTTTTTTTCCTGTGAAATTACCCCCAAAGAGTCTCATGATGCATCGGAGATTCAGAATTTTAAAATTCTAATAATTACTTCAGAAAATAATTAAAAAATCCTAAATTAAAAGAAAGGCAAAGTATTTATAACTCAACAAAAGCATAGATTTTTATCAAACCGCAGAGTATTTCTTCAAAAACTGGAAAAGAGGGGAAAGGATTAATAGAACTACAGTTCTCTAGAGCGATAAATGTACTGTGACCTTTTAAAAAAGGGCTGTATCTGAAATTCTACCAGGCTTAAAAAATCGAAACTTGCGCAGCCAGATCCAGAAAAAATTCCACATTCAGAAATTCTAAAAATTATTTTTATACTCCTATAAAAAATTGAAAATTCCATTAAAAATCCATTTTTAAAATCTCTTTTCGTTTTCGTTCAAAGAAATATAATAATTTGAGAAATTTTTAACTGTGACAGCAGATGTTTTAAAGCAGATGACTGTTGCCGGGTCAATCCATTTCAAGTGGTCCAGAAAACATTTTTTTGGTCGCTCGACCATTTTTAAAAAATCTGAAATTTTTTGTACAACAACCCTAACATGACGGAAGTTCAAAATGACCATTCTTTTAATTTTACTATTTTTTGTTTGTGCATGGCGGCCATCTTTGTTTCATCGTGTGCAGCGATTTTCTCAGATACTAGGATACACAAAATTGTAAATATCTCGTCTTCTATTTTTCCAATTGAAATGGGGTTTGCAGCATTTTGTTCAGAATAAAATAGGCTAAATATACAGTGATAGAAAAATTTTGAAAAATGAATTTTTACAGCTGAAATTTTAGCACAAAATGTACGATTTTTTCCAAAATCTATCCGTTTTCAAGAGGAAAATTTTCATGCAAGAGCAACTGTCAACCTTACACAATTTTTTCTACAAATAGGTCAAAAGTACGTGTACTCATACACCAAGTCCCAGATCTGGGAGTTAATTTCTCTTTGCAAAAAAAAAATTCCGAAATTCGTCAAAAATTTCAAAAATCGCACTTTTTAGGCTTTGATATCTCTAGTGGGGCACGAGATAAAAATCTGAAATTTTGGCCTGTGATAGTATTGTGTGGTAGCGTTATGTACAAAAAATTTCAAGAAGGAGATTTGACTACAAGCTGAGATATGACATGGAAAATATGTGAAAACAATACTGTCAAACTATTGTAAACCTACTATGTAATTGTTCAACAGGACTGTCAACCTTGCACAATTTTTTTTACAAATAGGTCAGAAGTGTGTGTACTCATACACCAAGTCCCATATCTGGGAAATGATTTCTCTTTCCGAAAAAAATTCCGAAATTCGTCGAAAATTTCAAAAATCGCACTTTTTAGGCTTTGATATCTCTGGTGGAGCATGAGATAAAAATCTGAAATTCTGGCCTTTGATAGTATTATATAGTAGTGTTATGTACAAAAAATTTCAAGAAGAAGATTTGACTACAAGCTGAGATACGGTGATTAAAGAAATGTTAAGAAATGCTATTACGAGTACATTAGGAGAAATGAGATTAGTCTCTTTTATTACAATATTTACCCAGAAAATATCGTTTGTTGAAAACAGTTAAATAATAAGCATTTAATTTACAAAATGCTATATATGCTCAACAAAGAGCTTAACAATATTTACGAGAGATGTTATGAGTTCGACCAGTTACTGTTGTCAGTCTTTCAGGCTGTTCTTTCTAAAAATTTTATTTGAAGCCCCCCAAGTCTTGTCATTCCTTGTTAACTTGAATGAAATTCTCTAGGTTTAATAATTGAAGCCATGTCAACTCGATCAGTTGCAATTCATTGTCTGTAATTTACTTTTCCTGAAATGTGTTCCGAGTAAAATTGTTGCAATAGCATTTCTAGTAGATTTGTTCATCTGGACAAATAGTGTATTGGCTTAGCATACATTCTGAATTGTTTAAATCACACAGAAGCATTTGAAAAAGATATTTGTAACTAACATTTAACTTTGTACCATAAATAATTAATTTAAAATTTTGAAGGTATGAACAATTACATAGTATGTTACAATAGTTTGACAGTATTGTTTTCACACACTGTCCATGTCATATCTCAGCTTGTAGTCAAATCTCCTTTTTGAAATTTTTTGTACATAACACTACTACACAATACTATCAAAGGCCAGAATTTCAGATTTTTATCTCGTGCTCCACCAGAGATATCAAAGACTAAAAAGTGCGATTTTTGAAATTTTCGACGAATTTCGGAATTTTTTTCGCAAAGAGAAATCATTTCCCAGATCTGGGACTTGGTGTATGAGTACACGCACTTTTGACCTATTTCTAGAAAAGATTGTGCAAGGTTGACAGTCTTGTTGAACAATTACATAGTAGGTTTACAATAGTTTGGTAGTATTGTTTTCACATATTTTCCATGTCATATCTCAGCTTGTAGTCAAATCTCCTTCTTGAATTTTTTTATACATAACGCTATTACACGATACTATCATAGGCCAAAATTTCAAATTTTTATCTCGTGCCCCACCAGAGATATCAAAGCCTAAAAAATGCGATTTTTGAAATTTTTGACGAATTTCGGAATTTTTTTCGCAAAGAGAAATTAACTGCCAGATCTGGGACTTGGTGTATGAGTACACGCACTTTTGACTTATTTGTAGAAAAAATTGTGTAAGGTTTACAGTTTCCCTTGCTTGAAAATTTTCCTCTTGCAAACGGATAGATTTTGGAAAAAATCGCAAATTTTGTGCTAAAATTTCACCTGTAAAAATTTATTTTTCAAAATTTTTCTTACACTGTATATTTAGCCTATTTTATTCTGAACAAAATGCTGCAAACCCCATTTCAATTGGGAAAATAGAATACGAGATATTTACAATTTTGTGTATCCTAGTATCTGAGAAAATCGCTGCACACGATGAAACAAAGATGGCCGCCATGCACAAACAAAAAATTGTAAAATTAAAAGAACGGTCATTTTGAACTTCCGTCATGTTAGGGTTGTTGTACAAAAAATTTCAGATTTTTTAAAAATAGTCGAGCGACCAGTGATGGACCACTTGAAATGGATTGACCCTGCCGGTGGGTAGTTGCATTTATGAACGACATGTAAAAATTTGTAAATATTGAATTTGTAGATTTAATTTTTATGCATCTTTATATCATTTTTTTTTTCGCTGATTACGAATATTCAAATTTAGTTATGATCGGTTAATTAAAAGCTTAGGAATTAATTATTATTTCATTAATCGGATCATTCCTTTGAAAATTTAAGTTTAAAAGTAAGACACGTGATACGGAATAAAAATCACAGATAGTTTTTAGAGTAGTATTCTTTTGAAATGTATCAAATTTTTTAAAATATAGCATTTTGAGATTTTAAACTTATACATCTGTGCTTATTTTTTCACGCTGATTACAAAAATGTAAATTTCTTTAAAATTTAAAACTGACTTTTTATTTTATCGAAAAATTGATTTAATAAAAAAAAAAGAAGACAGATTTGGCAACGGCACATTATTTAAATCTAAGCTTCTCACACTAATTATTTTTTATTTTACTTGCGATTTTTTGGATCGAATTTAAAATTTCAGATATATGATAACACTTAAAAATTTTAATGAAAGAGTCACAGTTGAATTTCGTAGGGAGGGCAAGGGAAGGAAAAATTTTAAAGCCGCACAGTTTTGTATAAAAGCTTTTGTCCTCTATTATTTGACGTTCGATGCTTTGGGTTGATTTAAACATTTCAGGTAGTTGATAACGCTTTAAAATGTTAAAGAAAGTGAAATAACTGAATTTCTAGAGTGGGAGGGGATAATGTTTCTTAAAGCCATAGCATTTTCTGCAGTAAGTGTGCTTTGTATGTTGTTTTCTGATGGAGAACTCCGATAAATATAATTTATTAAATATAAAAATTTCAATGAGGTCTCAAAGATGAAGGGGACACTTTTGAAACTTTTTCAAAAACTTCCATGTCATATATAATCAGAAAATCCTCGGATCACTCTTTCATATTATAAATTTTTATAACCCCTCCCCCCCCCCCTCCCGGCCCTTGGCTCGAAATTTCTAAAGAGCACAGATTTTTTTTCTAATTTCATCTAAATTTCTATTATGAAAATCACAATTGTGGTACCAAATGTGATAATTGAGATATTAATACAATGAAAAGACAAAAATGAATCTCAAAATATGTTTAAAAGCACATTTCAATAACTAATAGGAAAATTACTAAGAATGTATTTATTAAAAATGCAACACGTTGTTCAATGGTGCACAAAACAAGAACTTTAATATGAACTTGTACAATTAAAATAAAATAAAAATATAAACATTTCGAGCCGTCTTCAGGAAAATATGATAATGAAAGGACTAAAAGTTTGCTTCCTGATCGAGAGATAATATTTCTAATAAATTAAAGTCGAAATGAATTAAAAGTTTAAAAAATGTTGCCACTTACACGTGAGTAAAAATTAAAATATTGCAAAGAGATATAAAATTTAAGATTTTATGATGTTACGCCATAATTTTGGTATATTGTAGAATAAATTATCATTACAAGGTTAAACCTTGTTTGTGTTATCATTATACCGGTATTATACCGGTCGAAAAGCAGGAGAAAAAACGGGTGATCACGTGATCGAAATAGCTTAGAACTGGATAGGTAATTTAACTATCATAGAATGGAAAACTAAGTTCGATTCAAAATCGCTTCCATAGTCAGGCCTTTTAATTTCATATGTTTCTTTTAAAAAATTGAATTTGTGAATGTGTCAAAACGTTTTGTGCTCATGGGCGCCCATATGGGGGGGGCAAGGTGGGGCTTGAGCCCCCCCCCCTCTAGATTTTGGTTTTGTCATACTTTTTTAAAATATAAATCAGTTGCAAGATATGAAAATTCTAACTTGATCCTGTAAAGAAGGCATCGTAAGAAATTTCCGTTTTAAACAGTTTTCCGTTTAAGGAGGTATAATTGTGTGGGATTATTTTTCTCATGGCCATGAATTTTATTTCGTTTAAAGTTAGATTCTGATTTAAACAGATTCGGTTTTGGTTAGATTTGAATTAGTCCTCTCGAATAATTTGCTTTTTTACAAAGAGGAGAAACATGAGATAGGAAACAAGTTATATTTTATGCAATTTTTATTTTAGCAGGTGTTACTGTGTGTTTTTTCCCTACTAGAGTGTAATACATTTTCTGCATAAGGAAGGATTCCGTTACAGACACGACCCATTTTCATAGGTAAAACTGATTTTGCGCGAACAAATCGCTGAGAAATTAGACTCAGATTTAACAATAAGATGTGAATTAGCAGTGCTATTTTTTAATAGCAAAATATCTTTTCCCCAATCCAATAAAGATTAGAATCCTGAATGTGTCAGATTTTAACCAGGGCCCAACTTATGCAGGGGTATGTGAATTGCCAACTGATTAAAATTAGCCAAATGGGGATCAGATTTCAAACATTTAGGAAAGTAAGAGTGATTCTCCTTCCTCTCTTTACTTCCAGTACCCCATTCATCTACGCGAAAAATAAACTATATTAGAAAATTAATAATAAAATGTTTTATTATAACGACTTAGTATTCCGTTGTTATCAAAAGAAATTCTTTATTAACATTTTCATTGTAGAATGGCAAGTTAAAATGATTAATTATGACTCATTTGGGGCATTATCTTTTAGCCATTTTATGTTACGTACGTTGATTATCAAAGAAAAAGTTTGCAAAATGATACTTCTGTCAACCAATCTATCATTTCTTTTTTTACAATTATCTTACTAGTACTTTTTCTTAAAGTTGCGACTATCTTTTTGTGATACCCTGTATACAAATGTGAACTGCACCGAGAACAAAATTTACATATACATAAATACGTATGAAGTTTAGTATTAGCCACTTCCACATTGTTAAAAAGAATCTATCGATAGACAGAAGGGGGTCTTCCCGAATTATGCTTGCCCAGGCTCCCTTCTTCCCATAACGAATGATAAGATTTTTAGGGGGAGCACTCTTAGATTTTTTTTTTTTCAAATATTCCTGGTGTATGTGAAACAATGTGGTCAGAAAACTAATAACTCTATACCACATTTTCTAAACATTTTGCCATTTTTTAAGAAAATCTCTGTAATCTCTCTCTAAACAATGGTACGAATATAAAACAAGAAATACGCTCGCAAGTCTTTAATATAGATGCTGCAACGTAGTGATTATTGCTGTAGTGATTACTTAATGTCTCAAAATAGTTTCTACATATTCTTTTTATCTAGAGCTAATTGTAAATAAATTGCATTCTGTAGATTAACATTTGCATTCGGTTTATTACCACCGACAGAAACCTCTTTACTTTTGTACAGATAAAATCAGAAGAATTTTTCAGTATTTTTCATGGAGCTAATAAAAAATTGCAATTTTAACACATTCGATGGCGCTTACGCGAAAGCGCGTGATATGGCGCCAACGTTAAGGGGCCACTCACGCGCCAGCGCGTGAGGTGGGGTGATGTCCAATAGACAGTCACGCGCTGGGCGGAAAAATCTTTCACCGATTCTTTGCTATAAAAAGTAAAACGGCTTCTGGGAAAAACCCACTTCTACAGTGCGGCATTGGAAACAAACGCAAATGTTGTTAAATAAGAGCGAGAGAAACGCACATTTCATCAAAGAATTGCCGAAAAAACACAAATTTCGTTAAGGAATCGCGAAAAGATCTCAAATTTTGTCAAAGAATAGCAAAAAAGATCTCTGATTTCGTTCAAAAAGCATAGAAAAAACCTAAAATCGTGGAAAAAACACAAATTTCTTCAAAGTATCGCGAAAAAACTCTAATTTTGTTCAAGAATCACAAAAAAATCGCAAATTTCACAAAAAAATTGCAAAACACCCAATTTTTGTCAAAAAATTGTAAAAGAAACAAATTTAATCTAAAATTCCTAGAAAAAAGCACATATTTCTTAAAAGGATCGCGAAAAACGCATATTTCGTCAAAAAATCGGAGGGAAAACTCAAAAGTCGCAAAAAAACGCAAAGTACCTTAAATATTTACAAATATATAATATGTGATAGTTTTGGGAAAAGTTGAAATTTTCCTCAGCCCCCCCCCTAAAATTCATCATATGGGCGCCCTTGTTTGTGCTTGTTGAGTGGAGCAGTTGAGAACACTCTTAAATATTGCCACGAGACCGGGAAACACCGGGAGGGTCAGTTAATTTATAAACATAAAATGTTTTTAAACTTTATGACATTTAAATTTTTATATATTTTTGTTCGGACTATCTAATGATTGACACCATCTAATCAAACTATGTGTGTGTGTGTTTTTTTAACACAAATTACTTTTTTTAGAAAATAGTGTCAAAGTGGACGTTTTGAACCGAATTTCCTCGCGAAAGAAAAACAACCATTCCAGGAAGAGTGGAGAAATGTCTTTGTCACGTGATTAAGATGCTTATAATTCAACAGGTAATTTATTGATCAAAAAATGGATAACGTTTATATCTTACTGTTAAAAAAAGAATTTATAAATGTACGTGTCAAAATATTTTGTGCTTGTTGAGCAGAGCACCTGAGAGCAAGCAGCCATAAAGTAAAATCACTGCACAGACATCGTGATAAAGAAAGATTAAAAACACTTTTAGTGCTGCCATCTATTTTCATATATTGATAATAAAAGTGTCTCTCAGGGATTGATTGACATTCCCCCGCGGAACTCTATCATGCCCCCCCCCCCCCCCCCCCGGAGCTACAGAAGTCCATATCGGAGAAAAGTGTCTAATTTCAACACTGAAACTATTACTATACTGTTTTGAAGACCTGTTAGCTTTTGTGAAATTTTTTTATCTCAATCAACTGAATCATGATTGAATAGTAATGAGGATGAGGGTGAGGATGATAATGGTAAATTTCACAGATTTAATCAAATGATATACCATAGGTATTATTTAGGATCAAGCTATTTAGTCACGTTTAAATTAATTCTTGTAAACTGCGCCTTTAAACCGATAAGAATAAGATTAATATTTTTAATAAATATAATGGGAGGAGGGGTTCTAACAAGTAAATAGATTTAAGCGGAAAAATATAAAAAGAAATAACATTAAGATCCTTAACTTTTAGAAAACTGATAGGGCAGAAATTATTTTTTTGTCACTAAAACAAAATTAATAAAACATCAGCTTTTGCGTACATAAAATAAATGATTAGAAAAAACAATTTTTGGGGAATAGTTTTAACCATTCAAAATTTACAGTCTATCTCAATCAGTGATAGAGAATAATACGAAATACAAAATAATTGTTAAAAATTTCATTAAAATTTCAGAACGCTAAAATACAAATATAATATAAATTAAAATCACCTTACGTAACTTTGTTTTTGTTTTTTCAATAAATTCGATAAATATTTATACAAATTAGATACTTTTGTTTAAACAATTGGTGATCTTATTTAATTATCACTGTCAAGATATTAAGAGACGAAATCGAGCAAAAAGACCTGCTCACTAATGGTAATCCTACGAAAGAAATTTATAAAGATATTTTGTTTGAATTTTAATATTTTTAAATTATCATTATTCTTTTATTTATTTATTTATTTATCTATTTATTTATTATTATTATTTTGCATTGGGCAGGTGAGATCGATTTGTACAAAAGCCGCTTTTTATTTTTTTCACTTTTGTTTGCAGGTATTTTTAATGATGACATTTTCCCTTCTGAAACCCGTTTCGAAAGTGAAATCCTCCTCATAAGAAATATCTGCAGTTAAAACCGTAAAAAACCTTTTAAAATGTTGAAATGCAAACGAGATATTTTTATAATTTTTCTCCCATAAGATTAGCATTAGCGAACAGGTCTTTTTCGGTGACTAAACTAGCCCCTTATTCTCAAATTATCTCGGACCTAAACAACTTTGCATCGTGAGCATCTTGTTAAAACTTGATTAATTCTCATAACATTTTATGCATTGAAAAAGAAAATATTTTTTCTTTCTTTGTTACACGTTATTTTAAGAAACCATTTAAATAAATTGTTCAATAAAAACGTTAATTTAATATATTTAAAACCTCGTTCAAAGAAAAAAATTTAACATTATATTTTAATCGTTAAAATTCTTAGAACAACAATAATAGATTTTTACTTTAACAATTAACCTTTTTTCGGATAAAATTAATAAATACAATTAAAAAAATATTCAAACACTATTACTAATCTTTTAAAAGTTTGTTCGCGCTAACATCTGTCAGCATAAATTTCCTAAATCGTTTTCTACCTTCGAATAAAAACAGATCTATCCAAATAAACAGATAAATACGCTAAGAAATACATTACCCACTACGATCCTATAAAGAAGCTGATTATTTCCCTCTTTTTTCATCTGAAAAACCATATCCCATGAATATTTACTGATTAAACTTTTTTAATACAGGAATTCATCTGCAAGATAACATAGAACAAAATAAAAAAGCTGCCATCATGGTTACGCTATTTTGTTGCGACTAAAATATAGTTCGTTAATGTTTTGCTGATTTATGACCAGTAAAGAAATATTGAGGGATAAAACTAACAATCAAATAAAACTTTAATGCTTAAAATTTATATCTGTGGGCTTTAACATGGATATTTCTTACTTTTGACATCGTATTTTTTGTAAACACAAAACACGTTTTTGTATTCATTCGCTCTGAGGATGCATCTCACATTCTTGGCGAGTTTATCGCCTCTTTGGAGAATTTCTATATTTTTTTCCTTCCAAGGGAAAAAAGAAATCAGCATGAAATAAAGGAAAGTATAATACTGTATTTAATTTTTGCCTCTGTACTTCTTGCATAAGAATTTTTCAAAATGAAAAAAAAGCATTAAAAATGCGAGTTTGTTTGTGTTGGTCAAATGGGATTTCATATTTAATTTAATTCTAATGAGAAATGTGAGCTTTTAAAGATATTTTTTGTCCTTTTTTCAAGATACATATTTTACTGGATAACAGCAATGTTATTTCAAAATGCAAATAATCTCCTTTTTTTTTTTTTTTTTTTTTTTTTTTTTTTTTATGTATTAGCATGAAAATATTTAATTTCAAAATTAAAATCTATCCTTTAACCGTTGCGCCCCACCAGTGGCCGAGAGGTTGGGACCTCTCAGCTGGTAGACGGCAGGTGCTGGGTTCGAACCCAATCGCGGCTGTCGGCCTAACCGTTCGGAGTTTTCGTGGTTTTCTTCGAACCTTGCGTAAATACGGGTTAGGTTCCCTTAGAAAGACCCCCACGAAGGGCACTCCCCCCTGGTCCTATATCCCTAGCGCAGATAATTGGACTTCAAAAATCAACCAACCAACCAACCAACCAACCTTTAACCGTTGCATTTGGAGTAGAAAAAAAAAAAAAAAAAAAAAAAAAAGAATAACTATATTATAAAGGCCAAACGTATCTGTGCGTAACACATACGTCATTTTTCTAATGGCAACACTTTCCCATGCAAGTTCAATTTTACATTTTTTGCTACTGCAAATTTTATACTTCTAAACACAGCATATTTCCGATTTTTACACCGTCGTATAGAGAAAAAAAATGTACTTTTAAATGCAGTTTGTTTGAAAGCTATATCTCAATTTGTTTTTGAGATATTAATTTTTTAATTAAAGTTTATTAATTAAAGTTTAATTTTAAAAATTTAGACAACTGAGTTTTATAATATTTTGTTAATCTTAGCTTAAAATAATATTTGTTTGAGAGTTAGACTGATCAATATAAGATGCATTTTTTGTAACATTTGTTTGAGAAGTAGACTGATCAATATAAAATGTATTTTTTACTGTAAGTAATTTTGTAGATATATTATAAATAAATGAAGCAGTTCCTTCTTAAACATTTTCTTTCGTCGAATTTCGACGGGTTCCACCTCGTTATTGTAACAGCAGTTAGAGATATCTTCAATAATTCTATGCGAATAAATTTTTTGTTTGTCTAAACTTTTAAAACTATTTTTATAAAATAAATAAATAATAAAAATAAATAAATAAATTGTAATTTATCAAATTACAACGACTATTTGGAAAATGATATTTTTAAAAGACTCAAATTTTATTTTTTATTTTTATAAATAAATTCTAATTAATAACAATAATAAACATCATTTTTAGAATGACTTTAACGAGTTATATATTACGTACGCCATGCATTAAACATTAATATCCCTAGACCAATGATTAAAAAAAAAAAAAAAAAAAAAAAAAAAAAAAACAGTCGATTAAAGATAGATAACTTTAACTGTTTAAAATGTGCATTTTTATTGAATGGAGTTCATCAGACTGACTTCTGAACGCCTCCTATTACGTACGATATGGATTAAACATTAATAATCCTGGACCCATCATAGACAAATTTTAAATGAAATTTCAGTTTTACAATTTTGGAAACGGCAAATTTTTAAACTTCTAAATATCGCACATTTTAGTTTTTAATTCACCATTGCGTAGAGGGAAAAAATGCACTTTTAAATGAAATTTGTTTGAAAGATTTATCATAATTTGTTTTCAAATTATTAATTTTTTTAAGGTTTTTATTACTTTTTTTTTTTGTCATTGTGGCAACAGAAGTATTCTAATTTTGGACTTTAAACATGGACCAATCAGAAAACCAATAAAATAAAATAAATTGCGGAATTCAATCAATAAAAAGTTTCAAATATACTTCAGATTTCCAAATTCACTACTGAGAACAACTGTTTTCCCAAATTATATATATAAAACCCCTCCGTGTATAACAATTCCTGGGTCAACCCATCCACGAGAAAAAGAAACTCATTCACCAATGAAAACGTTTCATAGTCGTAATGGAGCGTTCTCATTGGTCAGATTTACAGTGGGAGCTGTAAATGACGTCACTACATTTTACTTCACTTTCAAATCTTTCCACGATTTCAAAAAGTACACTGTTAAAAATTTTATCCATTTGCTGCAGCGGCACTCCACAGCTTTTATAGAATATCTCTTTTATGACCAATGAGAATGCTCCATAACACAGTAAAGTAACCGTTTTCTATAAAAGCGGTGGAGTGACGCTGTAGCAAGTGAGTCAAATTTTTTACAGTGTATATTTAATTAAAACTTTTTATTAAAGGAAAGCGAAGGTGCGTTTTAAATGCAATATTGTTAAAATTTTTATATTCGGGTTGCTTTAATTTTTTTTTCTTTACAGCTCTTGCGAATTTCAAATCTATAAAAAACATTGTGAAAAGTTACCTCCGATTTTAAAGGCAATCTATTTTCTGACCAATGAAACCGTTCCATAGTCGTAATGGAGCATTCTCAATGGTCAGATTTACAGTGGGAGCTGTAAATGACGTCACTACATTTTACTTCGCTTTGAAATCTTTTCACGATTTCAAAAACACTATTTAATTAAAACTTTTTATTTAAGCAAACCGCGGGTGCGTTTTAAATTTCATTATAATCCCCACCCCATCTACCAAATAGTTTTGCTATAGTTTTAAATGCAGATTTCTGTTGAAATTTTCTTTCTTTCTTTTTTCTTTCTTTTCCTTTCCTTTTCTTTTTTTTTTTTTTTTTTTTTTTTTTTGGGGGGGGGGGGGGTAGATTTTTCCCTTTCCAAGTTTAATCGCTGTATTCATCAAAATTGTTTCAGCCTAAAGTGGCTATGATTGACCACAGTTGTTGTAATTTTTTATCATCCTTTAAAAATGCAAACACGTCATTTTGATGGGCTATCTTCCAGTAGTTAATAAATAAATAAAAAAACAGTCTTAAAGCAATATTTGAAACTAAAACTGGAGTAACAAAATTTAAAAAGAGAAAATACACTTACTTGAAACCCTGAAGATCTATCTACATTAAAAAGCAAAAACATGCCCGTGCCGTGACGTCATATTGGCTGTGGCAACGAGTTAAGCAATCCTTATCCCTTTTTCGCAAATTTAATGGCTTTTAAGCATTGCATAATTTAAATAATTTGTAACATTAAAATAGAGAGAGAGGGAAAAAAATGTATACTTTCAAATGCAATTTGTTTGAAAACTGTATCTCAATTTACTGATTTTATATGATTTAAAAATATATATATATATTTTTTTATATAATTTATTTTTATTACGATTATCTATTTTTATCGCGTGGTCCTCGATCTCGGACGATTAATACCTCTCCATTTAAAACAATATAAACAATTCAACGTTTGTTTCCAGCTAATATTACATAACGTAAATAAAACTTGATATATCTACTATATATATATATATATATATATATATATATATATATATATATTATATATACATATTAAACGCAAAAAGAAATTTCATTCAAACTGCTTATAACTTGACTTCTGTTCAATAGATTTTGATGAGGCTTGTGCTGTTAGGTAGATAATTTTGCAGAGATGGTTTTACTGAACAACATGTTATTCTGCATTGCTTACTTATAGAATTGTGGAGTAAACTACAACTTCCACAATCAGATGTACTCAATTAAAAATGATTAATTTCTTTATATAAAATAGATTCTACTGGATAGATTTGTATGGGACTTCCATTTTTAGGTGCGTTTGTAATTATATGAATACGTTCCACCTACAGTCGTCTTTCAGTCCGTTCATCTGTCCACGTATAACAGCGCAAAAACTACCAGGATTTAAAATTTATAATTGTTCCATAATTTTATTGAATCATTTCAAATTTCATGCAAATCGGATGTATAGCTTAGTTACGAGGACAATAAAAAAAAAAATTCCGTTACATTACGGCCAATGGGAAAAGATAGTTTCAAGGGCATTTTAATGGTGTTACAGCATTTCAAACAGATTAAAATTGCTGTACATCTATGAAACATGTACTAAAATATACATTCTGTACAGTATGCTATGCAAAGAATATTTATTATTAGATTTAATCAGGAACGGTAAAATATGAGCTATTTTCAACGAAAATGGTTTTAACGAGAATAAGTATAAATGTGACCATACTAGTTTGACAGCATCAATATAAAAATGCACAGTGTATCGGCATCGGAGAATTACATTATGTGTAACCCGTTTTAATATTTTTTTAGCTGACTCATGCCGGTCCGAGATCACGCTTGCATTATTTTTCTACATATAGACTGGCCGGACCGGTACTAGACTTAATTATTGGCAGAAAACATGATTTGTAAAATTATTAACAGCGATAAAGAACTTATATTAGCTTAGTCTTCGGATATATACTTCTTGATGATTTTTAAATTAATTTCTCAATAATGCGAAAGTTTGACACATTTTCTGATTAATTTTAAATTGTAAAAGTATAAAAGTGATAAGCCTAACTATTGTAGGGATTTGGAATCGAATAGCGTTTTTTCTTTTTGGTAAATAAAATACTTGTATAACCTTGTTGAGATATAATAGTTTCTCAAATGATTGCAGGTTTTTCTCTCTTCCCTTGCTATTGCTTCCTGAAATTCTATTCAAAACGCTAATTATGACAGTATTTTATTTGTTTGCAGTATTCTTAAATTGCTTGTATCCAAAAATGGATAACGCCATTCGATTATATAGTTTCTGAATAAAGATATCTGCTAATCTTATGCGTTTCTGAGAAAAAAAAAATGAATTTAGAAATGTATCAGGAAGGAGCTTCGTTGAATTTAAGAATGAATTTGGATTTTAAATCTATAATAAAATGATATAGAAATATATTTATAAATCTTCTTTTATTAAACAGCAAATCTTCTTTTATTAAACAGCTTCAAAATTAACGATGTTTTTACCTTTCTTTCTTTTTTATTTTATTCTAAGCCATATTAATTTTTTAATGAATCTTTATTCGAATGTTGAAAGCCTAAGAATCTATGTAATCATTAATGTTGTTAATGTGTATTTGCTGTAAAATATACTGTAAAATCATTCCATAGATATGTATGTAGTATTCTTTAAAAGAATCTTAGTTATATGATAAAAATCTGAATTTTTTAGAAATCGTAGAAATTGTAACAGGCCAAAACGGGCCGGGCCGGGCCTAAAACATAAAAATTTAAACGGGCCGGGCCCGGGCGGAACTTTTGAGTTTTACAATGGGCCGGGCCGGGCTGAAATAACTTTCCTACGGGCCGGGCCTGGAAATTCCGGCCCGTGCAGACCTCTAAGCTGAGGTTTATTATAAATTACTTCTTGTACAATAGAAAGCAAATAATATTTACAGGGACACACAAACGATTTCGGATACTTACAATATCCAAAGTACTGTATACTATGACACCATGATCTGAATAGTTTTAAAACTTTGTTATAATACGAACGCACCTCATACGTTTGACGTGCAATTATTTAATTTGTACTTTTTTTTTGGGGGGGGGGGTGATAAAAAAAACACTTAAAAAATCAAATTCCAAATTCTATTCAGTGTTGCAAAATATTTGTCAAAACAGGCTTGTAAAAAGCGCGGTATCTTCACTCGTGCAAAAAAACCCTTTCGCTAACCAGGGCTGTAGCTAGTGCCTTTTTTCAGATTTATTTTTAGATTCATTTTTGCTCACAAATGCACCAAACTTTCGAATTCTTTTATTTAGAAACTATACAAGGTGCCGTGATTATCAGTTCCTTGATAAATGCAGAAAATGTTGCAAAAAATGCTGTCAAAAACGGCGTTTTGGATCAAATTTTCCGAAGCGGGAGGTCTGCGAACGAAAAAAGGGTAACGCTGAGAAAAAAATTGCTTACAAATCAAATTCTAATTAAATCAGCGAAAAATGACATCACACGGCACCTTGTACGTCACTTCAAAAATCCCCTCAGCAAGTTTCATGCTTCTACTTTTAAAAATATATCCAAAATTGTAACTGAAAATTTCGAGCTGTTGAAGGTGGAAAATCATTTTTTCGAATACACCCTTAAAAAAATTTCAGCGCCCCCCTGAGAAGGATTCTAAGGTCACAAAATGAAACTCTGTTTTAAAAATCGAACTTTGTTTTGGGGTCCTTTTACAGTTTTGCGTTTTGCACAAATACTAAACTGTAGTATTTGTATTAAAATTGAAAATATAAATGTTTCAATACGTGCGTATTTCATCTTTTGTTCAATTTCAGTTATGTTCATTGCAAATCGGTCTATTCTCTCGAGCGTAGCCGACAAAGAATAGCCGAGAATGCAAAATACATGCTTGATTTTATTAATAAAGGTTCTTAATGTGTATAAGGGCAGATTCAGAAGAAAAAAAAATAAAGGCTGCAACTCTTTTGAAAAAGGTGAATTGTATTTTTTTTTTCTTTTTTTAACTTGTCGACATCATAAATTATTTTACCATTGTAACTGTCAGTGTTGAATTCAGACACTTTTCTCTGGGAGGGATTTTTATATCTCCGGGGCGGAATTGCACTTTTTTACCATATCTCAAATCTTTCGGGGAAACATCAACATCTCGTTGTTCCGGGGGGGGGGGATATCCTCCCGTCCCCGAGCCATCACCTGAAATCAGCACTGGGAATTATACACTGGGAAATTTCATTCTGCACCATTTCTCTTTTTTCTTAGTATAACATGGAGTTATTATAAATAGTTAATAAGAAATATATTGCCTACAGTATGAATAAGCACTGATTTATTTTTCTATATAACACACTGATCATATATGTATATGTCTGTTTGTTTGTATGTGCATGAAAGAAGAAATATATATATATATATATATATATATATATATATATATATATATATATATATATATATATATATATATATATATATATATATATATATATACTTTTAATTTTAACTACAGTTCCTAATGTTAAGCTAAAGAAAGATTTTTTTGAAAAAATTATTATTATATCGCTTGCATTTTCATATTCCTAAGTGTTTTTTTTTTTTTCTTTTCGGAATGCGTTTCGAAAGTGAAAGTATCCTGATGTAAATAAACTTGCAATCAAAATCGAAAAAACGGTCTTTGTAAAGATCGACCCCAGCTACCCAATCCAGAAATAATAATAATAAATAATTTAAAAGTATGGAAATGCAACTGAGATATACTAAACATTTTCTACCATAGGATTAACATTTGTTTTCGCGTGAGTGAAATAGTCCCTCCCTTTAAAATCATGTTTAGTCAAATATTTTGCAACACTGAATAGAATTTGGAATTTACTTTTTATTTGTGAAGTTTTAATCACTATCTTTTAACTACCTGAAACCTTAAATCAAGAGTAGGTACATTTAATGTTAGCTAGTACTAAACTTACAAGGAAGGTCTCCATACGTGCATACTCCGAAATATCTAAAAATATTACAGAATGTTCTTCTCATATGGATAGATATGTTTAGAAAAAAAAATTTCGGCAGAGCCTCCGTACCCTGTTTGTTAAAATAATAATAATAATAATAATAATAATAATAATAATAATAATAATGAAAATTTCGTTATCTGGCGATTTATCATAAGTTGGCAAAAAAAAAAAAAAAAATATTTATTTATTTTTATTTTTATTTTTATTTTTTTTTTATTTTTAAATGTCAAATGCGTTTTAAAGGAAAAAAGTTTCATGTTCAGCGCGTTCAGATAAATTGAATAACTTTGGTTTTATCAGTTTTAGTTTGTTTTAAGTTTAATTTCGTTATATTGATATTTATATGTATTTATATTCAAATTTGACCATCAAAATTTGAGATTTAAAATGAAATTAAAATTTAAATTAACTAAAATTGTTTCAAGTTCAAAATCCAATTGAGCATTGTCAATTCGATTTTGTTGCTATGGAAACATCTGGCTTTTATTTTTGAATACGCTTAAATGTATGAAAATAATTTTACTGAATAAGGATTTTTTATATATGAAAATATTTTTTCCAGAGGTAAATTAAATAACTACACCAACAAATAATAATAATGATAATAATAATAATAATAATAATAATAATAATAATAATAATAATAATAATATATATATATATATATATATATATATATATATATATATATGTGTGTATATAATATATTAAATTCACTCATTGTTTATATTTAAATTCATTAAATACTTACCATTTACACGAATTGTAAAATCCAAAAGTTTTCAGTTGCATTAAAATCGTTTGCTTTTGGCGGGGAAAAGTGCTGCTCGCCAAATCGTGTGACACTTTCGTTTTTTCACGCCAAATATTCGAAAGTACAGTAGAAGAACCCCGCTAATTCGGAAAGCGTTAATCCGGATTGGTTTGGTTTTTTTTTTTTTTTTTTTTTTTTTTTCAAGTTTGAGAAGCGATTGGCTAATTTCCATAACGTTAACATGTTGTATTCTGTATAAAAAAAAAAAAAAAAAAAAAAAAACTTTTTCGGAAATTTTTTCCGAAGAATACCCTTAAGCTTTCTTATTTAAACTCTTTAATGTTATCTTTCAAAGAAACAACAATGACGATTCTAATTTTTCTATTCAAACCTTTTAGAAATGTCATTAAAAAATCAATGTTTTTTACGTAGATCATTGTAAGAAGGCAAGGTCCCTATAATGTTTTATTTTGAACTAGCAGGCTATGCCCGCTGCGCTGGTCAATATTTCAAAATCAACCGTGGATGAAACGAACTGGTGAATTTAAATTTGCATTTTAAATAATTTGGACCTCCAACAGCACCTTGCTCATTGCTGAAAACGATTTAGACACCATTGTGATATTAAATTATCTTAAACGTTGCGCAAAAACCAGCTATTTATTAGAAGTAACTATTTTAGTTTATTACTAACTGTGCACATCTGGAAGCGAAATGAGACCATTATGGCAACAGGATTTAAAACTTTCCCTTATCTGAAGAAATATTAATTATTACAGTCGTTACCATGGTACAACTTCTGAAAAATTTCTTCACAACTTTTCATCATGTGAAACCAGGAACCCAAAGGTACTCCCACCTAAAAAGTTTATATATATATTAAATTTTGTCTGCGCGATAAAAGGCACAATTATGCAAGAATCATCTTCAAACTCTTCAAGTACATTGAGATAGTTAATATCTCAGTGGGAATTGCAAATGAGCAAAATCGGCCCAAGGGGGTGGTAATTGGGAAGGGTTCAAAAATTTGAATACCTCTTAACATGTCTTTCACAAAACCAGCTCTTACAAAACAATAGCAGGAAAAAAATAAACATTTTTCGTTACAGCAAGTTGCCAGCGATAAAAAAAAAAACACACATTAAAATTCTCACTACAACAATTACTTTATTATTGCAAAATTTTCTCCTGAAAAATGAAAACAAAATTATTTGCTCTTTCGTATTTAAGCATTTTCTCTTTAGTTATTTAAGATAATATTATGTAAATTTGTATAATTTGGCGAACGATTTGGCGAAATTGGTTGACGTGATAATCAAGTAGTAGCCAATTTACATTTTTCATATTTCGCAAAAGATTCCTACACAGACATCATATATACGCAATAGGTCTAGCACGATTATCTTGCAACTACAATGTGGCAAAATCCTCGTTTTAGAATACCAAAGAAATTTGTGTTTATTTTATTATTTTCTATCATTTTAAACAGTTATTAACAATAAATAAAAAGTAACTGTAGAACAAAACAACAAATATCCTTTCAAAAAAGAAAAAAAAAATGAAAGTAAATAAACAACTTATCATCAGATAAACAACTATAGCTGGGTTACCATATGAGGCAAATAATGCCATTTTGGCACCAGTAAGATACCTCGATGAGTATATGACCAAATCCGTGACAAAATTTCCATTTGGAAAAAACTTTAATCGGTATTTATACTGCATTTTCCCTACTTATGTATAAGAAAAAACTTTGACACAGATGTCATGTATGCACCACATTGGCGCAATTTTTTTCTGGCGCTAATTTGGAGAACTTGGTTTTTAATTACCAATTTCATAAATATTTTTTAATTATTTTGTATTATTTGAAAAAAAAAATAATAAATAAAAAAGTTTAATTAATAGCTATAGAACAAAATGATTTATATTATTTTAAAAAACAAAATGAAAGTTAATAAATAGTTTATTAATAAATAAACAACCATAGTCGGTTTACCATGTGTGGCATAAAATCGCCATTTTGTTGCAATCGTGCGAATGTGGTGCGTATATGACATCTGCGCCAAAACTTCAAAAAGTTACAATTAAATTAATTTTACAGTTTGGATGAGAAAGACATTTATACTAAAATTTAAACATTATATGCATTTTTTATAACTGCTATTTATATATTTACAATTAAACATAAAAAAATATCCTAAAAATGCTCTCACACATTTAAAAGAGAGTGAGAGAATTTAGTAATTGTGAACATCGCTCCAGCTTATGCCTTCTTGGTATAAAATCGCATTGTTTGATGACAAAAGTAAATTCAAACACTCAAATAAACAAATAACATACAATTAACAGATAAAACCATTTTTAAAAGTAATTCTGCTATTTTGTCCTGTAAGACACATAATGGTAGAATTAGATTTTTAAAATATTTAAAAAAAAAAAAATAGAAAAATTTTATTTACGTTTTATCTAATAAAATATTTAAAATACATTTTTTTTTAGCCTACGTGAAAGAGAATAGAGAAATATTGATTGAAGAAATATTGAAGAGAAAATGGTTAATTAAAAAAGACTTGTAAATTTTATTCAGCGGGAATTTTTCATTTCAAAATGTTGAATTTATCTATAGTAATAACGCATAATTGCATAAATTTACTTTGAGTTGCAAAATTTTTCCTTCGGTATTACTTGGTTATACCGTCGACCAATTTCGCCAAATTATACAAATCGCCAAACTATTAGCCAGATTATATAGATTAGCATAAATTTTCATTTAAATAACGAAAAACAAATTAGCAGAACATATATAAAAGTAGAAATAAAATGTCGAATTAAAAATCACTTGATGACATAATTAGTATTCATATTATGCTTAATGTCAAGTGAATGTGACATTTACGATCATCCATTATAGACATTTAATCTTGGAATTTGGGGGTAGATTTTTAATCGATGGGGTAATCTTTCCTTCTTCAGTTTTTAAATTTTAAAACTGAAATTTTTCCTGTAAGTGAAATTTACGAAATGGCGCAAGAAAAATTAAATTAACAATGAAAACATTTGTAAAAAGAAATAAAAGAGTTATACTCATAGCTATATAATTTACGATTGAATATTAAAATATACTCTAAAAATTATCTTCACTTGAAAAAAACAACATTATTGCGACCATTAGAACCTAAGTCAGGCATTAAGTCAGTAGTGCATTTTCGGTTTAAAAACACATTCTTTGGCGACAAAAGCAAGATGAAAATGGTATAGAAACGAATAGTAACTCAAAACTTACAGTGTCTTTTACAATCAGATCTGCTTTTTTCTGCTGTAAGTTATATTATACGGAAATTCGATAAAAA
Organism: Maratus speculifer; assembly: GCA_964019185.1. Classification (NCBI taxonomy): domain Eukaryota; kingdom Metazoa; phylum Arthropoda; class Arachnida; order Araneae; family Salticidae; genus Maratus; species Maratus speculifer. The sequence goes on along the minus strand of OZ025296.1, from coordinate 318,327,947 downwards.
AAAAGGGAAAGAAAATAATAAAAAGGGAAATAACTATCATTCAAAATTCATTTAATCAATTTCTGAAATTCATGTTTTTAATCTAACACCAGGGATAAGTCGCCAAAAGTTGAACCAATTGTTATATTTCGCGTTAATTTATTTTTTAAGCATTACAAATATTTTTTTCATTTTCAAGATAAATATATTTTTATAATATTACGCCTCATTTAAGCGGTCTTTCTTTATTATTATTAATATTATCAGTAGTTATTTTCTGCTATTATTTGCAAGATAATTGTAATATTTCTAATAGATATAGCCATTTTAATTATTTTAGCAATTATAATTTTCGCCAAAAACAGCTACTGGCAACCCTTTTGTCAAAAATAACCGAAAAATACGAAATTTACTACGAAAAATCAGAGTTATCCCTGTAAATTTGTATCATAAACCTTCGGGAAAATATTTCCTATCGAATGATACAATCGGCAAAAAAATCCATCGGGTAGTTTTTGAAAACACTCGTTTGGAAGTTTCAGAACTTCTGCTTTATAATATAATGATATCAGGTGGAGGCATATTTTTTTTTCCCAACCGGGTTTTGCTATCTTGTAATCTAATTGGTCAGAGCTGGCTGCGTCAAAGAGATTTTTGTTGGCGGAAAGGTATTGTGCTTGGCGAAAATCGTAAAAGTAGAGAATTTAGGTAGGATGGGCATAGAAACGGAAGAATTCCTTTAAATTTCAATAGAGTTTTTGTTTAAAATAGGGATGAATGGCAAAAGTGATTATTACAAAAAGAAGATAATTTCCATTAACTTATAAAAAAGCGAGGGGGGGGGGATCATCTGCGTTTCGATAGTATTCTGCTACTTTTTAAAGAATCACGAGGAAGGTTATGGGGATTAAAACATGACAAAGTGAAAATTTCTGAAAATAGGAGATTTATATAAGATTATTTACTATAACCACAAATTAGCGATATTATAAAAAGTTTAAGAGAAAAAAAAAAAAATTGTAATTTAAGAAATTACCCCAACCATTTGAAAAATGTTTCACTCGATACATTCATCTATCATTTTAAGCTAAATACCAGTTGTTTTATTGTGTATTATCCGTGCCACTGCTATAAATGACTTTATACATGCTGCAATTTGAAGGTACGGTTCGTTTAAGTTATATCACTCTATTGTCGCCAAGCATAAAAGTTGGCGACGAAAGAAACATTTCAAACTATTTAACATTGTTGGTGCAAAAGTAATCATTATTAAAATACAGCTTTGGCATATACTGTTATACTTGTAAGACTTTGGCATATATTGTTTGATTTTACAGAGCAGAATTTTGGTGATGGAGGTTTTAAACCAAAATCGATCGCAGCACATGCATCTGTGAATGGGTCCATCAGACATCGAATCAAAAAAGTTTTTTCCCAGTTTTTCCCAAGCCGATTGCTTTTTAGTTTTCTTTTTAGGTGGTGGAAAATCAAGAGTAATAGCTATAACATTTTCCGGCTTGTTAGAATCACTATTGGCACTCAAATTTTCCTGGTTAGAACCGACCGATAGTAAAACGCCATGGCTAGTGGATTGGTCGCCCTGGCGACATGATGTTTTACAATTAATCGGTTCGGCATTAAATTGCTTCCTTTTTCGTGATCGCCTTTCAACACGTAATTGGTTTTCAGCGGCTCAATAATCTTTTGATTTTATCATTTTCTGCATTGAAAGACGTTTTTGCGCCAAACCAAATACAGTATTACTCAGTTATCCCGTCGACCAATTTCGCCAAATGATACGAATCGCCATACTAATAAGCAACTTATACATGTTGACTAAATTTTTATTTTAAATAGCAAAAGAAGAAATAAAAATCACTTTATGATTGTTTAAGTACGCGTATTGTGTTTAATATCATTGAATGCGATATTCACGTTCATTCATTTCTTTGGCTTCGGCTTTTTCCGTATCTGTTAATTTCCGTCTACCCATTTTTAAATTTGTTAGTTTTCTCCTTTATTACAATGATTTTAACCATTTTAATTTACTATTCAAATAAAAATTCTTCTAAAAGTAAAGAATTTAATTTAAATTCAAATAAAAACTCTTCTAAAAGTAAAGAAATTAATTTAAATTCAAAAGTGACCACATCATTCAAAAGTGGTAACATCATTCAAAAGTGGTAACATCATCGGGTCCATTCTCCCGAAAACAACAACCATTTTTCAAATGGTTAAAAAATAATAAATTTGCTATTTTTTTTTAATTTAACACATTTTTTAAATTTATATTATTTTTTTTTATTTTAAATTTTCTATAAATTTATAATTTGGTTTAATTATAAATTTATTTAATTGAATTTGTAATTATTCAAATAAATTATAAATTTTGCATTTCTTAATGATTTTAAATGTAATAATTCTTATAATTATGAAACTCCGTATGCTCTAAGGATTATGTGCTTGGAGAGAAGGAAATAAAATTGTCATTAGTTGGGGAATTGTGAAAGATGTAATAATGTACTAAAATAAAATAATACGAGATATCATGTTAAAAAGAAATAATTACAGACTTTAAACTTTGCATAATTTTGTGGAAATAGGAATTACAGAGAATGTTTTTAGAAAAAATGAAAATCAACAATTTTTTTTTTTTTTTTTTTTTTAGATAGTTATTTTGTTGAAATGACAAATAATCTAATCGGTCGTCTAATTTTCTCTTGAAATTTCAATTTCTCCTGCCCATTGCTTGGCTTATGATGTAATTCTGAAATATTTATATTTAAAAAACATTTTCAATATTTGGGGAAATAATAATCAATCACGTAAAAATGCCCATTTGAAATTTCCGCTATTTTTTTTTTTTTTTTTTTTTTTTTTTTTTTTTTTTTACGCACAATAAAATTTAGTTCGTAAGTAGTACATCTTAGTTTTTTTTTCTTTTTTTTTTTTTTTTTTTTTTTGTATGCAAATATCTTTATACACAACATCCGAATGGCTATTCTGAATACGCTAAAGAAATTAATATGTTCTTTTTTGAAAATGATTCTCAAATCGCTTTTTGTTTTATTTTCAAGAAGAATAAAAACAAATAAGTTGTACTTTTTTTTTCCTTTTTTGGCCTTATGATGTTATTTAAAGAAAAATAACTTAATGCTTACAAAACTCGAATATATTGTAAAGTATAACACAGTATTTAGCCATTTAAAAATGGACCTCCTCTAAACAAAGCATCATACAAAATTCGAATATGTTGTTAAAATATAACATAGTATTTATCCATTAAAAAAGAAACATCTTTTAAAAACCCCTATCATTTTCTTTCACTCAAAAAAGTTGAAGATCCAGTTATATAATTGTCTAAAACTGCTATATTTGTTGGATATTAAAGAATTACTTTAATGATAGTGAGTTTTTATTCCTCAATTTTTATTCCTTAGCTCAGTATCTTCATTTCATTAGAATCTGTTTCAACTTTGAAACATATGCGTGAATGACTGTAAATTCTTGCATTACAGAGTACTAAAAATAACTTTGTTTACCAAACTTAAATTACTACTCTCAATGTAGTTACTTTACTCAAAAAGAAAAAACAACAACTTTAATTAATCTGAAATAACGAAATAAAATTCTCTATTATAAATATAGTCATTTTTAAATAAAGTCAATTTGCTATGTTATCAGTTAGAAACCTATCTAGAAAACATCGCCACGAACCAAGGCGGTATTGTAACTTTTCGACCTACTTTCGAAGCGCGCTTCGTAAAATACCATGTTTAAACTTTGTACACGGTTGTACTTGTAGTACGGAATCTCTTCTATGCGAGTAAAACACGCAATTGTCCGATTGTTTTTTAAATTGTATATTTTTTCATAACAGCTAATGCATAAATTATACAGATCCTGCTAAGTTTGAATCGCATGGGACTCCAAATATTTTGTTTTAAAAAGGTTTTCGTCTTAAATAGTAGCGTTTTTATGACCTGTAAAGATAGCCTGTGTATAACGGAAATTCGGCTGAAACAGTTTTCTTGTGATCTCTGCGAAATAATACTTTTTAAATAAAAACCTGCCTGAAACGAAAATTTATTCTGCTCCCTAAAAAGTCTATCTTCGCAGATTCCGTTACATCTTTATAAACATTTGTAATTATATTTCGGGTTTTTTTTGTTTGAGTTTCGGAGGGGGCTGCAGCCCCATCAGCCCACCCTCTGAATACGCCACTTGGCACACACACACACGCGGACCGACAGACATTTTCTAAAAATATGTTTTTTGGAACCTCTGATCCCTAAAACATGCAAATCTGTCAAAAACTGGAAGCCTAAAAAAATTTCGATTACAATACTTTCTTCTATTGAAGATAGAACAAAGTAAAAATAAACATAACTTACCAAGATTCATTCTAAAAAAAAAAGGGGAAAAAAATCAGGAAATTTCAAGAAATTGGCTCTGATAAGGGTCATTCTTTTTTAATTTCATATGATGACATAGAATTTGTGAAAAAAAAAAAAAAAAAATCTTACATTATAAGAAACAAAAAATTAAAACAAAGAAGTGTTTTTCGCCAAGCACGAATCCCGCCAAGAAGCGTCGAATTCATGCCGAAAGCTCTGGCCATTCAGATTGCGAGACACAGTTTGGATGGCAAAACCTAATTGGGAAAAAAAATTATGCCAGGTGGAGACTGGAGACTACACCCAATGACCTATAATACCTACGTAGACACCAAAATGGCAACCTTTTCGTAGGCCGACATGTCTGCCTTCCGTCACGTGACGGAGGGCAGATTTAGCACGCCAAACCGGTTTTTCTCCCGCCGAAACTCATATTGCTATGTTTGTCTTGAATTGGACCGCACTTCTTCTTTTTTCTTTGTGAAATCTGAAAGTTGCCAATAAAGCGATCACCGCCAAAAAACAGCATCTTTACGCCAAAGATGTTGGATTCAAAACCATGCCGAGATAACAATGGGATTTGGCGTCTACGTATATGAGAAAGTCAATGACTACACCCAACTAACTTCTTATGCTCAAGCGGATACGTGGCCGTACGACTCGCAAAAGATATAGAAAACTGGCACAGGAGAACTTTTTTATTACAAAGTAAACATTTTTACTGTCTGTAAAAATTCAGTAAGTTTAACATAAAGGGGATTTTTTGTAAGTATGTTTTATTTTATTTCACTTTTTTCTAATTCTCCGGATAATCCGGATTGGGTCTGGTCCCAATTAATCCGAATTATCGGGGTTTTACTGTATTTTATTTTTTACATGTTTTCTACTGGAATTCCGCCGCTAATTTTCACTGATCCTTTATTACACACATGAGTAGCTTAATTAGTATTTTTTTTTTTTCAAAAAAAAATCTGAGTATGCCCAATATGGAGACCTTCTTTGTTTGACCAGTTTTTATAATCTATAGCCTCTTGGAACTTGGAATTCGATTGTGGTTTTTGACCGCTTGGGAGTAGGTTGCTGCCTGGTTCCGTGCTGTCAGATTTGGTGTCCCCTTTTTCGTTGCTTTCAGGTCGTAGTTTAAGTTTGTTTTTGTCTTTTCTGTTATATTGTTTGCAGTATTTTGTGGTCGGTGAGTAGTTTTTGTTTTGAATTTTTGTTTTGTGTAGTTTTGTGTCGTCTAGTTGTTTGTGTTCTGCTGTAATGGCCTCGGAATTTCATATTACTGATGCGAGTGCATCGGACTCTAATACTTTTGTTCAGGAAGTTCACTCTACCTCACAGCAAATTTCATTTGCGTTTGCTAACGGATTATCTCAAGTGTGTATATTTTTAGAGCCGCAGGCGGGTCATATCCCTCGTGCTAATCCTAAAGCTCTCAAAGCTGAATTTGATAGTAAAGTGGGTCCTAATGCCCCTCTAAAACTTCGGTTTACTCGCAACGGTAAACTTCTTGTTGAAACTGATGATTTGAAATGTGCGCTGGCTGTAGCGGATGTTGACAGTTTATTAAATACTCCCATAAAAACATACGTGCAACAGGAATCGGTCACATCTCGCTTTGTTTTGCACAATATCGATACGAGTTTTCGATTAGACGAACTTGCTCAAGAAATTCCAGATGAGAATGCCATAAAGGTTAAAGAAGTACGTCGATTCACAAAAAGAGACAACTCTGTTGTTCATTTATCTAACACTGTCTTAGTCACTATTTATGGCACTGTCCTTCCCCGTCAAATTAAGTTGTTCTATATGATGGAAAAGATTCGCCCTTTTTATGATAGACCTAGGCAGTGTTTACACTGCTGGCGATTTGATCATGCTACCTCCAAATGCAAAAATGATGTCGTGTGCAGGAAATGCAGCGGTTCTCATGCTGCAGCTTCTTGTACCAATCCTGACTTGAAATGCTCCAACTGCCAAGCTGCCCACTTAGCCTCGGACTTACAATGTCCGGCCCGCTCCCGCGAAATGGACTTTTTAAAATTTAAGACTGATAACTACCTGCCGATCACGGAAGCGAGAAGGCGCTACTCGAAGGTTTCTAAACCTAAGAGCTATGCTGACGCTGCTAAACCTGCTAGTGATCCCCCGTATGTCATTAAATCGGCTCTTGATCAAACGCTTGAATTGTTTTTCCAACGTACTCAGGAAGCCATCCTCCATATAATGCAACAACAAACCCAAATTTTCTTGCAGGCTATGCAGGGCTTAGTCAGTTCAATCACAATGGCGGGTCCTAGTACTAGTCTGAAGACCGCCCCGCATATTTCAGATGTGTATATTGCTGGGACGATTACTGTTTCTAAACCAATAGGAGACCGTCATTATCACGGTCAAGTACACGCCCACACAGTTTGATTGACAGGAACTCGTGGACAATTGATCGTGTGTGCTTATTATTTATTTGTACTCGGATTGTTTGAATTTGTACTCGGTAATTAAAAATTAAAGGTACGAAAGAATTTTTTTTTTCAAAATGACTGAATTTTATTTACTTCAATTAGAAATTATACTTCCTCTGATCCTGAAATAAATAAATAAATAAATAAAAATTAAAGTAAGAATTTTGCTTATACGGATATTTTCGCAGAATACTTTTTTCCCATTTGTTTAATATATATATAAATCATTTTGGAACGATATTTAGAATATTAAAAGGGTTTGAAATATTTTTTTTAAATGTCTTATTTATTAATAAAAGACAGCCTCCAATAATTAAAAAAAAAAAAAAAATCACCAACGGACTCTCGGCCCGCGATGGACTCGAACCCATATCCTCCGGTTTCAAGCTCGACGCTCTAACCATTCAGCCAGTCAGCTCACTTTCATCCGCAACAGATTATCGTTATAATTAGCACCGTCAATTGTCCACGAGTTCCTGTCAATCAAACTGTGTGGGCGTGTACTTGACCGTAATAATGATGCTCTCCTATTGGTTTAGAAACAGTAATCGTCCCAGCAATATACACATCTGAAATATGCGACCGCCCCGGCTCCTGAAGCAGGTACTCCTCCCCCTCAAATGGGACAAGCAAGACAAAAAAACCAAAGCTATCTAATTCTCTGACCGTGCCAATTACATCTCCTAATCAAATCCCACTCACGTCGAGTGGAATTAAGCTTGCTCAAGCTCCCGGACCTGTAGATGATCTGAACAGGGACGGGATGGAGGAAACCTAGCGTCCCTCCCCCCGGCCTAAGTCATTTCTCCCTCGGGTTGTTCCCTGACCCCTTTCTCTTTTTGATTGATGCTTAGTTTTGTTTGTTTTTAATCTTTTTCCCTGTCTTCGTTTTTGGATTAGGGTATTATGGCTTGTGTACCAAATCTTTTACCGTGTTACAATGGAACGCCAGAAGCATCAAGAACAAGTCTCATTGGTTAAAATGTTTCCCTTTTTCGAAAGCGGATGTTTTTGTTTTCCAAGAATCCTTCCTCAAGGAGAGTGACTCTTTTTATTGCTCAAATATGGTAGTTTATAGGCAGGACAGGGCCAGCAGAGGTGGTGGTCTTGTTACTGCGGTAAATAGCAAGTTTTCTTCTGCCATAATTGATTTAGCTCCCTTTGGTTCCCAGGGTGTTGAAGCTCTGGGAGTTAAAGTTTGGCTCAACAGGCGCTGGCTCTCCATCATTAACGTTTACGCTCCTGAGGGAAAGGTCCGTGAATCATGGCTCCAACGCCTTACCAACTCGCTGTATCGTCCTTTCCTTATTCTGGGGGATTTCAATCAAAAGCATACTGCTTGGGACAGCTTGAATAACACTCCTGGTTCTGAGGAAATTTTCAACTGGTTTATTAATAATGATGTGTGCATTTTGAACACTTCTCAGCCCACTCACGTTGCTCATTCTGGTTCCTTTTCCTTGATAGATCTTTCTTTCTCCAGTGCAGATATTTTTAGTAATATTGACACTTATGTTCACCCTGATTTCTATGATTCCGACCATTGCCCTATCATCCATAATTTCAGCTACCCCGTGTCTTCCTCTTGGCGTATCTCCACTGATTGGGACTCTGTTGTGGTTGATTTCAATAGGCATCTGGACGGTCACATGCCTACCTCCATTGATCTTTTTCATAGGAACTTTCATGACGTGGTCCAGCTTAATTCTGTAAAACGACTGGTGCAGCGAAGTAATAACCCTCCTTGGTGGGATGCTCGGTGTGCTTGGCTCCTTGGGCAAAAACGAAGATTCCTGCGCCTGGCTAAAACTAATCTTTCACGTGAGCATTGGAAAACTTATAAATTTTATGCCGCCAAACTTAAACGGTACATGAAATACAAGGCTCGTAGTTATTGGGGAGACCTCTGTGAAAAGGCTGGTAAAGAGACTATTTACCGAATTATCAAGAGTCTGGCAAATAGGACCAATTCCGATTCAAATTTTCTCTTGATGGAGGGTAATAGAGAAATCCTGGATTTCACCGAGCAAGCCAATGCTTTTGCGGATCAGTTCAGTGACACCTGCGGAAGTGCCCACATCCCTTATGATCTTAGCAGTTCTGATGAGCGTTGGAACAAACCAATCAGTTTCGAAGAGCTGAACCGTGCTATCCAGGACACTAAGAATACCACTCCAGGTGAAGACGGCATTCCGGCTCGTGTCTACAAAGCCCTATCGATGGAGAACAAGCATAAATTGCTTCGGCTGTTTAATGATAGTTGCTTGTCTGGGTTTTTTCCTGACAACTGGAGATCTGCTTTAATTTTGCCGATTTGGAAGGTTGGTAAACCCAAGGAGTGCCTCAGCAGTTACCGCCCTATCGCTCTGACGCCCGTCGGGTGTAAGATTATGGAGCGGGTCCTTCTTCAAAGAATTTTGGATTGGGTTATGCCTCGTCAACTGTTCAACGCTAGACATTTTGGCTTCCTCCAGAAAAGCGATTGCATAAAGGCTTTGAAACTTTTTTACTCGGACGTCAAGCAAGCCAGAGCTGAAAAGAAGTATGTCGTTGCGCTCAAGCTCGACATACATGCTGCTTATGACTCTGTATGGAGGGATGGCCTCATCCACAAGATGGCTAGTGTTGGAATTGCTGGTAACACTGCATTATGGATCCGCAACTGGATTAGTGTCCGGAAGATTAAAGTAAAGTGGCGTGGTGCTTTCTCGCGCTCTGTGCCATCTTTTCGTGGCGTGCCGCAGGGCAGTGTCCTTTCGCCTATTCTGTTCATGATCTTTTTGTGGGACCTGTTTGAGGTGGTGGACTCTGGGGTCCAGATCATCATGTATGCTGATGATATCATCCTTTATTTTTCGGATTTCTTGCTTGATATGGTCTTGTTGAAACTTCAGGATATCTTAAACAGGATCAATGCTTGGTGTTCCCATTGGCAGCTTGACCTCCGTCACGACAAATGTATTGCCATAAACTTTTCTCGTCAAAAGGATCTTCCCTCTCAGAACCTTCACCTTCATGGTCTAGATATTCCCTGGATGAATAGCACGAAAATTTTGGGTGTGATTTTTTCTTCCAATCTGTCTTTTAATACTCATATTGCTTACATCCGGAAGAAATGTACGAAGCGTCTGAATCTGCTTAAAGCTGTGGCCAACCCCAATTGGGGAGCCAAAACCATCAACCTTATTCCCCTTGTTAATTCACTCATCCGTAGTGTTATTGATTATGCTTGTCCTGTATATGGTGTCGCTGCTAGATCTTCCCTTAAAAGTCTGGACATTGTTTATAATGCTGCTCTCCGGTTTGCGGCTGGCCTTCCCAAGTGCACTCCTATCTTCAAGCTTTATCGTGAAACGAGCCAAGAGCCTCTTTGTTTCAGACGTAGGTACCTTACTTCCTCTTTTTATATCCGTTGTTCTCCTGCTGCGAATTTTGTCTGTCCGTGTGCTAACATTCTTCTTGCTGATTTTAGCTGGTCTACTGATTTTGCTGAGGTTTCCCCTCATATGTTGATCCAGTCTTTCTGGCCCTCTGGGAATATTATGGACTACTGTGAGATCTTTGTCGATGAGCTGCCTCTTCAGTCTAAGAATCTGCCGCATACCACCATCAGCCAATGTTTTAACTTGTATATGTCTGAGTACCATTCTCGAAGCAACATTTGTATCATTGCTACGGATGCGTCGAAAACGGACTGCAAAACTTCTATCGCTGCGGTCAATATTACTGATAACATTTCTAGTGCTTATCTTGTTCATCATCTGAACTCTACCTTCACGGCCGAAGTTCTGGCTCTCAATCTAGCTATCCAGTGTTTTTTGATCAGCAGTAATCACTATATCATTTTATCGGATAGTAAATCTGCTCTTGTAGCGTTAAGGCATTTACACTATAAATCTCCTACTGTCATTTTGCACCTTTTTCAGACGTTGCACCGGGTTCGTGGTCGGGTGGAAAAGATTACTTTGATCTGGGTTCCTGGTCACGTTGGCATTTCTCCTAATGAACGAGCAGACAGTCTGGCAAGAAATGGCCCGTACGCGGTCAGTACTTATAGTGGTGTGGCGCCCGAAGATTTAAAGAAGCACTTAAAGGACAAACTTCACACGAGTTTCCACCGTTGGTGGGATCATTGTAAGTATGCTATTGAGTCTGCGTACCTTGGTCCGAATATTTACAAGTGGACTCATACTCGTAAGGAAGACATCTTTATCGCTCGTTTACGAACTCTTACTGCCAGGGGCGTATTTAAGTAGAATTCATTAGGGGGGCGTAAATGACGATTTTGCCGACTAACTTAAAATATATATGTTTATATCTTTAAAAGTATGTTTCTGTATTTGTATATATGCATCTATACCGGATGTCCTAAAATTCACTGACTGATTTTAAAACTCAGTAACTTGCAAATTGTGGTAGCTGTAAAATTAAATTCCTACAAGAGTGTTATGTAAAAATGTAAGATAGCAGGAGTTTTTTACCGCGATTCTCGATTTTAATTTAAAATAGCGGGGATAGATGATACTGTTAGCAAAAGGCGCTAAATCTGAGCCCTTTTGGCCTCTTTTCTCAATTCTGGTGTAAAAGAAAAAGATTAAATATATGCAGTGGACTCCTAATAATAAAATTACATTGGTAACTGAGAGTCATTTCATATATTTAATCTCCTTTTGTCGCAACAAGACTGAGAGTGAAGAGAAACAAAATATCGGCCCCCAATTTAGCATCCATTGCTAGCAATGTCATGTATTTCTTCTATTTTAAACTTAAGTCGAGATACGCTGTAAAAAACACTTCTCACATCTTACCTAACCCTTCTGCAAATATTTTTTAAATAGCTGCGACCATTTGTAAGTTATTGAATTTTTAAATCAGTTAATTCATTTTAAGACACCCTGTATGTTCTATAGAAAATTCAACATTATTAACCCACCGAGATTAACTCATTAGTGCCTAGCGTCCCTTTTTAGGGACAATTACAAAAAAGACAAAAAAGCACTTTTCACACCAAGTAAATAGAAAGATAAATAAGTACTATTTTTTAAGAGACCTCAATAAATTAAGATCGAAGTTATTCTTCTTTTAAAAGTGGTGGGAAACCCAAAAATTTCATTTTTATTGAAGAAAATAATTTGGGCATTAATGGGTTAAATTTTTCACTTTAAAACATCGAATATTTTACACTTATTCAGGAGACTATAAGATAGATTTAAAGATGGACATTCTATACTACCCCTTACGTTATATTGCTATAAATATTCCAGTTGCGTATTTTCATATTAATGAAAATTTGTTTATTTTATTGCTGGTAGTACAGCAGGAAATTCGAAACCAAATTAATTAAACAAGTTGAAATTTTTAGTAAGAAGTTACTTGGAATTTATTTACAGTAAACTTATTTATATTAAAAAGGATTAAATCAAAATTTATTTTATTACTCTTCCTAGGTCGGGCTGGGATAGGGACTTACTTTTTTCCTGAAAGATCGGATCAGACTGGGCCTAATTTATTTTTTCCGTACCGAGCCGGGACTGATTTCATTCTTCTTAGCCTTCACGGGCCAAAGTATTTTGTCCCAGTTTTGAGCCAGCCTATATGAAAATCATTGTCTCGGCGTAGCCAGGTCTGTTGAAAGATCAGTAAAATTTGGCCTGAGCCAAAAATTTTTGCAAAAAAAGCATACAGTTTAAAATCGCCTTTATTCTTCAATGAAATATAAAAATTTATTCTTTTTGAAGAATCGTAGATTTCTAAGCTCATTAAAATGTAGTAAAATGTATAAAAAAGTATTTGCTTATGGCGGAATAATGTTTTAAATTGAAAATTGCGTTTCATCCATACAAAATTAATGCAATAATATGTGAGGGTAAAATATAATACATTTTTATACCTGCTAAGAAGGAAACATATCTATAACAATTTTTTTCTTTTCCTATGCGATTCCGTTTTAGAAGATTTTACTGTATACCATTTTTAAGATATTTATATCTCCAATACATGGAATACGGATTAATAGTATTAAGGATAACTGAAACATTTACATACAACAAACAGCGGTTCATTTTAAACATAAACTACGTCATTTCTATATAAATGAAGATCATAAACGTTAGAAAAATTCTAAGGTATTTTTTTTTAATCAGAACTTCTCCATACAAGTAAAAATCACTATTTAGTAGGAATTCAATCGGACTGCGTTGGAATTTTGCGGGCCGGTTTCGGGTGAAATTCAAACTTCTTTTTAGGGCCGGGCCAAGATTTTTTTCAAACAGGTCGAGCCTGAAAATTATGGCCCGTGTGGATCTCTATCTCTAGTCTCTAAAAGGGACAAAAAAACATTTTATTAAACAGACAGGTCAATTTTTCAATAATCGGCTTTAGACGTAAATAATCGACTAAATTATTCAATTATTCAACCCACTTCATTGAACTTTACCTATGTCACATCAGCTGCGGATATCTAGAAGATAAACAAACACCATCAGACTGATAATCAGCTGCACGGATCATCACCACATCGAATTGACGGCTGAATTTTCAATATTCGCATGTTAAAATGCAACTGGTCTGCCAAAGTCATTCTTAGTGCCACCTGCAGACCTGATTTTCGTCAATGATCGATAGGTTTATCATCAAATTTTCCTGTATTAGAGCCAGAATTTCACTATGGGCCCGAATTTTCAGGCCCAGTCCTGACTCGAATGATAGTTATCTTGGACCGGCCTATCCAATGTAAAAATTTTAAGTTTGGTCCGTTTATATTTATAGTACACAGCCCCGCCCTGCGCGATCTGGCCCAATCCAATTTCTGTAAGAAAAAAAAAATCACAATTTTGTCTTAACTACAATTAAGATTCCTTTAACAATATTGCATGCATATTTATACTATATAAATTACTATTGGATTCAAAATCGCTTCAATAGTCAGGCTTGTCAGTTTTAAGCCTTTACAGTTAAAAGTAGTTTAAAAATGTGCTGTTTAGCAATACATTTGACCACCTTACGATACATTTCCAAAGATTACTTTAACAGAACATTATCGTTTTTAATAGTTTTACAAAACATGTTGTCTGCGCTATACATCCTGAGAACAATTAAGTACAGTTCCAGCCCGTTTCGACTTCACTGAGAAAAAAAGCAAGCTTGATTTCAGCACTGCACGAGTCTGCTAAAGAAAAAAGAAACTCAGCTCAGACACCATGACTGATGCCAACTTTTATGGTGGATATGCAACATTTCTGTATTGATTTATCAAGCTAGCATCGGTTCATGACGAACATTTACACTTATTCTCCCGAAAATCATATTCATTGAAACTAGCCAATATTTTACCGGTTTTGCTTACTCTTTTAGATCGGGCCGGCAGGCCCACTAATTTTTTTTTACCGGCCTAGCTGGTCCGTTTAATTTATTTGCTGGCATGGCTCCGCTTTCGTTTATCAGCCCGTTGATAAAATTGTCTTAATTCTGCCGACCCGACCCGTTTGAAAATTGTCTTTATTTCGACTGGCCGACTGCGGGCCTCGGATCAAGCCTGGGCCCGTGCAAGTCCCTATCTTGTACCCAAAGATATGAAAAACATAGACGAGTGGGAGCAGGAAAACACAGTGATAAACCTTCCAATTGACCACTAAAATAGAGTTTTTGACAGTTGTTTCCACCAAGTTATGGCTTTGGCAGATCAGTTGAATTTTAATATGATAATCGAGTTCTGTCCAATCCTAGAATTTTAGCCACAAACTGAATGAGGCCTGTATAGTGGCTTTCCTGACCAATAAGAATGAAGAACATTTTTACTCAACTTTCCTTTCGTCCAATAAACAGTCTTTTTCGGACGGTACATAGTCGCCGAAGTGTGATTGTTGCCACTCCTGGGAAGTCCATGCACACAAAAAAATATGAATATCTTCACCGAAATCGTCATCATCTTTAATGCTAGTTGATCTACTAAGAACTCTACTCATGTACTGCAAATTCTCAGAAAAACTAGTCTATCCCGATTTTTTTTTTTTTTTTTTTTTCCAAATTATTTTCAGCAATTACGAGAAGTCGAAAAATGATGAGGCAAACTTCGGATTTTCGGAAGAAATCCTTTAGAAAAATACTAAGGATTGGTGTTTTTTAGTGTATGTTTTAAGTAAAAACATGCAAAATTGAAAAAAAACGGGTGTTTTACAGTTGTATTGATTGATACTGACTACCTAGAATTTGCCGACTGTCATCGAAGTTGCCGACATTAGGGGGGCGAGACGCCCCCCTACGCCCCCCCAGTAGCTACGCCCCTACTTACTGCTATGACTGATAAGCGTTTGCATACTTTCAAGTTAAGAAACTCCCCTAGCTGTTTTTTTTGTTCTGTGGAGGATGGCACCAAATTTCATTATGTGTTCAAATGTCGTGCTTTTGATGATGAGAGGGTGCTTTTGCGGGATGCTATGAGGTCTGTTAATGATTGTAATGACTCTCTTGATGATTGGAGTGATCTTTGGAACTGCGTTGGCTCTAATCGTCGAACTTTTCGCCTGTTTCTCGGTCTTTTCCTTGGGAGCGGGCGCTTTTAGTCACTTTTCTCTTGCTGTCTGGTGCTTTTGGTCTTGTTGATGGCGGGTGTTGCTTGCTTCGTTTTGTTTTTTGTTGGTGGTGTTGTGTTGTATAGTTCCTGCAGCCTTGGATAATTTCTCTTTATCCCTAGGGGGATGTAGTTTTCGTGGTTTGAGATCTCTTTGCTTGTTTGGAGCTTTTGGCTGGTGAAGTTTTCCATGAACATAGATAGAGAGAGACCCTCTATCTGTGTTCATGGGGTTTTTTCTCTGTCTTCTGCTGTTGTTGCTCTCTCCTGGTTTGCTATATGTGATCATTTGAGGTTATGCCGGCTCTTTGCTGCAGCACCTACTCCTCAAAGCTCTAATAATAATAATAATCTTGGAATTCTTCAGTTAGTTCACATTTTGATGGCTATTAAAATTTTACTTACAAATTTGAAATTGAATTTTATTCTTTTGTTTAAAAGAAAACAATAAATAAAGTTTTACGTGCAATGTTTTTCACTAAAATTAAACTTAATCCATTTTTACAAAGAAATGGAAAGCACTGAGAGTTCCTGCACAAAAATAAAATAAAATCCTTGCACAAATAAATATATTTCTCCATGCTTCCAGCCGCTGATAGAGGGCGCTATTATTAATTAGACTAGTTGGACGGTAGCGAAGTTAGATTGCTTAAAAACCGAACAACCACAGACGTAAGCACACTCACTTCAGCGCCTCCTAGATCTTCTGGTTGCCATGTAAACGTGTAAACAAACAAATTTTGAATTTTTTGATTTAATAATTCTGCAGTCTGTAGTGTCTAAATATCCTATTTGATACTCCTGATATGATGTGATTTTCTGACATATGTATTTTTATTTTTAACCTAAGCGTTAGAAATTAAAGAAATTTCTTACAATGTCCGAAGAAAACGAAATATCTTCGCTTCCACGCTTGGACTCCGATAAAGATGAACAAAATAACATTCATTCTGATGTTAAAAAAAATGATTGTAACAAAGAAAATGACAAACATGAGCAAGAAAGATGTAGTTCGGATATAGATTCTTCAGAAAAAGTAGATAATAATATTAAAGACAAAGAGTGTTTAGAAGAAATGGAAAAAGTATCGAAAGATCACTCTCCCATCAAATGTATAGAAAAGACTGTCTTACTCCAACAGATCGATGATTTAGATGATCAAGAAATTCGTGAAAAACTCAGCAACTTATCAGAGCATGAGTTATTAGAAGAATTAAAGGAATTGGAGTATGTATGGATTTTATTTTGTGTGAATGATTCTGTAAGGTCAAATTCATTTTTACAAGATTTAATATGTTTTGATATTTAATATAATTTAAAAAGCACAATAATGAACATTAAATATTCTAATTTAGTCTTTTGTATGTTATAAAGGCATTTCTTTTGTACATTTTACCTGATCTTTTGATTTCAGAAATTAATTTTAATTTACAAAAACTATAGAAAGTATATATTGGCTTTAAAATGTTCGTAATTCTTTATAAAAATTTAGTTTCCGATTGATATATCATTTATAAACTTTACCGATAAAATTCTTTTTTTAAAATAGGGTTAGATGCACAAAATGTGGGTGCGAATGCAGTTTGCTCTCCTTCTTGGTGCAATTTTCAAAAATCGCCAAATGGCGCATTTTTGCGTACTAACTCCCGGAGCTACAACATCTCTGAGAGAGAGAGAGAGTACACAAAATTATTATTTGTTTTCTCTTCTCATATTTTTAAACAAGTACCTATCTAGACAAATGCTTTAAATGTGTGAATAAATATTGGATCAGTTATTTTTCTCTTATTTTAACCTGTATTTTTGAGTAAAAATAAAAAATACATAACATTTCAAATTTTTTCGAAATACATTTTTAAAGATACATTTAATATATTTTAAAATACATTTTATCAAATATACCAAAAGACAAATTTTTTACTTACCTAAATTATTAAAAAAGAATGTTTGTTAACAGTAAGAGGAACAAAACAATGTTGTAGTCTTTTTATTCAGAGAGCCTTTTTTTTTAAAATCAGGGGGGCTACCGCCCCCCTGAACCCCCCATTTTTTTATTCATAATTTTATCTTCTACTCTAGGATGTCATTCAAAACCATCACTCAATCTATCATTTTTAGTCATTCATATCTTGAAACAATCAGCCTCTCTTTCATACATAATTCAATCAAAGCTCAAAAATACAGGTTAAAAAAAAGAGAAAAATAAACGATCGAATATTTATTCTCACCTGTCAAGCATTTATCCATATACCATATTGGTAGTTCCAAAACATACGAGATGAGACAACAAATAATAGAAATTCCGCTACGCAACTGCAATGAACAACTTTTCAACGTGCAATCCATTGCAACATTAACGTTTTTCTTTTCCAAAAAATAGAAGCCAACCGGACATCAAATTTTGTGAAATGATCGCGGAGAAAATGCGAATTTCTTCAAAGGATTGTGAAACAGACGCACATTTCGTACAAAGATTGCGAAAAAGAACGAACACTTTATCAAATGACTCACCCCAATCAAAATTGGGTCAACCTGAACCCTTCTCCCAAAAGTAAAAACCAAATCCTAAACTGCCCTAAATCATAATTGTATGTCAAACTGCCCCAAATGTGCTAAGCACAGATAAAAAGTAAAAGTCAACCCAACTAACAACAAAATGAAGTTGTCAACCCAAACCCGAAGCAAAAGCAAAAAATCGGAAATGAACTCGAACCTAGCAAAGAGTAGAAGTCAATTGGACCCAAACACGACCCAAGTAGAAATTAACCTGACCAGGAGCAAATATGGAAGTTAACCGGATCCAAACATGACCCAAGTAGAAATTAACCCGACCAGGAGCAAAAAATGGAAGCTAATTGAACCCAAACCCATCGCCCCCCCTTCCCCCTTGAGGTTTCTCCAGATCCGCCCTTGACGTCATCAAGTTATTTTTAATTTGATTTTTTATTTCTACTTTTATTAATGTTCTACAGAAATATTTTTTTTTGTTTTTATTTTTTTTTTTAATGCGTCAATTTGTATAATTTCGCTACTAGTTTGGCGATTTGTATGATTTGGCGAAATTGGTCGATGGGATAACCAAGTAGTACCAAATATTCATTATAAAGATGAAATGTATTTTTCCTAAATAATTCAATTAAAGTTGCCTTATAAAGGTATATTGCTAATTCACATCGAAATCATAAAATAATTACTAAATTTACTTAATTGACTTAATTTAACCAATAAAGCTTGATTAATGTATAAATGAATTTAATAATAAGATTGTGATTACCAGTAATATCAGCAATATCTTGAATTTTTTCAGAAATAAATTCATTCTTCCTTCATGAAAAAAACATGAATTCAGTAATAATAACAAAAATTACAAATTAAAATATACATGGAATTGATATAAAGCTAAAAAAGTCAAATTTTGCCCCTATATCTGAATTGAATGCTTCATTGTTTACTTCCGTAAATTGTGGCAAATTTGAGAGAGTCTAACTGTATTTTGGTATTAGACAGATTTTCATAGGATGAAAACGATGTATGAATCATTACAGCAACTGGAACCATAAATCTAAAACTAATGGTTTAGTAATTAACTATTGATCAATGATAAGAAAAGACATGTAGTTAAATAAAAACTGTAGAAATGAAATTTCTTGGAAATCGGAGAAATTTTTGTTGTTAACACGTTTTTGTCATTGCTACTATGCTAATACTTTTATAAATGCTTGTTTTTTGTTAGGAACTTGACAGCTTCTTTCTAGACTAGATTCTGTTACAGACAGTTTTCATTTTTACTAGGGATGGGATGAATATTCGGCCACTATTCGGTATTCGGCCCTTTTGCCGAATATTCGGTTGGCCGAATATTGAAAGCTTGTTGACCGAATACTTCGGCCGAATACCTATAGCCGAATATTTAGAGATATCTCGCCGAATATTGCTGAAATCTCGCCGAATAGTGAAAGATATCTTGCTAAATAAATTTAGGATTTGAAGAATTTCTTCTCTTGCAATTTTTTTCCCTCTAATCCAAACTGGTTACTTTATTTATGAAGGTATTCTCATTCTTACTTGCAAAACATACAGTTATTCAGATACTAAAAAATATACAGCCTTTCTGTATTTCCTATAAAGGTTGGTGATATTTTAGAAAATGCTGCCCAAGTTGGAGATTTAATTGGACAGGAAATGTCTTCATTAGAGAATGATATGTTACAATTCAAGATATAAAACCACTTATCGAAAAAAAAAGAAACACTACCTTATTTTAAAACACTCGAATATTTATTAATGTCTGCAAATTCCATGCACATGTAAAAAAGGCTCTTATGAAATTCATAACTTATTTTCTATGAAGTGAGAAATGAAAAAATTCATTCACTAGGTGTATTAACGAAGATTTATTTCCAAAATTAAATATCAAATATTACGATTCCAAATACAACGATACATCTGAAAACAGAACTGGTGTCGAATTAGATACACATTAGATGACACAACTTGCTTTATGAAGATGGTTTTATAAATATTTAAACATAAATTCTAAATGCTGAACAAAATAATTTGTTTATTCTATAGTTTTCACTTTTAAATAATTATTTGCATAATTACTGGCTTAAATATGTAACATTATTATGTATATATTTTTAATTTATATCTTCTTTCATTGATGTTGTTATCAATTTCTGTTTATCTTTTTAATGCTTGTTGAATAAGTGGAATGTTGTATGCGCCGATTCAAATGTCAAAGATTTTGTTAACATATGCATTCTACTTTAAGCATAACCTTTTGCTTTAACGTAATTTGTAATTTAAAGATTGACAAATGATTTCCCAACAGTCTCATTCTTACGAATATGCTTATTATTAGGGACACAAACTCTTAATGATCAAATTTACTTCATTAAAGGTTACTTCAGAAAATATTTCTTTGTGAATTCTGAGAGAGAGAGATTATGAATATTATTAATTTTGGATGCAAGAAAAGATAAAAGTATCATTTAATACTGAAAGTGAAATACATTGTTCATATTTTAATGGAAATATTTTACCATCCTGACTTACTGAAAATCAATTTGATGTACATTAAGATAAAAGAATATAATGCAATTTCATAATTTTTTTGTGTTAAAATAAGTGTTTCAAATTTCAGAATACATTTAAAAGCACATTTAAGAGTAATAATTATTAATGAGTGCCTATTTTTTAAATTATATATAATCAAAATTTTTTTTCTTTATTGGGACAAAAAGTTAGTATTCGGCCGCCGAATATTCAGTGTTCGGCCTAAAATCTGGCCGAATATTCGGCTATTCGGCCAAATCACTATTCGTCCCATCCCTATTTTTTACAGGTTTAAGAGTATTCATTATTCTTATTTATACGAAAACTAATGGTCACCATTATGTTTTCAGATCTGCAAACTTTTATCTTTCAAAAGAAAATGAGGTCTTTGAATTTATTTTGAATGATGATGAAATTCTTCAAAGCTTTCTAGGAAGAGTTGAAGAAGTGGATAAAGATATATCTGTTCCAGAATCATTTGAATTGACGTATCCGGATAAATGTTATTTAGCTAAGAAGAAACTGGAGCATGCTGAAAAGACATTGAAACTAAAAAATGATGAACATGCACTTGAGCTTCAAAATTTAAATGTATGTTTGCCTAACATCTAATATGTAGTTGATATTAAGGGTGTTCTTAACTACTCCGCTCAACAAGCATAAAACGTTTTGACACATTTACAAATTCATTTTTTAACAGAAAGATATAAAATTGAAATGCCTGACTATGGACGGGATTTCAAATCAAGCTTATTTTTCCATTTTATGATAATTAAATTACCTATCCAGTTCTAAGCTATTTCGATAATGTGATCACCCGTTTTTCTCCTGCTTTATGACCGGTTTTCTGCTTTCGTCGGGAAATGTACTCAAAAGTGTCAACTTTGAAGGCTTGTTATGAAGCTATATATTGTGTTTTTTTTTAAAAATAGAAAATTGTGTGCAATTAGACAGTTTCTGAGTAACAACACCTGCTATTTTCATGCATTTCCGAACAAAAATAAATTAAAGCATGCATCACAAAGTTGCCCTTTTTGATTTAAGAACACCCTTAAGAGCCAACACGAGTCACTCTAAAAGACCCGAATGATAATATGTTAAGTATGTGGAGGTGTTGTTTTCAAGTATCTCACTCAAATTTTAATGTTTTTGAATGACTTATTTTGCATTATAGGATAGCTGAAGATTGCTAGTTTTTAATTTTTCGATTTTAGGTGATTTATATATATATATATATATATATATACAGTCGAGTCTCTATATAACAAAATCCATCGTTCCAGTAAAAAATTCATTATATAGAAAAATTCGATGTATAGAGAATGATGTTAAAAATCGTATTTAATGCCTAAATTTTGAACAAATATTATTTTTGATCTTTTTAATTAAGAATTTGTAATGTTTAAAAGTAAACCTAACATTTCTTAATTATTTAAGCAGTTAAAAAAAAAAAAAGAACAGACAGACAAAGAAATCTGTAATTTTTTGTTGTTTTGATTTTAAAATTGTTACGCTCTTAAAAAAATGCTCAAATTTTAGCAAGGAATGAAAAATTGCAGTTCACATTTTCCTCCATTTGAAGGCCTCTTTTATGTGCCTCTGATTGATTCCTCTCTTGTGTGTGTAACAATCCAATTGACTCTGTTTTGAGAAGGATGTGGAAAGGTGTGGGGGAAGTGGGATGAACTCGTTGGATTTAAAGAACAAGGAGAGAAGTAATAATAATAATTAAAAAAACTCAGCACTGAACGATAAATCAAAAATAAGTGATGGAAAATTGATTCCTTATGATTTCGGAGCTTATTTAAAACTGAATAAATTAAGACCAATTTATGAAAAAATTCGTTATATGAAGATCGATATTTCGCTATATAGAGACTGTTTTTAATGTAATTATACGAAAAGGGGACTGTTCCTACTAATAATTTGTTATATAGAGAAATTCGATGTATGGAGTTTCGTTATAGAGAGACTCGACTGTATATATTAGGATAGTTTCAATTTCAGAACTATTTCAAACCATTTCCAAAAGTAATTTTTTTTAAAAATTTGAAATTAAAATTAAAAAAGTAAAAAATAGCCTTAAAACTAGCTGTTCTCATCTATCCTATGCAAAAAATATCGTTATCAAAAATATTAAAATTTGATAATTTGAGCGAGGTATTGTAAATAACACACATATAGATTTAACATTATCATTTGGGTCTTTTTTAGTGACTAGTGTGTCAGATAATTTTTATTGTTCAGCTCACAAATATTATTAAAACATATAGTTAAAGTTTTAAAATAAAAACTGAAATACGATCTAAAACATGGTGTTTTGTTTCTGAACTGCACATGTATGTTTATGTAAAATAGCGTAACATGTGACAAGAGGGGGGGGGGTAAAGTTAAGTGTGACACTTTGTGACAAAGAGGGGATCCCCTCCCCTCTCAAAAATATGGTAAAAACGTGTGACATCATTTATCAACGGCCGCTATGATTATAATGTATAGGAAACCCACATAAGAAGTTTACTAGGGGATTAACTTCTTTCTCATAATTTTTTATGAAATGCATGAAATTTGCAAGTATTATTCAGAAATTAAGTAACTTAAAGATGTTTTTCATTTTTTGATAAACACAAAAGATCTTTCAGAAAATACTGTCAAAGATGCCATTTTGAACTGAATTTCTGGATATGTCAGCGTGAGAAAGGAAAAAAACTTGTTGTTATGCAATAAAAATCACTTATAACCAGACTTTATAATTCAAAAACTTTCTGCACAAATAAATATTGAGTTAAAAATTTTCTGCAAATTAATGTTGAATAAAATTATGTGTTACATTATATTCACAATATGAATTAAAAACCACCCTTTAAAATAATTGCTATTTGAATTAAAAATTAGTATTAATTAAAGAATATGTATTTTAATTAAAATTATTGAAGAAAAAATTTATGTTAGGTAAGTGTGAATTCTTTTCAATTATAAAATATGGGCCCTTCGTCTTCATGTCATTTTAGCAAGCTTCAAAATTGCAATATTTAAAGACATTGCCAGATTTAAAGCCATCTGTCATTAACTTTGCAATCGAATTTGTGTCTGGCAAATTTTTCTGATAGCAAAAGAGTGATATGTTGCAATTTTCAAGCTTGCTAAAATGATGTGAAGACATAGGCGTAGCGTCGGGGGGGGCCCGGGGGGGCACGTGCCCCCCCAATGATCTGTACCCGGGCGCCAGAACAGAAAGCGTAGGGGCGCCAAATGAAAACTTTTTTTTTTGTCTTTATATGCAAAAATTTATGTATATATATCGAATTTGAATAAAAAGATCTTACAAACGGAAAATTCAAAAGCAAAACTGAACCAAATGTATCTTTATGCATTCTGTCATTAAATAAATCAGTCTCCACTCAAAAAGACTCTTCTGTGTGAAACTGTACTTCATCGATCATTGCCAAAAAACAAACGATTTTTCTAGGGGTTGCAGAGGGGGCGCCAAATGAAGATTTTGTTTGTCTTTGCATTCAAAAATGTATATGTATGGAATTTTCATAAGAATGTCTGACAGCCTGAAACCAAGCGATTACTCTAGGGTTTGCAGAGGGGGCGCCAAATGAAGATTTTGTTTGTCTTTACATAAAAAAATGTATATGTATGGAATTTGCATAAGAATGTCTCACAGCCTGAAATCAAGCGATTTCCCTAGAGTTTGCAGAGGGGCGCCGAATGAAGATTTTGTTTGTCTTTACATACAAAAATGTATATGTATGAAATTCGCGTAAGAATGTCTCACAGCCTGAAACCAAGCGATTTCCCTACGGATTGAAGAGAGGGCGCCAAATTAAGATTTTTTGTCTTTACATAAAAAAATGTTCATGTATGAAATTTGCATTAAAATTTCTCACGACCTGAAACCAAGCGATTTCCTTAGGGATTGCAGAGGGGGCGCCAAATGAAGATTTTGTTTGCCTTTACATGCAAAAATGTATATGTATGGAATTTGCATAAGAATGTCTCACAGCCTGAAACCAAGCGATTTCCCTAGGGTTTGAAGAAGGGGCGCCAAATGAAGATTTTGTTTGTCTTTACATACAAAAATGTAATGGAATTTGCATAAGAATGTCTCACAGCCTGAAACCAAGCGATTTCCTTAGGGGTTGCCAAATGAAGATTTTGTTTGCCTTACATACAAAAATGTATATGTATGGAATTTGCATAAGAATGTCTTACAGCCTGAAACCAAGCGATTTCACTAGGGGTTGCAGAGAGGGCGCCAAATTAAGATTTTTTTGTCTTTACATAAAAAAAAATGTTTATGCATGGAATTTGCATTAACATGTCTCACGGCCTGAAACCATACGATTTCCTTAGGGGTTGCAGAGGGGGCGCCAAATGAAGATTTTGTTTGTCTTACATACAAAAATGTATATGTATGGAATTTGCATAAGAATGTCTCACTGTCTGAAAACAAGCGAATTCTCTAGGGGTTGCAGAGGGGGCGCCAAATGAAGATTTTGTTTGTCTTAC
This sequence comes from Maratus speculifer, assembly GCA_964019185.1. Classification (NCBI taxonomy): domain Eukaryota; kingdom Metazoa; phylum Arthropoda; class Arachnida; order Araneae; family Salticidae; genus Maratus; species Maratus speculifer. The sequence goes on along the minus strand of OZ025296.1, from coordinate 318,302,964 downwards.
ATACAAAAATGTATATGTATGGAATTTGCATAAAAATGTCTCACAGCCTGAAACCAAGGGATTTCCCTAGGGTTTGCAGAGAGGGCGCCAAATAAAGATTTTGTTTGTCTTACATAAAAAATGTATATGTATGAAATTTCCATAAAAATTTCTCACAGCCTGAAACCAAGCGATTACCCTAGGGATTGCAGAGGGGGCGCCAAATTAAGATTTTGTTTGTCTTTACATACAAAAATGTATATGAATGGAATTTTCATAAGAATGTCTCACAGCCTGAAACCAAGCGGTTTCCCTAGGGTTTACAGAGGGGGCGCCAAATGAAGATTTTTTTTGTCTTTACATACAAAAATATATATCTATGGAATTTGCATAAGAATGTCTCACAACCATAAAATTCAAAAGGAAAAAAGTACCAAAGCATCTCTATGCCTTCTGTCATTTAAATAGGCTAGTCTCTCTTCCAAAATCCCTATTTTATGTGAAGCTGCACCTCATCGATAATTGCAAAAGCAAAGCAATTCCTACGCCAATGCAAAAGACAAAGGGGGCGCCAAATGAAGATTTTGTTTGTCTTTGCATATAAAAATGTATATGTAGAATATATATTGAATTTGCATAAAAATGTCTCTTGAAAATTCAAATTAAAACAGAACCAAATGTATCTCTATGCCGTCTATCATTTAAATAGGTTAGTCTCTACTCAAAAATCCTCTTCTGTGTGAAACTGTACCTCATCAACAATTGCCAAAAACCAAGCGATTTCCCTAGGGGTTGCAGAGGGGGGCGGGGGGAATGTGTCTCGGACGCCAAAACGAAAGGCGAAGGAGGCGTCAAATTAAGATTTTTTTTGTCTTTACATACAAAAATATAGAAGTACAGAATTTGGTAAAAACGTCTCATAGCCAGAAAATTCGAAAGGAAAACTAAATCAAATGCATCTCTATGCCTTTTGTTATTTAAACAAGTTAGCTTTTGATTAAAAATCTCTTCAGTGTGAAATTATACCCTCACCGATAATATCAAACGGCAACCAATTTCCCTAGGAATTGCTAAGGGGACATGTGCCTTGGACGCCAGAACGAAAGGCGAAGGGGGCGCCAATTAAAATTTTGTTTGTTTTAATATATACTATAAAAAAAGAATTTGAAACTAAGTGCGCGATGTCAACCAGGATATACATAAATTTAGCTTTTGTAACTATTAACAATTACTAAAGATATAAGTTAAGCTTAGAATTTTTACAGAATTTCATGCTATCAATGTAATGAAGGAGCGAATAAAATAACTAAATTGATTTTGTATATCAATTTGATAAAATCTAAAATAGTGATTAAAATCAGTGTATGTTATATATTAAGATGTTGAAACAAAAGAAACTATTATAATGTCAAAGTAATCTTCTATGTTGAGGAAGTAGAAAAGTGCAGCTTAAGTCTGCTTGTTTCTTAATTTAATTAATTTTGTAAAGATGGTTTTCTTTTATTAATAACTTGTAAATAAATATGATTAATCGAGACATTATCTCAGTCTGTTTTATTTAGTGATAAGTTTATGTGTGTCATCTTTTCTAGGAATAATTTCCTTGTAGCCTATTTGTTACATTTTTCTCTTTGGGTTACAATTGATTTACAAGGAAAAACTTCTTATAGTCCTATTAAAATATTTCTAAAAGATTTTTTTTTTTTTTTTTTGGGGGGGGGGGGGGGGGGAGGTTATTTTAATTTGAAATTTTGCGAAAAATTTATAAGTGATAGGGCCCTTGTAAATAATCACAATGCAAACTTATGTATTTATTTTAATTAACATTAAATAATTAACCTATTTAGAGCGACGGTTATATTTAATTATTTTTTATCTCGCGATGTCTTGTCACTAGAATTTCTTATGTGTGATCACAATGATTTGTCATTTTAAGTAAATTAAATTGTATCAAAGTTACTTTAGGTGCGGTATGGAAATGTTTGGATAGAGTATGTACAATTTTAACCAGTTATAAAGAGTGTATTTATATCTTTCCAGCAAACTGCAAAATTAAATCCTTTCGCTTATTAAAAAATAAAATAAAATAAAAATAAATAAAACTGTGTTGTTATATGTTACAGTGTCAGTATTAACCATTCAAAATGCATTAGGTCAATGTTTTGAGAATCTAAAGAAATTTTGTTCTATGATTTTCTTGGGGGGGAGGGTGTAAAATCCGAGAACACTGTTTCCCACTGGCACAAAATATCATTTTCTAACTAGCGCATGAAGCAAAAATATGAAATAATATAAAATACAACTCATGATTACCTTATTATTTTATAAGAAGCCCAAAAATAACTTTTGTTAGAATAATAAAATACTTTATTATTGATTTTATTAAAATAAAAACCTACAAAACTAAAATTTTTATCATTGCTAAATATTGTAAGAAATTGTTTTTTCAATGTAACTCTCAGATCCAAACTGCATTTTTTCGCACATTTTTTTTTTAAATCCGAACAGGTGCTCTTATTTTCAATTTTATAACTGAATACTAATTTCTACTTTTCGATAAACTCAGAAATACTTTTAGAAGAGTTGTCAATTTGGCATTTCGAACTGAATTTCCGGGCGGTGATAGTGAGAGTGAGGCAAAAAAATTACCTCCTTGAGACAGTAACCTGCCTTAAGATGTAATTCGTTTATCGGAAAATAGAAATAAAAACATTTGATCATAAATCTCTTCAATAATCACGATTGCAATTGTCACGCTTTTAAGTTTAAAATTTAGTCAGAAAATATGTCAGGAAGTTTTTTGTTGTTATGCAAGGAAAAAAAAATATCTTTTCGAGAATCGGCTTAAATGTCTGTTTAAATTCTTTATTTTCTGCGTTTGGCAACATATATTTTCTTTATATATTTACAAATTCATTTTCATTAGTATATATAATACAATGAAGATTTGAAACTAGAAAAGTCCTGAAAATTTTCACCATGATTTTCAATAATATATTCAACTGTCTTCGGGATTTATTATTGTTATTATTCATCTTATTATTATTAGGGTTTTTTTTTATTTCCAGTCCATATTTTCAATGAATCTTGTAGAAAAGAATATGAAAAATACTATTTTTTCTTTTAAAAGATATGTTTTCAAAAACAAATATTTTTGTAAATTACAAAGATGATTTAATTTTTTTTTCTGTAAAATTTAAAACTTTTTAAAAAAATTAAAAAGAATTACATTTTTTAGAAAATATATCGATCTTCAAACATGATTAATATTTAAAAATTTTAAATTAAAATTTATATTTTAAAATCAAAATTGACCTTTTTTTTTTGTATTATTTACTCATTATACGTAGCATAGGGTAAATCTTGCAATCGTTTTGAAAATCGAAAAAAAATTTTTTGGCGGATTTACATATTTTATTTACTACAAATTCCGAAAAACATTTTTATTTCCAGAAAAAAAAAAAAAATTGCCGTCCGTCTGTGTGTTTGTAAATGCTCTATCTCCCGAACAAATCGAGATAGAGACTTGAAACTTTGTATGTTCTTAGTATGTAAAGATGGAACGAAGCCTATTTAATATCAGTAACCTCGATTATTCGGAATTTTTTTTAGGATTCTCGAAAAATTCGTTCTGATGAAAGGTATATGAAGTTTTTCGAAATTTTGTATTTTAATGAGTGGATGTAAAAGGCAATAAAATAACACAAATTTTGCATAAAGAATGAAGTCGATCGGATTATTAGTTGCCGAGATATTTGTAATCCTATTTTCCACATTCTTCGTTTTCTCATGACCTTGTATTTCAATTTCAGTTCAAAGATATATTTTAATTGAAAATGAGACTCTTAATCCGACGCAGTAAACTGTTAGTTAATATGATTATTATTTTTGGAGTTATAAGGATGTTTCGGTTACACAATTCTGTACTACTTGAATAGCTTGGCGTTTTATATAATTTGTCGAAATTGGTTCATCAGCAATTCATTAACCATTAACTCCTTCGCGACGAGAGCCTTTTACGAAATTTTTAATGTTCGTCAACAATTGTTTAAAACAAAAATTTGTGCATTATTAAATCAGGAAAATGCTCCAATTAAATAAGGCAAATTTTACAGTAAAATTTTGCTGGCGCGGATAAACAAGGATTCTTAAGTCTTTTTGCGGCACGTATACGTATCGCATTATATTTAATAGAGCATTACTATGTATATTATAAAATTTAAATATACGATTAAATTTTGTTTTGAAATTGCAATGCATTTTATAAATATTTCATACATGTTTTATTTTCATATATTATATTATGCATATCCATGATGGGTAAGTATTACGGTGGCCCTCAATGACTAGTTTTTTATTCATTTTATTTATTCATTCATTTCACATTTATCCATTCATTAACGGCTCTACATAAAAATTTAAGCGAAACAGATAAAATATGGACAATTTTCATTGGTTATGAGCTTTCGCGAGAATAACAATTATAAATGTGTTTTACGAACCGATACTAGTTTGACAAAATCACTATAGAAATTATAATATGCCCAGATTAGAGATCATATAATCGGACAATCATATCGTATCTAAGCACAAACTCAATTTCATAAGCAGAGTCGTGCTGGACTGAGTCTTATGTATACATTATATATATATATATATATATATATATATATATATATATTTTTTTTTTTTTTTTTTTTTTGCATAGTCGAGTCAGAGCGAAACTGGATCTAGTTGTTTACAGTGGGACAAGCAATTATGTTTTGAAGAAAATTAATAGATTAATCGGGCCTCTAAACAAATGCAAAGGACCGGGCCAACAAAAAAATTGAACGAACCTGCCGTTCCGGATCGATAAAAAAAATTAAGCAGGCCTACCGGCCCGATATAAAGATCTCTACTGGGCCGATGAATATGACTTTCGCAAGAATATGTATAATTGTGCGTCACGAGCCGATGATAGCTTGACAATATCAATAAAGAATTTACGAAATGTCCAGCATATAGATCGGCATCGAACAGTTATATGGCATCTGAATCAGGGCTTAATTTTTTTCAGCTCAGGCTTGTAGCGGGCTAAGATCAGGCTTGCATTTTTTTACACAGTCGAGACGGGACAAAACTAGGTTTAATTTTTCTCAGGATGTAGAGGGCAAGGAATATGTTCTGTAAAAATGTTATTAGCAATAATGAACGTATTTTAATATAATCTTTGTAAGTACAACTTAAGGTTACTCTCAAATTCCCAGCTCAACAACGTGAAATTTGACACACTTTCTGACTCAATTTTCTTTATAAAGGCATAAAATTAACAGGCTGATGATTGAAGTAATTTGTAATCGATTAGCATTTTCCATTTTTTAAATAAATAAATAACTTTTTGATTTATAACATATTCTAATCACTTGATGACAATTTTTTCTTCTCCCTAGTGCGATTGCGTCTTGAATTTCGATTCAAAATGACAACTTTGGCAGTATTTTCTCAAAGATTTTTTGCCTTTTACGAAAAATGGAAAATTCCATTCTATTACACAGTTTCTGAATAAGAACGTCTGCCAATTTTATGTGTTTTCGAAAAGAAAGGAATTCAGAAATGTATCAGAAAGTAGCTAAATTTGATCAGAATAATAATTTACTGAAAAATTCTGGGGTCATCCATAAAATAATTTTTCCGTGGCTAGAAAGAAACAAAATATAACTACCCAAAAAGAACTATTACAAAAGATACAGCTATGTTTTAACTACAAATCCACATTAGAACCAACGGAATTAAAACGCTTGTCACAACGTGGGACAAGTTTTTGAGTCCAGTGTCATAGAAGTCTGCCACCTGGAAATGGAGGCAGGAACTTGTTACAGTTGTCTACTCACGTCTCATCAACCGTTAAAATCTTGTTGAGGTATTCATTTCCTTCATCGTGATATCGCTACCTCAACATCAATGCTGCTTTTCCACGTTTGTTTTTGTGTTAAGGTGCAAGTTGATTAGGCACCCACCTGGCGCTCAGTTTCCAGATAAACAGGTGTTTCGATGTGGTTTCCTGCATTGAGAATCTTTTTCGCGCTATTTAGAGCGATACCATGTTGAGGGCAACGAGTACTTCATCAAAATCCAGTCCGGGTAGTTATGTTTTGTTTCTGTTTTAATTCCGTGGAAAACTCGTTTTTCGATAAACCTCGTATTGCAAAATCTACTTTTTTATAGTTTCAAAGGTTAGGATTTTTTTTAACCACCTTTTTTTTTAAATTCTAACCTACATAAAGTTTTATGAATCTTTATTTGAATATTGAAAAGTCTTAAATGTCTAAGCAATTATTAATGCTGCTATTGAGTATTTTCAGGCATTTTCAGGATATTTTGTGAACACATAGTAATTTAAAGTATATTGTAAAATTATCCAATTAATACTTATGTTTTTTCACTAATTTTTTGTACGAGCAGGACCTAGCCCTAAACTATGAAAATATAAACGGGCCGGGCTCGGGTGAAACTTTTAATACACACGCCGGGCCGTGCTGAGCCCGTGCCTGGAAATTCCTGTAAATGTAGACCTCTAGCATGTTCCACTGGAAGGACATGCTAAAGAGACGGTCACCACATGTACGAAATTTATTCTGCGAGCCATTTTTTGACCGACAATCATTTTCAGGGAATTTCTTTACCTCTCTTGATCGTTTTCATCCCTGTTTTAAAATATTGTGAACTCTTTGACAAAAAAATGCAAATTTCTGTATGTTTTAGTTCTGAATTTCTTAATTAAAATTAAACCTTTTAAAGTTCCAAAATAAACGCTAAATAATTATTTAATAGAATTAATTTATATTTGTTAGTTTTATGACGCCTACCAAAAGAAAAAGATTTTTTATTACTTTTAAGGGGGGCTAAGGGGAGGGGGGGCGCCAAATTGAAAATTTGCCAAGGGGCGCAGTTTTTACTTCGCTGGTGCCCCCCCAAAAGTTTTGGTCACGCTACGCCTATGTGTGAAGATGACGTGTTTTTTCATTTTTAAATAGGGTTCTGGCAGTCTTAGCAACATTGGTAATGTCTGACAATAATGGATTAATATCACGAATAGGTAATAGAAATAGATTTTATAAACAAAACTCTTGCGAAAATAATGCAATTTTGAAATTTTTTTCTTGCATAACTCTTTTTTCCACAGGCAAACACAATGTTTCTTGCTAGGCATGCTGCCCTCATACATACTACACCATAAAGCTGAAGACCATATTAAAAAATGAGCCTTGCTAAAATTAGATGATAAAAACGTTGCTAACTCTTAAACTAATAGAAAATATCGTATTGATCTGAAGATTTTTAGATTGATTTCTTTAGAGATAAAATACTCTTTGTCTTTATATATATCAATATATAATATAAATCTTATCATAGAAAAGCCTGAAATACTGAATCAATTCAAACGTAACTGGGACAGTATATGGATTTTGAAAGCTGTTTTGAATTTGTTTATCAAATATGTAGATCTTAAAGTTTTTTTTACAGGAAAACACAAAAGCAAAACTTGTCACCACAATAATGTTCAAAATATTGAACCAATTCAAACCTAATTGTAATAGTGTGTTGATCTTGCTAGTATCTTGGATGAATTAGTTAAGGGTGTATTTCAATCGAAACTACTTATTTTTTTATTTATTTTTACATTCATTTTTGCTGTCAAATGCAAAAAAACTGGCAAATTCTCTTATTTAAAAACTACACAATATGCCGTGCTTGTCGATCTTTTGACAAATGCAGAAAATATTGCAAAAATGTTGTCAAAGTAGGAATTTTGAAGCGAATTTTCCAAAGCGAGAGATCTGGGAGTGAAAAAAACTGTCATGCTGAGAATATAATTGCTTATGAATCAAATCCTAATTAATTTGGCAAAAACTGAAATCACAACGGCCTTTTATGAATCTCTTCAAAAATCACTCTAGAAAGTTTCATGTTTTTACTTTTAAAAATGACTGTGTAAGTGTCTCTGAAAATTTATAGCTGTTGAGGGTGGAAAAATATTTTTTCGAATACATCCTTAAATCAAGTATTATTCTGGTGCTGCTAGACATCATGTAAGAAAAAACTGGCAAACAATATAAAACTAATGAATACATCTTTACTTTGGTTTGTTTGATTTCATACCTTTTTTCTTAAATGTAATTTTTTTTTTTTTTTTCATTTAACAAACCAATTTTTTAGACCTAGTTTAGGTTCTTGTGATTCTGGAACAGTTATAGGCTTGTTTTTTTTAAAAAAAAGTATATTTCATTTTTAAGTTCTTGCTGGACATATTTGATTTTTGTCATGTGTAAGAAGTAACATCATTTTAAAGCTAAGTATTAAAATTTACTTTCTTTTGAACTTGCGACAAATTTTTTTGCCAATAAGAAATAAGCATTTTAATATACTAGAATGCTCTCGATTTGCACGGGTCTTGTAATTTGTAAGGTTATTTTCCATTTTCACTATTATCTAATATATAAAAATGAAACTTTTTCTGTTTGTAATTCTATAGAATTCTATAGTTTGGTAATCAGAATTGTAAAATATTATGTACACGTATATTAAAACATAGCTGATGCAATTAAAGTAATCTGGAATCAAAATAATTTGTAGTTAATTTTTAATAAATAATTGCTAAATAGTTTTAAAAACTAAAACACATGTTTTTATATCAGGTCAGACTAAAAACTTTAAAATGTTTTTTGATTGCATAGTTACGGTTTTCATATGTATTTCAATGATTGTTATGTGTCTAGGGTGTCAGGTGACTGTTAATTTCTGAAATTCCCTTTAATCCGTTTATCCGGCGTTTTTTTTTTTTTTTTTTAAATCTTTTTAAGCATTAACTTTTCAAATTGTTGAATTGTCATCGGTTTTCAGTAAGTGTGCAAAGTTTCAATTTCATCTGATGTCTTAAAGTGTTTGAAAATAATGTTCAAAGATTTTGTTACATACATACATATAGGTGAAGCTAATAAAAACATTAATAAAAAACCATCCATTTAACAGCATTTTCCTATCAAATTTAAACATTTTTCTTTCAAGCAGTTGCCGACAATTAAAGATTCACTATCAAATTCTTACCACGACAATTGCTTTTCTATTGCAAAAATTTTATCTGAAAAATAAAATAATAAATGTTTAATTATGCATTATTAATTTGACCTTTGCTTTTAATATTTTAATCATTTAAAAATATATCTAAATTTTTATTACTTTAGTTTATTACTTATTTTAATATTTTATTACATTCTAAGCCTTTATTCTAGTTTTGATTGCGTTATTAATTACATTCAAAAGTGACTGTTTAAAAAATGTAAACAAAGCAATGACCAGAAATCCACAAAGTTCTAAAAATCTGCACAACCACTGGTCCCAAGCTGTGTGGATTTGAGGGAGTCTACTGTATAACAGGTATCAGCAGGTGAATACATAATATCATATGAGTTTATACAAATTTATGCATTTTTATATTGAGTTTTAATTTGATTCATGTGTATAACATTTCAATTTTTTTAATTGTTTTTTTTATACTATATGTTTAATTTGAAAATTGACTTTTCAAATCAAAATTATTAAAATTCCAGTCAATGCCAGGTACTTTAGCTCGGAGTATATAAATTTGAAAATAAAAAGATTGACGTTTTTTTTTTTTAATGTGACAAAATTTGTTATTGATTTTTATACAATTTCTTTTTCAGTTTGAGCTCCAGTCATTAAATAAATCTTTAAAGGATTTAAATGAAGCAAAAGAGAAATTTGACAAGAATATTAGAATTGATGGTCGCCACCCTGTAACGAAAAAGGTTATACTTCAAAAAGTGGCAAAGTATTTTGATGATAGTATTCAAATTCAAGTAAGTTTTTTTTTTTTTTAAATACTATCTATATTATAGCTTATTTGGTGTTATCTCTTTAATGACTAGAGCTTTGCATTAAAATATTTTTGTACATTGGGTTTTAATTTTTAAAAGTCAAACATCAATCTCAATTGACATTGTTATAAATATCTTTTAAATAATAATGAAAAGGGATTTCTAGGGCACTTTATGTTAGACTATGTAACTATATGTTTAATACTGACAAGTATAGTATCCAAGTTTATTTTTTCTATAAGTTTTTTATTTTCCTTTTTATTTTAATATGAGATGCTCAATTTCACAACCACCAACTAATCTCGACACATTTTGATGAAAGTAAATTTCACAGGAGAGGTCAAAGATAATTTGCATTATCTTACTGTAACATGAAATACAGCTCATATTCAAAATATTAGAATAATTACCTTTTTTTAGAAATTGAAAATATCGTTTGGTAATTTAATGTCTTTTAATGAAAATATGCAAATGATATTTTTATTAAGAACTTATTGTTGATTAAACTTACTTGTTATCTTAAATTTAATATCATTTTTGAAAAGATTAATTGCAAAAAAAATTATTTTGAAAAGTCAAAATATTAGAATATTTATTCAAGTGGTTCAAAATATTAGAATATTTCACATTAATTCTCCTTTAATTATTACCAATTCTTAACTGGTGGCATCATTGATTAAATTCAGACTATTTTATTTCAAATCAGTATTCTTTTTTGCAGTTTGTTTCTTTTTCGTCTTAAAATGGGCCGTGTGAGTGATATTCCATAATCTACTAAACTTCGTATGGTTGATTTGTATCGGCACGGTAAAAATCAATGTTTTATAGCGAATTATTTACATTGTTCGCAATCGAGCGTTAGTAAAATACTAACACAATATTCAAAAATTGGAAAATTTCAAAATAATCGCCGAAATGGTGGCCGAAAACCAAAAACATCTGCTAGAGATGACAGGAAACTGAAGCGTACAGTTAAGAACAACCGTTTTAAAAGTGTGCGATTCTTGCACCGAAAATGAAAAGAAGAAGAAGTTTAAGTTTCTACATCGACAACATTAAGACGTCTCCATAAATTTAAATTTGAATCTCGTGTACCGAAAACAAAACCTCTCATGACTGCAAGACAAAAGCGTATAAGATTGAATTGGTGTAAATCAAGACGTTTATGGAGCAATGAAGATTGGAAAAATATATTATTTAGTGATGAAAGTATGTTTTGTGTTTCATATGGTAATCAAGGTATTCGAGTTTGGAGAATGAAGCAAGAAGCATTTGATAAAGAATGCCTTAAACGTTCCGTAAAAGTTGCTGCTAGTGTCATGGTTTGGGGTTGTATGAGTGCAGAAGGACCTGGAAAGTTATGCATCGTCTACGAAAAGGTTAACTCTCTGATATATCAAGAAATTTTAGAATATTACATGATTCCATCATCAGAAGATTTATTTGAAGATGATTTCATCTTTCAACAAGATTTAGCGTCCCCGCATACCTCGGTGTCAACTAAGAATTGGTTCTGCCAACGCAACATTAAGGTACTTCCTTGGCCACCAAATTCACCAGATCTTAATCCCATCGAAAACTAATGGTGTATAATGAAGAAAAAACTTCAAGAAAATCCTCCTTCAAGTAAAACTGAGTTAGTGGCACGTATAAAGTCTATTTGGGCTAATATTGATAGAAATGTTTGTAAACACCTTGTATATAGTATGCAAGATCGATTGTACGCTGTTATGAAAGCTAAAGGTGATGCTACAAAATATTAACTACCATTTACTTCAATAAATGACCATTTACTTCATATTCATAAGGTAATATTGTTGCGTAAAATAAAATATTCTAATATTTTGAACCAATCTAAATTTTATTCTAATATTCTGGTGTGTTTAAGGAAGCTGTATATCTAATTTATTGTGCTGTATTTTATATTTTATAAATGTTAAAATCTTATCTAAACATTCCAGATTTAATTTATAAGAAATTTAATTGCATTTACTTAGTATAAAAAATAAATAAATGACAAATAATTTTTTCTTATTACTTTTTCTCAATTATTCTAATATTTTGAATATGAGCTGTATAGCACTCATCTCTGCATGCAAAAATAAAAAAGTGCATAAAACCATTAAGACCAACAAAATCTACGTGGAAGTGTAAATTTTGTAAGTAAATATAGTATATAAGATAACTAATAGATTATCATAAATTTTAGTTTAATGTGTTTAGTGTGAAATTCTTGTGTTGTTATATATTCAACTGGAATATTTTAATACCAGTAAACCCATGCAGGGATTTTGTAATATAACTTTTAAGATTATTTTATAGTACTTTTTTCATTAATTTTTAATTAACTGCATATTTTAATCAAACAACATACTGTGGTACTAGATGTGAGTGCACTATTTCAAAAGTCTGTTTAACAACTTTTCAAATGATACTTTATTATTACGTGTTTTGTATGTACAGGGTTACTCTAAATGATGGACCCATTTTCAAAAAATTTTTTTTATTCAACTACAAATCCAAATGAACAATCTTTATACCAATGTAAAGAAGTTTCAAAGTTTTTTTAAAGACATTACAAATGTTCAATGTGTCCACTGTTTGCTGCATGGCAAACATGTATGCAATAGCCAAACTTGTCCCACACACGAGAAAGCGTATCTGCTGTTACTGAGTGCACAGCTTTCAAAGCGGTGATGGTTCCAGAAACAGCCAGTAGATATTGCATGCCAATGGGCTGCGATTTCATTTCACTGTCAGTTGTTTGTACACATGCTTTCTCATGTGTGGGGAGAGTTTGGCTATCGCATAGATGCTTGCCATGCAGCAAACAATGGACACATTGAACATTTGTAATGTCTTAAAGAAACTTTTTTTTTCTTATTGGTGTAAAGATTGCTTATTTTAGATTTGTACTTTAATAAATACGATTTTTTGAAAATGGGTCCATCATTTATAATAACCCTGTATCTAGAAAAAGAGTTGTTTATATCAGAAATAAAATTATCATATTCTTTTTAACTTGAGTTAGTTTTCTAGAAATTTGCAAAAACAATTTTGTAGGTAATGTATTTGTCAGTTTTTTTTTTTGCATTGTTCTGGTTTTCTTATAACTGTGATAAGAAATTCTGTTAAATATTTAAATTTATGTAGCTGCAAATGTACAGGGTGGTTAAAATTAAACTGATATTACTCAGAGGCTCATAACTTTGATTCTACTGAACAGATCTAAATGAAACTTCAAATATATGTTACATAAGTCATGTGGCCAAAGCTCGTGCAAAATAATAATAAAAATAAATAGAAATTTGAAATTTTGATACCAGGTGGGGAAATAATGGAATACTTTATTGATTTAGGCAGTTGTATGTTCTATGTGCATACCTAGTTAGTCAACAAAATATTGAAAGCATATTACATTATCAACAGCTGCATGCAATATATTAGTAGGAATGTGCTATACATGGCATACAATGCTAGCTTTCAAGTCCACTTCATTAGTTACACAGTACTAGCTTTCATGTTCGTTTTCTTACAGTCCCTGGCCAAATTATTAGAGGCACTTATATTTTCTTGTGTCAAATCGTATTACTAGCTTCATAGAGATATTACAGTGTCCATAGTTACAATTGATTATATACATCATCTGTAGGATTATAATAAATTAAAAGCATGCCAATGACTTTAAAATTATTTATTTTTGTAAATTAAACTAACAATCGCTGAAATTGTAAAACTTAAAATATGAAACTAAAATAAATGTCAATGTTTTTTGGAGCCTCATTTGGCAACAATCAGTGCCTTTATTCTTCGTGGCATGCTGTTAATACAAAATTGAAATGTTTCTTGCATGTGTGAGTGATGTTTCCAGACAAGGATAAGTTTTTCTATGAGCTGTGTTTTGTTTATTATGAGCTCTTTGGCCAGTTTTTTCTTCATAAACTCCAAAACATTTTCAATGGTATTCATGCCTGATGAATTACCGTGAACAGTTCAGCACAAAGATATTTTTTTTATTCAAAGTAGGCATGAGGGTTCGTGCTATGAAACAAGGAGCTTTACCTTGCAAAAATACAAAAAGGTTCTTCATTTGGAAACCATCTTTTTAGCTATAGAATAAACTGATTTTGCAAACCTCTTTATATTGGTCTTGATAATTAGATAAGAACTCATAACAAACAAAACCCAACTCATAGAAAATCTTATCCATGTCTAGAATCGTCATACACACATGCAAAAAATACTGCAATTTTGCATTAACAGCATGCCATGAAGAATAGAGGCACTGATTGCCGCCAAAGGAGGCTCCAAAAATATTGACAATTTTTTGAGTTTCAAGTTATAAATTTTGCAATTTCCGCTATTTTTAATTTAATTTGCAAAAATAAATAATTTCAAAGTCATAGGCATGTTTTTTATTTATTACAACCCTACAAATGTTGTATATAATTAATTGCAGTTATTCACATAGTAATACTTCTATGAAGCTAGTAACGTGATTCTACACAAAAAAAGGGAATGCATCTAATAATTTGGCCAGGGACTGTAGTTACATGTTCTTGATAAATGCAATATTTGAGAAAACTCCACATCCAGAAGCCACAAGGGTTCGGATCTGATAACCTTGCTCGTCATGCAATCAGAGAATGTATTCAGGATGGTACATCATCAGGGAAGTTAGCTTAAATAACATTGTTTACATGTCTTCCTGTATGAGCAGCTATTCCATCTTGCATGAACATTGTGGTGGTCAAATATCCACCAACCTTAATGTTGAGACAACATTACACTCCAGGAGTCTGCTGTATTTGTCACTTGTGACTGTACACGTAACAGACCAAGTTCATTGTGACTTTCTTGAAGAAGTAAAGAGATGAGAAAGAGAGAGTACAGAAGTAATGAGACAAGCATTTACTATTAAATATTTGTTAATTTATGCATTTGCTAGACTTTTTTTTATTGAATTTATTTTCTTGTGAATCTGTAAATTCTTATAATTTTTCATATATGACATCAATATGTTCATTTATTATGGAAAACTGTGACAGCATTTTTACACATATCAACATTTTGTAATAATTGTCTTTTTTTTACAGATGGATTTGGCAAATCGATATAAAATGCAAATTCAAGATGATATAAGGGAACAAAATAAAATCATAAATCAAATTAAAGCTGTAAGTATAAAATATTTTCTGTTAAATCCTAACCCCCCCCCCCCACCCCATTTTTTTAAAACTAAAACCAGTGAAGTTTAAGGATAACAGATCAAGATAAAAAAGAAAGAATCATTCAATAAAACTTTTTATTATTTATTTAAAAATAAAAAAGGTTAATATAGAGGTAAGCTAACAAGAAATGCATGGAAAGTGATTTTTGACTTCAGTCTAATTTTGCGCTGGAAATGCAGTATTCAACTAAACATTAATGTTTATTTAGGATGCAAGCAGATTAAAAATAAAATTGGCATGTACCCAATATAAAAAAAGAGAAGAAAAAAAATGAAGAAGAAGAGAGAAATTTTATTATGAAAATTAAGTATTTAAAAATAAAAAACAGGTAATTTTAATATAAATTTTACACTCTGGGTAGACATACAATAATTTATTTCTAAACATTGAACTTAAAAAAATAAATTGAAGACTTTGCAAGTACAAATTTAAAAGAAAGGATATTTTTCTTGATTTTGATTTTATTATTATTATTATTGTTAATTTTAGGCTTTGTAAAAAAAAATTTTAATTTCTGTAGACAAACATGAAACTCATTGTTCTACATTTTAGCCAAAAAAAAAAAAAAAAAAAAAAAAAAATGCACATTTACATTTATTTCATAAAATATCTTCTGAAAAAAATAAAAAAATAAAAATAAAAATTAATAATAATAATAGATATTAAATCGTGAGATAATTGCAATCATGAGATACTTCTAGCATAAAAAGTGATAAATTTTCACTTTTGAATTGTAAATGACTTTTTTAAACTAAATTTAAATTCAATGAGTGAAAATTATACTTGCTATAAGTTAATTTCATAATACAGGGTGTTTATAAAGTCCCAGACTCATTTTGATGCTTAATAACTCATAAAATAATGAAGATATAAATAAACTTATGGCATTTATTGATGGAATAACTCATATATTTTCCTTTTCAGGTTTGAATATCTTTACTTTTGTAAATATCATCTGCGTGTGTGGTTAATTTCAGATAATTTCATTTTCCAGTCTAAATAACTTAATTTTTCTAAATATCGTCTGCTTATTAATTGCATTTTTCTCTCTTTTGTTTTTGGCAACTATTGCAATGTTATGTTTACTTTTGATGTGTTTGTTCTGTGTTACTTTTGTATGTGATGTTTTATTCGAGCGGATATTAAGGAGAATGGATACACCACAAGAGAAAGCACATATTTTATGGTGATTCATAGAAACAAAATCGATAGTGCAAGCACAGAGAAATTGTAGAAGAATTTACCAAAAAGATCCTCCATTAAAAAGCAGCATCTTGCGTTGGAAAAAGAATTTTCTAGAAACTGGAAGTATTGCAGATAAGAAACGTTCTGGACATCCCTGCGCAAGTGATGTTGATGTTGAGCATGTCAGAGACACATTTTTACACAATCCTAGAAGATCTGTGAGATTTGCGGCAAGAGAATTGGATATGCCAATTTTAACAATGTACAAGGTTATTAAGAAAAAATTAAGACTGCATGCATAAGAAGTTCAAATTGTTCAAGTTTTCCTACGGAGGATAGGCCGGTGCAACAGATATGCTAAGGAGAAAAGAAGATGATGCTGATTTTCTGAAGTGCATAATGTTCTCCGACGAAGTAACCTTTCATGTTTCTGGCATTGTTAATCACCATAATGTATGCATATGGAGACCTGAAAATCCCCATGAATACCGTGAGGCTGAAAGGGATTCCCCAAAGATTAATGTGTGGTGTGGACTAATGTACAACCGAGTCATTGGGCCTTTCTTTTTTACAGAAAAGACGGTCTCATCAGTCGTATACTTAGACATGTTGGAAAAGTTCATATTTCCACAACTAGAAGAGCTTCAGCCACATGTCTTTTTGCAACAAGATGGTGCATTACCTCATTGGGGTATCATCGTTCGTACTTCTTTGAATGACCATTTTCCAGAAAGATGGCTGGCGCAGCATATCCCTAAAGGGATTTTGCACCATTAAACCCTATATAACCAACCAACCAGAAAGATGGATTGGGCGAAGAGGTCCATTTCCTTGGCCACCAAGATCACCTGATATAATGCCGCTCGACTTTTTCCTTCGGGGATTTGTAAAGGACAATGTTATCATAGATGCCATATTTCTAGTTAAAAGTTGAAATGATTGCATTTTTAGCAATACTTAATAAAAATTGCCTTTTAATTAATTCCCATCAAATATTATTTCTGTTTCAGCAAGAAAAAAGACTTGCATTTTTGGACATGACTGAATTTCAGGAAGCTCAGTTCGAATACAAAAAGAGTTGTAGAGAATTAGTTATGTGTAAAGAACAACTTGGAAAATACAAAGCAAAACAGAGTTTACTCATACAAAAAATTGCTAAGTTAAAGGTACTTATTTTAAGATTAATGTACTGTAAGTATGTATTTTTTTTTATAATAACATTTTAATTAAAAGTAATTTTTTCTTAAATCATTTCATGTATAAACATTTCCTTGCACATTAAGTTTTCAAAATGATTCAATGCTCATAATTGAATGACTATATATTGAAATTTGTATAATTAATTAGAACTTTAATGATCTTGTGTAATATTTTGATATTAACTGTAAGTACTAAGAAATACATTCAATTTTGTTGTTTATTTCTCTAAAACACAATTTTCATAACAAACCAAATAAAGTAAGTTACATTCAACATAAGCATTTTATTAAAATGAATTATGAAAGTAACATAAATGAAGTAATTAGATTTAGAAATTAAATGCACAGTTAGATTTCACCCAACTTTGTGCTACATCCAGACCAATGTTGTCTGTGACCTGTCAAAGAATCGAAAATGTTTTTCACCCATAATCAGAGTTATGCCATCTGTGAGACACCTTTTAATCTATTATTGTAAATATCTTGTAACCCTCTTATTTTAAGATCAGATGGCTTTGTTTAAGTACTTTCAAATGACCTTGAATGCTGTTCGTGAGCATGTGCTCAGTACTGCTGGATCTTTTTTCAATCAGTTATAGCACATAAAAATTTCAACGTGATCTCCTAGACCTCTCATTTCAATTGTGAGGGTGTTTTGGTATTCAAATAAAATATGTCTTGTTTTCCTGGTCCTAGTGTGTGTTTAAAACTTTGTTATAGTATGAATACACTTTATTTACTAGGTTTGATTAGCAATTTCAAACTTGTTTCTAATTTTCCAAGGTCTACAGGAGCATCCATTATGTGATACTTCAAAAGGTAAGGAGAAGGTTTATAAAGTATAAATTAGTGACAGAAGAAGGATGTGGGTTAACATATTTTGATATATCGTCTAAAATGTAAAAACAATTAGATAGGCATTATTTGCAATGAGCATAATAAAGTTTATTAGAAAATACATGTCTCTTCTTCTGATAATATATTTTTTTCCTCCAATTTCAAAACCTTGAAGTAAAAGTCTACCAATTCTTAATTTTTATAGCATTTATATCGATAGATAATAGATAGTTACAAGATAATATGTTCTTTTACTTACTGATATGGGTGCTTAATTACAATTAGAAATGATTTTAAACAAAATAGAGGGGTTTTTTTTGCATAAAATTAAATTTGTAAACTATCTCCTAATAAAGTATTGGAACAATTGACTCCTGCTTGAATATTTGCTACAATCTTCTTTTAGACCCTTTTTCAGGACTTTCTATTTAAAAAAAAATGTAAATATTTTACATTCCTTAGTTGAATCAAAGCACAATATTATGTGAATTATAGAGTAGTTAAATTGTACAATCTGTATAACACTTATACTTTAAATACATTTCTATCAGGCGAGGAATGTTTATTCAAATGTATTGCTGAATCATTTATTAATTCTTTGATGTGGTTAAATAGTAAAGTAAGATCATTTTCTTAAAGTGACTGGATCAGCAAAGAACATCTTTAGTGGAGAGATTCAAAAAAAATTTTTTTTAATCCTTCTGTATCTTTATTTTAAAGTGTTTCTTTTGTGTCTCCTTATTGATTTTCTCTTCTATCTAAAGAGTAATAAAATGACTTTTGATTGTATCAGAAAGAAAGTGATTACAAAACCATGCATTCCCAACTTTAGAAAGGAAGTCAAAAATTACACTACATTTTTGCTTAACTGCAATTCTTAATAGTAATACAGTGGATGCGCTACACAAAATAATTTTTTTTTCTTCTAATTTGATAAGTGGAAGTAAAAAAAAGTACATATCTGTTACCAAAACAAATAAATAAGAATAATAAATGCATGATTTACTTCTTGTTTGTTTTCTCCCAAACAGGGTGTGTAAATATAATGATATTTTTGAAAATATCAAAAATATATGATATTTTATTATATATCTGATATTCTCAAAATAGTTAATTTATTGATGATTATAAATATTTTCTGACCTAATATAAATTAAAAACATTATCTGAAACACATTGCAATTGGCATGAAAATTTAATAAAACAATATTCTAAGCGTTTTTTTTTCTTTTTCATATATGCTACAAAATTGAAGAAGGCCAACTCATTGAAAACAAATACAATTTGCTTTTCCTTCCCCCCCCCCCCCCCCACACACACACATTCTCAAAAAAAAAAAAAAACCTATGAGATGTATTATTAAATTTTGAGAAAATTGTAAACAAAAGTATTTGCTTTTATTGAAAAATTAAAACATAAATGTAAGCTTGAGTCTTTTTAACCCTTAACCTCTTGTACAGTTTCAACTAAACAAAACAGAAACTAGAAAGAATTATAATGAAGCTATAAATAATTTTTCTAAATTACAAGTTTATGTTTCTGTTGCTTTTTTAAGTAAATACTATCCCATACAATTATTTGTCCTACATTTAAAAATTCAGTTTAATTATAAAGCTTGGAACACATTTTGGGGGTGGGTAGGGGACAGTTAAAAAAAGCCACTCCCAAAAATTTTTATTTACAGATTATTTTATTGACTCATAGACTGGGAGGTGGCAGCACAAACAATCACCTCATCGAGTTCATGGATGATAATCTAAGATTAGTTAAATCTTGATTCGCATATTAAAATGCAATCAGACTGCCAAGTCATATCTTGGTGGATTTTGGATGTTAACTCATAGATTATTATGTTTTCCTGCTCCTAATCCCCTATGTTTTCATACTTTTGGCTGCTGGAAAGCACAATAGTAAACCTACAAGTCAACTGTTAAAATCGGATTTTTAGGTATTTTCTACCAAGATATGACTTAGCAAATCAATTGCATTTTAATATGCAAATCGAGATTCAATTAATCCTAGATTTTCATCCATGAACTCAATGAGGTGATTGTCTGTGCTGCTGCTTCCTGGTCTATTTCCTAATACTAGTTTAAAAAAAGTCCTTTATACTTGTTTTGACTAAAAATATCATACACAATATTTTGAAAATAAGTATCAAATGTATGAAAATATCAAACTTCATGACATTTTGAAAAAAAAATATCAGATATATTTCTTAAAACCTTGTTCCTAAATAAATTTAAAGTTGAGAAATTCTTTCATTATAATATGTGTTATACTCTTCATAGTACAGAAATATATGTATGCTCTTGAGTTAGATTTAGTGTGATTTCATTTCTTTAAATTTATTTGTTTCAATGTTATTTTCAGGGAGACTTAAAAGAAGAAGAAAATGAATTAGAACAAAGGAAAAATGCAGTGAAAAAAATTCAGCACCTTAAAGAAGTTATGTTATCAGAAAAAGCTAGGGATGATGAGGTAATTCAACATAACTACAAATTTTGCTTTAATGTTTTGTTATTAAAAGCACAAAAATAACATATTTTCTACATAAAATAAATACAAATATATCTTTAAATTTATGGGGGTGAAAGAGGTCACATATTTTGTCTTCATTTTATTGGATAGACTCATTAGTTAGAAAGAGATCATGAAAAAAAAAAAAAATCAATTTTAAATAAAAGAATTTCTGTATTCACAAAGGTCTTAAATACTGTAGATTACAAAGTAATTCTTAAAGAATTAGAAAATAATTTTGAAAATTTCTATATTAGCCATCATTTTAATACTTTAATGCAAAAAAAAAAAAAAAAAAAAAAAAAAAAAAAAAGGATAAGAAAATGATTGATTAAATTAATTGGTATGGAATAATATACATAATTTTGGAAGATATAAAAAATAAAAATGCTTTCTCTTTTTATCCTAAAGAAAAAAAAATTAATTTTAAAATTCAAATTCAAAATCACATTTAAAATTAAAATCCCAAGCCTTCTTTTTCTAACTTTAATTCTTGTATTCAAAAACTCTTTTTACCTCTTGTAAGTTTGTTTCTAAGCACAACATTTATGATATTCATTATTAAAATCAGAAAGTAACTTTAAGATAAAATGTGTTGACTTTATTGCAGTCATCAGAGATCCCGGGAATTAGACAGGCCTTGACCACCCATCAATCAAAAAATAATTAATAAAGTTAAATTATCATCCCAGATTGATACCTTCATCGTCTGCTGGACAATTTCACAAATTTTTAACAAAATTCATCTGCCCTCGCCAAACAGTCAGTTTTCTAGAGATTCGAGCCTGCTCTAATAATTTCAGAATATAACTTAATGAAAAATTAATTTTTTCGGAGCCTTCAGCGAACTCATGACTGCTGCAAGGCCGTAGCTAAGGAGGCACTATGGGCAGCTCAGCCCCTCCTAAAATATTTTGAGCCCCCCCCCCCCCCCCCTGGAAAAGATTCCAAAGTCACTAAATGAATTTCTGTTTCGAAAATTCAAACGAAATTCTGTTCAAAAATCTAATTTAGCTTTGAGTGCCTTTCACAGTTTTTCAGAATTACTAAATTGCATCTAAAATAAGTAATTTAACACTTCCTCATCCTGTTGGAACATATGAAGCTAGCATGATGAATAATTTTGCAGCAGTTATGCACTCAAAATTTTCATCATCCTATAGTTTTCTTAGTATAAAATGAAGTTATTACAACAGTTTAATAGGAAACATAGTACATATAATGTGAATACTATAGTTTTCTTAGTATAAAATGAAGTTATTACAACAGTTTAATAGGGAACATAGTACATATAATGTGAATATGCTCTAATTTATCTTTCTGCTTCAGAATGAGAAAAACAAATTATGAGCCCCCCCCCCCCCCCCCTATAGATCACTTCTAGCTATGGCCCTGGACTGCTGTATACCATTGAACTGAAAAATAAACAAAGTTTTAGTTCCAAGAGTGAGGTCCCAAGTCAAATTCTTATAATATACTTCTACAAGAATTTACTTAACAAACCTCAATATGTGACCAATAGTACCCTGTGAATTGACAATATTCTGTGTGTGTGTATATATATAGATAGATCTTGTCTTAAATATTCATTTATAAATACTCCATTTAATAACTTGTTGTTCCAGATTTAAAAGTCACAATGTTTAAATCTGATCTTAAAATTTAATTTATATTTAATATAAATGATAATTTGTAATATTTAATAGTGGTTTATATTTATATGTATATACTACTCTGACAAAAAAAGTTCGGTGAAGGAATTCAGAATGACCGATCTGGTAACACTGGGTAGACAAAATGTTGCACCTGCATAGAGGCAAGTGTTGACCATCTTCCCCCACCGTTGTTCAATTGAACATCGTTTATGTTCTGTGTAAGACGTGCTTTACTAAGTGCTTGTTCAGTGTGTTGGCTCTTAACTGAGAACAGGAAAATGAACGAATAAAAGATCGGTTTAAACTTTGGTTTTAAACTTTGCAAGACACTGAAAAAAATTCATGAGGGGTTGTGCAAATTGAACATCCACCATACTCGTCAAATCTCAATCCTCCAGATTTCTTCCTATTTTCACAACTCAAACTCTCTTTGAAAGTGATTTGACCATATTGCTGACATCCAACGAAACGTGACGAAGCTTTTAAACTCCATCCCTAAAGAAGACTTTTCGCGAATTTCCCAGGACATGTATAGCAGATCTCAGCAGTGTATAGTTATTGGAGATGACTATTTCGAAGGATGGTACGGTAAAATTTGTTAATATTTCATCTACATTAATGTTACAGGACTATTCACCGAACTTTACTGTCAGAAATAGCTCATAGATATTAATACAGAGATTTAATGCTTTGTTATATTATTTAAATTAACCATTTCTACTTTAAATAAATTTGTAAAGAAAAGAAGTCTTTTTTTAGACTAAATCTCTTTAAATTATATCATTGCAGTCTATTTAGGTTACAGAACACAATATCTCATATGTAGAACTGTGGTGGTAAATAAGTTAAATCATTGGTAGTATATATTATAAGATATGAATTATTATAATCTTTAACAAACATCAGATTTTTATGAATTCTTTTTTAATTATCTTGGTTCTAGAATTCTAGATGTTAATAACATAATCTTTAATAATTTAATCATACAAATTAAATAGTAGTTATGATTTAAACTACAAACATTCAACAAAGTCAGTACATATTTAATATACAAGATTTGCTTTTTTGTTAATACTAAGATTTATTCAGGAATTATTGTTTATTATTTTCAGAAAGTATCAGAATTGAAAGCTGAAATGAGAAAGATTAAACTTGATCCTCGTCGACATAATTTGCCTGAAGTAATTGATTATGCCGCAGTTCAAAGAGAAAATAGAATAGTAATGAAAAATGTTGACAAATGGAGAAAAAAGGTTGAAGCCCTCCAGGTATGGTTCCTTTAAAATTTTAACTAGCCCCTGATTGCTTCCAAAAAACAATAATGCATCCTTTTTTCTTGCCTAGAAATTCCATTTTTTATTGAAAAAATGTGCTTTTTTTTGTGTGTGTGTGTCTTAAAAATCGTTTTCCTGTCTTGAAGTAAAGTCTTACTTGTCCTTTAAAAAATACCAATGGCCTTTTCAGTATCGCTAAAAGAATCATGAAAAACAAAATATATTTAACAAAGATGAAAAAAAAAATAATATCTAATTGAATATCCACAAATGTTTTATTATTTATATAATCTGAAATTATTCAGTTTAAAATCTATGTTGGTGACATAATTCACAAAATAATTCTAAAATTACTGAGGTGCCTGTATTTAACTATTTTTTAGTAGGTTTGTTATTTAGAAATTTCCACTTCTGCTTAAAGCTGCTGCTGAGATATAGTAAAATTTCCTTAAATTTTCGACCAGCCTTTTTACTTCCTTAGGGGAGAAGGTCTAGAATCACTAAAATATGCGTTTATTTTTTTGACAGAGTTGTTAGTTTGAATTTTCGTTCTTATTTAAAACTGCTGCTGAGATATTGCAAAATAACCTAAAACTTGCAAGCATTCCACTAAACTTCTTTAGGTTGGGAATTTCTAAAATCAATAAAATGCATGTTTAAGTACATTTTGGTAGATTAATTATCCTGAAATTCAAGCCTCTATTGAAAACTGCTGCTGAGATATGGCAACATGACCTAAAAGTTTCAAACGTCTCTTTAATTAACTTAGAGGGACCTTAGAGAGAACTTTTTTTAACTCTTAGAGGGGAATTTCTCTCAGAGAGAAACAAGGAATTTCTAAGATTGCTGAAATAAATATTAATTATTTTTAAAATTTGTTTGTTATCTTCAATTTTGTGTTTCTACCTAAAACTGTTGTTGTTGCAAATGTTAAAAAATTTCAATCCCCTACCCCTTTAACATTCTCAGGGATAATTTCTAAATTGGCTAAAATATGTGTTTCATTATTATTTTTTTTAAAATAAATTTGCTATCCTGATTTTTTCATTCCTATCTAAAACAGCTGCTAACATATGGACAAATGCTTTAAAATTTTCAACTTTTCCTTTAAACTCTTAGAGGGGAATTTCTAAAATCAGTGAAATAAGGATTTAATTATTTCTTTATTAGATTTTTTTCTGGAATTTCATGCTCCTGGCTAAAATGGTTGTTGAGATTTGACAAATGTTCTAAAATTTTTTAGTCTTGCCTCCCTTCAACTTCTTCAGCTGGGGAATTTCTAAAATCACAGAAATAAATGTTTAAATGTAGATTTATTTTCTGAAATTTCACGCTCTTACTTAAAATGGCTGCTGAGATATGCCAAAGGATCTCAAATTTTCAATCCCCCCTTTCTTTTAAACTCTTAGATGTGGGAATTTTTAAAATCGCTGAAATATGTGTTTAATTATTTTTTTAGAAATTTATTTTTTTGGAATTTCATGCTTCTTTCTAATACAGCTGCTGAAATATGGTCAGATGTTTTAAAATTTTTGATAAACCTTTTAACCCAATTAGGAGGAATTTTCATAAATCTTTTCTTAGTGCATTCTTATATCACCGGGAAGGATTTCCTTCCTGATTTTCATGTTTCTATGTTAAGTAGTTTGGGCTGTGTGTTGATTATGAGTCAGTCAGGACAAACTCTTTTATATATATGCAGTAAAATCTACATAACAGACATTCCAGAAAAGCATACATCTCTATTTAACAGACAGTTTTCCATCCCTACTCCCAAAACCTAAATTTTTGTAAGTTTAATCTCTATAACAGACATTCCGAATAGCGGACACTATTTTCAGTTATTTAAAAAGAAGAAAAAAAGCCTCTAAATTTATTAGGGCAATGTGTCGCAAATTTTGTGATCACAGATAAATGAAGAAGGTGGACTGGGGAGGTCTCCCCCCCTTCACACACACATATGTTCAGTGTTGAATTCAGGGGGTTGCCTGGGAGGAACACCTCCCAGAGCAATGTAATGTCCTCTCAGAAGATTTTGAGATTTTATGTTTAAACCACTTTGTGATGGGAGTTTTTTTTACAAAATTTTAAATGTATTGTCACTGGTTTTTAAAAACGGAAATTTGTGCCTTATTAAATGGAGAAAATGCTCCAATTAAATAAGGCAAATTTTACAGTAAAATTTTTCTGGTGTGTTTAAACAAGTATTCTTAAGCCTTTTTGTGCCACGTATACGTGTCACTCCTCCCCAAGAGGTTAGTAGGTAGTCAAAAAGTGCAATTCCCCTCCCCCTCCATGCCCAGAACTCTATAATGTTCAGTAATGTCACATCGAAAAACAAATTGCATGTAATCACAAGCAAGAGTTAAACTTTTGTAACAGATTTTTTTTCATAAGAATGTAATGAACAGTGGTTAGATGTGCACAATTTTATTTAAGTTTTATTGCTTAAAAGATAATTTTAATTTCTGATTAATAATAAAATAAAGGTTTTAGGACATAAAAATCAATTAATGAAACATTAAGTATTTCTTAGCAATTTTTTAATCTCTGAAATTTTCCAAATGGCGGATACCTCCAAATAGTGGACATTTTCTGCATTCCTTGGATGTCCATTATTTAGAGGTTTTACTGTACTAGAAGCCTTAACCTGCTCTGCTGGTCGGCATTTCTAAAGAAACTTTGAATCAAACAAATATATCTGTGAATTTGATCTTGCATTTTAATGGAGTCTTCACTCACCTGAAAACTCCCATTCTGTCATGTTAAACCTATGGGCAGGTTAATTTCAAATTTCTCATTTAAATTTAAATAGTTTTAATTTTTTTTTTTTTTTTTTTTTTTTCTTTTTTGCATAAGATAGTTCAGTTTTATTTTTAGTATGATTGTTTTTTACTTCTTCGATTTTGGTTGTAGATTTTTTTTTAAAGGTACTTTAAGTTTTAAAACTGGTTCTAAAAATAAAAGTATCTTCGAAAAAGAAACATAATAATAATAATAATAAAATCTGTAACCAAAATCAAAAAGTAAAACTAGTCATACTAAAGATCAAACTCAGCTATCCTATGCCCCCCCCCCCAAATAAATAAATAAATAAATAAAAATATGCAAATTTAAACAAGAAATTAAAAATTAATCTACCCACATTGGTTTAACATGACAGAGTGAGAGTTTTCAAGTGAATGTGTGTATCTCCTTAAAGCAATATGGGTATTAATCTGGAATGTCCAACTGAATTGCTGAAAACAATATAGATGCCATCATGCTGTTATAGCTTTTATTCAGTCATACAAAATTTAGGCTGTTAAGGACCAAATTCTGTAGTTGATCATTTGATGTAGGACTTGGTAAAGAATGGTAGAACAATATGTAACTTATTAAAAGCATCCATAAAAAATTATCAATGCAAGCCTCATCAGAATCCATTAATAGGACTTATTGAAAAGGCTAATTGATCATAATAATTGGATTTGTCCTATTCTAGAATTTTCAACCATAATGTTACAGTCATGTAACCTAACAACCAAGCAAATAATATCTGTTTTATACTAAAACATTTATTGAAAAATTAACTAAAAGAACAAGTTCCATCAAAATCTACTTTTCAGAATCTTTAACGCTGGAAAATGCACCAAAACCTCCCATAAAAATGATCTAATTAACAGTTTAAAACTCTCTGATAGTTTTGCGAAAGGGCAAAAGTGTAATATTATTTTCTTGGCATTTTGATTTAAAAGGTTAAAAAAAAGTGATTCTTTTGACAATGTAAAAAAACAAAACAAAAAAACTTAATTACAAATATGAATGTTACCCTTAAGAGTATTAATCATTGTGTAATGCATTAAAAATCCATTAAATCAAAACAATTATATTAACTTTACATTGTTGATTATGCCCTGAAAGCACCTGACATTTAGTGAACATATTAACACGAACTTGTCAGTGAAAGGATCAGTTCCTATTAAAATTCATTCAGTGAGAACCTTTTAAAAAAGCCAATCTTTCGAAATCTGGTTCATCTTTTTAAAAACTTTATCTATAATTATTTAACTAAGTAGCATAAAACATTATGTTTTATACAAACACATTTTCTGAAAAAATATCTAGCACAAGTATAAGTCCCGTGAAAATGTTTTCAGCAGAACTTAAGTTATAAATGGCCAGAATGAAATTTTTCTTTGCATTATATATAATTTGAGATAGTTAAACTTAGCTTTCATAATCACATTATCCTGATTATAGAACTCTCAGGGATGTAGGGATAGGTACATGCAACATCATTTCTGGATTTTCTATGAAATTCTGCAGAACTTTCATAACTATAGCATATATACTCTATAATATAATATGTCTGTAAAATATATCCTCCAATTTTCTTTAATATACTACAGTAAAACCTCTAAATAACGGACACCTCGGGAACGCCGAAATTGTCCGCTATTCGGAGGTGTCCGCTATTGGGAAAACCTCAGAGATTCGAAAATCTCTAAGAAATGCTTAAAATTCATTAATTGACTTTCATATTCCTAAAACCTACATTTTGTGATTAATCAGAAATTAAAATCATTTTTCAAGCAATAAAACTGAAATAAAATTGTGCACACCTTTATCTACTGTTTATTACATTCTTAAGAAAAAATCAGCTACGAAAGTTTACTTTTGCTTGCAATTACATATAATTTGTTTTTCAATGTGACGTTATTGGACTCTATAGAATTTCGGGCGTTGAGGAGAAATTGCACTTTTTGTCTATTAAAAGCACAAAATCTTAAAATCTTCCAGGGGGACATTGCAATGTTGAAGAAGATGTCCCTTTCGGGCAACCTTTTCACACTAAATGTAGAGGGAGGGGGGATTTTCCCTAGCTCATCCTCTACATGTATCTGTGATCACAAAATTGGTGGCACATTGCTCTGATAAATTTAGAAGCATCGTTTTTACTCTTTTTTCATTTTTTTTTTCTGGATAAAAAATTCTTTTTTATCCTTTATCGCCAAAAATAGTGTCCGCTATTCGGAAGTTAAACATACAAAAATGTAGGTTTTGGGAGAGGGGATTGGAAAACTGTCCGTTAAATAGAGGTGTCCGCTATTCGGGAGTGTCCGTTATGGAGGTTTTACTGTACTAACTTTTCGGCATAGCTCTGTAAATAAATAATTTACAGGTAACTATGACAATTATGATAAATATTAATAAAATCCTTGAAATATTATCTGAATAAAACTGTCATTAAAATCCATTCAGTAAAAGTTGAAATCTTTCATAATCGAATTCAGCTATTATTAGAACTCCCATAGCTATAATTAAACAACTTAGAATGATAATTTTCACATTAAAAAATTTATAAACCAAATTTATTACCTAACAGCGTAAGTTCTACAAAATTTCGTTTAGTTGAATCTGAGTTATAATCAATCGGAGTGAAATAGGAATTTGTGTTTTACATATATAGTAAAAAATGATATATAAATACGTAAGTGATGTTATTTGCGATTTCAAAATTATTATTGGCAATATTTGCACAAAGCTAAATAAAAATACCCATTTTTTTCTTTTTATGCAGGAGCAAACAAATCACTAAATTCAAATTTAAACCTTTGAAAATGAAAACTTTTTTTAAATCATACAAACATAGTTTTTATTTTTATTTATTTTTTTTTTTTTTACAATATTTAGTTTTTATTAAACATTTTTTCTTTGCATTTCAAATAAAATCAGTAACTGTTCTGATATTTTTCCATTATGCCAACACCAATGTTGCCAAGCATAATAATAGTTGGCACAGAACAAAATGAAACATAAAATAATAATAATTTTGTTGATAAAAAAATGAGCATTAAAAATAATGGTACTGCTTAGCTATCCCATCGACCAAAAAAACTATTATCAAACTATAAGATTAAATGCCAATAATGGATGATCATAATATCACATTCACTTGACATTGTACAATACACATGTTTGCTATGCCATAAGGTGATTTTTAATTTGACATTTAGTTGTACTTTTATTGATGTTTTATTAATTTATTTGTTCTTTCATTATTTAAAATAAAAATTATGCCAATTTGTATAATTTGATCAATAGCTTAGTGATTTGTATAGTTTGGCAAAATTGGTTGATGGGATAATCAAGAAGTACCATATAACTATATATGCCATTTAAGTATATATGCTTTTGCAAATAGCAGATTATGACCAACCATTTTTTAAAATCAATAAAAATAAGTACTTTAAATAAAATAATGAATAAATGTCTTGCAAGCAATAAAATATAATCAATAGATAATGTGCATGTGATATCACACACCTCAAAAAAGATGTACTTCTAAACTTGTGAGCAGAAAGTAACAATTCTCGCAGAGTTAATAATTTATAAAGTATTATTTCCTCTATATAATTCAATATAATGCAATTTATTATATCTACATAAAAATTTAGTTTAATTTAGAATTTTTTCATGCAATTTAATTTGAATTTTTGCCCACAACAAGCTGAGTTGCTATGGGCAAAAAGCCAGTTTGTTGACAAACATGCACATTATCCAGTCAATTTGTAGGCTTGAAATTGTAAATCTCTCTTAGTACTGCAGTGTGTTGTAAGTAATACATACATATCACATTGCAGTAAACGTTTAATTTTTTGAATGAAGGTTTTTTGAACAAAACAGTTTTATATGTATAATTTTTATGTACTGAAATAATTTTATTGTAGCTTCATCATCATCAGATAACTACCAAATGGTAAAATCCATGTAAATAACAATAATAAATGTATGTTATAATTATTAATGAAAAATTTCTATTAAAAAGAATAACAAATTAAAAAGTTTTGCATGATTACGATTGAACAATACTCATAAAAAATATTTGCATTGAATATATAGCAAATGTTAGGCATGGTTTGCAATAAAAATCCTTTGCAGAATTATCATTGAAATAAATGGTGTACCCCATTTTGGCACAGTGTTGGTAAAACAAAAACATAGCACAGCTTTTTTTTTTTTTTTTTTAGTTTTAGTTTTTGAGGCATTTGTAATTTTTTCCCTAACTGATATATTTATTTTAATTATTTAAATGAAAGAATTGATTAAAAAATTATTCAATTTGAATTTTTTTCTCTTTCTATAATAGTATTTTTAGAAATTATCACTTCTAAAATTGAGGTTTTGGCACCAAAAACATTGCAAAATTAGAAAAATTTGAAATATCCATGAACTATTTGGCTTAAAAGAATTTGGTTAGTACCATTCAATTCAGCGTACAAAAATACACTAAAATATGTTATCAGAGGAAAAATAATTATAAAATCAGGTTTTTAAGAAATTTTTACAACCCACACAGCACAAATTGGTAAATTTGACATCCATATAACGTAAATTACATCTACATACCATGTCTATAATTCATCCAAGAAATACCATATTACGTAGTATCTACGTAAACATTACCATCAGATGTCTCTTTGAATACATCCATATAGCATTTGTTGGACATCCAGATTGACATAATGTCTATGTAAAACGGATGTCTATTTCTATATGAATCATGTACTAGACATAATATCTACGTAATATGTATGTACATATATATATACATCATATCTACATAATGTGTACATAATATATACATCATGTCCATGTAGTATGTATATAAATGTACATCATATCTGTGTAATATGGAACTGTATATGTATACTCAGACATTTCTGCCATCTTGTTTTTTTTTTTTTTTTTTTTTTATTACAAAAAATGTTATACATGAAAGTTTAAGATTTTAAAAAGTCAAAATTATTGGTAAAAACCACAAATATTAATTGGTCTGTTTATAATAAATATGATTAACATAAGAAAATATAAGAAATGAGAAAGAATTTTTGATTTATCATTTTAAAACAACATAAACGCTTTATCTTTTAAAATTGCTTTTTTTTTTAATTTTGCATTCAAACATATTCATCACACATAAGCATAAAAAAAAAAAACACTTTTTGCATCACAAATCAGACATTAAGAACTTTTATCTAAAAACTTCATCCCCCCCCCCTTTTTTTTCATCTTTACAAATCAAACCAAATAGTGTAATTGTTCTGGTAAAAAATAAAGTATGGGTATATATAAGGCTGATTCACACTATCTTTTTTATTTAGCGGCAGATTTTATTTATGACTGAGACTGACATATATATAAATGTTCAATTCACATTATATAGAATTTTACTTTATTACATGATCATTTAAAAAGTTTTCAGCTTAATATTTTTTGTGCTTATTTTTCTTATTATATGACATTGCATTCTCATAGTTTGTAATATAACATGCTCATTGTGGAAAATGTAATTTAGCAAGTAATGTAGTTAAAAAATTTAGTTTGTACAGAGCACCAATATTATTTTTTATGTTACTTTAATATACTTACTTTATTATATCCTCTTTTGACACAGCAGTTGGAATCCCACCACACTCACAAATTTCTTAAAGTTTTCTTTTAGGAAATCTTCAATGTGAAGATGAATCCTTACTCTTCGCAAAGGTAGCATACAATCCAAGGGCAGCATCAATTCATCACCAGACAATTTGCAATTGCTTGCAGATAATCACTAGTGGTAGTTCCTTATTATATAAGAAAACTACACACCTGTGATTTTCTGAGAGCATTCAAATTTGAAGTAAGATCTATCTTGGCATCAGCTGATTTGCGAGACGTTTATCTCCACTGGTATACTTTGTATTAATTGAAATATTGTTTCTTGACATAACATAAAAAATAATATTGATGCTCTCTACAAACTAGTTTTTTGTAATACATTACTCGCTTTATTATATGTTCTAAAAATAGCATATTACACAACAAGCAATGACAAAACTAGGACTTAATTTCTCATTACTTTTAACAGACTACTTATTTTGACAAATTGAATTTATTGAATTCATGATTGATCTAAATATTTATTATACATTCAAACACATAGACCCAAATCAAAGAATTTTCCATATAGCATTTTTTTTTTGAATTTTGATAGTGAATTTCATTTTCAAAAACAGTAAGAACAATAAGTAAATGCTTTTATTGAAAAAAAATATATATAGTTGTCGCATTTTCATGAAACGACAGACTTCAAGGGGATGAGTTTTAATTACGATTTATTTAAAACATATCAAAATCTTTTCGCAAGTCTTTACATCATGAGTTCTGGAGACCAAGTGCGTAGATGTATAGAAATTTCTCATCTCCCGCGGGTTGCCAGTTAAAAAGGGCCATGTGTTTCACTTAAATTAATACGATAAATTTAAGTTTCTTGTTGCCCTGTAAAACCCGTGATTATTAGTCATGGGGCCCGTATCCACATTGAGGGGCGATTTATTAAAAAAGTAATTAATAGGTTGGATTTTTTGTATTTTCTTACAATTTCCCCCCCTTCCAGACAAGTCTCCGGGGATGGGCCGGCTTCCATCCATGATACTCACCTGAAAAGGGTAAACAATTTTTACATTAAGCGAGCTAATGGGAGATGAGTTATTTCTTACGTATACTTAACAAATAATAGAATAACAATAGTAAAAAATTTACAAATATCATATCTAAAAACAACACTATTATAAAATGTACCATTATACGTCATTGAACCTGATAAAAACAATTGTATTAATAAATGCAAAACACTCAGTAAATATTATACATAGAATAAGATAATCAAAATAAGGAATATATTACAGATGGGTTCTGAAAAGTCCAATGTTATTTACATTTTCAAATTTGTAGGGAACTGTCCTGACATAGTTCAAGAAATAGTACTTTCACACATAACATAATGTTCACAATAATGCAAAAATAATTTAAAATTCAAATATTCATAATAAATCAAAAAGGTAATTAAAATTCCAAATATTCATAATAATGCAAACTGAGATCAGATATAATATAATATCAGTTCATATGATACCAACTATTTCAGTTTGTTGGTGTAAGTAGTTTAAATTGATTACTAGGAAAAAAGTATCTTAGTTTGGAAGCATGTATTACTTCATAATCCTTTTTTGTAAGCCAGTTAGGCTTATTTATTTTGAATCTTACATTGGATAATTTTTCCATAATTTGATATGGACCAGAAAAAGGCGGACTTAACTTCCGAGTATTCGGATAGTGAAATTCTTCCACTATGACAAGGTCACCAGGTTTAAAAGGCGCTTCCACAAACTTTAAATCATACCTGACTTTATTTTTCAAGTGATGTTCACTTGTTCTTTGGAAAGCCTCTTTTCTGGCTTCCTCTACCGGGGGATAATAATTTTCATTGCCTAATACTGATGGATAAGGTAATTGGCCGAACATTAAATATGCAGGAGGGTACTTGGTTACTGAATGAGGTGTGTTATTGTACTCATTAATTACTTCCTGCAGAATTTTGGGCCATGGGACGTTTGAAGGGGTAGAATTTACTTTAAGTCTTAGTCGGGTGCAAATTGACTGATTCACACGCTCATTTTTCCCATTACACTGTGGTCTATGAGAAGAAGTAAGTAATTTTTTTACATTCTGTTTATGTACCCATTTACGAAGTTTAGACGCTGTAAACGCAGGATTTCTATCCGTTAAAATTTTCTTGGGAAGTTGAATATTAAAAATCTGTTTAAGAATATTAATGTAGACTTCAGTTGTAACATTTTTAGATGCAAAACCCCAAACATAACGAGTAGCGTGATCAATAGCTATGTGCATATACCTTTTAGATGAATTATAATAGTTAAAACCTCCTACTGAATCTAATGAAATTATATCGAAAGGTAGTTCTGCAGGTGGTAATGCCTCCAGAAGACCAAATTTAGGTTGATGTGATTTTTTGTTCAGTTGGCAGACCTCACAATGCTTGACAAATTGTGTAATATCGTGGGTCATGCTGCTCCAGTAGTATTGTGGGGAAATTAAATTTAGCATTTTTTGGATTCCGGGATGGCCAAATTCTGTATGGGTATTTATTAGTAATTTCTCTCTCAAGGAGAATGGTACTACAATTTTTTGAAAACCCTTTTTGCGAATTATTACAATGTCATTAACTTTTTGAAATTTAGGCCCTGTTATATTATCTAATTGTTGGTGTTCTTTAATTTCATCTGACGTTAATAAATGAATATGGGGATTTACAGAAAAAGTGGGATTTCTTGAAAGCATGTCTGCTTCAAAATTGGTGGATCCTTTGTTATATTTTACAGTATAATCATACATACTTAATTTTAATGACCATCTGAATAACTTACCTGTTAAATGCTTCACCTTCTTAAGCCATACTAAGGAGGCATGGTCAGTATGTATTGTAAAAGGTTTTCCGTGAAGGTAATAATGGAATTTGTCAAGGGCATCGATTATTGCTAGACATTCCAGTTCTGTGATAGCGTAATTTTGCTCGTAGGGCCTTAATTGTCTCGAGTGGAACGCAATGGGATGCAAGTTCCCTTTTTCAACCATTTGTTTTAAGACAGCACCTACGGCTTCCTTTGAGGCATCAGTATAGACATGGCATGGAAGGTTAGGATTGAATAATTTTAAAATAGGCCTAGAAATTAATGCGTTTTTAAGCAATTCAAATGATTGTTGACAGACATCTGACCATTCCCAAGGAGCATCTTTCTTTAACAATTTATTTAGAGGGGCTCTAATTTTAGCGTACTTGTCTATGAATTTGTGGTATACGTTTACAGAACCAAGGAACCTTTGCAATTCTTTAACGTTTTTTGGAGGGATTAACTTTTTAATAGTTTCGGTATTAGCATTGTCTGGTTTTATTTGTCCGTTACTAATTTCATAACCGAGGAAGTCAATTTGAGATTTAGCAAAGTTACATTTGGAAAATTTTAATTTTAAATTTTCTTGACGGCAAATGTTAAATATAGTTTTAAGGTGATCCATATGCTCGGCATAGGAATCGGAATAAACTATAAAATCATCAAAATAATTGGTAGCAAAATTAACTTTATGTTTATCTAGGATTCTTCGAAGAGCTCTTGCAAATTGAGCTGGGGCATTTTTATAGCCAAAAGGAAGAACCAACCACTCATAAAGACCTTGATTGGTTGCAAAGGCCAACTTCTCTGTGTCTGAAGGATGAAGTGGGATATGCCAGTAGCCAGAGGCTAAATCTAGCGTGGAAAAATATTTGGCATTGACAAGTCTGTCCAAAAGCCAATCTATACGGGGCAATGGTTCCGAGTCAGTCTTACAAATGGCATTGATTTTTCTGTAATCAATACAGAGACGCGTTTTACCTTCTCCTTTTTTATATGCCAGAGTGACGGGAAAGGAATAAGGACTGCAGGATTCTTTAATAAGTTTAGCTTCCAGTAATTCTTGTATTTGTTTTTGAATTTCTTCATTGTCCCGAGGAGATGCACGGTAAGGTCGAAGCAAGATAGGAAGTTCCGAGGTGAGAGTTACCCGCTGAGGTTCCCATCTGACTCTACCTACGTCATATCTATTGCGCGCAAAAATATCCTTGAAGTCGCTTAGAAGCCCTTCCAACTGTGAGTTCCCTTCAGTAGTACAATGACTAAAACTTTTGTCATCATAATCCGAGAGAATTTGAGTATCAAGATAACAATGTCTTTGTTGCGACAAACTTTCTTGATTTGATTTGGAAGGAGAACGAAGCGGCTTCTTGCAATTCATGTCATCCGTTAAAGTTAAAGTATGGTTAAATGAGTTTTCCTGAGAAATTTGATTGAAAATATTTTGATCATGCTTAAGAATGACTCCATCCTGAGTCAGAATATTCAAGTAAAAGTCCATCGATATATGGAATTTTTGTAATTCTGGAGTTCCCAGTATCGCATATGGCAAGAATGACCTAACTAGGTATAAGGTGCTATTTTGCCTGATATTTCCTATTTTGAGGGGTACGTGAAGTTTTTCAGAAAACTGAACTTGTCCTTGGGTTTGATTAACATTAAGAGGATGACAGCTTTGAATAGACGTCATATCCAAAGCTGCAACTAAGTTTTCTGGAATAAGGGAAAGGGTACTTCCGCTATCCAATAAAAATGGTATTTGAACCTCATGACAAGTTTCTGAATACGTATGATTATCGTAATTCCCGTATCTGAGGTACCCCGGGATTATAAACCGTCATAAAGCATTATGGGGTATTCCTTGATCAGGGGAATACTCATGGACATTTTGTGATTGAAACTGATTACTATGGGTTGCCAAATCGGGATTCATGGTTGTCCCTGCATTGCCCTGGACATCATATTTATGGAGTAAAGTATGATGTCTTCAATGGCAATTTTTACAGTTCATCTTGGAGGGACATTTATTTGAAAAGTGGCCACCTCGCAGACAATTGATACATAGTTTGTTTAGTTGGACAGTTCTCCAACGGTTATCTATGGACATATTCGTTAATTTTCTGCAGGCATGGGTGGCATGCGACTCAAGGCAAACACCGCATTTAGTATTTTCTTGACTTTTGGGGAATTTATATCTATCGGAAGAATTTCGGGAATAATTTGCATTTCTTAAATCTATTTTAGTTGGATTCTCCAACGCTAGCATACTTTTGGCATGAGTCTCTAAAAATTTTAAAAATTCCGTGAGACTAGGCATATCATTATGAGTAAGAGAGAGCTCCCATCGTTCTTTTAGATTATCACTTAGTTTTTGAATTATAGTATAAATTATCATGTTATCCACCAAAGCATTTTGAGTCAAATTCAAAGACTCTAGAATTCGAAGTGACTCATTACAAGTATCTATTATGTCAAAAATAGCTTTAGAGGAAGAGGGGCAATTTTTCATGTTTTTTAAATTGTATAACTTACTTATTTGTGCTATTGCTAAATCCTTAGTTTTATCGTAGCGAGCGCAGAGAGTGTCCCATGCATTTTTATAATTGGCTTCCGAGAGAGGAAATCCAGAAATTAATTTATGAGCAGGACCCTTTACACTAGCCAGTAGATATTGCAATTTTGAGACGCCCCCCAACTCCAAATTTTGATCTATAGTTGTAAGAAAAATCTCTTTAAAAGAAAGCCATTGATCAGCTTCTCCGTGAAAAGGTTTTAATTCAAATTTTGGAAGATTAACAGTTTTTACACAAACATTACCTGTAGTTTTATTTAGACTTTCTGAACCACCCTCGCGAATGTTTAAACTTTTAGTTAACTTATTACGTGATGTATTTATTGCTATGTTTAAATTATCTAATTTAAGTGCAATCTCATTATATTCATCAATTATAGGATCAATTTCCGATGCATCGCTCTGAAGAATGGCATTTTCATGGAGTTTATTTAATTCGGTTTCAATATCCTGAACTTGTTTACCATATAAATCTAACTCTTCAAGAGTTACAGTTTCATTATCAATTTTGGGATTTATAATATTTTTTATGCGAGTGATTTTTCCCTTAAGAACAGTTTTTTGTTTTTTATTAGCTTCCATTTTAAATTAATTTTATGACAACTTCCTAAAAATCTAAATATAAACAAATTCTAAATGACCTTCAAAAAATAATAATAATAATATCAACATAATACAAGCATCTGCATAGAATTGTGAAATGAAATAAATAAAAAGAATTAATTATATAAAATAATTAGACGTAAATATGGATATCCATTTTTTCTTTCAATTTAAAATATAATTACACTTAAAACCATGGTTTGTAGAAGTAATAAAAACAATAACACTAGAGATATATTACTTACCTTAATCAATTAGTTTTATAATCAAGGAATTAGGGAAAAAACATGCGCACTAATATAAACAAATAAATAAATAAATAAAATAATGTACACTTGTGAGCTCACATATTATAAATTAAACATTCCTTTAATCATAAATCACTGTACCACCCCTTGAGTATACTCATGTAATAGATGTCGAATAAATTCACGCAACACGAGTTTTTCTTTCAATAAATAACGAAGCGATTACAGGAACACTATTTGAAGATTATTAATGAATCACTAGAAAGCGAACAGAACTGTTGAAATCGAAAAGATTTACGCGTTTCATGATGACTCGATGACTGCATTCAAACACTTTATTGGAAATAAAACACAAAGTACCCGACATTTTTGCTGATAACATTGCTCTCATTATCACCATAGAAGAATAAACACATACGGCACCACACTTCGATGAAACCAGACGAACACAAACAAAATAAATCACAAACAAGATTGCGGAGCACCGACCGAAATGACTCATGGCACGACAGAAGGCAGGAGGGGGAACGGCGGGCGATAGTTGAAGTCCCGCTCAAGAAGAAATCCAGTGTCCAGGATGCGGCAAAGCCCGACCGAATGGTAGAAAATAGCATCTAAGTATTCCAATGGGGCAACGGCAATAGTTCCGCTCAAGAAGAAATCCAGTGTCCAGGACAAAGATCTTAGGATGCGGCAAAGCCCGACCGAATGGTAGAAAATAGCATTTAAGTATTCCAATATGGAATACGTTTGCTGGATGATAACTCAAGACGAGACATTAGCTCCTTTTCAGGGCCTCTTTCGATGTTTCGAGTCAGAATGACCACTGTCTTTGCTTTCCTTTGTGGGTCCGGTATTTTTAATGATGTTCATATTTCATAGATTATTTTCCCGCACTAGGTATCATACTGCCGACTATGAAGAACTGTCGCATTTTCATGAAACGACAGACTTCAAGGGGATGAGTTTTAATTATGATTTATTTAAAACATATCAAAATCTTTTCGCAAGTCTTTACATCATGAGTTCTGGAGACCAAGTGCGTAGATGTATAGAAATTTCTCATCTCCCGCGGGTTGCCAGTTAAAAAGGGCCATGTGTTTCACTTAAATTAATACGATAAACTTAAGTTTCTTGTTGCCCTGTAAAACCCGTGATTATTAGTCATGGGGCCCGTATCCACATTGAGGGGCGATTTATTAAAAAAGTAATTAATAGGTTTGATTTTTTGTATTTTCTTACATAGTAATTTTTTAATTTAACAAATACTTTTTAACTGATGACCTATGCTGTAAGACAAATCGATACATACCTGTATAAGAAATGAACCTAAATAATACCTTAATAAAAATTTTATAATATAGCAAAAGAGAATCTTTTATTATTTTGGGATCAATATTTTTTCAATAAATGAAAATAATCACTCCGTTACTAACAAAATATGCAGATTTAACTTAAAATACATTGAATAGATAAATGTATGAAAATAAACTTTTGAGATTAAGAAACTTTTTTATGAAACTATTTTTTTAATGAAATAATGTAACAACATAATGAAGTGATTTAGTTTTTTTTACTGTTCAAAAATTATTTATTATTAAGCAAATTTATGCTTGTTTTTATTTGTTAGCATTATTTCCTTTTAATCTAGAGAAATTCACTGTTTCAAAGTTTTTATTGATAACTGTAAACACTTTTTTTTTTTTTTAATGAGTAACCATGTAACTTAAGTACAAAGATCATTCTACAACTATGATATGTCAAGAGAATATCAAAAAAATTGAAAAGTTAATTCAAAATTAATTTCATGACTAAAAATTGGTTTGTAGTTATTTAAAAATAAAGTTAAAAATCATAAAAGAAAAAAAAAACACTAAAATAGAATATCAAATAAAGATGCAGAATAAAAAATAACTCAAAGGATTTACTTACATACAATCCAGCTCGATATTTAATCCAAATGTCACACTGCATCATGCATCTAAAGTATAAACATCATACTTCTAATATTAAATTGATTGGTTGTTGTAAATTCTAATTGTTTTAAATAAACAAATTTAACTCTGCATCTTAATGCAACTAAAAATTTATAAAAATAAGAATCAACTTGATACTTGATAGTCTGATTTAAACAAACCAAAAAAGAAAAAAAAAATGCAAAACTATCAATAATGGTGTCGCATCAAGCATTGCTTACAAAACGACACAAAGTTGATGTTGCCACAAAAAAATGTATCAGAAATAAGATATTTAACTGTAATTTACCTCCATATTATGTTAGTCTATAAATTGTTGGGATATAAATGTATTCTGTGGGTAATCTACTTACGATGATCTAGTTTATGTTTTACAATAGATGTAAGCTCTATGTCTATATTGTGTTGGTCTATATTATGTTGGGATATAAACATTTCATGGATGTCATGTGCTGAACAATGCAGTTTACATATTAGAATGGACATCAATTTGATGTACATGAATGTATTCTGTACGTAAAGAGCTCAAAAGAGACGTAATATCTACATATGTGTTGTGTGGGAAAGTTCGTTCTCTTTTTTTAATCCCCTTAGGGGTCGAATTTTTAAAATTCTTTTCTTATCGGCACTCAATGTCATAAGAAGTATTTTTACCCCAATTTTAGGTTCAGTAGTTTGGGCTGCGCGTTGATTAACATCAAATCCAGACCTGCTTTTATATATACAAGGTGGAACCTGTCAAATTTTGTCGAAAGACAATGTTTAAGAAGGAACTGTTTCATTAACTTATAATAAACCTGCAAAATTAGTTATAGTAAAAAAATGCATTTTATATTGGTACGTCTAACTCTTAAACAAACGATATTTATCGTCAAATTAAAAAAATACTATTTCTATAAAACGCAGTTGTAGAAATTGTTAAAATTAAACTTTAATCGTATATGTAAGCAGTAAAAAATAATAAAGATATGTTATTATGATAAAGTTCTTATGCTAGTATTCCAAAATGATAAAAGCAAAATTTATTCAACTTTGACTCAATCATAGAATTTTTTTTTCCCGTGAAACCTAAACT
This sequence comes from Maratus speculifer, assembly GCA_964019185.1. Lineage (NCBI taxonomy): Eukaryota > Metazoa > Arthropoda > Arachnida > Araneae > Salticidae > Maratus > Maratus speculifer. Next base: position 318,261,456 of record OZ025296.1, on the reverse strand, counting down.
CGGCACCATTTTCATCATATCAGAATTTACAGATGTACATTTCGCATCTGTATTCATGTTTAAAAAAAATTAGCATTTTAATTTGATAATTTTGATTAATAACTTAAAGTTTCATTGCTATTTGCTGAAATAGATATTAAACTGTTGATATTATTTTACGTGTGAATCAAATTTTGTAAATGAAGTCAAAATTCACCAGGTTTTATAACAGAAGATATTTAAATTTCTATTTTTTCCCTTTTAATGAGAAAATGGCAACATAAAGATACAGCACTCAATTTTTTCTCTTTTTTCCTTTGCTTTAAATAGAAATGGAGTACTCCTGTTGCCACAATTAGAAAAGAGGTATTAAAAGCTACAAAAAAATTAATATTGCTAAAACAAATTAAGGTACAGCTTTCAAACAAATTTCATTTAAAAGTACATTTTTCCCCCTACACGATGGTGAAAAAAATTGAAAATATGCGACATCAAGAAGTTTAAAAACTTTTAGTAGCAAAAATTGCAATACCGAAATTCACTTAAAATTTGAAAGTGTTGCCATGTGCAAAATGACATATGCGTTACGCACAGATACGTTTGGCCTTTATAATATAGATAGATCAGATATAGATTAGCACTTTTCTTGATTGACATGCTATAGTTTAAAAATTTTTGTAAAATAGGATGATACATGATGTACTAAAAGAAATATTTTGGTAGTTATTAATGTTTATTTAGTTAATAATAGTTTATTAATGCAATTACAATTGTCATTAATCACATTAGCTATTTTTTTTCGGGAGCGGGGGAGGGAGTGGATGAAGGAAGAAAAAAGAAAGAAAGAGAGAAAGAAAGGGAAAGTAGAAAATTAAATTAAATACTTTAATAAACAAGTCACACATGTAAAAATGAACTTATACTCAAGATGATTCAGTTTAAACTCATTTTAAATGTCTCATTGTTCCATTTCCTTTTTATTAAATAATTAGCTGATCTTCTCACTGTTGTCCAAGGGGGGGAGGGGGGAAACAATGTTCCTACAGATCCGTGAAAACAGGTAAACAGGAAAAAGTCAGGAAATTTGAAAATTTAAGCAAAAAGACTTTTAAATACTTAAAAGTTAAAAAATTTTTTAAATACTTAAAATGGTCAGGGAATTTTTGATGCGTTATTTTTCATTAGAATCATATCACAGAATCATTTCATCATATATGATATATCAATATGATATTTTAAATAACTAAAGTGTCACATATTATTAGAGATTTGGTCAGATTTTGTTAAAGAACTTGTTTGTTGTCATTTGATTTTCAAAAGTATTGTATTATGTATATAAATATTTATATATTTAAGTACAAAAGAAAATATTTCTCTCTACTTTTTAGCAAGAAAAATTACTCCAATTGAATGTCTTGATGAAAAAGAAAAAGTATTGAGCATTTCTCCATTAAAGTTACAGTTTTATATGTATAAACATAGACATTCTATATTTGCTACAGACTATTGTGTAATAAATGATGTTAATTTATTTTATTCAAAATTAGAAATAAAAACTTTATATTAAAATGTTTAGACTTCTTTTTATTAATGAAAGTTCTTTTGATTTATTGTGTGAATTTTTGAATAGTAGTAGGTTCCTTCGAATCTACAAAGCTTAAAATCTGCACATCATCACACATATAAACTAGTCGTTGGGGGCCACCGTAATACTTACCCATCATGGATATGCATAATATAAAATATAAAAATAAAACATGTGTGAACTATTTATAAAATGTATTGCAATTCCAAAATAAAATTCAAACGTATATTTAACTATTTTTAATACATGTCATGATTTGTTACAGAATTGCTGATGAACCACTTTTGACAAATGAAATAAAATGCCAAACTATTCTAGTAGTATCTAAATGCGTAAAAGAAACATCCTTATATCTCCAAAAATAATTATCATATTAACTAACAGTTTACTGCTTTAGATTAACAGGGGTAGAAGTGACCAATTCATAAAATATAGGGCATTTTTTGTAAAAAATATAGGACATTAAAAAAAAAAATGTTATTGAAAATATTTTGCTATATAATACTTTTTAGCACATAATCCATGTTAGTTTATGAATTTTCACTAATTAACGATATTAAATCAAGATGCAGTATTAAAAAACAAATATAAAATTAATTTTTCCATTGTTGTTTTTAAGTCTTCTTGGTGGGGGAAAAAAAAAAAAAAAGGAATTCCTGCTTGAAATCATCACTAATTTGTTTTAAAAAATGAGCCAAAGTCATGAGAGATGAGATATAGCATATGATACTATGAGCTTAACTGTGTACCTTGTGGCAAAGAGGAATCTGTAAAAATTTCACAAAATAAATTTTGAATTTCATCTGATGACTGAAATACATAATAGGGCCATATGAATTATCCATAAAATCTTGGCACGGCAGATCGCTTTCTCATTCCAAATGCAAGTACTCAATCAACTTTTTTTTTTTTTTAAATATATATATATATATATAAACCTTAGCTTTTTCTACCACTAGAATTCACAAAGCGAGATTAAGACTATTCACTTTGTTTTCTGAGTTATTTTTGTGCTTTGTTGTTTTGGCATGATACAATAACTGTGAATAACCTATGTTGCTGATGGGAACCGGACATGGTACAGTAGACTCCTTCAAACCTGCACATCACCTGGGGTTGTGCAGATTTCCGGTCATTGCTTTATTTACATTTTTTAAACAGCAATCTGAATGTAATTAATAATGCAATCGAAACTGTAATGAAAGCTTACAATGTAATAAAAATATCAAACTGAATAAACATTTAGATAATTTTTAAAATGATTAAAATATTAAAAGCAAAGTTCAAGTTAATAATCAATAATGTATGATTAATTATTCACTATAAAGACAAATTGTATTTTTCCTAAATTATTCAGTGGAACTTGCCTCATAAAGGTACATAACTAATTCACATTAAAATCATAAAATAACAAAGTTTAATATCAGGTTTAGCCAGACTTGATAACCAAAAAAGTTTGATTAATACACAAATACATTTGATAAGAAGATTTTGATTACCAATGATATCAGCAACATCTTGAATTTTTTCAGAAATAAATTTATTCTTCCTTCGTGAAAAAACACGAATTCATGAATGTTAAAAAAAATTACAAATTAAAATATGTATGGAATTGATATAAAACTAAAAAAGTCTAATTTTGTCCCTATATCTGAACTGAATGTTTCATAGTTTACATCTGTAAATTATGTGCGGATTTTAGAGAGTTGTGGATTTTAGGGTTGCAGATTTCAAGTAATCTACAGTAATTATTTTTATCCTTTACACATAATTCAACGATTTTTTTTCTTTTTTTTACACACTCATCAATCTGATCTATCCAAGCATCACATAATTTCATCAACCTATGTTCACATAAAAACCATGTATTGCAGCTAAATACAGGATAAGAGAAACTAAAATAGTCGTAATGAAACAAAAAACTACATTGAATGTTAGAACTAACTCAGCAAGCAAACAGATGCACATGAAAACATCAAGTTATTCAAAAACATTTCTTTACTGATGTCACATCCAAAAGAGAAAAAAATGTACACTGAAGCATAGGACAGTGGTTCCCAAACTATGGGATATGACAATTTCAACAGGAAATAATGCTTCAACCAGAAATTTCTAAATCAACATTGAGGTCCTTGGTGAAATTCAACACTTCGTGCTTATGAGAACATGCTTTTTCTACTTTGCTGTTTTTGAAAGACAAGTACTGAAATATGTGTGGTAAACACCAAAAAAATCACATTGATTATAAAGTTATGTTTTCATAATAATTAAACGTGCTTTTAACTATTTTTGTAGTTTTGAATTGTTTTAATTACTATTCACTTACACACACTGAGATTACCGATTCTTGTTTTTGTTGATAATGTATCTTCCGTACAAAAATTTGCGTTTTTCGTAGGATAGGATAGCTGAACGTATAGAGATCATACAAAAAATGCTTCACTGTTTTACAATTTTATCTTGGGTGGGTGGCATTTTTTTTTTTTTTTTTTTTTTTTTTTTTTTTTTTACTGGAAAGTGGCCGCAGATTATTTTTTTCACTGAAAGGGGGGTCGCGTACCAAGAAAGTTTGGGAATCGCTGGCCTAGGAAATTAAGCAGTCTCCACAGACATCAATGTTTAATCTCCCTGGGTACAAAGTCATGTTTAAAAATACAGCAATCTATGCTACAGCTTCCTTCTCATTTGTACTTTGTGTATTGACTGAAAGTATGAGCAATGTGTGCAGGATTGAACTATTGCTGTTGCATGGAGATACAGGAGAAAACAAAACAAAAAAACAGAAGCAACTGTAAATGCTAGCAGGTAATGATATTAATACGAAATATATGAGAAAGTAAATAAATATAGGAAATAAAGAACAGTTAAAGAAATATAGGACATTTTCAAAGACTATTTTATAAATATAGGATATATAGGAAATATAGGACAACTCTGACCCCTGGATTAAGCATTTCATACTTTGAATTGAAATTTGAATAAAATATAGGGACATGAAAAATCGAAGAGTGTGGAAAATAGGATTACAAATATCTCAGCAACTATTTGTACTCCACTATTTGTATATCCAATTGACTTTGTTTTTTATGAAAATTTGTGTTATTTTATTGTTTTTTACATCCACTTCTTAAAATAAAAAATTTTGAAAATTTTTATATACCTTTCATCAGAAGGAAGTAGAATCAAAGGATTTCGCGAAACCGAAAAAACTAGTTCCGGATAATTGAAATTACTGATATTCAATAGACTTCTTTTTATTATTACATATTAAATACACACCAAATTTCAAGTTTATATCTCAATTTGTTTGGGAGACAGAGTGTTTGCAGACACACAGACAGATGGCAAAATTTTTTTTCTAAAAATGTTTTTCGGAATCTCCATTGTATGAAACATGTAATTCCGTCAATTTTTTTTTTCCAAAACAATTGCAAGATTTACCGTATACTATGTATGATGGGTAAATAAAAATGAATTAGTAAACTAGCTGTTGGGGCTACCGTAATACATATCTATCAGCAAATGCGGCAGTGTTTGGTATAATATGTTTAAAAAATGGAAAATGCAAACGTTTTTTTTAAATTTCTGGTGAACCAGTTGACGTACAACAGTGATTTTTTTTTTTTTTCTTTTAAAAGTTAGAACTCTACAAGACGAATAAAACTATAACATTAAAAAATTTAACGTAGTTTACTGCAGTTTTTTATTTAACTTTTAACGAAAAAATAAAGACGTAAAATTCAACAAGTGATAGCTAACAATCCTGTGGATGGATTAACTCTATTTTTGGTTTATTTTAATCCTTTTGGTAAAACTTAAAATAGATTTTTTTTTCATCTTTGTATGTTTGGCAATCGCTGAGAAAATCGAATTTGTGTCTTAAAGCTCCAGTTGAACATTGTTTCTTGTTGTTGCTGTTGTAGTTTTTTTATTCATTGCCACCAAGTTTAAATAAATATAAATTTTTTTATGTATGTAACATAATTTATTCAAATTAAATAAACGATATGATAAACATGGTTATTTGTTTTTATCGCAAAACATTTAGTTTCAGTTCTTTGAATAAGGTTGTGAGTGCACTGTAATTATTTTCGTTCAACTCCTTGGTTTATTTTTCAGACATCATGCATTTTATATGGTAATGCAATAACTTTCTTAATTATCCCAATACAAGAATAAAAATTTGAAAGCAGCAAATACTTTGCTTTTCAAGAAATAAAAAAATTTCAGATTTTATAAAAAAAATTAAATGACAAGTATTAAAAAATGCTCTGTTGAGCAACAAACAAGGTTAATATGTTTTTAAGTATGAAAAAGTATTTGACAAATGCTTTTAATTGAACATGAGAAAGCACAAGGAGACCCTTCTTGACTGCAGCTCACTGTCAATGCCAAATTTAAAAAAATCATATTTGCATTTTTTCCATATAAAAGAAATTTGCGTGAAACTTCTCGTCTTTCTTTTTAGTAAAATTTTAAATTTTGCTTTACATGTGAACTGCACTGTTGACTCTGCAGTGTAACTGCACTACAAATCAGTTTTCTGTGCAGTTCTATGCTGCAGGAACTAAGGTTTCTGATATTATTTTGCCTTAAATTCATGTTTAATTACGCTGTGTTTTTTCTGGCTAAGTCTTTGCTCTATACATTTTAATCGTAATGGTGAATCTTTTTTTTTTTTTTTTTATGGGAAAAGCGCAAATATGCTTTTTTCAAATTTGGCATTGACAGTGAGCTGCAGCCAAGAAGAGACCCCTTGTCCTTTCTAATGTCATTTAGAAGCACTTGTCAAACATTTTTTCATACTTAATAACATATTAACCTTTTTTGTTGCTCACCAGAGCATTTTTTAATACCATCATGGATATGAATAATGTAATATATGAAAATAAAACATGTTTAAAATATTTATAAAGTGCATTGCAATTCCAAAACAAAATTTAAATGTATTTTTAATATACATAGTAATGCTCTATTAATGAATTGCTTATGAACCAATTTTGACAAATTATATAAAATGCTAAACTACTCAAGTAGTACCGAAAATTGCATAAAGAAACATCCTTATAACTCTAAAAATAATAATCATATTAACAGTTTACTGCGTCAGATTAAGCATCTCATTTCCAATTAAAATATATCTTTGAATTGAAATTTGAATAAAATACAGGGTCATGAAAAATCAGAGTGTGGAAAATAGCATTACAAACATCTCAGCAATTAAAAATCCAATCAAGAGTTCGAGAGTCCGGAAAAAAATAGTTCATGATAATAGATAAATTAGTGCATATTTACACTGTAGTTACTATGTTTTTGATTAAACAGTTGCAATAACATCATTTTATGCCAAGAAAAGAATAGGATGATGGAAAATTCGAGTGCATAACTAGTGCAGTATTAAATATCATGTTGTCTTCATATGTGCAAATAGAATGAGCAAGTGTTGAAAACTTATTTTAGTTACAATTTAGTGTTTTTGCAAAACTGTGAAAGGTCCTCAAAACTAAATTAGATTTTTGAATAGAATTTCTTTTGGGTTTTTGGAACATAAATTCATTTAGTGACCTTGGAATCTTTTCCAGCGGGGACTCAAAATGTTTTAAAGGGGGGGGGGGGCGAGCAGCCCATATCATAATTGTACACAGAGCTATTATTAGAAGTGAATAATAGGGGGGGGGGGGGCTCGTATTTTCATATGATCAGTAGCGGGTCTAACGGTGAGGTCACGTGTTGAACTGCAGAAATATTCTAAAAATTACTTTGAAAATGTGAATCTTTCTGATTCTGTAAAAGGTCTACTCAAATCAAAATTAGTAGGTAACTTCTGACACTTTCTTGAAAGCATTTTTAATCTCGAGAAATTTACAAGCGTACTTATTCGGAAACTATGTGATTAAAAAGTGTTTTCCATTGTTAAAAAAAAGCAGATAAAAAAAAAATTCCATGAAATTTGGCATTTTAAACTAAATTTCGGGACGTGACAGCTAACTGCTCTCTCATGACGATATTTCTGTGGCTGTCAAGTCTTAAAAATCATCATAAAATGCTAGCTTAACAACATTTCTAATTTATTTTATGCATTTATAAAAAAAATGAGAAACATTTCAATTTCTTCATATCTGAATGAAATCTGTGTAAATTATATATTTTTAGAAATATTGATGCAAATTTTTGTATTTATGAATGAAAATGAATTAGCGAAAGTATTAGAAAAATCCTGACTTTTAATTTAAGAGTAACCTTCAATATAATAATTGATTATGAAGTGATGTGACCCTCCTCGAAATTGAGGACTGGATCTGCCATTATATATGATGGACGATGCTTTACCAATTTTTTTTTAATTCGTTGTTGAACCTTTTTTAACTGAATATTTCACTTGGCTTAAATATAAATCACAGTTTGCTCTATCATTTGATGCTTCAGAAAAATATGTCTACAGTTCTTTCTCTTTCCATAATAAAAACAATAAATTAATCAACAATCACATACATGGTTTGTATGAATAACCGTACAGATATTTTCCAGGTGAAATATCAGTATTTATTTTATTTAAAAAATAATTCTAGTTCAGACGCATGTATTTTTGTCTTATTTTTAAGGATAGATTTTCGATAAGAAAATACTGGTACAAAAAAAATTCCAGAATCCGTACTAACACTGCCATAAGAAATCCAAGTAATTTCAGATTTGAGAATAACTAATACAAACAGAATGATACACATACACTGATATGGAAACAACTGACAACGAATCGGCTAAGTTGAAACACAATTTTGCATCTTCTACCACATTCGATTGTCTGACAGCATTCGTGAATTATACAAATGTAAGCAGCATTTGAAGTTAGTTTCACTTTGTTCGCCTGTGTATTGACGCATATGATCAACGAGTCTTTCTTCTTAGTAAAGGCTTGGTATTTCGTATTTTAGAGAATATCCATTTCTTAGAAACGAATATGTATGGTTTGCAACAGCTCTAATGTACAGTCTATGAATGTTTGATGCATTTGTATATTTAAAACTTCTCTTGAGGAATCAATATTTTAACCTAATTTTTCTGTATATTTATTCTCTATTTTTCTTAGTTGTCAAAATATTTCTAAAATCTATGCTTAATTTAGTATTTTATGTGTATAAAGCTGACGAACTGGAAGTAAAACTTTAACACTTCATATAAAAATTAAGCCTATACTTTAAAATTTTTTTGAAAACTAAGAAAAACAGGGGCATCTTTTAGGAAGTGTATGCCAAAAAAAAAAAAAAAAAAAAAAAAAAGAAGTTAAAAATATTAATTTTCCATGGAGATATTTTAAATATGCAAATGCATCAAACACCCTTAGATTTTACATTAGTGAAAAAAGTTTGGAAGCTAAATAACCAGACCCCTTTAGCAGTGATTTTAAGGGTGTATTTCGATTCAAATTGCTTATTTTCCGATTTATTTTTAAATACATTTTTGCTCTCATATGCACCAAACTTTCAAATTCTCTTATTTAGAAAGTACACAAGGTGCTGTAATTATCGATTCTCTGATAAATGCAGAAAATATTGCCAAAAAAGAAAGCAATCAAAATCAAATTCTAATTAATTGAGGATAAAAAGACATCACACGGCACCTTATACGTCTCTTCAAAAATCCCCTCATCAAGTTTCATGTTTATACTTTTAAAAATGCGTCTGAAATTGTATCGGAAAATTTCGAGCTGTTGAAGATGGAAAACCGTTTTTTTGAATACACCCTTAAACTGCTATGCTGCAGCACACTAGCTTGAACTATGGGGATTTTAATTTGTAAAAATAAATAAGCAAAATAATAATAAAAGATGATTAATAATAATAATAAAGATGATTAATAATAATAACAATAATAAAGATGATTAATAATAATAACAATAATAAAGATGATTAATTATTTTTTTTATTATTATTATGTCTCAAGAATAATATTGTATTTGTTATGCCTTTAGAGTTTAATTTCAGTTCTTGCAATGAAAAAAAGAAAAAAAAAGAAAAGTCTAATAGCTGTTTTTCTACATATTCAAAAGTACTTATTAAAGATATTTAATAAGCAGTAAACTCTCTAAATTATAAGCAAAATAGAAAAAAGTTTTTGGTGAATAAATGCAACATTTAAAGAAAAATTTCAAAACTTTATTACAAATTATTTTATTTTAAAAAATGCACTTTATAAATCATTTTAATTGTAACAAAAATAATTAAGATCAACATTTTACTATGCATAATGAAAAGTTTTTGTAATATTTTAAACCTGAAACAATCTTTAAAATGTGAATGATCTGTTCAAGGTAGAGGTCTGCACGGGCCGGGCCTCGGCCCGATTTTCATTAACGGCATTTGGGCCGGACCGAGCCTAACTTATTTTTCCTGTACGAAGCCGAGACTAATTTTGTTCTTCCTAGTCTTCACGGACCTAAATAATTAGTTCCTGTTGAATCTTCCCGTATGAAAATCCTTTTCTCAACGTGGAAAAGTCTGTTCATAAATCAATAAAGTTTGGCTTGGTCCAAAATTTTTTGCAAAATAGACATATACTTTTAAGTCGTCATTATTCTACAATTAAACATTAAAATTTGTTCTTTTTAAAGAATCGTAGATCACTAGTAGTCCGGGAGCCGACCGTCGATTTACCTATGTATCGAGTAAAAGGACCGGACATACATCAAAATGTAGGTCTCAATGTGCACATTAAGAACATCACTGTCTGCCAGGTCCTATCCTGCCGGAACGCAAGGCAGCCGCACTTTTATGACGTCAATTTTGAGTGTTTACCTATGTATCGAGTACAAGGACCAGACATACATCAAAATGTAGGTTTCAATGTGCACATTAAGAATACCACTCGCTGCCAGGTCCTATCCTGCCGGAACCCGGTGGCAGCCGCACTTTTATGACGTCAAGTTTGAGTGTTTACCTATGTATCGAGTAAAAGGACCAGACATACATCAAAATGTAGGTTTCAATGTGCACATTAAGAATATCACTGGCTGCCACAAACATCAAAATGTAGGTTTCAATGTGCACATTAAGAATATCACTGGCTGCCAGGTCCTATCCTGCCGGAATCAGGTGGCAGCAACACTTTTATGACATCAATTTTGAATGTCTACCTATGTGTCGAATTTAAGGACCATATATAAATAAATATGAAGGTTTAAAAGTGCACATTAATAACAGGGTTGCCACTCTAATCTTGAAAAAAAAATTCCCTGTATTTTCCCTGTACTGCAACGCAGTTATTCCATGTTGAGTGCGAAAAAATATATGCATGTATGAAGGCTAATTAGAAATGTTATAATTTGCCATTACCAAATTCCCTGTGTTTTCCAGATTTTTTAGGATTTTTTAAAAAATTCCCTGGATTTTCCCTGTTTTGGGAAGAGATTTAAAATTTCCTGTGTTTTCCCGGTCTTCCAGGTTCTCCAGGTGGCGTGGCAACCCTGAATAATATCATGGTCTGCCATGTCTAATTCTGCCGGAACCAGGTGGCAGACTCATTTTTTTTCGTCAATTTTGAGTGTTTACCTATCTATCGCACCTGGCAGACAGTGATATTATTAATATGTGCATTGAAATCTACATTTTGATGTATGTGGCAGACAGTGATATTCTTAATGTGCACATTGAGACCTACATTTTGATGCATGTCTTGGCCTTGTACTCGATACATAGGTAAACACTCAAAATTGACGTCATAAAAGTGCGGCTGCCACCGGGTTCCGGCAGGATAGGACCTGGCAGACAGTGATATTCTTAATATGCACATTGAGACCTACATTTTGATGTATGTCCGGTCCTTGTACCAGTGGCGCCGACTTCCGGGTCTGCGGGTCTGCCGCACAGACCCTGAAAAATTTCTGCAGACCTTGCGATATCTTGGCAGACCCTGAAAAATGCAGGTATGAGATTTTCCCGCGAATTCGCGATTTTCCGTAGTGCTTTTTGCTATTTTTGCCGTTTTTCGCGGGAGTGATTTGTTCCGAAATTTAAGAAAGTTAGTCATCAATCCGAAAATTCGGAGATAAGATCACGAAAAAAATCTCAATTTTGTCAAAAGATCGGGTAATAAACGTGAACAATGTCAAAAAAAGTGACAAAATTTGCCAATTTCGCCAAACGATTGCGGAAAAACACCAATTTCGTCAAAGGGTCGCGAAAAAACATTAATTTTGTGAAAGGATTATGGAAAAAACACGAAAATCGTCAAAAGATTGCGGAAAATTTCGTCAAAAAGTAGTGTAAAAGACACACATTTTTGTCAAAGAATCACAAAAAAATGCGAAATTCGTTCTAAGATAGTTGGGAAAACACAAATTGTGTCAAAGAATCGAGAGATAAAGGCGGATTTTCGCTTAACATCGCAGAAAAATACGATTTTCGCAAATAATCGCGGAAAAAACGCAGATTCTTTCAAAGAATCGCAGAAAAAACGCATATTCTGTCGAAAAATCGCAATCGGTATGGGGAAATAAGCAAGTTTCGCTCATCAGATATGGAAAAATCGCGAATTTTGCCCATGAGGCTAGGAAAAAAAAAACAAATTTCCCCGATCGGGCACGGAAAATTCGCGAATTTTGTCAGTCGGACGCAAAAAATTGCATATTTCGTTGATCGGGCAAGAAAAAATTTTTCAGTTGTTTATGATACTCGAAAAAAATTTTAAAATAAATCCATCGGTTGCCAAAAAAAGCATGTTTTCTTGATTTATCGACTGAAAAAACGCGAATTTCGTTGATAAGACACGGAAAATCGCGAATTTGACGATGTAGCTCAGAAAAATTTGACATTCCATTGTTCGGCTGCGAAAAATTCGTGAATTTCGTCAATTTATCAAGAGAAAAAATCGTGAGTTTCATCTTGTCGCATAAAAAATGCAGATTTCGTCAGATTTAGTGCAAAAATCGTGAATTACGTTGATCGGATGCGGAAAATTGCGTATTCCGTCAAATAAAAGTGGAAAAGCGCGAATTTTATTGATTGGATTCCAAAAAATCGCAAATTTCGTCGGTCATAGACGAGAATATTGCGAGTTTTGTTGATCCCACATAGATCAATTGCTAAATACATCAATTTAGGCTCTAAAAAATTCTAAATTTCATGGACCGAAAAATCGATAGTCGGCTGAAAAATCGAGACTGAAAATTCGTCGGCTGAAAAATCGAGAAATTTGTCGATCATGCAAAGACAAATCGCGAATTTCGTCGATTCACTTCGTAAGAATTGTGAATTTTGTTAATTCATCATGGAAAAATCGGAAATTTCGCCGATCTGAAACGGAAAAGTTGCAAATTTCGTCGATTAGCTTTGTAAAAATCGCAAATTTCCTCAATAACCTTTGTAAAATACGCAAATTTCGTCGATCGGCTTTGTAAAAAACGCGAATTTCATCGATCGGGTGCGGGAAAATCGCGAATTTCGTTAATTAGATTCGTAAATATTTCGAATTTTGTTGATTGGGAACGGAAAGATCCTGAATTTTTTCAAACAGGCTCGGAAAAATCGAGAATACCGTCGATACAGCACGCGAAAATTGCTAATTTTATCGATCAAGCACCGAAAAATCGCAAATTTTGTCAATGAAACACGAAAAATTGCGAATTTTGACGATCGTGCGAAGGGAAGTTGCGAATTTTGTCGGTCATGCGAAGAAAAATCGAGAATTTCGTCGATCATTTTGTAAAAAGCGCAAATTTCGTCGATAAGGTGCTGAAAAATCACAAATCTCGTCGATCGGCTTCGTAAGAATCCGTCGATAAGAATCCGAATTCCGTCGATCAAGCGCGGAAAAACCGCAAATTCTTTCAATCAAGCGCGAAAAAATCGCAAATTCTGTCGATCAAGCGCGGAAAAATCGCAAATTTCGTCGATCAAGCGCGGAAAAATCGCGAATTTTATCGATCATGCGAAGAAAAATTGCGAATTTCGTGATATAGTGCAGGAAAATCGCGAATTTTGTCTATCAGACGCTGAAAAATTGTGAATTTTATTGATTACGCGAGTAAAAATCGAGATTTTCGTCGATCAGCTTTGTAAAAATCGCGAATAGGATTCGTAAAAATTTCGAAATTTGTAGATTGGTAGCGGAAAGATCCTGAAATTTTTTAAGCAGGCTTGGAAAAATTGCAAATTCCGTCGATAAAGCACGGAAAAATTGCCAATTTCGTCGATCAAGCGCGGGAAAATCGTAAATTTCGTCAATCAAGAACGGAAAAATTGCGAATTTCAACGATCATGCGAAGGGAAATCGCGAATTTTATCGATCAGTTTTGTAAAAATCGCGAATTTCGTCGATAAGGCGCTGAAAAATCACAAACTTCATCGATCGGCTTCGTAAAAATCGCAAATTTCGTCGATCGACTTCGTATAAATCGTGAATTCCGTCGATCAAGCCCAAAAAGATCGTGAATTTTGTCAATCATGCGAAGAAAATTGCGAATTTCGTCTTAAAGTGGTAAGAAGTCTAAAGTACTCTTAATTTGCATTAAAATTCTTAAATTGCATCAGCTTCCGGGATTATGACCGAGACCCTGTAGTTCATTCAGCTCGTTTTTTAGTCCGGCACATCGCGTGTTCACCAACATCCCCTCAAACAACTGCCCTTGTGGCAGACCCAGCTTTGGGACCAAAGTTGGCGCCTATGCCTTGTACTCGATACATAGGCAAACACTCAAAGTTGACGTCATAAATGCGTGGCTGCCACCGGGTTCCGGCAGGATAGGACCTGGCTGCCAGTGATATTCTTAATGTGCACATTGAGACCTACATTTTGATGTATGTCGGGTCCTTGTACTCGATACATAGGCAGACACTCAAAATTGACGTCATAAAAATGTGGCTGCCACCGGGTTCCGGCAGGATAGGACCTGGCAGCCAGTGATATTCTTAATGCGCACATTGAAACCTACATTTTGATGTATGTGGCAGCCAGTTATATTCTTAATGTGCACATTGAGACCTACATTTTGATGTATGTCTGGTCCTTTTACTCAATACATAGGTAAACACTCAAACTTGATGTCATAAAAGTGCGGCTGCCTTGCGTTCCGGCAGGATAGGACCTGGCAGACAGTGATATTCTTAATGTGCACATTGAGACCTACATTTTTATGTATGTCTGGTCCTTTTACTCGATACATAGGTAAATCGACGGTCGGCTCCCGGACTATAGGCGTCTTAAAATAGAATTAAACACACACACACACACACACACAAAAAAAAAACATGATTACGACGAAATTTTTGTTTAAACTGAAAACTGCAAATTTCTTTTAAACTGTTCATTCATGCAAAATGAATACAACAATACGCGAAAAAAATATAAGGTATTTGTACCGTATATGGACAGGGCTCTCAATATGGACACCCTTAATATTTTTAAAGGTAATAATTTTAATCGAGAGATGACTCAACATTTTCGCGAAGAAAAGCAGTTGAAAAGATAATTAAGGCTGGAAAGTGTAAAAAAGCGCGCTATTCGCTATTTACAAAGAAACCTGTTGTTTCGAGATGTGCTGATCTTAATTAGTTGTAAGCTTAAATTCTTATTAGATATGGTAAAATTATTTAAATGTTGAAAAGTAGAGCTTTTTAGAAAGCTAATAAAACATATTTTCGATTGCTATTGCATATTTTGCTTAAAAATACTTTCCTTATTCATTTGTTACTAGATTTAGTAAAACTACGCCCGGTTCCCAATATGGACAGCTTATGTCTCCATTGACTACAACTGTAAGAAAGAAGAAAATTCAACGTTGCCAAACAATAAATTGAAAAGGCATCAAAGTGGTAAAATCTTTGTTCAACAAGATGCCATTTGAACAATCCCCCCAAAACCTTCCTCCATAAAACCCTTGCAGAAAAATAAAAAGAAGCTCCCCCGCCAGTAGGATATCTGTTGGAGAAATCATAGGCACCAATGGTATGACTTCCTCAACAAAAGAGAGCTGGTACTGCTTCTTTTGCAGTATTGATGCTTTTTCAAAATTGCGGCCATGCATCACATGTGGCAGATATGTTCATGAGGATTATATGGGACTTTCTGCCCATGGTGAAAAAGTTTCTATTTGTCCATGCTATGAGGACTGAGTAATAACAGATATAAATTCGCAGACAGATGCTATAAAGCTAAGTAAAAACCAACAATATTATTTCATAATATTAGTAACTAAGGGGCTTTGCATGGGTCTTCGAAGGGTAAAAGCCGAAAATGATCCTTCCCTTTCGAAAATGCATGTTCTAAAGATATTTACTGTCCCCCCTCCTCCTCTGAATACTTTAAGATACATTTTTTTTATTCCCTCTCCTCTAAAATCCCTTGAAAAAGTGGCTCTTCCATACACACTGTGTAGAAAGTCCACAAGGAAACACCTGTCCATAATAGGGACAGGTAGTTCCTTATATAGACACTTGTAAACATTTTTTGTTTTTATCATATAAATTAAACCAGAATAATTACAAGGTCGCTAATTTTAATAATGATAGTCAACAGTCCAAGGATAGTGGACACACATTTTTGGAGTCCTCTGACTTGTACATGGGGGTGAAAAAAATACATTTTCCTACTATATATATTAAACATTTACATCTGCTAAGAAGGAAACATATTTTTTTTTTCAGTGTCTTAGAAGATTTTACTTTTACCATATACCATTTTTTAGATTTTTTTTTAATGTATTAATAATACTAATGATAACTGAAACATTTACATACAACAAACAAAGGTTCATTAAAAGCATAAATATTGCTGCCTATGGCATTTCTGCATAAATAGAGTTTATAAACATGGAAGAAAATAAAAGACTAAGATAAGTTTTTTTTTTGGTCAGAACTCTTCCATTAGAGTAAAGATCAATGTTCTGTAGAAATTCACACGAGCTGGGCCGGGCCAATATTTTTTTCGCTTGGGCCGAAATTTTAACTTTCGGGCCGGGCCAATATGTCTTTGGTTCGGGCCTGGAAATTTCGGCCTGTGCAGACCTCTAGTTCAAGTATCAAATGTTTTAAATAGCTTAAAATTTACAATCACCCCCACAAAATAGTTAAAATTTAGAGTTACATTTTCTATAGTTCCTACAATTTACACTAAAAATCTAATCACAAACAACTTAAATCGACTTATAACTGAATCAGAAGTTTGATGAATATCTGTGTAAGTTCTTGAGGTCTGTTAATGAGAGATTGTATCTTTTATGAGTCCCACTGCTCAGGTTTAACAAATTGTATGTTGCTCTTAAATAGGGATGCAACGGATATCCGGCATATCCGGCTGATTTTTCAATATCCGAAATATCATCAGATATCCGAATCACAATCACCGGATATCCGACTTCTCTATCGGATATCCGGCAGAATGCAACAAATCAAATATATATTAACAGTAATCGTTTGATCCCAAACAATGCAAAAAACTTTTGTTTATAATACAAAAGATTAAATCTATATATATAAAAGAAAGTCTGGATTTCGTATTAATCACAGCACAAAAAAATCTGCCGAACCTATAATCTTGAAAATTGGGGTAAAAATACTTAGGATAACATCGAGTGCCGCTAAGAAGGGATTTTCGAAAATTCCACCCCTAAGGGGGTTAAAAAAAACGAACTTTTAAAAAATTCCTTAAAAATCGGCTTTTGTAGTTATTTTTCAACTGACAACATATTTTAGTGTATTTTCTTATGCTGAATCGAATGGTACCAAGCAAATTCTTTTAAGTTCAGTAGTTCGCGAGATACTTCACATTTTTCTGATTTAGCGGTGTCTTCGGCGCAAAAACCTGAAATTTTCAATCCTTATCTTTATATATAAAAATCTTCTGTGCGTGTGTATGTAATTGAACTCCTCCTAAACGAGTGGACCGATTTTGATGAAATTTTGTGTGTGCGTTCCAGTAGATTCGAGAATGGTTTAGATTCACATTTTGTCGAAATTGATTCAGTACTTTTTTAGTAATTAGGTAAAAACTAATAGTTAGTGATTTTTCGCTAATTAAAAGTGCTATATATATTAAAGAAAGTCAGGATTTCGTATTAATCATAGCACAAAAAAAATCTACCGATCCAAAAACCTTGAAAATTGGGGAAAAAATACTTCTTATAACATCGAGTGCCGCTAAAAAGGGATTTTCGAAAATTCCATTCCTAAGTTGAGTAGAAAAAAGAACGAACTTTTAAAAAATTCCTTAAAAATAAGCTTTTGTAGTTATTTTTCAACTGATAACATATTTTATTGCATTTTTTCATTCTGAATCGAATGGTACTAAGCAAATTCGTTTAAATCCAGTAATTCGTGAGATAATTCACATTTTCCTAATTTGGCGAAGTCTTCGGCGCAAAAACCTGAAATTTTCAATGCTCATCTTTACATATAAAAATCTTCTGTGCGTGTGTATATAATTGAACTCCTCCTAAACGACTGGACCGATTTTGATGAAATTTTGTGTGTGCGTTCCAGTAGATTCGAGAATGGTTTAGATTCACATTTCGTCGAAATTGATTCAGTACTTTTTTAGTAATTAGGTAAAAACTAATAGTAAATGATTTTTCGCTAATTAAAATTTTTATACATATTAAAGAAAGTCAGGATTTCGTATTAATCATAGTACAAAAAAATCTACCGATCCAAAAACCTTGAAAATTGGGGAAAAAATAATTCTTATAACATCGAGTACCGTTAAAAATGGATTTTCGAAAAAAGAACGAGTGTTCCAGTGGATTCGAGAATGGTTTAGATTCACATTTCATCGAAATTGGTTCAGTACTTTTTCAGTAATTAGGGAAAAACTAATAAGTGATTTTTGGCTAATTTAAAGTGCTATATATAAAAAAGAAAATCAGGATTTCGTATTAATCACAGCACAAAAAAATCTACCGAACCTTACATAATTGTAATAAGAAATTAAATTAAGAGCGTAGATTTTATTCTGCGTATTACCATATTTACGTACATTTATTTGATTTTCTGGAGTCGGTGCCAAGAAGGACAATGTCTGTCGGGTGCGCTAGTATTATTATAAATTCCCTATCAATGAATAAAAGGTAATTCTCAAAAGTTTAAAGAATTGCCAGCTTTCCAACTATTTATATTTAAAATGTGTAACAAATTTAAAAGTTTACGTTTACATCTTTTAGAAAATTGTATCTACTTTCAGATTGTAAAACAAAATTTGAAGTCAAAATAGCAAATGAAGCTTTTGTGCAAAAATGTATAAAGATAAAAAACCAACATTGAGAAATGCACAAATAATGCATGAAAAGAATAGAAAACAGCCGTTTCGAATCTACTATCAAGATTCTTCATCAGTATAAGACTCAGCATGCTAGATAAAGCTAAGCTGAGCAAAGCGACAGGGAAGCAGTCTTATATGCCTATTACGGGAGCGAATGGTAATAGATTCGAAACAGCTGTTTGCTACCTCACATGCATTTCTAAATGTTGGTTTTCTATCTTCATAAAATTTGAAGTTGTTTATTAAACTGTGATTTTACTAATTTTCTTTCTTTCTTTTAATTTAAACAATGGGTTAATTGGTTTTTAAGTTACACAACTAAACAAACCTATTTTTAATTTCTTCTATCTTTCAAAGAAGAAATTATTGTAATAAATTTTTTTTTGAAGAATTTGCGTGTTTTAGGGATCAAATATCCCCAAAAACATGTTTATTCAAAACATCTGTCTGTCCCAGTGTCGCCATCATACTATCAAAAAGTGTATGAAGTTATGCATAGAATGATCCAAATATTTTGTGCATATTTTTGACTGTAACCAGCAGGTTCTTCAATATGGAAACATTTCGCTGTAAGGCGGTGCTGTAATTGCAATTTTTGTGCCATTTTCATTGTTCTACCATCAAATACTGTATGAAGTTATGCATAGAATTGAACCAAATTTCTTTGTATACATTTCTGGGAATGCCTGTCTGGTCTTCCTTCAATTTGAAAATAGTTTGCCCAAAGATGGTACTGTAATAATGATTTTTGTAAAATAATTTTGATTTTTCATAATCCTTACAGAGACTTGGCGGTTCGTGCAGCTATGCGAACTGTGTATCTTTCTAAAATTGTCTATTCGCAAACAACTGATGTATAGCAGAACAGAAAAGAATATTGATTTTAATAAATATCATGATCGAGATTAACTCATTCTTAATCTAATTAACTGACTGCAGCAAAAATTCTAGATGAAAATAAAAGTTGATATAGTACTGAACTAACAATATTGAAGTAGTATTAATACAGTTGACTCTCTCTACAACGAAACTCTATCCAGCGAATTTCTTTTTTTAACGAATTTTTTGTAGGAATGGTCAATTTTTTTTCATGATTACATTAAAAATAATCTATATATAGCGAAATATATATCTCCATTTAACGATTTTTTTCAAAAATGTTCTTTTATATGTTCTGAAAACGCTTAAAATTATTTGTAGAGTAAATTTTTTTTATTGATTTCTTGTTTATAAGTCATAGCTACATAGCATCCTCTACCTTATTCCTTATGTCTAAAAAAAGGCATTCAACCCCCCCCCCCAAAAAAAAAAACATTATTTTTGCATGGTTATACTTGACTTTGTTTTAGCCAAGGTGAGCTTGCGTTCTTGGAAAAGAGTGAAACATTTGCTTGCTATTGGAACGATTTGCAATAATCACAAAGCATTTTAAAAGATAAAACTATTCCATTATCGTCTTGAAAATGGTGTTTATTTCTTGGTTTGGATAGTAAGTCAGCAATAAGGAAGGAGTGAGGGGGCAATTGCAGAAAAGGTTGTTTTTTTCAGCAGGTTTTCATCTATCTAAACTTACTCTCATTACTTTTAGAGTTTAGAGTTTATGTTTGTTGTTTGTGGCAACTTGGAACATTTTTTGTTGTGAGAGATTATTTGAATGAAGAATTGTTACTAAACATCATCTATGCTGGTGTTATCTTCTACTGCATCTGCATAAAAACTCCTCTGGGATAAGCATAATGCTTTTTTATAAAGTACAAAATTTTTTGCCGTTTTCTATTCAACGAATTTTTTGACTGAACGATGGATTTTGTTATATAGAGACTCGACTGTATTTGTAAATATTTTTTGAAATATTCAGATATATGGAATAGAAGAGAGTTTTGGGATTGATGCATCCAACTAGTTATTTTCATAATTTCATTATAAATATTTAAAATTGTTTTTTTTTTTTTTTTTTTTGCTTATAAATTTGAAAGTGATTTAACTTAAAGTAAAATTAAATGTAGCTTAAGGTAAAACAGTATTAAATAATTAAAACATGAAAAAAATCATTAAGTAAACCCATGTTTGGAAATAATTCTTCAACCATTGGTATATTCATAAGCTTTTTTATGTTTACATTATAAATGGAAGCTATGTATTTCTTTGTGAAATTACTTTACAATTATAAAATAAACATATTGATAAATGTGTAAAATTTGTTCTATAAATTATCTGCATTTCATTGTACAAATTATTAGCAATTATCAGCATTTCATTGTAATTATTAGCCATTATCAGCGTTTCATTGACAAATAAGCAGAATATTTAAATGTTTGAAGTACATTTTTTATTCAATATTATTAATATGCACATACAGGGCTTGAACTTTGGCATGGGATGGCTGGATTCATGCCTTAAAAAATCTTATGGCCAAAACATTCCTGTTTCCAAAAAAAAAAAAAAAAATCCCTTTTTGAATTTTTTTTTCTTTTGTTAAATGGCGATCAAATCTCAGGACTGACTAACTATTTTTGTGATATTTTCCGCTATTAATTGGCAAATCTCACAGTTTTCTCTTACGGCAATTATACAAAATTCATGATTGGTTTTTTGCATTTGATTGAAAAACTTTGTAATTTTTCTTACAATTTTATCGCTTGCTCGCCTCGCAAACTTTTGCAATTTTTTTCTCGAGATCGATTGCCAAATTTCACAATTTTTTTCTCTCAACTGAATGTGACAAATTTAGCTATTTTATTCTGCGACTGATTGGAAAATTTCCCTTTTTGTTTTAGTGACATTCTGCTGAAATTAATAATTATTTTCCTGCGTCCAGCTGAAAAATTTGTGTTTTTTCTCTGTTACCTGCTGATGATTTTCATGATATTTGCTTGTGACAGGCTAACAAATTTCCCAATATTTTACTGTAAATGACTGATGAATTTCGCTATATTTTCCCACTGCCCAAGTTCCCTCAAACTTAAATTTTTTTCAGACCGATTGACTATTTTTAAAAATTTATTTTTGCCATGGTGGACAAAATCAGCGATATTTTTTCTATAGCCGATTTTTGTATTTTGTGAATTTCTTTTGTCTCTTTTGCCGAAACAAGAAATTTCTCAAAGGGCAGTAATGGTCACTAGACTCTGAGCTCTATCTAATTAGCCTGGAATCAGCATTAAACAAAATGAGATTAGATCTTGTGTTGCACATTGGAAAAAAAAATGTTTTTACAATCAATGGTTCTGCATTAGATTTTTTTCATTTTTCGAAATCATCACACATTTCGTAATCAATGGGCTTGGTAATCATACTTCTTTTTTCATTTAAAAGATAATCTTTCATACGATGTTTCTGTTTGGATTCGTTTTTTTTTTTCCATATCTGATAATTTGCATCTGCCCATTTTGTAACTTTTTATTTTCTTCTTTATTAAAAATGACATTTTAATTTTCTATTCAAATAAAAATTCTTCTAAATTTAAAGAATTTCGTAAAAAAATAATAATAAATAAATAAATAAAATGAGGACATCCATTGTCCAAAGCAAGATGTTTAAATGTTTCCCATTGAGTTAATGAAAATCAGTAAAAACATTATTTTATGATGATCAAAACATGACTCATGTAATAAGAGTCGCATATTACATATGTCATGGATTTCCTGGACCACTAATAAACAAAATAAAATGCGGATACCACAAGATCCATTCTCAACCGATAACATCAACCGCTTTCCAAATGATTGAAAAAAAAAAAAAAAAAAAGGCAAACTTTAAGGAAACACATTTAGAAACAATAAATAGTTTATGTGCATAGTTCACAGAAATTAGGACATGACCTTTTTAAATAAACCATTTCTCATGGTATAGAAGAAACCTACTGAGTATGCCCTTTTCAGAGTTTCATATGGGTTTAAAATTCCATTGCATAGAATAGGGGTGCACAACCTTTTAAAGAGAAGGGCCATTTACAAATATGTCTAGATGGTCGAGGGCCACATCAATAATATGGAGCAAATTGAATTTCAATTGTGATCTGTGGTTTATAATCGGGAAAAAAATATGTTTTTAGAGGGAAGTGATGGAGATACCCCTTTAGGTTTGCTTAATCAATGAAAATATCCAATTCAATTGGTACGGATATATCAGCAATTTTTATGTTTGTATATATAACAGATATAGCAAGGATTATTCTTAAGATGTAACTGACTTGACTATATTAAAGAGAGTAAATTTTGTTTTATTAGAAGTGCTAAAAAACAAAGTTAAGTGGCTAATGCCCAAAAAATGTGATCTTTATGAACGAAGGAGAGGGAAAAAGCTGATCGGTAAGATTTTTCTGTGCCTCATCACTGAAATTCCCGACGTTCAGTCAACAAAATTTGCAGTTTTCCATGTCTGGTCAACCAAATTTGGGCTTTTTACGAATGTGACCGACAAAATTCATAATTTTTACAAAACTGATCGAGAAAATTCAATTTTTCCGTACCTGATTAACAAAATTTGCGATCCTTATAAAACCGATTGAGAAAGTTTGCGATTTTTGAAAACCGATCGAAAAAATTCACAAATTTTATGAAACCGATAGCAGAACTTTGCGATTTTCACAAAGCTGATTGGCGAAATTTGCAATTTTACTTCGCATGATCGATTTTTCTGCTGGTGATCGACGAAATTATTGTTTCTTATGAAGCCGATCGACAAATTTTCCGACTTTTACGAAGCCGATCGATGGAATTCGCAATTTTTACGAAAGTGATAGCTGAACTTTGCGGTTTTCAGAAAGCTGATTGGCGAAATTCACAATTTTTCATTGCATGATCGATAAAATTCGCGATTTTTCGGCTGCTGATTGACGAAATTATCAATTTTTACGAAGTCGATCGGAGTAGTACGTGATTTTTCCTCGCACGATCAATAAAATTAGCGATTTTTCTGCAGTTGATCGACAAAATTATCGATTTTTGTGAAGCCGATAGACGAAATTCGTGATTTTTACGAAGTCGATCGACAAAATTCGCGATATTTTCGAAGCCGATCGACAAAGTTCGCGATTTTTACAAAGCTGATCGATGGAATTATCGAATTTTACAAAGCTGATTGACGAATTTTGCTATTTTTACAAAACTTATCAACGAACGCAATTTTTATAAATCCGATTAACGGAATTCGCAATTTTTACGAATCTGACCCACGAAATTTGCAATTTTTACAAAGCCGATCGACAAAATTCCTGATTTTTCCACAGCAGATAGACGGAATTCGCGACTTTATTTGAACCTGATCGATGGAATTTGCAAATTTTCCGCGTGAGTTCGATGAAATTCCCGTGTTCTACCAACAAAATTCATAATTTTTTGGAACCCGATCAATAAATCTTGCAATTTTTCTGTGTCCTATCAACGAAATTTGTGCTTTTTCTGCCTTTAACTGACGAAATCTGCATTTTTTCGGCACCCAATCAATAAAATTCGCAATTTTTAACTAATTTTGACGAAATTGCTTTTTTTACGCGGCAAGATGAAATTCAGGATATTTTCTCTTGAAAAACTTACAAAACTTACAATTGTTTCACTGCTGATCAACGAAATTTTCAATGTTTCCGCGCATCATCACAAAATTCTGGTGCCTTATCAATGAACTCTGTAAATTTTTCGTGCCCGATCAAGGAAATTCGCGTTTTTTTCAGGCGATAAACTGAGAAAACATCAGATTTTTCTGCAGCCGATGAGTTTAAATTGCAATTTTTTCGTGCATCATCATCAAATTTGCAGATTATTTCTTGCCCGATCAACGAAATGTGCAATTTTTTGCGTCCAATTGACAAAATTCGCGATTTTCCATGCCTTATCGACCAATACTCGCGAATTTTCCGTGTTCGATTGGCAAAATTCGCGTTTTTTTCGCATCTCATAAACAAAACGTGTGATTTTTTTTCGCACTTGAAATTCGTGATTTTTCTGTGCCTGATCAAAGAAATTTGCGACTCTTAAAAGACTGACGAAAGTTTATATTTTCCCGGGATAAATTGACGAAATTTATGATTTTTTGCTGCAGCTTTTGCACAAAAATTGAAATTTTTTCTAGTTGTAAACTAAAGAAGTTCGCGGGCCACTTTTGGTCCGCGGGCTATAGGTTGTGCATCCCTAGCATAGCAGAACATAATTCAATTAGCTAAAATGTCAGAAATTACAGTATTGACGATAATTCCACTAAGTGGTATGCAATCACCGCAGGATATTGACAATACAATCATCTAAATGTATTATTCTTGCAAGTAAATTAAAAATGAATGCCTATAAGATTTTACCAAAAAAAAAAAAAATTAAATAAATAAAATAAAAAAGTGTAACTTACAAAAGATTCTAAACCACACAAAATCGAATAAAATCTAAATTAAAATATTCATTTAGCAACTCGATTATTAATTGTTCATAACACTGAATGAAAATTGAAAAATAGATATGATATATATAAGGCTTGATTCTTTTAGTTTGTTTTAATTAAAATAGACATTTTGGATGATTATCTTGAGTTGTTGATTTAAATTATTTTAATGGAATTTTGTCATGCTGGTATAAATTAAATATTTAAATGGCATGTAAAAAATAATAGTTTTTTTTTTATTATTTCTTCCTTCTCATATAATTTAACAAGCCTGCATTTACAAATGTTATGAGGAAAACTCTCTCTGCCTGGGAAAACCTGAATTTCAAGCCCTGATAGTCAAAGATATATAGTTTCTGTAAATTATATTCCAATACGTTTAAAAGTTGCAATGGTGTGTGAAACATGTTTGCAATACAAACATTCACCATAACTAAAAACATATTCAGTACCGGATATCCGAATCCGGCAGGCAAATCGGATATCCGGTATCTGGCAAAATCAGTATCCAGTGCATCCCTACTCTTAAAGAACATAAATGCAATGCAACATTATTTTTAATGTTAAACAAACAAATCAAAAGTGACTTTCATACCCTATTATGAAAATGAGACTGCTATTGATATTGACAAATTTTACAGAGTTCATACTCATTTTTCAAGAAAAAATCCCCTGATGTATTTTCCGGGATGTACAATTTTTCCATATCAACAATTAACAACATTTTGACATTACATATGATAATAAAGCATGCAAATAGTAACAATTGCCCCCCATTTCCCAGAGTAGACTGTCATTTTGGCAGGTTTTCCCAGGTTTGAGAAATTTTTTGTATTATCCCCTGAATTTTACAACCTAAAATTCATCCCCTAATTTTTCCAGAAATCTCATATTCCCCTGATGAGTATAAACCCTGTTTAATAAATCGTCAAAAGAAATGGTTTTACTTTAACAAACATCTTACTTTTGAAAAAAGGTATTTTCTCTTAACCTTATTTTATGTAAGTTAGGGAAAATGTCAATAACTCCATATAAAAAAAGAAACATGAAAGCCTTTATTTAAAAACAACAAATTTATTTAAATAATATATACAAAAATTGTCTTTATATATTAAAATTGAACAAATTTTTCATACAGAAAAGAAGATCTAAATTAATAAATTTATCGTGTTTTATTACTTATTTTTTATCATTTATTACAAACATTACAAGGAGTACAAGCACAATGAGACAGCTAAAATATCCATTATCAATTCATTTTTCTGTACCTAATCTATGATCACAATTTTGAACAGCAATAACAATCATATCCAAGAAAAATCCAAATGAAGATTTAATCAACACTGCTTTTGTATTTTTACAATCTGTTTCTAAATGTTTCCTACAAGTCAAATATTTTGGATTTGGATGCAGATAAATGTAGAAAATAAGTGGTCAAAAGAATAATAATTGGATTATTTTTTTAAATTCCAAAATTTTTGAGAAGTAACAAAAATATCAACACTTAAAGCATAATTTCAGCTAAAGTTAGGGCACATGGACTGTATCCTAATCATATTCTTAAACAAACATAATTTTGAATATGTCATAAGAAGCAAAGAAGAAATAAAATCATTTATTAAAATAAATGTGAATAATATTAATTGTAATAAACTAAATAAGATATAACTAGGATATTGCTATCAAATTTTAATGCAAAATTTATTAGTAATTTAAGAATAATGCAGATATGAAAGAAATTATGACAAAATGAAGTTTAATGATTAAATTTATGAAAAGAGTTAAATATGTATAGAAATGTGTCTTGTTTAAAATATTTACAAAATAACGAAAAGGTATGATAATGAAAACCTTAGCGATGATTTCTTTGCCAGGGCCCCCTGAGTCCAGAAGGGTATGAAGTTTGTGGTATAGAGTTTTGGAATCTACCTTGAGAAGGATATGTAACAGGCATCCCAGTATTATAATGACCGGGCTGTGGTGAATATGGAGGATTCCACTGGTTGTAATCTCGCTGAGATTCAGGCCTCGGCTCATATTGCCTGGAATCATATCTACGTGGCTGATCTTGATAGGGTTCTCTAGGACTCATATTATAGTTTTTGTTCATGGGCATGCTTTGAAGGCTCACAGTTTGTCTATATTGAAAAAGCTTTTCTAAATACGGATTGTGTTCTGATGCTGCACCAGTCCTTGCATCTAATTTAAGAGACTTGCCATACAAAGATATGCCATTCATGAGTGCTAAGGTATAAGGCACAGAAACAGCATATTTGAATGTGATAAAAGCAAAATTTCGACGGTTTCCTTCTTTATCCTTTGGAATTGTAACATTCTCTAAAGGTCCAGCCTAAATAATAATAATAAAAGATGTATATATATATATATTACAACAACATTATTTTAAATACAAAATTCCAAAACATGGCTGAAAGACACATTACAAAATCAATATTTCCTATTTCTCAATGACAATCTGTATGAATGTCGTGAATGTAACAGTGCTTGAATCTTCTCACTTAACTCCCACAATGGGATATGAGTGAAAACATGGCTGAAAGACAATGAACAAGGCACTACTGGTCTGATATATAAAATGAATTCGCTATTTTAAACATATTTTAAGACCATAAAAATCATGAAACATTGTTACGATTACAACACTGGAGAAGATGAATCGAAAAGTTAAAGAATTTGTCTCATTATGGCAGCTTTATTTAAAATAACATTGAAAATGGATGAAGTATAAAAACAAATTGTTTTAAAAACCAAAAGATATCTTACCAGAAAACCAGAAGATATCTTACTGAAAATTTCAATACCTTTACACTGCTTTCCTTTTATGCTAAATTCAGTGTTACTCAAAATGCTAGTAGTGTGCAGTAATTCTGTTCAATGATACCATGTTTAATGTAGGGATGGGACGAATAGTGATTTGGCCGAATAGCTGAATACCGAATATTCGGCCAAATTTTAGGCCGAATACCGAATATTCGGCGGTCGAATATCAACTTTTTTTTCCAGTAAAGAAAATAAATTTTGATTATATATAATTTAAAAAATAGGAGCTCATTAATAATTATTACTCTTAAATGTGCTTTTAAATGTATTTTTAAATTTAAAACATTTATTTTAACACAAAAAAATTATGAAATTGCATTATATTCTTTTATTTTAATGTACATCAAATTGATTTTCAGTAAGTCAGGATGGTAAGATATTTTCATTAAAATATGTAGAATGTACTTCACTTTTACTATCAAATGGTACTTTTACCCTTTCTTGCATCCAAAATTAATAATATTCTTAATCTCTCTCTCTCAGAACTCACGAGTATATATTTTCTGAAATAACCTTTAATGAAGTAAATTTGATCATTTAGAGTTTGTGTCCCTAATGATAAGCGAATTTGTAAGAATGAGCCTGCTCTGAAATCAGTTGCCAAGCTTTAAATTACAAATTACGTTAAAGCAAAAGGTTATGCTTAAAATAGAATGCATATGGTAAAAAAATCTTTGACATTTGAATTGGGGCATACAATATTCAACTTCAATATCCCACTTATTCAACAAGCATTAAAAGGATAAACAGAAATTGATAACAACATGAATGAAGGAATATGTAAAAATATATACATAATAATGTTACATATTTAAGTCAGTAATTATCCAAATAATTATTTAAAATTTAAACTATAGAATAAAAAAAATATTTTGTTCAGTATTTAGAATTTATGTTTAAATACTTATAAACGATCTTGATAAATCTAGTTGTGTCATCTAATGCATATCTAGTTTGCTTCCAGTTCTGTTTTCAGATGTACCGTTGTAGTATTTGGAATAGTGATATTTGATATCTAATTTTGAAAATGAATCATCGTTAATACACCTAGTGAATGAATTTTTTCATTTCTTACTTTATGGAAATAAGTTACAAATTTCATAAGAGCCTTTTTTATATGTGCTTGGAATTGGCAGGCATTAATAAATATTCAAGTGTTTTAGAAGAAGACAGAGTTTTTTTTTTTTTTTATAAGTGTTATATTTTGAATTGTAATACATCATTCTCTAATGAAGACATTTCCCATACAATTAAATTTCCAACTTGGGCAGCATTTTCTAAAATATCACTCACTTTTATAGGAAATACAGAAAGGCTGTGTATTTTTTAGCAATCGAAAAATGAAAGTAGCCAATTTGGATTAGAGAAAAAAAAATTGTAAGAAATGAAACTCTTTAAATCCTAAATTTATTTGGCAAGATATCTTTCACTATTCGGCGAGATTTTACCAATATTCGGCCAGATATCTCTAAATATTCGGCTACAGGTATTCGGTCAACAAGCTTTCAATATTCGGCCAACCGAATATTCGGCAAAAGGGCCGAATACCGAATAGTGGCCGAATATTCGTCCCATCCCTAGTTTAATGTTAACTACATTCAAATATAGAATAAACAATTCAGCACTGTTTGGTAACAGATAATTATAAATTCCACAAATTCTCGCAATATTATTGCATTGACACAGAATAAGGTAAGTGTATTGAAAATTTTGCTAAAATTTCTCCATGGGTCATTCCACGTGAAATCAACCAATTTAAGGAAAACTTGTTGCATCATAGTCACAGATTTTTTTTTAATTTTTATCATAGACAGACATAGTACTGAAACCCTCAAATCTGAAATTTAAAAGTAATTTTCACAATATTGGCCGAGATATGGCCATTTGAAAACTGGCCATTTTTACAAAATGGCAGCCATCTTGGAATTGTATCACTGTCTAAATATAGCCATAACTTGACAACTAATGGCTCAAAGTTTATATATCTGGTACCAATTTGAAGCTATTTGTACAAAGAATGAATATTTCACATCAAAACAATAATAAATTTTCATTTTTTTACTTTTTATTATGTGCAAAGTGAAAATTTCACCCCAAAAAAGGGCAGATTGTAATGGCTCATAAAAAAAATGAATCATCATGAATTTTTCTGAAACTTGGTAAAAACGTTGCTCCATCTGTGTGCTTTAAATAAAAAAAAAATTGGAAAGGTAAAATTTGTTGTTTTAAAATAAATGGTTTTTTACAGATAAGGTGTCATTAACCAAATAATGATATTTTTAGAATCTGTGAGCATTCCTGATTCAAAAAATAATGGTTAAAATAAAATTTTCTAATATCTAAATTAATGTAAAAGTATAATCAAAACCTCATTTGTACTAATTTTGTAGAAATCTGCCTCCAGCCCCCCTCCCCCCCACCCAAAAAAAAAAAAAAAAAAAAAAAAAAAAAAAAATAGACAATTCAAAAAATTTTACACTGAAAAAGATAAGATAATAATTAAGGAATATAATGTATAATTATAAAATACCTATAAATGCAATGCATACATATGGTGATTTACTTCACATATAGGGGCAAGTGGGGTAGAATGGGACAGTAGGTTTTTCTCTTTATGTATCATTCTAAATATTTCATCAATCACATATTAGATGAAGTAATGGTACCCCAATCTTCAGTTGAAAAAAGTAGCTAATTTACACAAGCTTGCAATTATATAAAGAAAAAGATTATTTCAAGAATCAAAACATGAATTCAAAACATGATGTAAAAATTTCATTATGTTTCTATAAGCTGATGTAATATTGCATCATGTTCTATATAAGCTGATGCAATTTAAAGAAAAGATTGCTACTGTACCTTCATCTGCTTCTTAATTGGCTATAATCAAAGTATGATGCTATCTTGCATCATGTTCTATATGAGCTGATGCAATTTAAAGAAAAGATTGCTGCTTTACTTCATCTGCTTCTTAATTGGCTATAATTAAAGTATGATGTAATCTTGCATCATAATGTCCAAGAAACTTGAGTAATTCCTTTTAAATACCATATACCACTTCTAAAGTTTTCAATGAAGTGTATTTAGACATACAATAATTATTTTGTACTTATTATACAGTGGAGATGGAGTGTTTTGTATGTAAAAAACTCAATGTTTCTCTGAGTACTGATGTTATTTCTGTTCTTCAATTATCCCCACGGGATTTACATTTATTAAAAAAAAGGTTACATTATATAATCCCAGATGAAAAAAGTTTTTTGCATGCGAATATATGCAAGGTTCACAAGGATAAATTTCTAAAATTTTATAGTTTAAATCAGAGACAGTTTTGTGATCCATTTAATAAACATCCAAATAGTAACAGAGCAAAATCACTGAAAACAATTTCTTTAGATATGTCTATGACAAATCCAGACATCCTCATTCCAGGAAAAAAATTATGTACTTCCTGCTATTCATCAATAAATAAGATGATTTCTATTGTTGACATGAAAAGCATCTCTGATCCAGAATTTAGTGAACCCACAGTAGTAATGGAACAATTAAACAAAAGCTGTGAAATGTTAGAGTTATCGCCAATAAAAATGAATAGGCGTAGCTCAAAGAGGAAACTTGGTTATTTGCAGACAAAAGTTACAAAAATCAGCAAGTGTATTGAAACTAAAGCAGCTACAGTATTAGGTGTTGAAACCATCAGTAAGCCTCAAAATATTAAAGACATGACTTGCCCCGACTGTACATCTATGATGGAACGATTATTGAAGAAGTTTACAAATGCATCTTTTAAAGAAAAGCTTCAAATTTTGACACTAGTTCCAGATTCATGGACAATCCAGCAAACAATGATTTATTTTAATACCACACAATATTTTGTAAAAAAGGCAAGAAAGCTTAAAACAGCTGAAGGGGTGTTATCAATGCCTAGTGAAAGAAAAAGTGTTAAATTGAGTCCAGACATTATAGAAAAAGTTATTAATTTTTATTATGATGATAGTAACAGCCGCATGTGTCCCGGAAAAAAAGATTTCATATCTATCCTAACTGAAAATGGAAGAATATTAAAACAAAAGAGATTGATTTTGCACAATTTAAAGGATCTATATATTGCATTTAAGGAACAACATAACTTAAAAGTTGGACTGTCTAAGTTTTGCTCTCTACGTCCAAGAGAATGTGTTACTGTTGGAAGCAAAGGCATTCATTCTGTCTGTGTGTGCGTATACCATCAAAATGTTAAACTCATGCTTCATGCTATTCATATTAATGACTACATAGCACTATTACAGAAACTTGTTTGTTGCATTGAATCTGAAAAATGTATGTTGCACAGGTGTGATAAATGTCCATCTCCAGACATTTTAAAGAAAGATTTAATGCTTTTAGACGAATTGGAAATGAGCAATGAAGTTATTTATAAACAATGGGTTAAGACTGATGGTGCAGAATTAAAAACAGTGATTGCATCAGTTGATGAATTTGTTGAGGATTTAATTACAAAACTCCATGATTTATGTACACACCATTTTTTTGCAAAATCTCAAAGTTTATATTTCAAGAAAGCAAAGGAGAATTTGAAAAAAGGTAATGCTGTTATTTCAGCAGATTTTTCTGAGAACTATACTTGTATTGTGCAAGATGCTATCCAAAATATTCACTGGAAAAAAGAACAGGTTACAGTTCATCCCTTTCTAGCCTATATAAAGGACAATAACACTGATATTGTAAAATCTATTCCTATGTGTGTAATAAGTGATCATTTGGTTCATGACACTACAACATTTTGGTCTTTCCAAAAAGTAGTTGTTAAGTATTTGATTAAAAAATTTCCAGAGATTAAATACATACAATATTTTAGTGACGGATCATCGGCTCAATACAAAAATTATAAAAATTTTACTAATCTCTGTCATCATGAAAAAGACCATGGAGTGAAAGCTGAATGGCATTTTTTTGCCTCATGCCATGGAAAAGGAGCTTGTGATGGTATAGGTGGCACTATAAAGCGCTTGGCTACCAAAGCAAGTCTTCAGCGACCATTTAAAGATGGTATATTAAATGCATTTGATCTCTATAATTTTGCAAAAGAATCTGTTAAAGGAATTGAAAGTTTTTTTGTAACAAAATCTGAAATTGAAACCGCAAACAGTCAATTAGCAGGTAGGTATGCAAAAGCAGATACAATCATAGGAACAAGACTGAATCACTGCTTTGTACCAATCAATGATTGCCAAATACTGGTTTCCAGGGTGTCAGACAGTTCATCAACAAAATTTATTGCTACTTTGGGAATCAGTGAAATTGTCAGACCATTGACATTTAAAAGTGAACAATATGTTGCATGTGTATATGGGATAAATTGGTGGATTGGGAAATTTTTAGATTACTGTGAAGAACTGAACGACTATAAAATTATGTTCATGCATCCTAATGGCCCCAATTCTTCATATTCATGGCCAAAATCCTCAGATGTTTGTTGGATTCCATATGAACAAATAATAAAAGAAGTGTCTATTCCTTTAACTGCTACAGGAAGAACATATACTGTTCCACCAGAGGAAACTCGAACAATTCAAGCATTATTTTTAAACTTTAAAACTAATTAAATCCATTTTAGCTTAAATCTGAAGAAGAAACTGCTATATTATAAAGTTATATGCATGTAAGTAAATATTTTCTTCTTATTTTGTCTAGATTTGTTCCATGTGTAATTTTAAACTTTGGCTTATATTTCTCATCATATTCAATGTTTTGCCCTGGATTTGTATTATATTATTGTTATTTATTTTTTTGTCTCATCATATCTAGATTTTTGTTCATATAAATTTTAATTCAGTGTGAACAAAAAATAACAAATGTCAACTCAATTAACTCATTTATATATATTTATTGTATTTAAATTACACAATTGAATAATTTAACTCTGTAATTTACAGCTAGTATTTCTCCAACATTTCTGGAGAAAATATTATGTGCCTTTTTTTTTCATGCATTCCATAGTAAGGTATTTAAAATATTTATGTAAATATGTTTTGAGAATTATATTATCATATTTTGAATGAAATGAAATAAAAAGTACTGTAAAAATAAATATTTAGTGTAAATAACTGCAAATTGATATTTCTTTATTGAATTATATAATATAAACACAATACTTTAATTTAGATGCTAGAAAATTTCATTTTAACCAATATTTCTTAAATTAAGAATACTTACAGATTTTAAAATAATCATTATTTGGGTCAATGACATCTTATATGTAGAAAACCATTTTTAAAACAACAAATTTTACCTCTCTAATTTTACAGTATAATGTTCCATATATAGAGAAACTGTTACATCTATGCATAATCAAATCATTATACAGAAAGCGTAAAAAGTATATGAACTAAATTTACTTTTCATTTTTGAAATAATCTTTTTCTTTATATAATTGCAAGCTTATGTAAATCAGCTACTTTTTTCAACTGAAGATTGGGGTACCATTACTTCACCTAATGTGTGATTGATGAAATATTTAGAATGATACTTAAAGAGAAAAACCTACTGTCCCATTCCACCCCACTCGCCCCTATATGTGAAGTAAATTATCATATATATATACGCACTGCATTTATAGGTATTTTATAATTATACATTATATTCCTTAATTATTTTCTTATCTTTTTCAGTGTAAAATTTTTTGAATTGTCTAATTTTTTTTGGGGGGTGGGGGGGGGGGGGTGGGAGGGAGGGGGGCTGGGGGCAGATTTCTACAAAATTAGTACAAATGAGGTTTTGATTATACTTTTACATTAATTTAGATGTTAGAAAATTTTATTTTAACCATTATTTTTTGAATCAGGAATGCTTACAGATTCTAAAAATATCATTATTTGGTTAATGACACCTTATGTGTAAAAAACCATTTATTTTAAAACAACAAATTTTACCTTTCCAATTTTTTTTTTATTTAAAGCACACAGATGGAGCAACGTTTTTACCAAGTTTCAGAAAAATTCATGAGGATTCATTTTTTTTATGAGCCATTACAATCTGCCCTTTTTTGCGGTGAAATTTTCACTTTGCACATAATAAAAAGTAAAAAAATGAAAATTTATTAGTGTTTTGATGTGAAATATTCATTCTTTGTACAAATAGCTTCAAATTGGTACCAGATATATAAAATTTGAGCCATTAGTTGTCAATTTATGGCCATATTTAGACAGTGATACAATTCCAAGATGGCCGCCATTTCGTAAAAATGGCCAGTTTTCAAATGGCCATATCTCGGCCAATATTGTGAAAATTACTTTTAAATTTCAGATTTGAGGGTTTCACTACTATGTCTATCTATGATAAAATTAAAAAAAAAAATCTGTGACTATGATGCAACACCCATTGGTTGAATTCATGTGGAATGACCCCCATATTAAAATCAGGAATAAGAACTTGGAATGAAACCCTGTGTATTTTTTATTGAAAAATCGGACTGCAATCCTGATTTTCAATACAAAAAATGTTCACTCTTTTTTACTTTTTAAAATTTGCCTAAGATTTTTTAAAAAATAATTTATATAAATCTAATATAGTTTTTTGTTAGTTCATCAATGCATTTCAAGTTTTGTAAATTTGATATTGTAAACTGTGTTTAAATGAATCATAACCAACACAAGTGCTAACTTTAATATCTGGGGAAAAAAAAAAAAAGCATTATGATTTTATTCAGTAAATAGACCAATTCAATTAACCAAAGGTTATTTTTATTGACAATTCAAAACCCTCCTGGAGCAAAATTTTGGCTGTGTTACTAACTACTAACTATAAGTATTACTGAAATTACATTTTTAGCAGTGTTTACATGGTGTGTTCATTACTTGAAAATTGCTAATTTACCATCCCTGTAATGGACACTCCTTCTTAAAACCTAAAAAAAAACCAGCAGAATTTTGAAACATTATTTTCTGTTTCGTGATTGGTTTGATAAAAAATGTCAAGAATAGTCCAGATTTATAAAACACGAAAAGGGGAATTATAAAAAAAATAAAAGTTTAATATAGTTTTTTATAATCAACGAAAAACATCAAGAGGTATTCATTACTGGCACATCACATCTACTCTATATAATTTAAAAAAAAGAAAATAATCAGCTTATTAATAAATAAATAACAATAGCCAGGTTACAATATAATGCAAGGCATAAAATCGCAATTTTGTTGCAACCATGCCAACGTGGTGCGCCTATAAAATCTGTGCCTGTTTTTAAGGTTATGAAAGCTAATCCAAGACTGCAATTAGGGCAAATGAAGTTTTTAAATTATTTTCTTAGGCAGAAAGAGCAAGTAGAACCTCTCACAAGAGTAATTTAAATTTTTTTCCGTACAATTTGCAAATTACAATTAGATACAAATTGCAGCAACAAGAATCCCAGGATTTAAAATAGGAGCTCCTTCTACTAACATAATAGTATATTTTTGATGAATCGTAAGAAGTAGAAATTAAATGTATTAATTTTTTATGAAATTTTCTAATAAAAAATAGAAGTCATTAAAATTAAAAAAAAATACATGAAAAATCTTATTGATAAATAAAAAGATCGATACTAACCTGAAGGAATAGTTCATACAACAAATCTTCGGTCACTTTTTCAGATAGATTACCACAATATAAAGTACGATCTTTATTGTCTGACATTTTGACAAAATAAAAGCGAATAACAATTAAAAATTCAAGATTTCTGCTTAATTTTTTATATAAGTGGTTATGCACGCAGACATAAACAAAATACAAGCAGGAAATATTCTCGAACACAAGAGAAGTCGAAAACTTTCATGAATGATTCAAATCTGTCGTTCACGAAATTGTTTCACCTGTATCTCATTCATATGATTCTGTTCTCAAACGACAATCAGGTCGCGCGCGCGAAAAGGAGATTGAAAAATGTACTGAAATGACTCTAATCGAGCATGCATGTTTTGACGAGGGAATGGGAATAAATAATAATTTGAATGTCTCTTTGGCCATAGCTGAAGATATGATTCTGCTATACAGCCAACTGTGATTAATACATTCTATGGGGTTTTTAAAGTATCATTTGTTTCTGAGTCATAAAAGTACGAAATAATTATTTTATTTTCTTATTTCAACATAACCTGTTCCATAAGGGATACTTCCTTGTGATCGGGCGACTGGTTCTGTTCCGTGAACAGAACTTTTCTTTCTACTTTCTGCCGGTATGGCTCTATGAGCAAAATCAATCAGCACAAGGGGTCGATCAGTTCGCCGCGAATCTGCGGAAAAGGGATTTTTTTATTTTAAAATTAAACAATATTCAAAAATGGTCATTTAAAATTTAATTCCAAAAATGATGTCCCAAATTGTGAATTTCCGTTTTATCGATTCGGGGAAATATTTTAAAATAAAAAATGAATCGAGTGACAAAGTTCAGAACAATATTCATAATTCAGAAACCGAAACAAAGTTAAGTACAAAATTATTACGTTTTGATGCCATGCCTAGACATTTGCAGTTTAATCCATTTGTTCACACCGGCTATAGACCACAAATGAATGCCTGGGAATGTATTGCAAGCCTTACGTATTTACACAATGAAACTATTAATATTCTTTCTCATGGTAAGATCTTGATGATTACATTTTTCTTACTTTCTTAGAAACTTACAAAATCATTGTTTTTAAATCCAATTGCCTATTTTATTTTTATCTATGATTTAATTTATACAATTATTTTATTGAAGACACAGAAGCGCATTCAGAACTTTACTATTGCTTTTCAATTGTATTTTAATTTCTTCAGTTCTCTAGCTAAAATAATAATAGAAATGCTTATTCATTCGTTTTTTCCAAACAAATTGACAGAAAGAATATATTTTTTTGAAATTGATCCTTTATATGCTTAGTAATTCAAATCCAAAAGTATTGATCCAAATCTAATAACCCCTTTAAAACGACAATTTAATAACTAATAACCTAAATTAACACAATCACAAATTTAAGAGCTTTAAACAAGTAAATAATCTCCAAGTTCTCAAGAAAATTTACTGAAAAAGCCTTAAACTGCTATCAGATTCCCCAACATTTCGTAAGACTTTTGAGCCAACACTTGATTTCCTCCAACTTTTTGCGAAATATCCTCCCAACACCCAGTGTGATAGCAGAGTTTCCCCCAGGTTTAAAAAAGGGCAGGGCGCTATTGTTCTGAAAAGGGCACTTTTTACATTTTTCAGGGCACTTTTTACATTTTTAAGGGCACTTTTTCATTTTTAAGGGCACTTTTATAGAGTTCAATCTAGAATCTAGCGGTTCAAAAAGTGGTGAAAAAACAAATTTCATCAAAAAGTTGAAAAAAAAGGGTAAAATTTGTTATAAGATTGCAAAAAAAATGGCCAATATTGTCAAAAGATCAAGAAAAAACGCCGTTTTTTTTTTTTTTTTTTGACGAAATTACCCATTCTACGCGGGACGTGTATGAGGCTATATTTTGCGTTCCGTCGCCAAATTTTTACGTAATTTACGCGCTTTTGCTCGTTCGGATCATCGCTCGAGAGCTGCGTTTTTTCAAATAAGGGGCAAGAAGGGCGCTATTTTTTTTGAATGAATGACAAGAGGGGCGCTAGTTTTTGAATGAGGGGCAAGAAGGGCGCTATTTTTTAAACTAGACGGCAGGAGGGGCGGAGCGCCCCCCTGAAACCCTCTGGGGGAAACTCTGGTGATAGCAAACTGCAGTGTCTCCCCAACTTTTTTCCACAGTTCTGAAAAAGTCTGGGCTAGCTTAGATTTTTCATCGAACATTTCAACGAATCACAGATAAGCGATTGATACGAATAGGAGATAAATATTAACGCCTGGTACTTTTAGGAGCTATGTTTGTCAATCGATCATGAGCCACTAAGTTTGCTAATCCTTCAACAGTTACTTACATTATGTTATTTCTTATTAAAAACAATAATTATAATAAAGATCGATATTTGTGTATGTTTCCATTTTCTAAAGAGACTGCTGTATTTTTTTCCAGCTTTTGAAGAAATTAGTATTTTTTCGTAATCATTTGGCAGAACTTGTTTTTTATAAAATCCTCTGGTGAAATGTTTTTTTTTTTTCGTGATCCTTTGACGTAATTCTTGTTTTCTCTCTATCTTTGACAAAATTCGCATTTTTTTTCTACAATCATTTGATGAAATTTGTGTGTTTTTCATGATCCATTGATGAAGTTTGGGTTATTTCTGGTTCATTTTTTCACAGTCTTTTGAGGGAATGAGTACTACTCTGTTATCCTGTCGACCAAAATTCTATCGCCAATAGGGTCATTCCATGTCAAATCAACCAAAATAATTTAATATTCAACCTGACCATTCCGATTTCAATGAAATTGCTAGGGATCATTCTCTATGATGATATAAATTGAGGCATATTTTTATTTTTTGTTTATCGCTTTAAATTTTTATACAATTAATTATTTAAATTTTGAAAAATCATCATTTTTTGACTTGCATAAATATTTTCAATTTTGAATTTCTCAAGTTCTATCAAACATAGAAAAATTTTTGACCACTCATTTCAAAGAGGAGTTTATAAGGATTAATTTGATATGCAAGTCGACTGTGTATAATAAAAATAAATAAAACGTAAAATTTTTTAAAATTTAAAATTAAAAAATTTTTTAGATAGTCATTTTTAAAAATTTTGAAAAAATTGTATGTTTTTTGTAATATTATAAGCATAAGCTTTAAATTCTGAAATTTTTAGAGTGGGGTCTCAATGGGATCAGGAGTTATTAAATAAAAGCAAAAATTACCATTAAAATAGCAATTTAATTCTATCTATTTTGTTATTTATTTATGATTTGTATGGTAATTTTCAGCTTTTATTTCATAACTCCTAATCCCATTGAGATCCCACTCTAAAAATTTCAGAATTTTAAGCTTATAATATTACAACAAACTTACATTTTTTTCAAAATTTTTAAAAATGACTATCTAAAAAAATTTTAAACTTTAAAAAAATTTAAATATTATTATTTTTTTTATTATACACAGTCGACTTACATATCAAATTAAACCTTATAAACTCCTCTTTGAAATGAGTGGTCATAAAATTTTGTATGTTTGATAGAACTTGAGAAATTCAAATTTGAAAATATTTATGCAAGTCAAAAAATGATGATTTTTCAAAAGTTAAATAATTAATTCTATATAAATTTAAAGCAATAAACAAAAAATAAAAATATGTTCTAATTTATATCATCATAGAGAATGATCCCTAGCAGTTTCATTGAAATCGGAAAGGGTCAGGTTGAGTTACTGGTTGATTTGGCATGGGATGACCCAATAATGGATGATCGTGAATGTCAATTCAGTGACATTAAATATGATACACATGTTTAAAACATCATTAAGTGATTTTTATTTTGACTTTTTATTTGTATTTTTATTAATATTCTACTAATTATTTGTTTTTTTTTATTTAAAATAAAAATTACGTCAATATGTATAACTTGGCTATTAGTTCGTCAATTTGTATGATTTTGTTTAATTGGTCAACAGGATAACAGAGTAATACCGAGGAAATTATGGTTTTTTTTTTTACAATTCTTTGGTAAAAATCTCATTTATTCCATTTTCTTTTTTGACGAAATTCACGTTTCTAAGCAATCCTTTAACAGAATTATTTTTTTGCAAACAACTGATAAAAATTACTGTTTCAGCGACCATTTGTCCAAATTCGCAATATTTCTCCTTTATATCTTTTCATGTCTGGATTTTCAGACTGATGACTTATTTTCATAATTTTCAGGAAATTTGGAGCAAAATCGCATCTGATTCGCTAATTGGTCATGGAAAATAACACTAATCTTGTAAATCAATTACAAAAAGAATTGGTCAATTGGTTGCACAAAAATTGTAAGATGGTCGCTGGAGTTTATTGTAGTTTCAAAGTGTATAATTTTCCAGAAATTTACAGAATTTTTTGGATAGGGGTCATGCGCCCACAATATTATTTTGGATGGGTTTTCAAAATTTTGGACACTAATTCCACACTGAAATTGGAGCTCTGTTGATATTATGTAGGGTAGATGTAGATGTGCCAGTAATGACACTTCTTGATATTTCTGGTTCATAGAAAAAAAAAAAAAAAAAAACTTAAATATTTAGCTTTAATTATTTTTTTTCTCAACTCTCCCTTGCATGTTTTATAAATCTGGGTTATTTTTGACACTTTTAATGAAACCAGTCAGGAAGCAGAAAATATTGTTTCAAAGTTCTGCTGGTTTTCAGGTGAAAATTTTAATCAAGATGCAAAGATTACTTCATGTAATAAATTTTATATATTCTTTATTTCCTCGCAAAATATAAATGTTTTTGTTTGGATGGCAATAAAAATCCTTGAATTTTATGTACTAATGGCAATTTACAAATATTTATTTATTTTAAAGGTTTTAAGAGGGGGTATGGTTAATTTAGTCATTTTCCAGAAATGGACACCCCATGTAAACATTGCTAAAAATGCAATTTCAGTACTGTTTATATTGCATAAAATGTTTTGACTTAAATGAAAACCAAAATAATCAAATTTAATTTTTAAATTACATTTACCAAAAAGTAAAAAGTAATAACATCAACATTTTTACAAATAAGTAGCTGCTTTTAAGTATTTTATGTGGTTAAAAAAATTTCAATATTTTACCCCCCCCTTTTTTTTTTTTTTAAATGTAATATAACTTTTGCCTTGCATATTTTATTTGGCAATCAAACCACTCAAAAAGCAGAATATATTTGTTTAAGGGCATATTCAAAGAGGGGCTCTGGGCTTAATACCCCGCCATTTAAATAAAAAGCACTAAGTTACAAAAGCTATTAAAAATCTATATTTTCTGTCTTAAATGTTTCCTTATTCATCTCTGACCAAAAAAAAAAAAAAGAAAAAATTGTATATTAATGAAAGTTATAGTAATCATAAAACTAGTAAATCTGCAGACCAGTGGCAGGGTGGGTGGGTGGGGGGGGGGGATCATGGGGAATAATGCAATTCTTTTCAAAGGATCACAGAAAAAACACAAATTCTGTCAAAGGATTATGGAAAAGCACAAGTTTTGTCACATGATCGCAATTTTTTTTTTTTTAAAAATCAACTGAGGATCGCACAAAAAATGCAGATTTCCTCAAAGTATCCTGAAGAAAACCGTAAATTCTGTCAAAGGATCATTAAAAAAAACTTGCAAATTCCATTAAAGGATTGTGAAAAACGAAAAAATCAAATTCTGTCAATTAATCACAAAAATAAAATTCAAATTTCGCCAAAGCATGGCGGCAAAAACACTTAATTAAGGAGAAGAGTTTCCAGCTCTGCTACGACTTTTTAAAAAATCTGTGAATTTCAGAAATTTTTATTTATTTATTTTTTCTCAGAATCACTGCTTGATTCAAATGTAGATAAAGTGTTTTTAAATTTAACTGTGATTATCAATATTGGAAAAAAGTTTTTGTTTTACTAAGAAATTCCCAAGTTTTAATTTTATTTACATATAAAGTGCACTTTTCTATTAATTTCTAAATATTGCAATAATTAGAAAAGTTTTACAATCAGTTTTGCAGTTGCTTCAATTATCATAGAGATTAAGAACTTCAATAATTTTAAATAAAAACAAGTATTTGTGCTTTTCTAAAAAGTAGCATACTATGTTACAGTGATGTTAAAAGCGAATTTTAGAAAACACAATTAAA
Organism: Maratus speculifer; assembly: GCA_964019185.1. Lineage (NCBI taxonomy): Eukaryota > Metazoa > Arthropoda > Arachnida > Araneae > Salticidae > Maratus > Maratus speculifer. Next base: position 318,218,719 of record OZ025296.1, on the reverse strand, counting down.
TATTTTCATTTGACACTTATCTTTTATTCCCCAATTTCTATTGCTGCTTGAAACTATTTTTTCCCATTATCAATAATGTAACACAATACTTTTGATTTTTCCTGTATTTGAACTATAGATCTGATTTTCATAAAATTTGCAATGACTTGAAAATATTATGCAAAAATTATATTCAAAATAATTCGATCGGATAGTTTTTCTGTTGTTATATGCTTACGGACAGATGATTATACGTGTTTACATAATTACAAATGCACCAAATAAAATGTATATATATTATAAAGATCGATATGAGGAATATTAAAACTAATTATGTCTTAATAATCAATTAAGTATGATTAAATATTTATTATAAAAATGAAATATATTTTTCTTAAATTATTCAATGAAATTTGCCTCATAAAAGTATATTACTAATTACATAAAAATAATAAAATAAAGAAGTTTTATTTCAGGTTTAGCCCGACTTAATAACAAAAAAAAAACTTGATTAATAGATAAATATATATTGTGTATTTAAGAAGATTGTTATTATTACCAATGATATTATCAATACCTTGAATATTTTCAGAAAAAAATTTATTCTTCCTTAATGAAAAAACATGAATACAGTAATATTGACTGAAATTGCAAATTAAAACATGTATGAAATTGATATAAAACTGTAAAAGTCCAATTTTGTCCATATATATCTGAACTGAATGTTTCATTGTTTACATCTGTAAATTATGTACGGATTTTAGACTTGTGGATTTTAGGGTTGCGGATTTGAGAGAGCCTACTGTATTTTAAGAAAATCTCTTTGTTAATTGTTTGATTGGGAACTAAAACGGCCTATAGAGGTGCTGCTTGCAGCCTTCACTACAGTATAATTTTCTCTTTAACTAATGTTAAATCCCATTGAAACAATTCTTTATTGTAAATGCACTTAAAAGTTTTAGATATTCAAATTCGTGTAATTTTTACTTTGTCATATAAGACAGAACACAAATGTCACAGGAAATCTGAAATTATGCAGAAGAATAATTACTTTAAACAAATTTAAAATGCATGTAATGCAATGTGCTTACACAGCACTATCCTGAAGCTAGAAGTTGCATCTTTTCTCCACCAGATGGTGTATTAACCATATATACTCGCATATAAGTCGAGAAATTTTAGACAAAAAAAGAATTTCAAAGTGGGGGAGTCGACTTATATGCAAGACCTAAAAAAGAATCTATAAATAAAAAAAAAAAAAAAAATACTTTGCTAGCAAATTGGTGCTGCAGCACCCCATTGTGTTTATGGAGTACAAAATCCAAAATCTGGAACCCTTCCAACCTCGATGAATTTAACATCATTTTTAGTTTATTTTTCAAAAAAATAATCTACCCTACCTTGTTGCAAAGAACAAAAAAAAAAAAAAGTGTGTGTGATTTATGTAATTTCGAAACAATTGAGAGAAGTTAGTTTTTTTCGAAACGATTCTGAGGAATCGTTCCTTTTCAGAGTCGTTTCATTTCGGAACGAGTCAGAGGAATTGCTCCTTTTTGGAGTCGTTTCACTTCGGAATGAGTCCGAGGAATTGATCCTTTTAGGAGTCGTTTCATTTCGGTTTGATTCTGCGAATTCGTTCCTTTTCGGAATCGTTCCGAAAAGGACGGATTCTTTTTTACAGACTGGGATCGTTCTTTTAGTTCCACTGCCGGAATCGCTCCTTTTGAATCATCCTCAGCAAATGACACATCTCTATTAAAAAACTGATTAAAGTTAACGTTAAAACGACTTATTCAGCAAAAAGTAAGTTTAAAATAAGTAGCATGTTATACTGTTGTTTTTACACTCTTGAAATCAAGAGCAAACTGCATTCGAGCGTCATTATTTCTCGCTGCCAGCAGGCCTATATTTCAAAATATGCGACTTCTTAATGTTCCTGAAGTTATTTTGCTATTCACGGCTGTTGAAGGGAAGTTTGACATCATTGCGCACGACATGCATTCAGTACTTTTCAGCCAATGGCGTTTTACATAATTTTTTCTTTTTCAATGGCAGCACTTGTTATGTAGAAATTCTGTTTGTTTGTATGTATGTATAAATAAATTTTATTTCTTGCATAAAAAAAAAAGAAAAAAAATAGAAATTTTTTATTTTTTTTGTTTTTTTTTATTTGAGGGGGGTCGACTTATACGCGAGTATATACGGTAAGCACTTGAATCGCCAATAATTTTGCATTTATCTATGTAAACTAATCTTTATGGCCATCAATGACTGATAAACAGGGTGGCTACAGAAATGGTGAAAAAAAAGTTCCCTGATTATCTGTGTATTTGATTTTCCTGATTTTTATTAATAAAAAACATATATAGTGCTTTTTTTTTTTTTTTTTTTTTTTTTTTTTTTTAATGTATGCTGCTTTCTCATATAACACATTTATCCAACTTGCAAATATTTCTTTTGGGAGGAAAAAACGAAAATTGCACAGTATTTCACAGTTTTGTAAATCCAAACTCAAATGTAGCCAATTGGTAATCAGAAAATTTCATTTTCTGAAGAATGCTTAATTCTAGGACTTTTGAATTTGCTACATCTGATGTGTTAGCTAATTAGATAAAACCTGTCATTTCACCTGGTCAGATCATGTTAATGTACCATTTAAAATTTTCAAAAAGGCTGAAATTGTGTTCATTATAAGTGCTTTCCAGAATAAAATGAGGAAATCTGATCACCTCAATTTGTATTAAGTATAAAAGAAATTATATATACCGTAAAATACCGTTAATCCGCCCCCCCGAACGAAAAGAAAAATCGTACAATAGTTAGGGGAGGGCGCTTACACGGGATTTTTTCACGATCGTTCAACAAAATTTATAGGAATGAATCATCATGAAATGAATGAATCGTTGAATGAATCACAAATTTTTATACTTGAAAAAATTTGGGTTTTTTTAAAAAAAAAAGTAAATTCTGTCGAAAAAACGCAGAAAAAGGGAGAAATTAGTAAAAAAAGCCAAAACAAGCATGAAATCAATTAAAAATCTTGAAAAAACGCACAATTCATCAAAGATTCATGATTCGTTCATTTCAAAATGATTGATCTCGCTCTCAATCGCCTTTGAGAATCGGGAGGGAGGGCGCTTTCTCGGGATTTTTTGAAAATTTCAAATTCTTTATAAAGTGGGGAGGGGGCGTTTGATCGGGAAGGGCGTATTAACGGTATTTTACGGTATTTTTTTAAATGTTGAAGAAGACTATATGTGTATCCCTGATTTTCGAGTATTTTTTTTTTTTTTTACTAAAATTCCTTAATTTTTCCAAATTGATAAACTTTCCTAATTTTCAGAATATGTAGCCATCTTATATAAAAATTATGTAATTTAATTGCTATATCCGCAAAATTTATGAATACTGACTTAACTTTTATAGATGAATAATTAATTTGTAGTTGTGTTAAATATATATGTATTTTAAAGGTTTGCCACTTCTGTATGCAATATGGAGCCTGCCTAATTTATTGCCTTGGAATGAAATGCCACTGCCAGTGTTACCTTACTTCCATGCTGCAGCAACTATCTGTCCTTGGCTTGGGAGCTCTATTTATCACCTATTTATGAATCATTATTCTGGTCATCCAACATATTATAGGCTGTTGCAGTGGGATGTCGCTGGTGTTTGGGTTACTCAAAGTTGTGGTAAAATTAATCATTTTATTTTAAACATGGCTTCAGATTTTTTAACTTTCATCCAGTGTTGAATTCAGACCCCCCATCCTGGAAAATTTAAAATTTTGTGTTTTCAGTTATCTAAAAGTGTAATTTCCTCCTTGGAATTCTATAATATCCCCCTCTGTTCCAGGGCCATAGCTAAAAAAACATTTCGGAAGGGGGATTTAGGGCCATGAATTTCAATCTTGACTCATTTAAATTTTTTTTTTTTTTTTTTTTTTTTTTTTTTTTTTACGATTTGAATAGAGACTAATATTAAGAGGCTACTTCAGTCAAATGAAAAGACACATTAGCTAATGCTATGGAAGAAATTTTTAAAGATATCTTGGTTTGCATTTTGATATTTTTTACATTGGATAGCTGAGTTTTATCTATATGCATTCCATTTTTTACTTATTCAATTTTGATTGCAGATATTTTTCATGAGGATGCTTTCACTTTCGAAACCAGTTCCTATAATGAAAGTGTCCGCATTAAAAATATCTGCAATCAAAATTGAAAAAGCAAAAAACAACCTGCATACTAATCAATCTCAGCTATTCAGTGCAAAAAGAAATCATTTTAAAACGTTGAAATGCAATCGAGGTATCTCTAAATTTCTTCCACAGGATTAGCATTAGGGAATAGTCCCCCCCCCCCATTTAATTGAAGAAGTCTCTTGAGAATTAGTTTTATTGCCAATTCAAATAATTCAGTTTAATATAATTACAAAAGACATTTTAAGCCTGTTTCATTGCAAATAAAGTTATAATCTGATTTAGATACTTCTTCCATGACGTATTTTAGATACTTTCAAATGATTTATTGCCAAAAATGCCTTCCCAGAAGCATATGTCGGAACAGCTTAAAATGAATTCCATTATGTTTTTCAGGAATTTCAGCTAAACAAGTCTGAGGGTTTGAATTGGGATGCTATAATCATTTTATTGTAAAGCATTAACATTCTGCTTTTGCAGAGTCAAATTCTAAAAAAATTGTATGAATTTTAAAGATTTATTAAAAACTGCATTTATTTTTTTTTAACACACTAACATAGTGATGCACAACCTTTTTGCTAGAAAATCGTTTGCCACCAGAATATTTGAAAAGTGGTGTTTGTTTTCTTTAATAGCAAAGTTTGTGTCACTATTATAAGGAAAATTATTCTGCATAAAATTAGTGGTATGAGTTTGGCCCGCGGGCCACAGGTTGTGCACCTCTACACTAACAGAATTCAATGATAACAATATATTGGTATTGAATTTTGAATCTTGACTATAGCTGATTTTTGAAATTTTTTAGATGCTTTCAATTAATTTATTACCAGAAATGTCTTCCCAGTAATGTATGTTTGAACAACTATGTGTATATTTAAAATGAATTAAATTGCATTTTTCAGGAATTAGAACTGGACAAGTCTGAAGATTTGTATTGGGATGCTGTAATCATTTTATTATAACAACATTAACAATTTGTTTTACAGGGAGAATTTTTTAAAAAAGTACGAATTTTAAAGATTTAATAGAAACTGCATTTTTTTTTTTTTATGTACTAACAAAATTCAATAATACAGATATACTTGGGTTGAATTTTGAATCTTGACTATAGCTGATTTTTGAAATTCAGCCATCTTGAATGGCAGTTAATGGCATATTTACATTCACCCCCAAAAAAATTTCGAAGGACGATCAAACCCTGGTGATCATTGACTACAGCCCTGTCCCCCCCCCCTTCCAGTACTACAGAAATCCCTACTGGAGAAAAGTGTCTGAATTCAACACTAATTTAATGCATAAATGCTTGTTTTCTTTTGTTCATTTTTTAAGTGATAGTGTCTTCTCATACCAAGAAGAGTTTAATGTGTTTATCTGTTTATGTTTATACGATATCAAAAAAGCAGACATGTCAAACATTGACATTTTTACAAGAAGGGTAAATTACTTTTCCCAGGCCTTCCTCCTTCCTTTGATATCTTATGTTTTTCCCCTTCTTTTTGTATAGAAAATATATAAGATGTGTAAAATCCTTCTCCTAATTAGAAAATCTGTTACTTTTTAATTACACCAGCATCATTGCTGCCAAGCATAATAGTTTGTATAAAATGAAACTTTTGAAAATAATAATAATAACACTGTTAGTATGAAAGTATCAAAATGCATTAAAAAAGTATAACATTTAAAAATTATGTATGTTCATGAACTATTTTATTAAACAAATACAAATGAATGCTTAAAAGAACAAATAAATACTATGCAATAAAATAATTAACTAAAACTCAACTTAAACTGCAGGCATGAAATTGGAAACATCCCTTAGCATTCACGTAAACAGTTCATTTTTTAAAATGAAGATGTCACTACATGAACTCTGAGATAGAGTTGCAAATGATGAAAAATGCCACACTTTGCATTTACTGTGCCATTTTCGGATGTCTCATTATCACTCAACAGATTAAGACAGTCAGGGCCCTCCCAAAGACTTTTTATTGGTGGGGGAGAGAACCTTAAATTGCTAAGTCAAAATTCAGTGTTTGCCAACTCGGTGAAAAGCAAACATAAATAGTTCTCGCCGTTTGCCAACTAGTTCCATAATTTTACCAAGTTATCACAATTAGAAAATGTAATATGGTTTTTATTTTAAAAAAGCTTAATAATATTTCTAATTATATTGGTAACTTTTGTCAAATCTATCAGAAATACAAAATATATTAGCTTTTTATTAAGGTTTTGAACTAATTTGCCAGCTTAGTTTGTAAATTTGCAAACTGTAACAGCATGTGTAAAGGTTTAGGGAGACTCCCCCTATCCCACTCTTAGTGAGGCTCCTGATACCAGTGTTGTGTCTTATCACAACAATATGAATTAGAAACTTACTTCATAAATAAAAGGAATTATGCCAGTTATATAATTAATTATTCAACCATCCCTTTAATCTAATGTTAACCTTCTCACTGTTACGAACTGATATATTCGTTCATTCATCTGTAGGTTTCCCTGCAATAGAAGCCATATTCAAATTAATATAATTCTGCAAATATAATGCAGTTTTAAAACAGTAAATTATGATTAATACTCTCAAGGCTTATCTCCTATGTCTAATTAAATTACTTATATCATATTGTAAAAATGAGCTTTTTTTGGATTTTTAAAAAATTACAGAAAAAACTTTAAAATTTTGCCTTTTTGCTCAGTTATTAGGAGGTTAATAATTGGGTTGCATCCTGCCACAACTAATAAATTAATTTATTGTATTGATATTTACATCAGTATCGCCCAGAATGATAGTTTAACTATAAATTATTCATTCTTACAAGTTAAATTAATGTATTGTGTTAACTAACATTAAGAAAAGGCCTAATTTTATCTTTTAACTTTAAGATTGTGATCAATGAACCCAATAAAGTTAATATTAGTTATTTAAATCATTAATTACTAAAAATGAGGTGAAATCCTCAGGAAAATTAAATTATTAAATTCTGTGACAATTATACAACAAAATTTTATCATTAAGTTTACAATCATTCATTGTTCTCTACCAACATAATATATATATATATAAACTAAATATTAATTTCATAAATCATATTCCTAATTAAATATTCATTTTCATATTTATTCTTAATTTAACTTGATATGATAATTGGTTCTGTCATAATTAAATTTCTTCTGGAACTCTATTCAATTGAAAATTTCCAATCATTAGAAGGGTCAGAAAATTTGAAGTTTCTTAAGTATTATTATAATAATAAATACATGTAATTAATTAAATTATTATTTTACATTACTGAAGAATTTAATTATATAAAAAGAATTATGTACTTCAATAGATTCTTGAAATAATTGTTAATACAGTAAAACCTCCGAAGAGCGGCCAGCGTTGGGACTGAGTAAATGTGGCCGGTTCTTAGAAGTGACCTGTATATGGAGGTTTTGCTTCAACTTATTAGAAAAATCAAGCAAAACTATTTAACTCAATAAAGTACTTCAAAAAAAGTATTATTTTTTAATTATTTTTCACATTAAATAAATTTGTTAGTTTCATATACTTTGCATATTTCAAACTTAATTTTTTTTTTTTCAATTGATAGGATAATATCTGTGGTGTTATTGTACAAAACTTTGTCGTTCTTATTTAGAGCAAAAAATTTAATGTCTCGAACATTTGCGAAGACTTCTTCATAAGACTTTAATTTGGTCTCTTTTTCAATTTCCACTACATCCTCACTTAAAATTTCAGCGTACTCTTCTTTCACCAAATCCTTAACCATTTCCGAGATGGTTTCGTAAGTGCTGATATGAGTAGATGATTAATTATAAATAGAAATAAATTTATTTGGCGTTATGTTGGTAATTTTTGCTGTTTTAAATAATGCATCTAGTTCACTATCACTAAGATCTTTATTTGATTGTTTTCAAAGATGTTGCAAAATTTGGAAGTTTCTAAATAACAAATTAAACATCCTAAAATTTAAAAAAATTAAACATATATATCTTTTTTATTAAATATCAAAAATAAAAGAAATAAAATGATGAATACAGGTGCGTGCCAAGAGAAAATTACGCCCGGGGAAAAAAGTTTTATTTTTGTGACCCACTACCCAACTTTTTCTTGTGACAAGCCAAATAATGACATTGGTAATATAAATTTGGTGCCCGCTAAATTTCCGTGCCCAGAGTGACCGCTTTCTTCGCATGGCGCTAGATGAATAGGTGTAATGTCGTCGCAATGAGTGGCAATTCAGAATGCTCTCGGCTGGTTTCAGTGGCTGTGTCAGAGTGAATTTCCCTGGCCGCAGTCTGTTTTCAGAGATGACGGTATTCGGAGGTTTGATCTAATATTATTTCAATACGACTCGTTCGGTTCTATGAAAAAATAGCCGGTTGTTAGAGGTGACCACTTTTCAGAGGTGACCGTTAATGGAGGTTTTACTGTATTCACCTAAAAGAAAGGTACATATCCTATAATAATAAATGCATGTAATTAACTAAATTATTATTATTTTACATTACTGAAGAATTTAATTAATTATTTAAAATAATTCTGTACTTCAATATATTCTTGAAATAATTGTTTATATTCACCTAAAAAAAAGGTACATATCCACACTTTATAAAAAAATAAGTGCACTGCAACTGTTTAAATGAAAACTTGTTAAATATCATTTGTTTATTCATCATATAAATTATAACATATTAAAAGATAAGTAGCAACATAATTCCTTTTCAGAAAACAATCTTAATATATACTTTTAAAGCAATTTACATCGATAATTTTTTTTAAATTTAATATTAATTATATAAAACCTGAGGAAGTACCAAGGCTAACCTTTATTTCTTTTTATTTAATTTCATTTTAAGAAGTGTTTTATTTATAACACCATGCAGGAAAATTGTCATGATAAAATTGGTAAGCAAACTTATTGTTGAGCCGCCCCCTGTAACATGATTTTAGCAGTTGGCTCATAGGTTTATCACTGTGTTTTTCTGCACTTTAATTTGGAAACATTGGGTGCCGGAAAACACAATGATAAGCTTATGAGTCAACTGTTAAAAATCAGCTTTTTAGGTGTTTCCCACCAAGATATGACTTGGCAGACTGATTGCACTTTAATATGCAAATTGGGATTTAACTAATCCTAGATTTTCATATACTGCTTAATTCATAAAGAATTTTGTCAATTAGTGCAGTGAACACTGAATTTTTCATAGTTAGCTATTCTTACATTTCTCTTCACAAAATTCAACAGAAAACTTTTTCTTATTTATTTTTCTCATTTACCTGAATTTTGCACTATTACTAATTAACTGTTTAGAACAACACAAAAGAACTTTCTATTTTGTTCCTATGTGTTTTTATATTAGCTAGACATTGAGGGCGTATGCTGTACACATCATCTCATTTTAGTAATCAGCTACCATGACATAACTCCTTATGTCGTTTTCTACACAGTAATGGTTCCATATTTGAACCAGATTGGTCTGTCTTATGCAATTGATTTAATAGAACAGTGGTCGAAGGTGAGTTTTATGGAATAAACATTTTAAGCAGCATAGTCTTTACTGACAAAATTAAGTCTGGAGGTCAAGAAGTTAAGGAATATTTCACTGTGGAAAATATTTTCAAAATGAGTTACGCTCTAAAACTTGCATTGTGTAGTTTTATTACAAAATGAGTGGTGATCTTTGTAAAACATTAAAAGTGATGTTTTCTGTAAAACATTAAAAATGATGTTATGCATTATACAACAAGCCAAAAGTAAAAATATTCTGCTGCAGTGTTCAGTTGGGAATATTTGGTCCAATTAACTTAAGGCTATCCTATCCTTGGTTTTACTGTCCCTTGTAAGCACAATGTCTGATATTTAAAGCATTTTTAATGTAATGTTTGCTGATTAATATCTTGTTTTAAAAAGCTTAGAAGCAATGCTGTTTAAGAAGAATGAATTTTCTGGATAAATATGAAATTTACATTGGGTTTAAATCAAATAATGTTAATTTGTAAACTCATCTGAAAATCTCTGGTATTTTATGTATTCATGATTTTGTAATATACTGCATTGAATGAGTGATCAGGGTTCGCACAGACTCCTTGGACTCCTTAGAAACTACTTAGAAATGAAAACGTTCCCAAGTAGTACTTAGAACTACTTGGATAAACAAAATACTCCTTAGAAACTCCTTAAATTGTATTGCGGTTTTGCACGCAAGCAATATTGCTCCCGAACAAGAAAAAAAAATCGCAATTATAAAACGCACGGTAAACCCTTTATGCGCGTCATTCATCAGAAGCACAGCAGGGATGCCGCGGACGCGCTATAGCACGTAAAATACACAAAAAATAGGCGATGAGGCGCAGTAAAATAGCTCTTACGCGTCCCGTGGGACGCCTAATTTCGTTAAAAAAAAACACATAAAAATGGCGACTTTCGTTAAAAAATTGCGAAATAAGGACTATTTTTCGGTAAATTTCGTCAGATTCACGAAAAAATGGCTAATTTTCTCAAATTTCGAAAAAATGCAGAGATTTCCTCAAAAAATCGCGAAAAAACGGCAAATTTCGTCTAAAAATCGCGATAAAACGGCAAATTTTGTCAAAGAATACGTGAAAAACGACGGATTTCGTCAAAAAATCGTGATAAACCAGCAATTTTTGTCAAAATTTTGATAAAACGACACATTTCGTCAAGATACGCGAAAAATGGCCATTTTTGTCACAAATTGTGAAACTTCTTCAAAAGATTCGCGAAAAAATGGCTAAGTATGTCACAAATCTCGAAAAAAAACCGGCAAATTTCCTCAAAAAATTGCAAAAAAACAAAAAATTTTGTCAAAAATTCACGATAAAACGACAGATTTCGTCAAAAAATCGCGAAAAAACGACAGATTTATTCAAAAGATTCGCAAAAAATGGCTAATTTCGTCACAAAATCCCGAAAAATAGCTAATTTCCTCAAAAAATCGCGAAAAAACGACAAATTTCGTCTAAAAATCGCGAAAAAAACGGCAAATTTCGTCAAAATATTTGTGAAAAATCGGCAAATTTCGTTAAACAATTCTCGAAAAACGTAAATTTCGTGAAAAAAAATCCCGAATAAACGGCAGATTTCGTCAAAAGATCGTGAAAAGGCGCAAATTTTGTCAAAAGAGCACGGAAAAAAAAAACTTAATGCCTGAAGTAAATTTTCCTGTTCCAAAAGCTAATTTTCTTGCTTCAAATTTTTTTTTTTTTTTTTGCTGCTCTAAAAACGGATTTTTGTGATTCACTATCCATTTTTGACTGCTCCAAGTCTTTCTGAGTAAATGTGACTCAGGAAAACACCCATTCATTAAACAAAAAGTCTGATCATTTTACCCAACAAAAGTTTTTTTTTTTTCAGCAAAAATGGCTTTTTCTATAAATCAGTCTTGCCCCTTTTTTTAAAAGAAATGCAAACAATAGTGATACTTGTTATCTTCTACTTTCAAATGTTCATTATTTTATTGTTAAATTTGTATCTTGCAAATTTATTTTTAAAGAAGTAAAGAAAATTTCTCATAATTTTAAACACAATTAATATTGGTTTTATATTTTTATTTATTATTAGAACAATAATTATTGAATTTCATTTTTCTAATGCAAATGAACAAGTTCAATTTTTGCATCTAAAAATATGACTCATTAGTGGGGATCCACTTTTGTTAAAAAGGCACCCAGGATTTTTCAAGTCCTGCAGCATCCCTGGATTGTTTGGAATCATACTAATAGCCACCAAAGTGTAACGAAATATGGCAGATAAAATGCTAATTAAGTCTGAAGACCGTGGGAAAATGTCGATTTCGTCTAAAAATTGCAGTTATAATGCCGAATTCGTTAAAAAATCGCGGGAAAAAATGACGATTTCATCAAAAGATTGCGGGAATAAAATGGCGTTTTCGAGAAAAAAATCATATAAAAATGCAAATTTTGACTAAAAATCCTCGAAAAAACATAGATTTCATAAATAAGAAAAACAGGAAAACACCGATTTTATCAAAAGATCGCAAAAAAAAATAACGATTTCGACAAAAGATCGTAAACAATCGCCAATTGTGCTAAAATATCGCAGATAAATCGCCGATTTTATCTGAAGATCGCAGGAAAGCACCGATTTCATCTGGAGATCATGAATAGCCCCCCCCCTTCTTCTTGCAGGGCGGTAACTTGCAGAATCCCTGTGGAATTGGGGCTGTGCAAGTGCATGCCATATAAATAACAACAAAAGTGGCAAGTCTTTAAATTTTTTTGGACTCCTTGGATTTTTTATGTACTCCTTGGATTTTTTCTTCCCAACTCTGTATGAACCCTGGTGATGATCAATGGAAATAAAAGAAATGTGTTTCATTATTCTTAACATTTTTCTTTTATTTTTGTTAAATTGTTTTAATTTTACTAATCAAAGCTAAATCCAAACTTAAAAATTTATGTATGTTTTAAATCTCATTATTTTTATATATTTTTCTTAACTGATGCTTTTATGTCGCTTTTCCATACCTTTTACTTACCCATCATACGTAGTATAGGGTAAATCTTGCAATCATTTTGAAAATCGGAAAAAAAATTTTGACGGATTTACACGTTTCAGATACTGGAGATTCCGAAAAACATATTTTTTTGAAAATTTTTTTTGCCATCCGTCTGTTTGTCTGTCTGTCTGTAATCGCTCTATTTCCCGAACAAATTGAGATAGAGATTTGAAATTTTATATGTACTTAGTATGGTATGTAAGAATGGGACGAAGCCTATTTAATATCAATAACCTCGATTATCCGTAACTATTTTTTTTTTCGGACTCTCGAAAAATTCATTCTGATGAAAGGTATATAAAAATTTTCGAATTTTTTTATTTTAAAGAGTGGATGTAAAAGGCAATAAAGTAACACAAATTTTGCATAAAGAACAAAGTCGATCAAATTATTAGTTGCCGAGATATGTGTAATCCTGTTTTCCGCATTCTTCGATTTTTCATGACCCTGTATTTCAATCAAATTTCAATTCAAAGATATATTTTAATTGGAAATGAGACACTTCATTCCGATGCAGTGAATTGTTAGTTAATATGATTATTAATTTTAGAGTTCTAAGGATGTTTCTTTTATGCAATCCGGTATTACTTGAGTATTTTGGTGTTTTATATAATTTGTCGAATTTGGCTCATCAACAATTCATTAATAAAGCATGACTATGTATATTAAAACTATTTAAATTTGCGTTTAAATTTTATTTTGGAATTGCAGTGCATTTTATAAATATTTTACCCTTGTTTTATTTTCATATTTTATATTATGCATATCCATGATGGGTAAGTATTACGGTGGCCCCCAACGACTAGTTTTTATATGTATTAGCATTTAATATTTTTGTAGCTTAGTGTCATTATTTCTAAGTATTTTTTACATTTTTCAGGTGGATTTACTTCTGTTTTTGTTGGTGTTAGATGTTTACCTTGGCCATTAAGGTATTTGTTGCTTCTCATTTATACGGCATTTGCACTGAAAGCTCTACATGCAGCTGTCTTTGCTGTTGGTCCATGGGAGCGACGTATTAGTTTTGCTGCTATGTTCATTATGCGTCTATTTATTTTACTAGTGAGATATTCGCCATATGGTGGTGGACACCCTGAGGTAAATCATAAATTGTGACTCAATATTTCAGCGTGTGTTTGATTCTTATGTACATTCATTGTTGTCAAAGTGTACTCCTAATGAAAAAGTTAATGATAATGGTAAAATTTAAAAGTGTTTCATTCAGAATTTTCTAACGGCGGCAAAATATTCTGATAAATGCATGCTTTTCTCAACTATTGTAATGGTAAATAGAGTTTTATATCTAAAAGTATGTCAAAGTTTGTAAACTCTGCTGATTATAAAAATCTGTGGTAGGAATGAAAATCTTCTGTGTGTTTGAAATTTTATGCTTTTTTGCATTATAAAAACAAAGATTTTTCTGCTTTTGTAAGCATTCCCTGTCCCCTCCTTCCTATAGTGAAATAGAAGAAAGAAAAACAACAAATCTCTTCCAATTTCAACTTTACTCTGATTTTGTGCACCTTACAACATATTCATCCACATTTATGTTATTTTTAATGACATTAAATCTTTGTTAATGATTTTCTATCATAAGCTTTAAAATGGTAGTCAATGTATTGTTTTGTTTCATTATCCCTTCATAGCATAAATGTTAGCATTTATAATATACTCATTTGATTAAAATTTTAACCCATTAAGACAATGAGAGTAAATTCATTTAATGCAAGTAAAATAAATATCAATGAATTAATATCATTTATTAACTAAGATTAAGTGAGATAAAATTGTGTTAAGTAAGTTTGTCTTTTTGAACTATGATCGTTTTAAATATGTTTCAGCGTAATACACAATAAAGCAGTGGAAGTTTAGTCTTCTCTTTTCATTGTGTTCATATTATCATGCATACTGCTAAGGTATTTTAAGTATAAAAATTTATTAATGGATGCCTTGAATTTCTTGTTTTTTCTGATTCATTAAATTTTAAGTGCAGTACCTAAAGGAAAATTGTATTTTCTAGAACAAATTTTGTGTTTAATCAATGAAAAATTTAAATTATGTCTATTAAATTTGAAAATTTTTTATATCTGAAATACTGCCTTTCTTTACCTTACTTCTTTTGATGGCTGTAAATGTTGGATGAAAATTTAGTTACAACCTATTTTGTATAAATTTGATTTATTTCTCTCTTTTTCTCTCTCACACACACACAAAAAAAAGTGTTAATATTAGTTAGAAATCAAGCCAAATTTGCAAATTTATTTATTAAAGAGAATTTCCTATGAAGCATTCAAATGTTGCCAATGTGTATTTTGAATCAAATGAAATGATTTCCTTTTTTGTTCATTTACTTTTTCAAGATAATCTGGACTGCAATATTCAGTTGGGATTGAAACTTGGGCCATTAAATATAATATTAGGAAATTAACTTGTTGAATATATAACTTTAAAAAAATTATATACATTTGTTTTAAATTTAAACAGCACTACAGAGGGTGTTTATACATTTTTTAGATGATTTTCATGTGAATTATTTTTTTTACATAAAATATTTGTGCTTTGAAGGTTCAATTCGGTAACCCTTATTCTGAACTACCTTTCTGTATTGTAATTTTCATGATACCAATGCCTTTTGTAATTTTGAAAGTTGTATTTTGGATGAATAATCTTAAACAGCTTTCCGAAGTCCATGAAGAGTTGCAATTGGACATTTAGACAACACATTTTTTAAAAGTCCAAGATGGCACTGGGAGAAAAAAGATTGTATTTCATGTTTTGAAGATTGGGAGTAAAATAGATTTCTGATAGTATGTAAAGTTCATCTTAACATTTTTCTCTACTCTTATTTGCCATTATATACAAAGTTAGCTATAATCATAAATCCTTAGCTAAAACATTCTTTTGATACATTGAATTCTGTTTTAAGTTTTTTTTTTCTCCTCTTTGATAATAATATACGAATCTCTTTTATTTCAACTATTTAAATTGACACAAATTTGATTTATTGGGATCTATTCCCATTTTTTTCTCCCCGTAAATGTTTCTAATAAAGAGTTCTGCATCATATTCTGTGTTTAGTGGTATGACATGAAGGAGTATTTTTGGCCTTTTTTAAATTGAAATGTGTGTAGGCATAGCCTACAGAATATCTCCCCCGCCTCCTTCCCAACCTTCATGCTTTCAAAGGAAAAAAAGATAAAAGCAAAACTACTAAATTCCATTTTCCATCCAAAGAAATTGTATTAAATACTCAAAGTTCTTCCCCCTCCCCTTCTTATTGATGTATTTCATTAATTTGTGGCTGAAATAATTTCTTGTCATTCGCAGCATTCATTTCTATGCATATGACTTTCAAATCGCATTTATGTATTGAGGGACGCCAACAGGTAACAACAGATAATATTGTCTGTCTGTCTCCTTTGTGTTTTTTTGTGTGATAGAGCATCACCTGATCATTTGCTTATATTTATTTTTCTTAATAAGTTTTATATGCAATAGTTATATATAAGCATTTATGAGCTAGGATTCAGCCTTTACACTTTCTCAGGTTAGTAGACATATCGTTTAGGTTTTATTAAAATTTTGGTATTTATTTATTTTATCTTTGTGATTTTACTGTTTATTATTTAACTATTTTTATGACATTGTTCCTTCCCATACATTTGGCTACAGAGTCATTTTCTTTTTCTTATCACTTATTTTTATAAATTGCCTTGCTTTTCGATCTGCAGAGTTCTGATTCGCTAAATTCTTACAATTTCATTGCCTGCTAGCGTTGTACCTGCTAGTAAAAACCATCTCAAAGATCTCACATTCACATCTGCTCTTTTTTGCAGCTTCCTAATTCACTGCCCTTCTTTCTCATTGGTTATCGAAACTGGCTGTTGGGGCCATTCTTGTAAATATAGTATTATAGCTTTTACACTATTTTTATATTTTACATACATATGGCTCCTATAGAACCTTTTTTCTTTACGCTCAGTCTACCCACCACTTTCAACCTATTCCAACACTACACAATTTGTACAAATTCCAATCTGCTTAATCATTTGCTTAAATCATCAAGATAATTTGGGTCGAAAATAAATGATAGCATTCTGACCACCATAGGAACTTGTGTCATTTTTTATTGTTTCTACATGCAATAAGTCTTGCTAGCCATTGCCAACCAACACAATATTTTTTTTCTTTTTTTAGTATAGATTACATTTATTCTGATTTCAGTGAAATAATGTTATCTAGTATTTGCTTGCATCTGAAATAAAATAAATTTAAAAGCTATGTTAAACCTAAATAGATTGGAAGCTGTAAGCTTTAATGTTGTTTTTTCCCTTTTCTTATTTAAATAAAAATTCTCTAATCTCAGCTGTAATTAGTTTTATCTATAATTTCATTTTGTGAAATAAATTTGTTTTGTTTAAAATTTTGGTTTGGTTTTCAGGGATTTTCATTGTATCTAAGAGCTTGAATGATTTCTATTTATTGAGAATGGATTTATTTATTGATGATTCTGATCTTCCATGACTGATGAAGGTATACTAGCTGTACTTTATCTTGTTTCCTTGTGCTCTTGTTAAATTTCTTCAGCTTTCCTCTAACAGATTTATTTTTGGCTAAGCATACTCTATTTCTGTGACTTCTGTCTTTTCCTATCATTTTTTTTATTCTATCCTGGGTTTTGCTGGCTTTTATCTAATGCTTTTCTTTCATCAGATTTACATCTATTACTCTGCTTATTTATAGTTATTACTAACCAGAGATCAAATATTTCTTGCTTCAGTTGATGAAGTGTTATGTTTTATAATTAGCTTTTACCCCTTTAAACCTGTGCAATTTATTTAGCTTTTGACTAGCTGTTGCTATCTTCATTGTTGTATTATAATTCCTAACAAGATGTATTTGAAAGAAACTGACTGATGGTGAATATCTACTATGTGTATGAACTTATGATTTTTGCCTGATGTATGAAATTTCATACAGTATGTGTAAATAATATTTTATAGTTTAAAAAAAATTGCAAGTGTATATTATCATTCATCTAATTTTTGCATAAAATATTTATAATTAAGCTGATATTATTCAGGACTTTTAAAGCCCCTTCTTATAGTACTAAATTTTCATGATTACAAAACTTAGTTCATATGTTATATAAATTAAATGGAAGATATTTTTGCAATAAAAACAAGAATGCTTAAGCAATAAGTTTAATGTAGATACAAAATATGTTTAAGCCACATTATAGTGTGTTCTGGTAGCATGAATAAACTCTTAATTTGAGTAAAACAGCATGTAATGCAGGCTTTCATTTAAAAAGTCCTAATCCTTCCTGATTCTGATAAAATGTACTAAAAAGTCTGGTTTTTTTTTTTTTAAATTCCTATTTTGTCGAATTTTCTTTCTACACAAAGTGTGACAAGTTTATTTCTAAAATATGAGAGATGACAGCATTTATGCTTTTACTTACAAATGTTTGATAGTTTTACCTTTTCATTTAGTCTAAACACTGTTCTATCATAGCCATTGCATTTAATTTGAAAAAAAATGCTCCTTTTTTTTCTTTTATTCCTAAATCTACATTTGTGTCATTTCAAATGGGTGATTGATACAGTAAAACCTCTAAATACTTGAGGTTACATTTATCTTGGGAACGCAGAAACTGTCTTCTATTCGGAGGTGTCCTCAAACCTCAAAGATTCAAAAATTACTAAGAAATGCTTAATGTTTCATTAATTGCCTTTTATATGACCTAAAACCTCTATTGTATGATTAATTAGAAAAAAAAAAAAAAAAATTAAGGAATAAAACTGAAATAAAATTATGCACACCTTTATCCACTGTTTATTACATTTTTATGAGAAAAATCTGTTTCAAAAGTTTACTTTTGCTTGTGATTACATGTAATTTGTTTTTTCAATGAGACGTTATTTGGTCATTATAGAGTTCCGGGTGGAGAGGGGAGGATTGCACTTTTGGATCATTAACCCGTTTGCACCGGGAGCCTTTTACGAAATTATTAATGTTTTGTCACCGGTTTTTAAATACAGAAATATGTGCTTTATTAAATCGAAAAAAATGTTCTGAATAAATAAGGCAAATTATACAGTAAAATTTTACTGGCGGGGATATACAAGAATTCTTAAACCTTTTTGCGGCACATATACGTTAGGGTGGTGCGAAAAAACAAAAGTTTTTATTTCCGAATCGCTATAGTGCGGGAAAGTTGCGATTGGTAAATACAAGAAAAACTAAAAAGAAATTTTTGAAATCGGACATTATCTTCCGATTGCGCAAACTACCTAAAAATTCAAAAAAATTGAAAAATTCCGATTTTTTCAAAAAATTTTTAAAAATATTACATATACACATATTTTGTCACTATAGTGATAAATATTTACATATTGTACTGTTTAATAATAATAAAAAAATAAATTGCGTTTAAAGAATATCTTCCGATCGCGCAAGCTCATTAAAAATCGGGAAAAATTCAATTTTCAGTGATTTTTGATATATTAAGAAAATAATTAAATAAGCTGAGTTTGCAGTCTCATGTTAAAATTTAAATGTAAATTAATACTATTGAGCAGGTTATGCTATTTTTGAACAACCGAGATCTTACCACAACGACATCTCTGCAAGGTTTAGTAGTTCTTCAAGGTTTTGCGTTTTGCGCGCATCCTGTTAGCCACGTTACGAAAAATCGTTGAAGTCGCCTTACGTGTCCACATGCTTCTGTCCCCAAACTCATCCACTGAGCGCCATATCGTATCAGAGAGTCCGTGAACGAATTTCGTTTGCTAATTGGATGTATTGTGTTATTAAAAATACATTAACATGTGACAGGGACACGGATCTGGATACGCCGTTGACCAAGAAAAAACTAGACAATGTTTTCATTGTCCTATATTCGGTCATCCAAGAGATTTTCTGCCAAATATTCTTCCAACACACGAAGATGTTCTTCAATGCTACCTTGAGGAGAGGTCTCTATTAGCAAGTAAATTCAACATCATTAAAGTGAGTTTCTCATTTATCAGCAATACAGTGGCACAAAAATAAAATATATTTATTAGAAGCGTCAATCCCAAAAGTGTTTTATTGTAGAATCATTTAGCTAATTAATGCCTACTACGATAATATTCTAAACTAACGAAATCTTATATTCGAGACAAGGAATAGCCAAACCTTATAAAAAATTTGATGAATTTAAAAAACAAGCAACTCAACTGTGTGATATTTCAGCCTCCA
The DNA here is from genome assembly GCA_964019185.1 of Maratus speculifer. Taxonomy (NCBI): domain Eukaryota; kingdom Metazoa; phylum Arthropoda; class Arachnida; order Araneae; family Salticidae; genus Maratus; species Maratus speculifer. The sequence goes on along the minus strand of OZ025296.1, from coordinate 318,198,750 downwards.
AACGTGTAATGAATTTATATTGCTCTTATAAAAAGTCACCAGATCTGAGGAAGTGTCTAATTGAGACTAATTATGCGTCTCAAAAACACAACAAAATTCCAGTCATTGAGCATAGATTTATCTACCTCCAGAGAAAGGACGGAATGGGAAAAATTGGTACTAAAGTTTAAAAAAAAAAAGAAAAAAACTGAGTACAAGACTTGGAAGACGAAACTATATATTGAAAAGGCAACCTTCCAAATTTGTTGAAGCGAAAATAAAAGAACTTGAGCATTTAGATGAAATACATGAGAATTTTAATGCTAATGTAGGTAAATGTAAAATATCATTACCATGTCTGATACAGCCTATCAGATTTAAGAAGAAGAATTATCATGGCAAATGAAAGTGGAGTTACAATCTACAGCTTTATTTTGCGATCGCAATGGTGTATCTGACAGTGCAGGTGCTGCTAAAGCGTTGAGTGTACTAGAAGATATTCCTGTAATAACTAAAACAGATGCTTTTCAAATTATTGACCTATACAAAACTAGAAGAAATCAAACAGAAAGAAAAAATTACGGCAAAGTTAAGTGGAATCAGAAGAACCACATGACATACATTTTGATGGAAAAAAGGGCGATTATTTAGTTATCCTCCTCAGTCCTGAGACAAATATCATGATGGACAACATACACTGTTTAAATTTACTATAAACCATCTTCAAACATGTATCATTCTACATATCAATGCGTGTTATATGAACTTATTTATTGAAAAAGTCTAGAAGTATTTTTAACGATTTTAGAAGTATTTAAATTCTTTTAAAAGATTTTCTTTAGTTTCTCGTACAGGTGCTATATTCGTGAAGAATATTTGACAAAAAATCTCTTGGGAATGACAAAATATAGGACAATGAAAAGATTGTCTAGTAATTTTCTTTGTGAACGACGTATGCAGATCCGTGTACCTGTCACATGTTAATGTATTTTAAATAACACAATACATCTAATTAATAAACGAAATTCGTTCATGGGCTCACTGTGCAAGTGGACGAGGTTGGGGAGAGAAAAGGATGTGGACGCATAGGGCGACTTCAACGCTGTTTCGCAAAGTGGCTAACAAGAGTTCGCGATTTACTAAACCTTTTCGCCCTGCAGCGATCTCGTCGTGGTAAGATCTCGGTTGTTCAAAAATAGCATAACATGCTCAATAGTATTAATTTACATTTAAATTTTAACATGAGACCGCAAATTGAACTTATTTAATTATTTTCTTAATGCATCAAAAATCACTGAAAATTGAATTTTTCCCGATTTTTAATGAGTTTGCGCGATCGGAAGATATTCTCTAAAGGCAATTTATTTTTTTATTATTATTAAATAGTACAATATGTAAATATTTTTCACTATAGTGATAAAATATATGTATATATAATATTTTTTAAAAAATTCTGAAAAAAATCGACATTTTTCAATTTTTTTGAATTTTTAGGTGGTTTGCGCGATCGGAAGATAATGTCAGATTTCAAAAATTTTTTTTTAGTTTTTCTTGTATTTACCAATCGCAACTTTTCCGCACTATAGCGATTCGGAAATAAAAACTTTTGTTTTTTCGCACCACCCTAATATACGTGTCACTAGTCCCCAAGGGGTTAAAAGAATAAAATCCCACTTTTCCAGGGGGACATTTCAATGCTCTGGGAGATGTTTCTCCCCAGCAACCTCCTGAATTCAACACTGAACATGAAAGGAGGGGGGGGGGGTGGATTTTCCCCAGCTCATGATCTACGTTTATCTATGGTCACAAAATTTATGATATACAATATCCTGATAAATTAAAAGTCCTTTTTACTTTTTTAAAATTATTTTTTTTCTCGTTAAAAAATACGTTTTTTATTTTTTATCACCGAAAATAGTGTCCACTATTTGGAATGTCCGTTATTCAGAGGTTAAACATACAAAAATTCAGGTTTTGGGAGTTATGAATTGGAAAACTGTCCGTTAAATAGAGGTGTCTGCTATTCGGGAGTGTCCGTTATGGAGGTTTTACTGTATACAGTTTTCTTCTTCAGAAAATATATTTTAACAACTTTTTGAATTCAAGGATATTTTATATTCTGTGATTCATTTGAATTTTGTTTGATATATCCAAAATAAACTTTTAAAACCACTTTTTCTTGATTAATTTTTTATCTTTGATCCTGCATTTTCTTAGACGAATAACAAAAAGTTTTTAATTGTTAATTTCTGTATTCTTAGCATTTTGTCATGGTTTATCAGCATTTCAGCTTAGTTTTTCTTCAGCTTAGTTCAGTCATCTTAGTTTTTCTTCTTCTTTTCTCCATAATTAACTTCCAATTTTAAAAATATTTATTATCAGAACTTATTTTGCCTTCTTTGAGATGAATCAGACTACTTTATAGCTATTAACATACTCTGTAATTTTGCCAATGTACTTTTGTAACTCCTTTTAAGTTAAAGTTTATTTTTGGAGTTTATTTTTTCATTCTAAATTTAGTGGATTTATTATAACAAAAGTTAGCTTAAACATTAGAGCTATATAAAGTAAAGTAACAAGAAAAAAAAAAGTGTTGGGGGGATATTGACTGAAATTAAACTACATTTTTATGTTATTTATGATTTTGGATAATCTTTGTTTCTCTTATTTTTTTTTTTTTTTCTGAATAATGCATTTTTAAAGAAATAATCTTTGAAAATAGTGATTTAAAAATATCCCTTTACTTTTTAATAGAAGGATTTATATGGTTTATAATTCTCATAATCAACTTGATTTTAGCTTTCAAAGTTCTGGATTTTGGATTGTTTCTGAAAACTTCAATATCGTCCTCATAGTGTCTTTCTCATCTTCCCCTTCCAAAATAAGGAACTCATATTCTACATTAGTACATGCATTAGTGAGAAAGAAAATATTAAAATGAATACTTACTGTCCTTGAAAAAAAAATTCAAAGAATTAAAAAAAAGAAAGTTGAAATTCTCAAAAGCTTTACTCTTTGTTTATTGCTTTAGACTAGGGGTGCACAAGCTTTTCAAGAAAAGGGCCACTTACAAATATGTCAGGGTGGTCGAGGGCCACATCAATAACTTGGAGAGAATTCGATTTCGAAGGTGATCTGTGACCTATAATCGGATATAATTTATGTTTTCAGAGGGAAGTGGGGCGATACCCCTTTAGGTATGCTTAACCAGTCAAAATATCGAATTCAGTTGATAAGGATATATCAGCAACTTTTACGTTTGTATATATAACAGATATAGCAAGGCTTATTCTCAAGATATAATAACATTCTGTGACTTTATTCAGGAAAGTAAAATTTATTTTATTAAAATGCTAAAAAAACTAAGATAAGTGGCTGGTGCCAAAAAAAAATATGAACTTTTTGAACGAAGCAAAGGGAAGGAGTCGATCAACAAGATTTTTCAGTACCTCATCACTGAAATTCCTGATTTTTCAACTCCTGATCTACAAAATTTGCAGTTTTTCATATCTCATCGACCAAATTTCGGATTTTACTGAAGTGATCAACAAAATTTGCGATTCTTACGAAACTGGTCGAGAAAATTTGTGATTTTTATGAAACTGATTGACAAAATTCACAAATTTAACAAAGCTGATCGACAAAACTCATGATTTTTATGAAGTCGATCGATGAAATTTGAGATTTTTGTAAAGCCGATCGGCGAAATTATCGATTTTTACAAAGCCAATCAACAAAATTCGTGATTTGTATGAAGCCGATCAATGAAATTCGCGATTTTTAAAAAGTCAATCGACGAAACTCGCGATTTTTACAAAGCTGATCAGTGAAATTCACGATTTTTCTTTGCAAGATTGTTAAAATTCGTGATTTTTCTCTGCAAGATCGTTAAAATTTGCTATTTTTCTGCGAATGATCGACAAAATTATTGATTTTTACAAAGCCGATCGAGAAAATTCACAACTTTTTCCGTGCTTGATCATCAAGATTAGCGATTTTTATAAAGCCGATTGCAGGGATGTAAGACCTGCGCCAATTGCGCCAGACTGCGCCAAAACCGCTTTTCTGCGCCAAATTGCTACAAAACAGCTTTTTTTTCAATTTTGCGCCAAACCTGCGCCAAAAGGCACTTAGTGCCAAAACGAAATTTAGCACGATTTCGTCGATCCAGGAAACAACAACAAATATTTTTTTAGGCTATTAATTTCGTCGAAAAACAAAGAAACAATGCAAAAAATCTCGAAAAACGCACAAATTTCGCCGAAAAATTGCCAAAAACATGCGCATTCGGTCATGAAAAACGCGATGTTATGTGGAGTTTTATCGTGACTCCGCAAACGACTGTAAGTTGTTTTTCCCGCGAGTATCTACGTTCATTTTCATCGCAGCCGACGTTCGGAGCGGAACGTCATGTGACGTACAGTGCGCGCGTTGGGGGAGACGAATGAGAGCAGCCGTAATGTGTTTATTCCATTGACTTTCCAATTAATGGGAGTTCGCCTCTTATTTCAGGCAGTGGCGTAGCTAAGGGGGGGGGGGCAAGGGGGGCGTTCGCCCCGGGCGCCGAGGCCTAGGGGCGCCAAATTGAGAGAAATTATTATATATCTATATTGGGGTGGGGGCGCAAAATTTCTTGCTGGCCCCGGGCGCCAAAAAACATAGCTACACCACTGATTTCAGGGGTTATTCTCGTCCGAAATTTCCGAATATTTAAGGCATCCTCTTCCGAAAATTTGAAATTGGGTTATCAGTTCCACATAGTTGCCAACTTGTACGGTTTTGCGCGCGGAGAAATGCAAATTTCGTGAAAGGATCGCCAAAAAGCACACATTTCGTCAATATTTCGTGGAAAAACGCCGATTTTGTCAATGAACTTTGTCAAAAGATCGCTGAAAAAACGCGAATTTCCTCTGCGGATCGCGAAAAACGGCAATTTCACCAAATATCGCAGATAAAACGCTGATTTTGTCTGAAGACTGCGGGAAAACGTTGATTTCGTCTAAATATTGCGGGTATAACTCCGATTTCGTTAAAAGATCGCGGAAAAAAACGCCGTTTTCGATAAAATATCGCTTCAAAATATTTTGTCAGAAGATCATTGGGGGGGGGGGGGGAATGCTGATTTCATCAAAAGATCACGGAAAAAACGCCGATTTCGTCAAAAGATCGCGGGGATAAAACACCGTTTTCGAGAAAAGATCGGTTAAAAATGTAAATTTCCCTAAAGATCGTCGAAAAAAACGCTGATTACATTAAAAAAACACGGAAAAATACCGATTTCGTCAATAAGTCGCGGAAAAATTGCTGATTTCGACAAAAGATTGCAATAAATCGCCGATTTTGCTAAAATATCGCAGATACCCACCTCGCCCGGGGGGGGGGGGGAAGGGCAGTAGCTAAGGGGTCGCTATGGGCGGCTCAGCCCTCCCTAAAATATTTTGAGCCCCCCCCCCCCCCCTCTGGAAAAGATTCCAAGGTCATTAAATATATTTCTGTTTCGAAAATTCTGTTCAAAAATCTAATTTTGTTTTGTGATCCTTTTACAGTTTTGTAGAATTACGAAATTGTATCTAAAATAAGTAATTCAACACTCTCTCATCCTATTTGTACATAGAAAGCTAACATGATGTTTAATTTTGCACCAGTTATACACTCAAAATTTTCATCATCCTATTCTTTTCTTAGTATAAAATGAAGTTATTACAACAGTTTAATAAAAAACATAGTACCTATACAGTGTAAATTTGCGCTAATTTATCTTTCTGTGTCAGAAAAAAAAGAAAAAAATTATGAGCCCCCCTACAATCTCTTGAGCCCCCCCCTTATAGATCACTTCTACCTACGGCCTTGGGGGGGGGAGGTAACCTGCGGACCCCCCCCCCCCCTTTCCCCGCCACCGATTTCCGAAAATGCGATGTGAATTTAGGAAAAAAAATTTCCACCCAGAATAGCCATTGTCTTTTGTATTGTATATATTTTCTGTAAATTAAGTATCTTCCTGTTCTGTATCTTTCCCGTGTTTGTGGTAAATTATTTCGCTCCTCAACGAATCCTGCCGATAGACGACAAAACAGAAAACAGAATGAAAGCGCGTACGAAAATCTGCTACATGTTTGTCAAACAATCGCAAAAAAAAAAAAAAAAAAAATTGAAATCTGCATAAAAATCGGGAAAAATGCTCGAATTTCATCAAAAAATCATGGAAAACACGCGAATTTTGTCAAAGGATCTCGAAAAAATAAAACATGAATTTTGTCCAAGGATTGCTAATTTTGTCATTTGAATTTAACCAGTAGATCGGGAAAAACACTTGAATTTCATTAATAGATCATGAAAAATTTGTCTATAGATCGTGAAAAACATGCACATTTTATTGAAAAATCACGAAAAACACTTGAATTTCATCAAAGAATCTCGAAAAAAACATGAGTTTTGCTAAAGGATCGTTATTATCATAAAAAAAAGAGTGAACAAAACACAGCCAAAAGATCGTGGGGGAAAAAACATTAGTTTCTGGAAAAGATCGCGAAAAAAAAAAAAAAAAGCAAACTTCTTTAAAGGATCCCGACAAACAAGCGTATTTCGTCAAAAGATCACAAAAAAAAAAACATGCAAATTTTGTCAAAAATTGCAATAAACGCGCAAAATTTTATTGAAAGATCGCAAAAAATACTTGAATTTCGTCTATATATTGCATAAAACACTCGAATTTCACTAATAGATCGTGAAAAGCACTCGAATTTCATCAATAGATTGCGAAAAAGACGCGAATTTCGACAAAAGATAATGCAAATTTTGACTATAGATCGCGAAAAACACACAAATTTTATCAAAAAATCACGAAAAACACTCTAATTTCATCAAAGGATCGCGAGAAAAATGTGAGTTTTGTTAAAGAATCGTTAATATCATTAAAAAAAAAAAAGAGAATAAAACACAGTCAAAAGATCATGAAAAAACGTTCATTTCTGTAAAAGAAGGCGAAAAAAACATTCATTTCTGTAATAAAAGGCGAAAAAAACCTGCAAATTTTTCTAAAAGATTCCGAAAAACAAGTGTATTTCATCAAAAAAATCCCAAAAAACATGCGAATTTTGTCAAATGATATTTAACTTCGTCATAAAAAGAACACAATATGATCAAAAGATTTTGGGGAAAAAAAAAGTTTATTTCTTTAAAAGATCGAGTGGGAATTAAAAAAAAAAAAAAAAACTAATTTCATTAAAAGGATTCTAAAATCCATAAATTTCGTCAAAAGATCTCAGAAAACGTACAAATTTCATCAAAAGGTCGTAAAAAACTCGCAAATCTAGTTTTTAAAAAAAAAACGCACAGACAGGGTCAAAAGTTTGTGAATTATGTTAAAAGATCACAAAAAACTGCAAATTTTATTAAAAGGTCTGAGACGTGTGGAGAAATTTAATCTGAGTATTTATTCTTTCAAATGTAAAAATATTTTTCAAGATAGCAATTATTCCAACTGTTAAGAGTTTATTAGCATTCGAATATTTCAATCTGCTCCTTAAACAGCTTTTATTGCTAAAATGTTATTATTATTTCTATTATTATATATATATATATATATATATATTTTTTTTTTTCTGCTACAAAATCTGATATTTACTGCTACAAAATCTGATTTTTGCTGCTACAAAAACAGATTTTTCTGCTCCAAAATTCGATTTTTGCTGCTCCAAAGCTGCTACAAAATGGCTTTAGTGCATTTTCATCCCTGCGATTGACTAAATTCGTGATTTTTATTTAGCCGATTGATAAAATTTGCGCTTTTTTCTCACATGATTGATAAAATTCGTGATTTTTACGAAGCCAATCGACAAAATTCGCAATTTTTACAAAGCTAATTGGCTTAATTCGCGATTTTTCTTTGCATGATCGGCAAAATTTGCAATTTTCGACAATCCGATCGATGAAATTCGCGGCTTTTTTCGAGCCTGATCAGCAAAATTCGCGAATTTTACGAAGCCGATTGCCGAAATTCGCAATTTTTATGAAGCTGATCGACGAAATTACAATTTTCCTCGCATAATTGATAAAATACACGATTCTTTCATACCACTGCGACAATTTTCACGTTTTTTGCAAATTTTATCGTCGAAATTCGCGATTTTTATAAAGCCGATTAATGGAATTAGCCATATTTATGAAATTGATGACGGAATTTGCGATTTTTGCAAAGCCGATCGATGAAATTCGCGATTTTTCTTCCCCTGATCAACGAAATTTGCGATTTTTGCAAAGCCGATCTACGAAATTCGCAATTTTTCTTCATCTGATCGACAAAATTCCTGTTTTTTCCTCACTGGATAGACGAAATTTGTGATTTTATTTGAGCCTGATAGATGAAATTTGCAATTTTTCCGCGTGAAATCAGCAAAATTCACAATATTCCCATGTCCAACCAACAAAATTTGCAATTTTTCCGCCTTTAGCTAACGAAATCTGCTTTTTTTCCGCACCCAATCAACAAAATTCGAGATTTTTAAATAATTTTATTTGAAATCTACATTTTTTTACATAGCAAGATGAAATTCGTGATTTTTTTCTCTTGACAAATTTCCAAAACTATCGATTGTTTTGCAGCCGATCAACGAAATTTTCAATTTTTTCGCGCATCATCTCAAAATCTGGATTTTCCCGTGCTTTATGAACAAACTTTGCAATTTTTTCGTTCCCGATCAATCAAATTCGCATTTTTTTCACGTCATAAACCGAAAAAACATGCGGTTTTTTTCGTAGTGGATAAGTTTAATTTGCTTATCATCAACAAATTTGATGATTTTTTCTTTCTCAATCGACGAAATGTGCGATTTTTTGTGTCCAACTGTCAAAATTTGCGATTTTTCTGTTCTTAATCGATAAAATTCGCAATTTTTCTGTGCCTGATCGACAAAACTTGCAATTTTTCCGTGTTCGATTGGCTAAATTTGCTATATTTTCAAGCCCCATGAGCAGAATTCGCGAGTTTTTCATATCTGATAAACGAAATCTGCAATTTCTCCGCACTTGATCAATGAAATTCGCGATTTTTTCGTGCACGATCTACAATTCTTAAGTGACAGACGAAATTTTACATTTTTCCGCGGTAAATTAACGAAATTTATGATATTTTTCGACGACTTTTGAAAAAAAATTGAAATTTTTTCTAGTTGTAAATTGACGAAGTTCGCGGGCCACAGGTTGTGCATCCCTACTGTAGACACCTTGCTAATTAAGGTTCCTAATTTCAAAAAAAAAAATAAATAAATAAATAAATAAATAAATAAATAAATAAAACATTGTAGAATCCTTTTTTGTTCGTCTGTTGTCAAGTCCACTTTTATATAAAAGTCAGGTGAGTCTATCTAGTTGAAATTAACATAATTGTTGCATAAAAATTTCAACCATAATTAGAAACTAATGATTTTTTTTTCCCTGTGCTATACAGTGAACTCTCGTTAATACAGCTAGTTAAGGGCAAAAGTATTAATGAGAATCTATTATAACAGGAGTTCATAAATCTGACATTTTACATTACATAAAAAAAATACTTATTATGTACATATGCACTGTAATATGACTAAGAATTTGTTTTCTCAAGCCATTTTATGCTACTTTCTAAAAATACTAAAACAAACAAACATATAAATTATGAAAAGCAACAAAAATATGGGAACAATTTAAAAACGAAAAAATATATTTAATAAATTTTAAAATTTTAGTGTACATAGAAGCATATTTACATTGTTACTTGAAGGTGCAAATGTACATTGTTACTTGAATGTACTTGAAAGTCTGCAATTCAAAGGCAAGTTTTTACTAATTTCATCTTAAAAGTAGAATAGAAAAAATTTTTGAATTTTGTTGTCCTGATGATTCTTTGTCCATCTTAATGAATGAATTCTTAAACTGTATGTATTAAACAGTGTCTATTAAATGTACTTCCTATAGAACTTAACTGGTAATTTTGTTCTGGTATGTAATAGGGCTGGGCGATATCGGAATTTTAATATCGTGATATATCGCTGACCAAATATCGATAATTTTCGATATATCGATATATTTCAATTCATTATAGGGTCATAAATGAGCTGTCCTCTGTATAAAATACTACAAACACATAATAAATAAATATATATATATATATATATATATATATACACACATGTATGTGTATGTTAATTATCAAGAAAACAACAAAAAAAAAAAAAAAAAAAAAAAAAAATACCTTAACATATTCAAAGGAACAGAAATTTTAATTTTTATGCATTGATTCAAAATATGCAAATCTTTTACCTGCAGATCTGATCTAAAGTATGTGTTATTGAAAACTTTTGGAAGTTAAACATTATAAATTATTAAAATGAAACAAAAAAATGTACATAAGACAACAATTAGACAATAGATATGTTAAATGAAAATACTTTAATTACCTATAACTTTAGAATTTTTTTGTTACAATGCAAAAAAATTTGCATTTCTGCATGTTTGGGCAGTAAAGAACACCTTCTTTTCGTAATTACATTTCCCCCTGTACTAAAAATTCTTTCGCATGGCACACTTGATCCTTGAACTGCCAAGTATTTTCTAGCAAGTTTAGCAATGTTTGGGAAAGAAGCTTGATTTTCTCTCCACCATTTTAGAGGATAGTCATCAATTCCTAATTTTGGTATGCATAAGTATCTGTCTATTTCGTCATTTATAATTTCATTTGGATCATTAGAAGTAATATTGTCTTCCTCCTGAAACAGAAGTGAAAGACCTTTCTTCTTCTTTTTTGGAGGTTCTGAATTTTTATTTTGAATTAATGCTGAATTGTCCAATTCAGTTAATTCAGCTTGGATCAGTTCCTTGACTTTAGTTTTGGCAGTGTCAGATATATAACTGTTTTTAAATCGGGGATCAACAAATGTGGATTTTATCAGTAAAGCTGAAACATCTTCATCTTCATATTTCACAAAAGCATCACAAATGCTCTCCTTTATTGCTTTTTTAAGTTTGGAATCACTGCTTTCAATTTGCAATTTTTTTTTTATTTGTTGGATCACTGGAAGGATGACAGAGGATGTAACATAATTTTCTGATGCCAATATATCTGTAATATTCTGTAAAATTGTTGTTATTTCAACTAGGCTCTCTAAAGAGGATATTTCAGGTCCTTCCAGCATCAGATGCTTTTTTTCTGGAAAATTCTGCAGCATTTTGCAGATTGGTAGCTGGTTTGCTAAAAATCGCTGGCATAACTTTGTGGTTGACCACCATCTTGTTGGACAGGCTGAAGGCAAGCTCCTTTTTTCACATTGTAATAATTCTTGAGCTTCAGCCAGGTCCCTCTTCATCTTCCAACTGTGAGCAATTTGACTTTGAAGGCATTTTAATCGTGTCAAAGCTTTTTTTACTTGAACAACTTCTAACGCTTTATTTACGCCTATGTTGATGGTGTGAGGAAAACAAGGCACATGCTGCATTTTTGAGTTTTTAATAGCATTTACAATATTCCGCCCATTGTCAGTTGTGCATGACACAATTGATTCCGGATCTAATTTCCATTCAGCTAGCTTAGCATGTATTATGTCCTGCAAGTTCTCAGCTGTATGGTTTTTTTCAAAATGGAAGCAACACAAGCATACAGAAATCAGCTCCCAGCTGTCATCGATAAAGTGCAAAGTAATACCCACATATGGATGCCCTGCACCTGCAATAGAAGTCCAACAGTCACAAGTAATTGAGGAATAGTATCCTTGTCCCTGTGGTATCATCGATTTTATTTGTTCAACTGCATCATTATATAGCTTTGGAATAGCAGTTCCAGAAAAATATTTTCTCCCAGGGAGAGTATATCGAGGATTTAATGTTTTGATCATTTTTTTAAAGGATTCTTCTTCCACCAAACTATAAGGCTGCATGCTTATTGCAAGAAATTTTGTAACAGAAGCAGTACAATGGTCTGAACTTTTAGAATCTAAGGGAGCATAATCGGTAAGGGTCATTTGTTTATTTGTCTTGTGAATTTGGCCTGATGTGGATGCAATATCATGAGAATTAGGAACTAAAGAAACTTGAGGAATTATATTTTTTTCTGAAGATTGTGGATTGTCGACATCACCATCACTTGCTCTTGTGACGACTGCTAAATTTGACTGGTCATGGTCAGAACTATAAATAAGAAAAATATAACACATTAAAAATATAGGCACATATATAATTATTTTAAATTTAAAAAGGGTAGGGGGTTCAAAAAACATGTTGAGGAAAATGTAAAATATTGCAGTTAAATTGAACAGGACATACAAAAAAGTATTAAAAAATTATTTAAATGACTTGCCAAAATTCTTTTTGTAAATATGCAAGAAATATAGAGAGTAGAAGTCAAAATTACATTTAATATCTTTACATGGTTCATACGCTTTGGAAAAAAAAAGAAAAAATGCTGGAAAAATAGTATTCATTTTCAAGGAACGAAAAGGGCCAGAAATAAAGTATTCGTTTTCATGGAAGGAAAAGTGCCGGAAAATATCGCAAACTTCGACAAATAGGCGTCGAAAAGTATCAATTTCAAAAATCTTTCGCATGAAAAAATAGGCAATTTAAAGAAAAGATTGTTGGAAAGTGCAAATTTTATCAGAAAACAGGAATTTCGGCATAAGGCCGCGAACAAAAGTGCGTATTTCGTCAAATACTAGAGAAAAAAAATTAACAAAAGATTGCAAATAAAGTGCAAATTTCATCAGCGGACTGCAGAAAAAACGCGAATTGCATTAAAAGATTGCAAAAATGTACAAAAGATCGCAAAAACACAAATTTCTACAAAGGATCGTGAAAAAACGCGAGGTTTATTAAAAAATAGCAAAAAAAAAGGGGGGGGGGAGAGAAATTTCGTGAAATGCTTGCCAAAAGACCAAAATCGTCAAAGGATTGTAGTAAAACGGCAAATTACGTCAAAGAATCGCGGAAATAACACAAGATTCTTTAAAGGATCCCCAAAAATACACGAACATACATTTTAACATACATTGCGGAACAATGAATTGAATTTCGCAATACGGAAAAACACGAAGTTCATCAAAGAAATTATTTTTTCCTCTTAGAACTATTTTTGCAAATTTCGTCAATTATACATAAAAATAGGCACGAATTTTTTGAAACTGCCACTGAAAAAATAATGCAAATTTTATCAATCCACCGGAAAAAAAAAAAAAAAAAAAAAAAAAACCATAGAATTCGGGCGATAAAACTTCAAATTTCATCAATCTGCCGAAAAATATCGCGAATTTCGTCAATTTTAGCTAATGCTCATAGAAAAAAAAAATGTTGAATTTGGTAATCGATTGTCCCGATTGAAAAAATAAAAGTGAAATTAGTCAATCGGTAAAAATCACGAATGTTGTGAATTAATAAATAGTTCAGTGAATTACATTAATTCCAAAATTTTCACTGAGTAACTGATAGTAAAATTTTTAATCCTTTTCATACATTCATTTTTTATAAAATCTTTTGTAGTTGAAAAGTAAAAGTAACCAATCTAAGCTTTATTTATTTATTTATTTAATTTTTTTTGTATGATAAGCGCAAATGCTAAAAGGTTTGAAAATTCAGAAAATATTTATTAAAAATATTTAAAAGTATAATTTGTAAGAAATTGCACAATTTAAAGTGCTAATATTTGACTCTTGATGAGTATTCACAATTCCTAAAATTTAACTAGTTTACTCCTGCCTTTTACTCTTGTAATAATACTATACCTTTTATTTTTTTGCACTTGAAGAAAAAGAAACCAAGAACTGTTTTCCTTACCTTTTACTATTATTGTATGTGAAATTTCTTTCCATAGTACCTCATAGAGTTAAAATACATTATTCCTTGAAAATTCTCTAATAATGTAATGTCTTGAAAATGTCTTTTATAAAAACAATAAAAGATCTGATAAGATTTCTTTGAAGTAGATAATCAATGAGGTGGCAATTTTCCGTATGTTATTTGTTATTTATAACGGCCGATTATCTGCCGTAGGATATGACCCCTAGGGAGGAGGGGGGGGGGACTTTTAGGGAATCTAATCTGTATTTACGCAAGGTTATCCATGGTTCGAAGAAAGCCACGTTAAACTCCAAACGATTAGGCCGACGGGCGCGATCGGGTTCGAACTCAGCATCTCCCATCTTCTAGTTCTGAAAGCACAACCCTTCAGCCACTAGTGGGGCTATTTTTTTTATGTGTTACTAGGTATAGCCCGTTATCGGAGTGAAAACTCTTAAATTATAATTAATGAGAGATCATTCAGTCGAAGACGGGACCCACCACGTGAAGGCGATCTCTATTAGGCCCCACCCATTTTTTAATGTGGTTGGCTTTCCAGTCTGTCCACTACTTACCAAATAATTAAGGATATAGAACATTATATAGAATAATACATACTGTCTCACCACCGCCCACTGACACCACCAATTTCTCAATCTGTCTCATTTTCTCTTCTTTTTCTATTCTGCTCTCTTTTCTTCGCCAGTCTTTCTTCTCGGTGTTCTGGGGTTTCGTTTGCATATCTTTTTTTATTGTTAATGAAGAGGTCTTCCATTTGTTCTTCCATCTGTTCTTCTTTCTGTTCTTCCATTTGTTCTTCCATTTGTTCTTCCATTTGTTCTTCAATTATATTCGACGATTCACTGTTTGAGAGCCTATCTGTCCTTTTATTTATAGAAGTTCAAAATGAAAAAAGATTTTCTTAGCAGACGATTTTTTGTGATAAATACATTATCTGTTTTATATTTCTTCTGCTTTATTCCTTTTATTTATAGAGTTCAAAATGAAAAAAGATTTTCTTAGCAGACGATTTTTTGTGATAAATACATTATCTGTTTTATATTTCTTCTGCGTTTACCTAAGCTGTGTAAAATATAAAGAAAAAAAATATGACACTCAAATGCAATGCATTCACTGTTTGAGAGCCTATCTGTGCCTCAATTAATTAATTATCCTCTTTATTCCTTTTATTTATAGAGATTCTATGCCTTTCATATGTATGTATCTAAATAGTCCTTGAATAGTGTTGAAATAGTGCTTGAATTTTATTTACTCACGTGTGTATGAACCATGTTTTAAGAATGATAAAAATACATTAAAAAACTGAAATATAGAAATTATTTGAGCCATGGGCTAAGATTTTATTACTTTGGAAAATATTAACTTTTTTAATTATTTATTTTAAGTGGGATTTAAAGTTTTTTTTTTTTTTTTTTTTTTTTTTTAATTTATTTATTAAAATTGACTTGGAAGAAAAATAACTAGAAAATACCTAGACATTAAATTTCTGAATTGAGCAGGATGGTGGATTTTTAGGTGGCTTCTTAAGTTACTAGTTGTACCTCCTTTAGCTGATACACCCTGTTTGCATAGTTTGCAAATGGAGAAATCGCAACGAATAATTTTACCATTTTCATCTGCAGGAAGGCCATAAAACTGCCATACAGGGCTTTTTGTATCCTTTTTTGACAATACATGATGGAATTTAGGACAATCTTCACGATTCCGAGGTGCCACCTTGTTTATCTATAATTGTAAAATAAGTTGATATAAATAAATAATGCTGTTATTAGTCAGAATACAAATGAAAGCATTAAAACAGTCAAATAATTTTAAGAAAACAGGAAATTTCTTTAATATAGTACAAAGTCCCAAATACGGACATTTTACTAACTTTTTTTTTTTTTTTTTTTTTTTTTTTTTTTTTTTTTTTTTATTAATGCTAGAATGATTTTTTCCTTTTTCGATTTTGCTTAGGATGCTTTTACTTTCTAAACCGATTTCAAAAATGAAAGTAATCCCATAAAGAAAACAAAAACTTAAAAACAAATGATAAAAAACGACTTTTGTTGAAAGAAATCGACCTCAGCTGTGCAATGCAAAATAATAATAATAATAATAAATTAATAAAGAAAGTAAGAAAGAAAAATAAGGAAATGCAAACGAGGCATAAAAAATAAGGTTAACATTGAGCGGATATTTTCGCATTAGTGAACTCCTGAAATAAAAAGGAGCCATGATATTTAAAATCAAAACTATCCTCATTATTTTATGAGAGATAAACTGTTCTATTTTTTTTTTTTTTTTTTTTTTACTTATAAAAAGGGTTTCGTGAAAGTATCAACTAGTTTGAGTTGTTTAAGTGCACGAAAAACACATTCAACGGCACATACAAATGAAAAAAAGAAAAAAAAAATAGAAGAAGAAAAGCAAAACCTTTTTTTTTCTTCACCATTAAAAAAAAAAAAAAAAAAAAAAAAAAAATCCATAACTCCTAAGTTTATTTACAGATTTTTTTCAAATTTTCAGCAATTTGCAATAACAGTAAACTAGGCTGTGTGACAAATTTTTATTAAAATATAATAAGTTATTCCAAAATTAGAGCATCTTTTACAAATGTCCAGTACAGAAGAACCGAAAAAGTAGGAAACAGGAAACTATCCATCGCTTGTTTTTGTTTATCGAACTCGGCGAAATCAAAACTTGAATGTTTATATAATCATATTGTCATCTGCTGTGGATGGGTGATATGTTTTGCTATGCACAAAGAAACCATGCATAGATTTTTAGCGATCTTTCGAAATGAAAAGTATTTTCCTTCCTAATTTGAGAAAGATTTTCGAATTTTTTTTTTTTTTTTTTTTTTTTTTTTTTTTTTTTTTTTTTCCCGGGATTTTTTCAAACACCCGTATGAAAGACGGATGAAAATACTATTATTCAATAAACTCGAAAACGAAAGTGAATCACAATGAATAAAAAATAACTTCCGCTTTAAGTAAAATTTCTAGTTAAAATAAATGACATAATAGAATTATCATGCATGTAAATTATTAATGTTATTAATAAAAAATGTAAAATAATTTGGGTTATAATATAATTACAGTTGGCTCTCGTTAATTGGAACTCGTCGGGATCACAAGAAATGTTCGAATTATCCGAAGTTCGAATTATGGAAAATATTAAATTAAAACATGCTTAATATGGGATTATTACAAAGGAATCAATGTTATAGTGTTTTTTTAATTTATTTCGTCTGTTATCATTAGAATATGACTTAATATTAAGTTAGAATGTATAAATACATAAACTAATTAAAAGATAAGAAACAAGCACAATGGAAGAAAAATTTAAAGTGTCACTGATGGACAGACGGAACACTAAGAAAGTGGATATAAAATGAATTTGATTATTAGTATACTCGTTCGGAACAATTTTCACAAAAAAAAAAAGTTATTCAAATGATTTGAAATCCGTGAGAAACAAAAGAAAAATGAAAAATCGGAATTCTAGTTTGTTCGAATTAAACGAAATCAAGACAAAATGAGTTCGAATTAATGAAAATTTTTAACGTTATTCTGCCATTGAAAATTTCTGGAATTCCTGTTTAGTTCGAATTAACGAGAGTCGACTGTATTTATTAATACTATTAATAAATGAAAAACCAACATACAAGAAATATCTATAAATTGTACTCACCTTCTTGAAAATATGTCAATTCTGTATTCCATCAGCAAAAACGGTATACAACTTATCAGGAAAACAATAGCCAGCCAACGAACTCCGATGAATAAAGCGGTACAGTAGACTGTTCGCCCATATTCCGGTATGTGCGCGACACCGGCACAAAATTACAATTATCACGCAAGCTCCGATTTCGGCGCGAATATTTGCAAAAGTAACCAACTTCCGCGCCGATAGAAATAGATTCGAAATTCCGTAACTCCGTAATCAATTCCGGAAGAAGGATGAAATACCGTTTGGAACGATATATCGGAAGGCTTGGAATCTCAATATCATTACCGCGGTTTTAAAGAAATATCGATATATAACGAAATTACGGTATATCGCCCAGCCCTAGTATGTAATAATGAGAAATCCATCTTAAATGGGACTCTTAACAGATGTTCACTGTAATTCATTTTTGCATGAAATATCAAATTTCTAGGTTAACAAGAAGTATTTTATATATTTTATAGAGTAAAGTCTATCGGATATTTTCCTTAACCTAAAATGTTTAAGTATGGTGCAAAGGGTGATAAGAAATCATGTAATAGAAAAAATCTGTTAATTAATGTAATCATTAATTTATAATTCTTTATCAGTTTATTACATATGACAAACTCATAAATTTCTATGATAAGAGCTAATATCAATTATTTCCAATAAAAAAATTATCTAATGAATTGACATAGAATTAATTATGAATTAATAATTTTTAAATTTGTGTCTGTTTTCATAGCATTCTTGGAATAAGCAATATTCCAAAAGGCAACTTTGTGGATTTTGAAGTCACTGCTCTGTTACTACTACAATATAACCTTTTAATTTTGAACCACATAACATGTACATTAAAAGATAATACTGTTATCCCAATTTATATCCAGATGAACAGTAAAAAAGAAAGGAAAAGAATTTGAGAAAGTTTCTTATTGCTTCTAGAATGTATGAATTTTTTTCTTTTAACTCTGAGTTAGGCTTATAAATAAAAATAAAACCAAAATTCTTAGTCAGGTATATTTAAAGAAAATGATATCTTTGCATCTAATCTTTCCCTTACAAAATATTACAGAATTGTAGAACTTCACTAATCCAAACTTATTTGCAAATACTCAGCAATACTATCGCTTGAATTCTTTTATCCAAAAGCAATAGAAAAAGGAATATGCCTCTTTTCACTGGAATAATGGATGTTAGTATGTAGCATAAGCATAGCCAGCCTTTTGAATGGGGGGTGCCCAAATATTTTAACCTGAACATGTTGGGTACAAATAATATCTTATGTAATAAAACCTAATAAAACGGAACCCCTTAAAAGCTATCAAAGTTTCCGTTTTAGACAGGTTTTTATTCGCTGAAGGTATAATTGTATGGTACTTTTTTTAAAACAGACCCAAACGCAATTTTTCATTGCGCGAAGAAGGATGAGAAGTTGCTCAAAAATAAATCTAATGGATAAGAAAAAGATATATAAACACAGATAAAACATGGTAGATATAAAATAAAGATATTCGTAAACATAAATCTGTAAGTATCACAAATTTTCATTTCAAACAGCAATGAAATACTAAAATAAATAAACACGGCTTTATTTCTCCCGTCATTTTGATCAAAGTAGCAATAGAGTAACTTGTAAAGGGAATAAGTACACAATTTAAAGAGGAAAAGAGTTCTTTCAATCTTTCTACACATGAATAAATAAATTTTTCCAATAGAAAAAAAAAAAAAAAAAAAAAGAGCCCGTCTCTTCTCTATAACATGTTCTTTTTAAAAATGTCAAAATATGGCTGCAAAAAACGAAATTTAACCAACCAACAGACCATTCCCTATTAGAGATAAGTTCGGGCTCGGGTCTGCCTGAGATCGACGGTTTTAAATCCGAGCCCGAAAGATTTTTTGTTACCAGACCTCGAGCCCGATACCAAAAATATACAAAACAAAATTATATGGTATTTATGGTATTAAAAATTTATTATGTTAATTATTTATTTTTGTTTATTATTATTGTATTATAAATTTATTATTATAGTATTAAAAATTTCTTACACAGATAAAATTGTTAAAAGAAAATTTAAATACAATCTTATCAAAATCCGTATCAAATAAAAATACAGTTGACTCTTAAAATTAATCTCAATTTCCCCCCTAATTTAAAAAGTAAATTTCATGTACATGTTTGTGACTTAATGAATAAATGCATGAAATTTGCAGAAATTACTATTTGTAATCTGGCGAATTGAACAACGTTTTTCAAAAAATGTACATCTTTAATTATAACTTATTCCTTTCTCATAACAATCTTCCGTGATTGATAGGTGCCTGAAAATCAACGTAAAATTAAAAAAATGACTTTATTATCTTAAAGGTCCGATGCTTTTATAGGAAAAGAGGAAACACTGAACAATTGCTTTATATCAGAAATACATAATAATTATTTTTACTTACGCAGGAAAGTTGACTTCGAAAATGTATATTGTCCTCAGCATGAACAGACTTCATGTTGACAAATAGATAGAACAACCATTAATTTTCATATGAAAAACGACTATGACTCGTGCACAATAGAAGATTAAGCAATTTGCAAACCTCCAGCTAAATTTCGTCTATTAATAACAGAAGAAAGTACTATCTTCACGCTATGTAACTAAATAATAAATAAATAAATAAACGATCCTATTAAAAAATATATGCTAACGAAAAGCCAACAAAAAGCAAATTCATATCTGTGTTTATTTTGATTGGCACCATTCAGTAGGTCGTCGTCGGAAATTATGTACACATAAATCTGTAATTATCACAAATTTTCATTTGAAATAGCAAGGAAATGCTAAAATAAATAAACACTACTTCAGTTCCCCGTTATTTTGATCTAAATGACTTATTTGAAAAGGAATAAGTACGCAATTTTAAATGGAAATTTTTTTTTTCAATCTTTTTTATGCATGAATAAATATAATTTTTCGGTTTCAGAAAAAATGAGCCCGAGCCCGAAGATTAGAATAAAAATTGAGCTCGAGACCATATCAGGCCCGGGCTGAGTCCATCTTATCTCTATTCCCCATATTAATTTGAATTTTGCGTATCATTTCTGATTTTCAAAGGAAGCAGATTTGTGAGACCCCTCCGTTCCCCAGGCTAATCACACGGTGGAATTATCATTTCACATTTGTATTTCCTTTTTCTTTTGGTTCCTATCTAGATTTTAGATTACAAAAGCAAAGATATAAATAGTTTCTATCCTTGTCGAGAATTTGCGCTAATTTCTTAAAGAATTGCAAAAACATGCATGGCGTTAAAAAAACTTCCATAAACAAAAGACATTAAATTGGGATTAAAAAAACAATTTTTTGACTTACTGTGACTAATACAGATTCTAGTAAATGTTCTAATTTTAAAAAAGATAAACGAAATATTAAAAAAAAAAAAAGAATGTGGGTCTTTTCTTTTATTACATTTCAAAACATAGACTGTTAGTTTTGAGTAAGTAATTGAACTAACTTGGCTTTCAATTTTCTTTTATAAATTTCGATTTTTTAAAATAATCAAGCTTGGGTCTGCGCGAGCGGGGGGCAAACCCCCCCCCCTGGCTACGCTAGTGACCTTATCTTATGACAAACTCAAGAATAGATTCATTCTGTGAAATTTGAGAGCTTGTGCGTGCATGTTGGTGGAGGCTGAAGAATAGATTTTTTCTTTCTTCCTCCACATGCAAACTTTCAGACAGTTCAAATCCTAATTTTCTAAGAAATAAATCATCCACTTTTCTGCTCATTCTTCATTCGTTCTCTTCATTCTCATACAAACAGGCAACTCTCTAGCGCATCATTCTCCTAAGTAAAATCATAGTTACCTATTTTGTGTGGATTGCTTTAACTTTATTAATTAATTTTAACTCCTATTTTAAGCATTTTCATTATGTCAAATAGATGGAAAATATGATGTATGCTCACTAAAAGACAAATTAAATGTGTAGCACATATAGACAAACAAGGTCTGTTGATATATATCATGAATATATATTGTGATCTATGTCATGATATGTGTCTGATATTTATTTTTAAAATTTCAAATTTTTTGATAATTTTGATATTTTTTAAATTTATTTCCAAAATGTTAAGCTTTGTCTGGGGAATCGCGATCATAGCAATACTAAAACTGCAAAAACTTATAAAAATTAATTCAAATTGTCAGCCATACTGATTCCCTTAACACTCCATAAGCATATATACATATTGTAATAGAATAATATAGCATGACTTACTGGGTTTTATTTTATTCCAATCTTATCTTATCTTTATCTTATTTGCCGGTTTTTCCAATCGCTTTATTTTGTTTTTCCCGGTTCCATGGCATATTCTATTTTCTTAAATCGGTTACTTATTTGTTTACTATCAATTTGAACATCTACATGTGTGTTCATGATCGTTTTCCTCTCAGCCTGATCGCGATTTGCAATCATCGCAAATCGCAACTTACGAGTAGTCATATCTCCCTTTCGCAAGACAGGATTGCATTTACTCAACTCCGGCGGACGCAAAGGGGGCATTGCTCTCTGGCGATGTCTAGGCTAGGAGAGGTATTTAAAGCGGGTGTTTTGTTTTGACTGGCGGTGGTCTGACAATGTTTAGTCTGGCAAATGCCGTACGTTGTTTTAAAATTTTAGTTATGAAAGTTTTGTTTGCAGTTTGCTTTAGTGGTGAAAGATGGTGTTGTTTTAAGAAATGAATCTTGTTAATCGATAGTGGAAATATTTCGCTGAATATTTTGTTGTGATGAATTATTTTGACATCCAAGGCTTTTTATTTCCTTTGGACATTTTCTGGACAGTATTTTTTCGTCATCATTTGAATTGAGAGGCCTGCCTTTTTCCCCAGTTATGCTATAGTGAGTAATTTTATTTTTGCTACCTGTACTGGTCATTTCTCTTTATCTTACGTCATGCTAATTAATTATTTAAGTATCTTGTATTGTGTTAACGTATGACTTTAATTTTGAAGATAATATAATTTCGGAAATTACTGTTTTTGGTTGATTTCACCAGATATTGTTTATCATTGTTTACCATCTTATATATACATATATTTTTATTTTGAATATGTTTTTTTTCAAAAATAAACGTTAGATTTATTTTAATCAAATGTTTCTTTACTGACTTTTAAATATGACACTACCACAAATTGCCAATATTTATTTCAGGTCACCAATTTTTCATCTCTGTTTTAGTTTCATATAATTTTTAGAACGGTTCTGGCTTCAGAACCGATCATGGGTTATGGGCCAAAGCTACAATGCTTTTTAACCTGTTATGGTGGCCGTAACCTTCGTTGGCAATATCGTAAACTGGTGGTAGCATGCGGCCATTAGACCTCCAAGTGATTTCTAGTAGGGGGGGCTGCAATAGCTTTTCTTTTTGATAAACACATTTAATTTTTCTGGCATGAAATAGAAAGGTTTTTTTTTTTGGTAAAAATATTTTTTGTTGTACTATCTGACTGCTTAAGAGTACGTTTAAAAAAAAAAAAAAATTCTTTTTCCTTTCTATCTAAATTTGATAAAGTAAAGTTAAAAGCATGGCAATGACCAATGTGCAGGTTAGCATAAGCAAACTAAATGCTCACAACTATGCAACCTGGGCAGCAGATGTAAAATACCTGCCGCTAGATAAAAATGCCTGGGGCATCGTGAATGGAACTGAAAAGGCTCCGGAAACCAGTGACGCTGTGGCCACTAAAGAATATCAGACACGCCTCAGGTCAGCACTGTCCATAGTCTACTTGAACGTCGAAAATGAATTCAGGCGAATTATAGAAAACATCGACGACCCACATAAAGCATGGACAAAGTTGAAAATCCACTTTCAGCCTGACAACCGAGCTCGCCATATGCAGCTCTTTGGCAAGATCCTATCCTGTAGAATACAACCTGATGAGCCAGTGGACATGTTTGCCGCACGTCTACAAAGACTAGCTGATCAACTGGCTGCCATGAATGAGCCGATAAAAGAAATCTGACATTCCAGTTGCTTCGGTGGCTTCCAAAGAAATTTAACAACCTCGTCCAGGGAATCTTGCGGTGGCCAGAACAACAGTTCAAGTTTAAAGATGTCCTGACCGAGTTGGTTGCTGAAAAGTCCCGCATCAAACTACGAGAGGAGGACAGAGATAACTTGGTCCAGTCCCACTTTTCCCGAGCTTGTACACCCAAGAGGTCTGCCTATAAGCCCAAGTTTAAGGGAAGATGCCATAGATGTGGACAAGCCGGCCATATGCTTCGACAGTGTAAATTGTCTCAACAAGCCTCCAGCCCCGAATCTTGCCTCCATACTACTTCGAGAGACTCCTCAGACTCCTCATTCCAGAACTCCTCAGTATCCAGAGGTTCATCGGTGTCCAGTCCAGTTCGAGTCCAATCCAGTAATCCCAGATCCAGCAGAGATGTGTCTCGCAATAGAACCAGAAACCGACGTCAACGTAAGCCAACAAGCCAGGTAAATTACCTCATACAATCTAATCTTAGTAATATTAAGTGTGGTGGAGACGCCTGGGTCTTTGACACAGGTGCCTCGCACCACTTCTGCAAAGATAAAAATCTCTATGTTAAGTTTAAGCCTTTTGGAAATTGGCTGTTGCCGTTGACGGAGCGACTTTTCCTATTGAAGAAACCGGACTAGTAGACTTAAAAATAAATGGGGAGATGGTTCGCTTCGGCGATGTTATGTACTGCCAAAGTTTAAGGCACAATTTGATATCTGACCCTAGGCTTGATAAAACTGGTGCCAAGTTCAGAGGAGGTAAGGGTAGGGTTAAAGCATATTGTGACAGTGGTACCCTATTTTGAGCTTTTCTTAAAGATGGCATTTACTGCCTGTACCCAGATCCTAACCCTAAAGATAAAGCTAAAACAAAAAATAACCAAAGTCCTAAAAAGGTGCATTTTCAAGCTTCTACTGTCCAGAAGGACGACTTTAAGTTATGGCATAGACGTCTTGGGCACATTAGTTCTACTTTAATTGAACATACTGTAAAATGTAATGGTGTAAGGGGCTTACCATCTATTAAAAGTAAAGACTTTGAATGTGAGACATGTAAAATTAACAAACACAGGCGAACTTCCTTCTGTCCTATAAATCAAATACAATCAAAACGACCCCTTGAATTACTTCATGCTGACTTGTGGGGACCGACACAAATAACAGGTAGAAACGGTGAGAAGTACTTTTTAACTATAAACGACTTCTCACGAAAAGTATCAGTCTATCCCTTATGTAACAAATCACAAGTATTCAAGGTATTCACTAATCATGTAAAAAGGGCTGAAAGATTTTTAGGCACTAAGGTAAAAGAGGTCCGTAGCGACAATGGGCGGGAGTTTGACAATGAAGCCTTTACAAAATACTTTGAAGAGAACGGGATACACCATGAGTTTACTAATGTGTATTCTCCAGAACAGAATGGGGTCTCGGAACGTTTAAATCAGGCTATAATGGATGGGGCCCGCTCAATACTTAACGAAAGTAAACTCAGTCTAAAATTCTGGCCAGAAGCAGTTCTATACATCGCGTACACACTAAACAGGATATGTCATAAAACACAGAAAAAGACATCCTTCGAGTATTACTGTGGCAACAAATCTTCAATAAGACATTTACGCCCTTTTGGTACTGTGGCATACGTGGAGGTGCCCAAACAATTAAGAAGCTCAAAGTTTGATTCTAAAGCCAAAAAGGGGGTTTAGTGGGTTACGCGATGTCAACCAAAAGCTACCCCAATACAAATAAAATAATAGAAACCATAAATGTTAGATTTGGGGATGAATCTGTACCGGGAAATGTTCACAGACATAGCGAGCAAGGCCCAAGTTATTCAATAGGCACAAACCCTTTTACTACTTCAGAGCAGCACAACGGAAGCGACCTGGGACCCACATATATTTTAAGTTCAGAACAGCCAGAGATTGACCCTTTGACCGAACTTCAACCTGACAGATTCCCTTCAGAGAAATCACCATCTCCATCAATTAAGCCAGGCACCTCAGAATCCGTTGAATCCGCCTCCGTTCACTCATCTGAGGATGAAAGTGACGAGGATGGCGAGGAATTCTCGAGAACGCTGAGAGATGCTGTATGGTTCCGTAAGGCCATAACTAGGCCTGATAAGTCGAGAACCAACATCTACTATTATGAGATGGGTGAAACGCAACGTTTAAGATCACTCAGAGAAGTACGGGAATACTGTCAGTCTAATGGTATCAAATTTGATCCAACCATGTTCAGTTTCAAAGGGGAAAATAAATATCAGGGTATTGTAAAATCTACTTCCAGTGCTAGTTCAAGTCCTAGTTACACACCTCCACACACATCTTTATCAAAAACACGTAAAAACAATATATGACTAGAAGACTCCATCCCAAACACATATAAGCAAGCCTTAAAATCCCCTCAGTGGGAACTCTGGAGTAGAGGTCTGCACGGGCCGGGCTCGGGCCGATTTCCAATAATGGCATTCGGGCCGGGCTCGGTCCTTACTTCTGAAGACTCGGGCCGGGCCTAGTCACTAATCCTTTCGGGCCGGGCCGAGCCACTAATCTTTTCGGGCCGGGCTGGGCTTGGGCCTTAATTTTTTTGCTGGAGTATCGGGCCGGACCTAACTTTTTTTTCCCGTACGAAGCCGAGACTGATTCCATTCTTCCTAGTTTTCATGGACCAAAATAATCAGTTCCTATTGAATCTTCCTATATGAAAATCCTTTTCTCGACTTTTTATAAATCAGTAATATTTGGCTTTGTCCAAAAATTTCTGCAAAAAAAGCATATCCTTTTAAGCCATCATTATTCTTTAATTAAACATTAGAATTTATTGCTTTTAAAGAATCGTAGATTACTAGGCGTTTTAAAATAGAATTAAACACACACACACAAAAAAAAATGATTATGATGGAATTTTTTTTTAAATTGAAAACTGAAAGTGTCTTTTAAAATGTTAATCCATGCAAAATGAATACAGCAATACGGGAGAAAAAAAAATATATTAAACATTTACATCTGAAGGGAAACATTTACTCAGAAGGGAATGCATTTTTTTTTTTTTTCGTTCCAAAGCGATTTCGTCTTAGGAAATTTTACCATATACCGCTTTTTCGATTTTTTGTCTCCATTTCAGGGAATATGGATTAATAATACTAGTGATAACTGAAACATTTACATACAACAAACAAAGATTCATTTAAAAGCATAAATATCGCAGCCTACGGCACTTCTGCATAAATGGAGATTATAAACATGGAAAAAAAAAAGACTAATATATTTTTTTTTTGGTCAGAACTCTTCCATAAGATTAAAGATCAATGCACTGTAGAAATTCACTCGAGCCGGGCCGGGTTCGGGCCGAATTTTAAACTTTTTTCTGGACCGGGCCGAGCTCGGGCCAAAATTTTAACTTTCGGGCCGGGCCCGGGCCTGGAAATTTCGGCCCGTGCAGACCTCTACTCTGGAGACAGGCAATGCAGGAGGAAATGGACGTAATAAACAAAAGTCAAGTATGGGAATTAACATCACTACCACCCAACACTGAACCTCTAGGCTGCAGATGGGTGTTCACCATCAAACGAGACGATAGAGGGCATGTGGCAAGATATAAAGCGAGACTAGTAGCCCAGGGCTATAAACAGGTCAGGGGTGAAACTTATGACGAGACATTTTCACCAGTTGTGAACTTTAGTCTAATCCGCTTTTTCTTTGCTGCCCTAGTCTCATGTCTCGGATGGATTCACACGCGATGCGATGTGAAAGGAGCCTATCTGTACGCCCCTCTTTCAGATAATATATTCATGAAACAACCTCCAGGTTTTGAAATAAAAGGGAAAGAGCATTTAGTCTGTAAACTCCAGAGGGCTTTATATGGCCTCCATCAAAGTGGCCGGGTGTGGTTTTATCAATTACATAAAATTTTAATTTCTATTGGTTTTAACAAATTGGATTGGTGTAATTGCGTTTACACATTTTCTAATTACGTTGTTTTATTATTATACGTTGATGACTTCGTTGTTTTAAGTAACCATCAGAAACACATAAATGAAATTTTAAAATTACTAACTGAGCATTTTGACATCAAAATCCTGGGGAAAACACATAAACTTCTTGGGGTTGAGTTTGAGGAAGATAGGGAAGGTGTAGTGACAATTCATCAAATGCAATATATTGATGATATCTGTGCACGTTTTAAGGAATTTAACTTTCTCATCACTTCACTTCCCATAAGTAAAGGAGTAGTGTACTCCAAGTCACAATGCCCTCAAACAGACGCAGAAACCCAGGAGATGTCAAAATATCCATACAGAAGTGTTTTGGGATGCTTATCATTTCTTACAAGCAGGACCCGTCCCGACATATCCTATGCTGTAAACATCTTTAGTCAATTCCAGAGTAATCCTGGTATCATCCACTGGAATGGTCTCTTAAAATTACTAGGGTATGTCCAAAGCACAAAACACTACAAACTGAGGTTACCTTGTCATCATATAAATCTAATAACATATACAGATGCTGACTTCGCCGCCAATCGCGATGACAGAACGTCAATGGGGGGACAACTATTAATGCTAGACAAATCTCCTATCATGTGGAGGGCTTTCAAACAAAAATCTGTCTGCTTGTCTACCATGGAATCAGAGTTTGTGCTTTAACAGAAGCAACTAAAGAGCTTCTTTGGTTCAGTAGAATCATAACTGAATGTTATGACAAACACATTTTTACAGGCCCACAAACTAAACCAACCCTGTTAGTAGACAATATGGCCTCCATTGATTTCCTTAAATCTCCCATAGAAAACTATAGAACAAAACACGTTGACGTTAAATTATTTTTTGTAAGAGACCTTTTAAACCAAGAGATATTTAATGTAAAACACGTAACTAGTAAAGCTAATCTCTCAGACATTTTTACAAAACCCTTAACGAAGTTTGATCTTAAAAGATTCATTGAAGTGATCTTTAGTTATGGGTAATATATAATGTTTTAAATAAGTATTATTTATAAGTAAAAAAAAAAAAGTATAAAGAAACCCCCCCCCCCCTCCAATCTTTTGTGTTAAACCCTGAAGTTTAACATGTTTCATTTTATAAAGCTGAAATTTTGTATATTTCAGTGTTTTTCTTTTATAATGTTTGAATATGTGATTATACACTTGTTTTTCTTATTATTTCATAGTTTTGTCTCTTATGCATATGTTTTAGAATCATACATAAGTTTACCAATACCCTCATTTCCAACATCGCGGACAATTTAACTCCCGCTGGAATGTGATCAGACCTCAGGATGGTTCATCTTCCAGGGTCCGAGCAGCCCCAGGAAGCGGCTCGCAGGGGTGAAATTGTAAATAGCCAGAGTGGCCTGCAGGGGGTAGTGGCCTTCTTGAGTGTTCTGATCACAGGAAGGCCTGTCGCGGGCATCGTTTCTTTTAAGTTTGTAAGTCCCTGTTTTGAAAAATGGAAATGTCACATAGGTCCTGTCCGTGGTGTTGAAAATTGAGCTGTTTTTTTTTTTTGCATATATAAATATGAAAAAAAGGGTTGTTTTACTTTTAAGAAATTGCATAACAAGTGTTTTTCACATTTTAAATCTTTGTTAAAACATTTGCAAATGTGTATTATTTCAAAAGCTTAAGCATGCATGTTGTTGTTTGTTTTTATGTGAGCGCTCGCTGTCCCTATCATTATCATAATCACAGTCATTATCATGATCATGATCATTAGTGTTATTATCATTGAATGTTTCTCTTTTGCATATCATGAATCTCTCATACATTATCAAAGTGTTTTTGCATTGTAATTCATGTTTTGCTATTCTCCACATTCATAATGTTTATGAATCTGTTTTATGATAATCATTTATTCTAGTGTAATTATGCAAATGTATGTAAATATAATCGTGTATTGCCAAAGCCAAGATCAAGAAAATCGACATACTAAAAGAATGTTGTTGTATGTACTGGTAATCGTAGTCACTTGCATGTGATGAGGTAAAATGGTAACAAATTTCATGAACTTTTTTTGAAATGTTTGTTTACCTGAAAGACTTTCAAATTTTTAAGAGTTACTATGGTAACTAAAGACTCTTGTGCTATGAAAAAAAATGTTGTTCCCATTGTTATATAGTTATTAAATTGTTATTCATGTTGTGTGGTTATTAACATTGTTAAAAAGTTGTTCATTCTTGAAATTAACCTTGTGATATGATATTGTGAATTTGTTGCATTTATGCATGATAATGTTGAGTTATTCTTCACTGGTAGCTGTCAAAGTATGATAGTTGATATACTGATATCTTATGTTGTTCAATATGACCTTTGATATTTTTTTATATTATTTGGTAATACTTGGTAATTACTTAATTTCTTTTGAGTATGAGTGTTAAGGGGGGGGGGGGGCAATTGTCAGCCATACTCATTCCCTTAACACTCCATAAGCATATATACATATTGTAATAGAATAATATAGCATGACTTACTGGGTTTTATTTATTTATTTTTTTAATTTTTTTTTTTAAATAAATCTAACTGATCGCGATTTGCAATCATCGCAAATCGCAACTTACGAGTAGTCGTATCTCCCTTTCGTAAGACAGGATCGCATTTACTCAACTCCGGCGGACGCAAAGGGGGCGTTGCTCTCTGGCGATGTCTAGGCTAGGAGAGGTATTTAAAGCGGGTGTTTTGTTTTGACTGGCGGTGGTCTGACAATGTTTAGTCTGGCAAATGCCATACGTTGTTTTAAAATTTTAGTTATGAAAGTTTTGTTTGCAGTTTGCTTTAGTGGTGAAAGATGGTGTTGTTTTAAGAAATGAATCTTGTTAATCGATAGTAGAAATATTTCGCTGAATATTTTGTTGTGATGAATTATTTTGACATCCAAGGCTTTTTATTTCCTTTGGACATTTTCTGGACAGTATTTTTTCGTCATCATTTGAATTGAGAGGCCTGCCTTTTTCCCCAGTTATGCTATAGTGAGTAATTTTATTTTTGCTACCTGTACTGGTCATTTCTCTTTATCTTACGTCATGCTAATTAATTATTTAAGTATCTTGTATTGTGTTAACGTATGACTTTAATTTTGAAGATAATATAATTTCGGAAATTACTGTTTTTGGTTGATTTCACCAGATATTGTTTATCATTGTTTACCATCTTATATATACATATATTTTTATTTTGAATATGTTTTTTTTCAAAAATAAACGTTAGATTTATTTTAATCAAATGTTTCTTTACTGACTTTTAAATATGACACTACCACAAATTGCCAATATTTATTTCAGGTCACCAATTTTTCATCTCTGCTTTAGTTTCATATAATTTTTAGAACGGTTCTGGCTTCAGAACCGATCACAGCTCAAAATCAACATTGCAGGAAAGCAAACTCCCCAAACAGAGCTGACCGCGCCGTACAGTGGCAAACATTACAAGTTTAAATTTTAATTCTGTTACATTAAAAATTAATAGTGATTATTAAATCTTTAAATTTTCTGAAATGATGATAAAATCCAGCTGAAAATAAAAGAAATAGGAATGGACTCAACCAGAGTTGGTAGGAATAATGAAGGCAAGTATATCTTGGAGAACACTGCTTTTATTTTCATTTAACACATTAAAAATGGAGAAATGTGGCCACACTTACTAATAATAAATACTGATAAAGAGAAAATGTATACGATGCTTCAGTGTGAGTAGATCAACCAATGTATGATCGAAGTAATCCTTTTATGCACTCATTATGTTGCGATAGTTCAGTCTGTTTGAAAGTTCTTAATGATATTAACTAGATGATTTCATCTCGCTGCAAAGTTCTCCAGGATTAATCTGCTGTTCGATGACACAGTGATGATGTTAATTGGACAGTTTCAATTCATTATAAAGTTCTCCAGGACAAAACTGCGGTTTGATGACACAAGATGGACTCTCATAAAGTTGTTGTTGATGGGAAGAATCAATCGCAAGAACAGGTGATGCACCGGAGAAGCTGGTAACGTCGTAGAATGGCTAGAACAGGTGTTAAATCAATCACAATAACTGCAATTCTGGCATCATCGACATTCCTGTAGAACTTTCAGTATTATGCTGCCTATAAATTCGTATCCAAAACTGGGGCTGGAGGTAACTAAGTTTTTTCAAGAGAAGCTGTAATATCAAAAGAACTTAGATGTGTCGAGTAGAAATCCTCCAAAATTATATGCGGTGAAAAAATGGCATCCGTTCGTCACAACAAAAAACACCAAGCTAGCTGGGCCCGAAGACCGACTGCCTGACCGTACATTTTTCTCCTATGTGTGTTACCGTGAATCTCAGACAAACTGCTCACGAAAATTGCCTTCTGCCATAGACGCACGCTCAACAGCCAATCAGAGAGTCTTATTTTTGCCGCCAATTTAAGCATCTCGAAAGTTCTAGATCTTTCTCAGCTGGCCGTGACTCATGTCTAAACAGCAACTCTGATTTATGGTGCAAAATTTGTACGCTCGAAGGTTTCAAAATTTTCTCCATTTACGATGACTCATGTCCAGCCAAGGAAGAAACATGAAAAAGAAGATGACTATACATTATCTTGAAAATTGGGTTATTTAAAAATGCTGAAACAGAGTCACTTTTTAAAAATAGCATAACTAGCAAAGTAATTGTCTAAAATGCTGAAAAATTATGTTAAAATATATTTAAAATAAAGGCCGATTAATATAATTTCAAGATTAAATAACCAATATTAAAATAATTTTGAAAAAATATTATTTTTGGTAGATTACTATTTTTATGTGGCGATTTTAGGGGACTACGATGTTTACATTGATTAAATAATAAATAAATATTAGTTTTAACAGATTTATTAAAGAGATTATTGCAATTTAAGGTTACATTTTTGAAATAGCTGTTTGTTGATTGATTTTTTCTTAAAATGATGATTGAAATTTTTGTAAGCAAAAACAATGCCTAACGTTTACCTACACTGCCTAACATTACAAACAATACCTTACACAAAATAACAAATGTTTGATACTTTTGATATTTATTTTCAAAATATCAATATGTTTAATATTTTCTACATTATATATATTTTTAAAAATATCACTGTGCATAATGCTTTTGATATTTTCAATTTAAACAAGTTAAAACAAGATTTTCAACTGTTATTGTCTGTGTTACCAAATACCAAATATTCGACAAATAGGTGCATCAAATATTCGGCTATCTGGATACCAAATATTCAGCTAGTCAAATAGTAACTATTCAGCCAATATGGAATATTTGGCTGGCTGAGTACTTTTTATGTTTCAAAGTTTAAAAAGTTACTTATAAAAACAATTTTACATAATATTTAATAAAAGAAACTTACATTTTAATGAACAAGAGCTTTTTATAAGTTAACTTTACATTAAAAAATTTCTTTAAGTTATTTAAGAAGGATAATTATAAGACTTTTTTTAATTAATAATATTTTATGTTTCATGGTTTTTTTCTATGAATTAAAGCAAACATTTTAAAATCAATGAGACATGGTGAAAAAATTGGAAGAAAAACTTTACAGAGTTATATACTGTTACTATCTTGTCAAGAAGAGACTGAAGTAAAAATATGATACAATCTACTCAAATAATGACAGCTCAGCCAAAATAACTTTTCTACTCCCTTTAATTTAGCAAGAAAATTTTTAAATGCATCCTAGATCAGTGTCTGGAGTGGGAGAACATTTTCAGGGATTGTAAACATTTCAGCTGTTCCTAAAATCTTGCAACAAACGCAAAAAGGATAATGTGATCAAGACAAACATTTTTTAACAAGAAACATTACCTCATTCCATTTACTTGATCAAAATTACAATACATCCAATCAAATATATTAGGTGCAAAACAATCCAAAACTGTATTTTTGTTAACTTTATCAATAATGAATTATTTTAACGAGATTTGTTTCACATGAACATTGTTTGTATTAATTTTAATGTAATTGAAAAAACTTAATTTTGGTCAGCTTCACAGTGTATACTATCATTTGGATTTTGAATAAAGGATGTCTAACTTCTAGTTCTTTAGCTATGAATGGTGAAATTTTCCAGCACTTCTCATCATATCATATTTCACAGAAATGAAAACAAGGCAGTGTCTTAGATATAATTATGATTTCTTCATTATTATTAAAGTAACAAGTGAAAATCAAAGTTTGACTCAAGTGAGATGAGATACAATGTATTTATGACACAATAAGTGGATTATGTTTATGGTTTCCTGAACAAAAATTGTCTGTCTTGATATTCATTATCAATTACAAAAGTTTTTATATTCTGTTTAGAAAATTATTTGTGAAAAAGCAAGAAACAGATGTTATTTACAAAACAAAATTTAGGGACTTGCATTTGCACATCATTAATTCCTATAAAAATGCTAATTGATCATCATTTTAATCCTCTTCATCGTTAAATTTCTTAAGTTATACTTTATAAACAACAAATAAATAATCTAAAAACATTTTATTTTATTTAAATGTGATTTTGTTTCTAATTACTTTAAATATATGAATTCTTTTAAATACAATTATAAGTTGACATTTAAAAGTAGAATTGTGAAAAGTTTTTAAAAATATGTTTTAAAAAGTTTTAGCATTTGGTTTATCTGAATTATTTGATATTTGGTGCATCCCTAAGTCATACAATGGTCTAATGTACAGTTTATTATAGCCTATGGACCAAGTAGTGTTGTTAAATGTGAAATGAAGCTATAGGAAGATACTTCATTAAAAACTGATTGGGAGCGATAAATTGGAAGTGATTGTTTCTATGTAGCAGCTTATACAGAATATCACAATATAAGTTGTAATTTGCTGGGTATCCAAGACATGGGAAAATGTTACTCAAAATTGTTTAGTAAAGTTGTGGAAGAAGTTATGGCCAAGTTTAGCTGATTCTAGCAATATTAAACAAAGAGAAATAAACAAGCAAAATTCTTCAGAATAAACGTATCCAGGGTGTGAAGACACAACTGAACTCTCTGACGTGGTTGTTGTGACCAGAATTGTATAAAACCAAAAACTTTCTGTGCACATAATATTGGGTAAAAAACTTTCTGCAAATTAATTTAACGTTGGGTGTAATTCGTGTTTTTTGTGTGATTCATGGTCGTAATTCGCGTTTTTATGCGATTTATGAATGTAATTTGTGTTTTTATGCGATTAATAAAAAATAATATGCGTTTTTTGAGCGATTCATGGATGTAATTCACGTTTATTATGTGATTCATGGACATAATTTGTGTTTTTTGAGCGATTCATGGATGTAATTTGCATTTTTTACTCGATTTATGAATGTAATTTGTGTTTTTTATGCTATTCATGTATGTAATTCACATTTGTTATGTGATTTATGGACGTAATTTGTGTTTTTTTTAGCTTTCTGCCGACAAAATTTGCATTTTTTGAGCAATTTATGGACGTAATTCGTGTTTTTTATGCGATTTATAAACATAATTCGCATTTATTACATGATTCATAGATGTAATTGGAGCTTTTTTGAGGATTTGTGGGCGTAATTCATTTTTTTTAATGCGATTCATGGATGTAATTTGCATTTGTTATGCAATTTATGGACGTAATTTGTGTTTTAAGCTTTCTGTTGACGAAATTTGCATTTTTTAAGCAATTTATGAACGTAATTCATGTTTTTTATGCAATTTGTAAACATAATTCTCGTTTTTTACACGATTCATGGACATAATTGGGGTGTTTTGAGAATTCATGGATGTAATTCATATTTTTTATGAGACTCATGCATGAAATTTGCATTTTTTACAGGATTCATGGATGGAATTTATGTTTTTAGCGTGGATCGCATTTTTTACTCATCCTTTGGACAAAATTCACGTTTTTCGCACGGTATTTTGTCAATGTTGGGGGTATTTTTACACAATTCTTTATTAAAATGCATGTTTTTTACTTGATTCTTTGTCGAAATGCATGTTTTTACGTGATTCTTTATTGAAATTCGTGATTTTTTTCGAGGTCTTTTGACAACATTCGCATTAACAGTAAATAATTCATTTATAAAATTGAGGGAATATTTTTATTTTTTGGTACTAAAAAAAGTCATAAAAATAAAAATTGTTTTTTTGTTAAAATTTTCTGCGCACGGCGTGCGTCTGTATTGTACGACTCTGGTTGTGACAACCAATTGCTCAAACCAACTAAATTGATGAATCAAAGAATATTCTCATTTTCCATTCTGAAGTTGCAAATGCTGTAGCAATAACACTGCAATATATAGAGCAGAGTGAAAACTCATGTTGGAAATACTGGCATATTATTGCTTTCTCTTCTAGAATAACATCACTTTATCAGACAAGTCTGACGAATTTCTTCGCCCAAAAATCGAGTTAATGTATATGTAATGTGTTGATTTAACTTTTTTGTTAAATGTAAATGGGATCCTTGAAATTAATACATTATTATTAGTTGAATTAGTTTCTTCAATGTTTTCAAAATTATGAATGCTGAAAAAGTACATTTT
The DNA here is from genome assembly GCA_964019185.1 of Maratus speculifer. NCBI lineage: Eukaryota > Metazoa > Arthropoda > Arachnida > Araneae > Salticidae > Maratus > Maratus speculifer. The sequence continues at coordinate 318,162,730 of OZ025296.1, read as the reverse complement.
TGTTTTTAGGACAATATTTCAATCTTGTTAGTTAATCTGTTCAAATATACTTTTCAAAAATACAGTTAGTTGTGATTAAGAGTTCTACTGTACATGTAATAAGAGGAATGATAGTGTGGGAGAGGCAGACATTAGCAATAGCATGCATACTTATTGTCTAGACAATCTAAAATGATATTCCATGACGTTCAAGTGGCATAAAATAATTTTGATTTCCAGATAAAGTAGAAATGCAAGTAAAATTTCAGTTTAGCTTTCTTTTGTTGTCTAGCTAAAGTGCTGCCTTTTGACCCTGCTAAAAACTGAAATCTTCTTTCTTTTTGAATAATCAGTATGCCATGATTAGTCTTTAAAATAATTCATAGTTCTTAATTCATAGTATATTTTAAAAGCGAAATGACAACAAGTATAAACAGAAAAAGATTATTTGTGCCTATGAGGTATGTTGCTATGACCTATAATTGTCTATATATAAAATAATAATAATGTAATGAATAGTTGGTATGAAACATATACATGGATATTTAAAAGAGAAACAATGTATTTTAAATTAGTGATTTCCAAAGTTACAATTGTCATTAGCTCAAAACTATTATTTCCAAAAACTTTCTGCTCACATAAATATTCGGTCAGAAATTTTTTGCATACTAATGTTTTATAAAATTACGTGTTATATTATTGTGACAATATGAATTAAAAACCATAGTTTAAAATAATTGCTACTTAAATTTAAAAATATTAATCAAAGAATAATTATTTTAATTAAAAACAATAAGCAAAAATCTATGTTAAGCATGAATTTTTCTTGGATTATTTTGTCAATGCATTTAGAAATAGTCCAATCCTTAATATTCTGATCTTTTCACACAAAATACAAATAATTCTTATAACACTACGAAATTATTCGATTTAACCACTATTGCCAAGCTAAAATGTCACTGTAGCTGCAGGGCCGTAGCTAAGGGGGCACTATGGGTGGCTCAGCCCCCCCTAAAATACTTTGAGTCCCCCCCCCCCCCTGGAAAAAATTCCAAGGTCAATAAACAAATTTCTGTTCTGAAAATTCAAATGAAATTCGGTTCAAAAATCTAATTTAGTTTTGAAACCCTTTCACAGTTTTGTAAATTTACTAAATTGTATCTAAAATAAGTATTTCAACACTTCCCCATGTTATTTATACCATATGAAGCTAACATGTTTAATTTTTCACCAGTTGTACACTCCAAATTTTCATTATCCTATTCTTTTCTTAGCATAAAATAAAATTATTGCAGCAGTTTAATATGAAACGTAGTACCTACAGTGTGAAAATACACTAATTTATTTTTCTGCGTCATAGACAGAGAGAAAAAAAAAAAAAAAAAAGAGCCCCCCTACTGTTTACTTCTAGCTACGGCCCTGTGTAGCAGTCGATGGGCAATAAATTTTAGTCTAATAAAAGGGTCTGGGATGTTACAAAGTTTTAAGTCTTTAAACTTTGAATTGTGGACAAATAATGTATAAATTGTACATAAAATTGAGGAACATTCAAAATTTTTGGCATAAAAAAAAAGTTGCAAAAACAAAAAATTAGTTTTTCTTTTCATAACTTCTTCCTGGAAAGTTTATTTATTTATTTTTTTATGCAGCTCTGATTTCCAGCTGTGTTTGTTTTAAAATAAAGAGGGGTGGGGGAACTCCCAGTGGTTTATTTATTACACTTCCTTCTAATCATCTTTATGTAACTACTCCAGTTTAATGCTGCTTCTTTGAATGCAAGCAACATTGCATCTTTTCATAAATTTCAGTTTTTGATTCAAAATTAATTCATTATGCCCCACTTGATATGTTTTCAAAATATTTCTAAACAAAAAGGCTCTTTAATTTTTCTTTCTATATTACTATTATTAAGGATAACCAAAGCAGATTTTTAAAAGTGAAACTAAATTTTGGTAATCTTCCTATTTTCAGCCAAAAATGAAAATGAACAAAAAAAGTATTTTTATGTTATGAATACATAATTATTAATTAATTATACATGTGTGAAAACACATTTCTGATAAACAAACATGCATATTGGACATGTTTCAAAACTTGCCTCATTGAAAACTAAAAAAGCGTGTTTTTTCTGCCAGTCTATTCTTTTGGTAAAATTTCATAAAAAAAAAAATACAACAATATTTGCAAAAAAACTAGTTTTTCTTATATTTCTGGCATCATAAAATCTTTGCAATGAAAGCAGATGGATGGAATTTGGAACAAAATGGACAGGTTTTTACGATTTTGCAACACAGGGTTCATACTCATCAAGGAATTATGAGATTGAGGAGAAAATCAGGGGATAAATTTTAACCTTTTTATCTACAACAGTATAATTTCATGAAAAATTTACATTCTAAAGCATTTTACTTAAATTGTTTAAACTAAATTAAAAGATTTATTTAATTATTTAATAAATTTTAGAAGGATTAATTAAATTTGAATTTAAAGGGATTTTGTACAATGTTTATAAACCTAATGAAATCTTTTATTTTAAATTATTTTCTTAGTATTTTGTGGAATTATAAAATGTACAAATATGATGTTCTTACAATATAAATATAGAAATATTTCCAAATTGAAAAATACCCACCCCCCTCCCTCAGCGCCAAGAAAGCTGAAATGATACAAAGGCAAAAAAAAAAAAAAAATCATCCTTTTACAAATATTTTTGTTTTGTGTAACCAATAATGCTTTTGAAACAAAATAAAGTAATGTATCTGTAATTCATTCTAAACAGTATTACAACTATTTGAAGTATTAAAAGAATTTTATAATAAATAAATTTAATGGTACTTATAAGTACCGTTGATTGATAAAGGGCTAAGCTGTAAACATCAGGGGAATCTCAGAGGAAAATGCAAAAAATTCTCCCAACCTGGGGAAAACCTGGCAAATCGACTGATTACTCTGGGAAATCGAGGGCAATTTCTGCTGTTTGTGTATTTTATTATATATCTGTCATAACATCCATTCTGTCACTAAACTCATCTTCTAATATCGTGAGGTTAGATAACAGTTCAATAGAAACTTAAGAAAAATAAAGGAAATTTTCAAATTGCTATTGGTACTTGCATTCATCATATTATTCATATTGCTTTTCAAAGAGATAATAAAATAAAAGTAAGAATTTAATTCTAGCTGCAAGCTACCAAATTTTTAAGGATAGCCTCACAAGGCATACAGATTTCATCTCTGTTTTACAAAATTTAATGTTTCTAAAGTATTATTTAGATTGGTGATGTATAAATTTTATTTTTGAAATTACCTTGTTTTTATTTTATTTTGAGGTTATGGGAGTGGAATGATACTGGTTTGAAGCATGTCATCAATTGTTGACATGAAAAAATTGTTCATCTCGAAAAATGCATCAGATTTTTCCTTGGAAAATGAATATGAACCCTGCAACTGGTTTCAACCCATCCTTTCTCGATAAGATGAGTTTTGAAACGTGCATCCCCATAAGATCATGTATGATTGTCTGTATTAGGCATGCCAATTTTCCGCGGAGACGCGGATTTCCGCGTTTTGCTTATTTTCATAATCCGCGGATTTCTGCGCTTTTATTTATTTTCAAAACCCGCAGATTTCCACGATCTGTCTTATTCTTTTCGGCCGCGCCGCCATTTTTTACCACGACGAAATTGGTCAAAAATGGCGATCAAACGGGCAGGTGAACTTTCGTTACGACATTCTTGGTTGCCTTCAATGATAGGGTAAGTAAAATGACGTATTTCGAAACGCGCGGAAAAAACAATTACGTAGAAATGCAAATTTCGTGAAAGGATCGCCGAAATAGCATACATTTCGTCAATATTTCGTGGAAAAACGACGATTTCGTCAATGTTTTTGTAAACGAACTTTGTCAAAAGATCGATAAAAACGCGAAATTCCTGTGCGGATCGCGGGAAAAACGGCAATTTCACCAAATATCGCAAATAAAACGCCGATTTCTTCCAAAGACCGCGGGAAAACGCCGATTTCGTCTGAAGATTGCGGATATAACGCCGATTTCGTTAAAAGATCGCGGGAAAAAACGCCGTTTTCTATAAAAGATCGCTTAAAAATATTTTGTCAAAAGAATATTTGAAAAAATACGCCGATTTCGTCAAAAGATCGCGGGAATAAAACGCCTTTTCGAGAAAAAGTCGCGTAAAAATGCAAATTTTGTCTAAAGATCGTCGAAAAAACGATGATTTCAATTTAAAAAAACATAGGAAAACGCCGATTTCGTCAAAAGATCGCAATAAATCGCCGATTTTGTCCGAAGGACCCCCCCCCCCCTGTGTATAGTGTATTAATAACATATTTACATACTTATTAAATAAAATCTAAATAAACATTTTGCTGATTCTTTTTTTTGGGGAGGGGTTATAAAAAAGTTTATATACAACGATTATATATATATATATAGCCTTACTGTCAAGAAGGTTTGAGGTATTATAATCACCACTAACTTTAAAAGCGGCTATTCTAATAAAATTGACTCTACTGCTCAGTTTCTTAGTTTTCACCTATAATATTAAACAGCGTAAATTCGTAATTTGTCAAAAATGTAATAACCGAGACTGTAGATTTATCTAAGAAAATAGAATTTGGAGTTTAAGTTGTTTGGAGAGCCAAATTTGAAGTTTTATGACTGTGCCATAAGTTATTTTGAAGGTAGATTTTTAAATGAATTTGCTCATAAAAGTTTTAAAGAATAATTGTGCATTTTTGAAAATTTTTCATATTGATATATTTTATATATCAAAATTATTGAATAAATTTTCATTACCCATTCTTATATTTGTGTTCTTATTTTATTTTAATGTATTTTTGTATTATATGTGTGTGGGTGCTTCAATTCAAGTAATGACAATCTATATTTAATGTACCATTTTCACTTTAACTTTTTTAACACGCATCGGTTTAAATTATTTTGTTCTATTTTTACTTTGCGCGTTATATCAACTTTTTTTTTTTCTCAATTTTTACCTCACGGGTAGAGATGTAAATTTTCCGGAAAAATATAAGTGGCGGAAAAAAACCGGTTTTTTTTTTCGGAAAAAAAACGGAGAAATTGGAAAAATTGATTTTTTGTGACTGTTTCTCCCAAATAAATTATATTTTCTTAGAGAACATTAAATAATAAACATTTTTTCCCATTTATATGTATTAAATGAAAATTATTTTCACTTTATATTACAAAATAAAAAGAAAGTAGCAAAGCCTGCTTTTAAAAGTTTAGTTTTTTTTTTTTTCAACAACCTAAGAATTTTTATTAAATGCTATTGTTTGTTATATCATATCTCTGTTGAAGTGATTTTTCAGTTACATGTTTAACTACCAATTGACCTAATGTAAAAACCTGAGCCAATATGTCTGCAGTTTGGAATGAAATAAATTATGCATTCCATTTACATAAGTATAGTTTTTAAGTAAATGATACTAATTTAAAGAAATTATTGCAGTTTTGTCATTATTATGAATATCAGTATTCAAAAATTCCATTGTTTGTTTAAAAAATGTATATTTTTATATTATTACTTTTTTTTCTTAGAATTATAATTTTATTTCCTTTATAAAATATGTTTAGTTTTGGTATAGCTTTCCAATCTCAACTCAAAAAAGTTTTGATTTAGTTTTATAATCTAAATTCAAACAAAACTAAGTTTTACTTTGGCTTACTCAGGTCTGCAACTAAAAAATAGCATAGGATTTATTGACTGTTAGATTTTTACTCACTGAAACCAAATATATATATATATATTTTTTTTTTTAAAGTTTAATTAAATGTAATTTTTTTCTTTTTACCCTGAAATCTGGTATTCTATTCTTGAATAAGAAACCATATTCAATAATGTTTCCACATGGTAATTTTATATTTCTAAGAGTGGAACTCAAAAGTTATGAAAGCAGAACCAGGGTTCGCACAGACTCCTTAGACTCCTTAGAAACTACTTAGAAATGAAAACGTTCCCAAGTAGTACTTAGAACTACTTAGATAAACAAAATACTCCTTAGAAACTCCTTAAATTGTATTGCGTTTTTGCATGCAAGCGATATTGCTCTCGAAAAAGAAAAAAAATCTCGATTGTAAAATGAATGTAAACCCTTTATGAACATCATTCATCAGAAACACAGCAGCGATTGCAGGGATGCCGCGGACGCGCTATAGCACGTAAAATACGCAAAAAATAGGCGATGGTATGCAGTAAAATAGCTACGCGTCCCGTGGGAAAATCGCGATAAAATGGCAAATTTTGTCAAAGAATATGCAAAAAACGACGGTTTTCGTCAAAAAATCGTGATAAACCGGCAAATTTTGTCAAACATTTTCGATAAAACGACAGATTTCGTCAAGATACGAGAAAAATGGCCAATTTTGTCACAAATTGCGAAAAAAAGGAAAATTTCTTCAAAAGATTCGCGAAAAAATGGCTAAGTTTGTCACAAATCTCGAAAAAAACAACAAATTTCCTCAAAAAAGTGCAAAAAAACAAAAAATTTTGTCAAAAATTCGCGATAAAACGACAGATTTCGTCAAAAAATCGCAAAAAAAACGACAGATTTAATCAAAAGATTCGCAAAAAAATGGCTAAATTCGTCACAAAATCTCGAAAAATGGCTAATTTCCTCAAAAAATCGCGAAAAAACGGCAAATTTCGTCAAAATATTTGTGAAAAATCGGCAAATTTCGTTAAACAATTCTCGAAAAACGTAAATTTCGTGAAAAAATCCCGAATAAACGGCAGATTTCGTCAAAAGATCGTGAAAAGACAAATTTTGTCAAAAGGGTACGGGGAAACAAACAAACAAAAAACTGTTAATGCCTGAAGTGAATTTTCCTGTTCCAAAAGCTAATTTTCTTGCTTCAAAATTATTTTTTTTTTGCTTCTCTAAAAACGGATTTTTGTGATTCACTATCCATTTTTGACAGCTCCAAGTCTTTCTGAGTAAATGTGACTCAGGAAAACACCCATTCATTAAACAAAAAGTCTCATCACTTTACTCAACAAAAGTATTCTTTTTTTTCAGCTAAAATGTCTTTTTCTATAAATCAGTCTTGCCCCTTTTTTTTAAAGAAATGCAAACAATAGTGATACTTGTTACCTTCTACTTTCAAATATGTTCAATATTTTATAGTTAAATTTGTATCTTCCAAATTTATTTTTAAAGAAGTAAAGAAAATTTCTCTTAATTTTAAAAACAATTAATATTGGTTTTCTATTTTTATTTATTATTAAAACAATAATTATTGAATTTCATTTTTCTAATCAAATGAACAAGTTCAATTTTTGCATCTAAAAACTCATTAGTGGGTACCCGCTTTTGTTAAAAAGGGATCCAGGATTTTTCAAGTCCAGCGGCATCCCTGGATTGGTTGGGATCATACTAATAGCCCCCAAAGTGTCACGAAATATGGCAGATAAAACGCTAATTTCGTCTGAAGACCGCGGAAAAACGTCGATTTCGTCTAAAAATTGCGGATATAATGCCGATTTCGTTAAAAAATCGCGGAAAAAAATGACGATTTCGTCAAAAGACTGCTGAAATAAAACGGCATTTTCGAGAAAAGATCATATGAAAATGCAAATTATGACTAAAAATCCTCAAAAAAAAAACGCCGATTTCATAAATAAGAAACACAGGAAAACACCGATTTTATCAAAAGATCGCAGAAAAATCACCGATTTCGACAAAAGATTGCAAACAATCGCCAATTTTGCTAAAATATCGCAGATAAATCGCTGATTTTATCTGACGATCCCGGGAAAGCATCGATTTCGTCTGAAGATCGCGAATACTCCCATCCCCCTTCTTGCAGGGCGGTAACTCGCAGAATCCCTGAGGAATTGGGGCTGTGCAAGTGCATGCCACATAAATAACAACAAAAGTGGCACGTCTTTAAATTTTTTTGGACTCCTTGGATTTTTTATGTACTCCTTGGATTTTTTCTTCCCAACTCTGTATGAACCCTGAGAACACTACAAATAGAAAATGCTCACTATTTGAGGAATTAACAAAAGCAGTTACATACAGAGATAAACTTCTACTGTGCTTTAGAAAACTACAAAAATTCAAAGTTTCATCAAGAGGGAAAGTATAATTTGGAACACAGTTACTTGTAATAAAATATGTTTTTTTTTTTTTTTTTTAATTGCAGTTCTACTTTTCCAATGCAAACTGCCCATGTTTTTGCAACATTACTGTACATTATGGAGGTAAAATGGAGGTCAATTTTAGATTCAACACCTTGAGAAAACATTCAATTAATCAGTTATAACGAAATCTTGAAAAATGCAGCATAGTAGTGCCATCTATAGCACAATTTACGCCAAAAACTAAACAACATTAATATATATCAGAAACTGTCTGAAGCTGTAGTTTGATTTAAAAAGAAAAATCGTCCTTGAGGTAAAGCTATTGCGATAATCTATAATAATGCAGCATAGCAGCATCATCTGTTGAGCAATTTACACCAAAAAGTAAAGAGCACGAAGTTATGTCAAAGATTAACTAAATCTGAAATTTTATAAAAATACATACATTAGTTTGAGATAGAACTATTGTGAAAATTATGAATAATGCAGCATAGCAGCGCCATCGGTTTGGCGATATACACTAATAACTAAACATCTCGAGTTTATATCAAGGTGTAACTGAATTTAAAGTTTTGTGAAATTATGTGCATCAGTTCTTGAGATAGAGTGCCCATAAAATTTGTCACATACAGAGTGGCAGATATTTTCCGAAAACCATCAAAACGTGTTCAGGACCTTCTAAAACGTTTAAATACACCAAAAACTGGAAGTCAAATTTTTCACGAATTCAATACTTACTTCTTGAAAAGGTAGATTAAAGTAATAAATGCATACTTCAAAATTTTATGTTGATTTTTTAATTTTATCATTTCCATTAATCGGCATATTATTGCAATTTTACACATGAATTAATTTTTAAAAAGAGAAGTTGCATTTAATTACATATCTAGATTTTTTTCATGTAATCAAGTTTTTGTGAAATTGTGAACTTTTTGTATATACTTGTACAAAATATATTCAGAATTTTTGAATAAGAAATTATTACTATATTTAGGTTCCTATTTAGAAATTTTTAATAAGGTTATTTACATACATATATGCAATTTAATCAGATTCAGCTGCTGTATGACATGAGATTTTTTTTCTTTAATCACTGCACTTGCGAAAGATTCAATTTGTTGATTAAACTTTTTCTGAAATGTCTATTTTCAAGAGAAATTTTGCAAAGGGTCTTGTGTTTCAAACAAGAAAAAAATGTGAAGGATCCTTTCAAGTCTTCTCAAACAGATTTCTGCTCAGAGATCAGATTACCCACATTTAAATTTTCATGTGAGACATTCAACATAAAAATAAATAAAATAAAAAGTATATTACAAAAGTGTATTACAAAATTTTCACTACATTATTTTATAAATGAAATTTCAATTTTTCCAGTTCGGAAAAATTGAAAAATAAGCCTTCGGAAAAAAAACGAAAAAAACCAGTTTTTTTCCCAATTTTTCCGGGTTTTTTCCGACCATTCCCATCTCTACTCACGGGTTATTTCAACGTTTCTGCTCAATTTTTACCTCACGCGTAATTTCCTCTTTTTTGTTTTTTTCTCACTCTCATCCCTGCATGTGTTTCAAACAATAACAAAACGTAAATAATGTAACTTTTATATTTTATTATTTTATGAAAACCAATAATCATAAGCATTTATCAGTAACTAACAATATAATTAAATACTGAAGAACACATTTAATAATGAATATTTAATTTTTTAAAATATACATCTTTTCAGTTATTTAATATTTTGCATTTAAATTAATTGTAATTAACTACTTAAAAGTTTACTTATAAAAAATTAACTTTGACTAACTTTGTTTTAATAAAAAAAAATAATCATTATAACTGTTATTAGTTTAGAAGAGATTTGAATAAGATATATATGTATATATAAATATTTTCATACTCCTTCCCCCTCCCCCCCCCTCCCCCCCCGGCTTAGTTTTGAAATATTGCCCCTGATTGAAAATTTTAACCCCAATGCCCAAGTTGTTAATTTGTGTCTCTGACCAAATTCAATAGCACAGAATAGTGAGACTCTCAAAGAGCATTCAAAATACTTCTGCGGTTTGAAACAAAATTTTCTACTGCTGTTAAAGTTGCATCTTTAAATGAGCATGTGAAAAGCATCTTCAAAGTTTAGTCATATATGCATTGGTTGCTTCATAATTTGCACTCATGAGAAACAACTAAGTTCATAGCAGTAAATAGTGTCACATTTGAGCCGATACAGTTCAAATCAGTAAGTAATGCTGAAAATTTTCAAAGGAAGAAACAAGATTTTTGTAATATAGATGGTTTCGGTCCAGCCGAATTTTCGGCAGCATTTTTGCCGAAATGTAGATTTTCAATTAAAAATAAAAAGGAATTTTCAGTTGATCTCTAATTATTATTTACATAATATAATATTTAATTTAGTAAAGCATGAACCCAGGAATGCACATTTTATATTAATCACATAAATTAAATATGGATTTGCTAATTCTTCTTTTTTACTTGTAATTATTTGAGAATACACTCATGAATACAGTTTTTCTTTCTCTTTTTCGAGATTGCATGAGGAATTTTAGATGCAGACTTTAAACTCCTTAATGGCTGATAGTGCATAAAAAGTATTAGGGGGGAAAAAAAAGAAAACATAATTTGTTCCTACATTTTTTTTATTTGTATATGTTCTTCTAATTTAGTTTGATTTGATGAATAACAATTTTATCATTTAATGTTTCTTATGTGTCATTATTCTTTGTATGCCTGAAAATATGTTTAATGTGTATAATATGTTGTTCTCCACCATTTTTCTCTTGTAGGCCTTATTTCACGTATTTTTGCAAGATTTCTGGTCCCTTGTTGGTGCCGTTGTTAGTGCTTCTCTTATTCCAGAGCGTTGGTTGCCTGGTAAGTTTGACTATGCATTTAATAGCCACAATATAATGCACGTATTGGTGGTATTAGGAGGACTTCACATGCATTGGGCTATGCAAAAAGATTTCAAGTGGATATCTGAAAACCAGTGCCCCCAATAAACCATCATGCCTTATCACAGAGTTTCAAATCAATCTGTCACTTTTAAATATCTTCTGTATAGGTGGATGATACTTCCGTTAGATTCAACAATAGTTCTTAAAAAAGTGTGTATGGACATGCATTTTCATTAGCTGTTGTTAAACGTGTAATATATTGCATACAAATGAATTGTGTTAATTTGTTGTATTAAATAACTTGGGACATCAATTTATTTTTCTACAGTATATTGACATTTTAGCCACTTCAATGTTTGTCCCGATATGAATCGGGGGTAATAGCGCTGTTTCCTTATACCTGGCTGCAGTGGTGTGGTTAATTATGAAGACAAGATATTAGAAAGAAGGTGAAAAGAAATCCTATAAAATATTTATTTAAATCATGTATTCTAACTGAGTAGTTTTATTTTTTTAAATTTTCCTTTAATGATCTAGATAAATGTCAGTTAAGGATTTTTTTTAAATGTTTACATTATTTTCATATTTATTTTGAAGTAATATTTAAGAGGTTGAGAATTAATAAAATAATAATCTTATACTGTCATTTTAACTTATTATTGATCAAAAATGATAATTTTAGCCTTCATAAATAAATAATTTTTAAAGAAAACAACCATTAGATATTTTTTTAAATTCCAGCCTTAGATTTCTTGTGCCACTAAGAGATATTGATATTTTATTGTGTGCATTGCAAAAGGTAATTTTACCGAAAAGTAAACAAGCAGTGATTAATATTGAATAATATGTAATTCTTAAACGATATTAAAAAATATTTTTGCCCTAAATTGTTTTTTATTTTTTTCAGTATTGTTCATATTTAATCTACAATACATTTTCTTCAAAATTTAATACCTCTTCAAAAAAATTGATAAAAATGTGGAAAGTAGTTTTGTTTTTTCTCCTTTAACAAATTGTGAAAATTATTTTAACTATGTGTTTAAATATATTTTATTTTGAAATTTGTGTATGTTTTACTAGTTTCATAAATTACATCCCCCCCCCCTCTGAAAATCAAGACTAGTCTTTATTTATTTATTTATTTAGTATTTTGATGTTGTTTATTGTAAAACCACAACATTTTTTTCATTTTTGAAAGTACAGGATTGTTAATTTAAAACTCTGCCTTACTTTTTACTGCACAAATGTTTGTATATGTAAATATGTATACTGGGCAGTATATATGTATATTGCTGAAACATTTTATGAATAGTAAGTTATCTTATGCTATTCACTTCCTTCTGTATTTTAAAAATTATGTTTTTAGTTATAATTATTACTATTTTGTGGTAGCCAAATGGGTTGTTGTAATTCAAGCTAATATAACTTTGTGGTAAATCTGAATTTGTATAGTTTGTTGCATTAAATACTGTTATTTAAACTGATTTGTGTCAGTAAAACAACTTCTGCAAAACAATCTTAAATTTCATTTTTGACAAAAAAAAAAAAAAAAAAAAAAGGATGAAAAATTTCTACATTATCCACTATGATATATATTTTCTGTTGTTTTTGGAGTAATTGAATATCGTCTTATTATTGTAGTTACGTTAGTAGATAGCTAAATCAGATATAGAAATCTTCTCTAAAATGAATGTTTATTTTCATATTAGCCAGTTTAATAATCATATTTTGGTATATAATTCTTCATTTACAGAATCTATTAAAGCACCATAATACAGTACTCTCTCAAATCCGCACAGTTTGGGACCAGAGGTTATGCTGATTTTAGAATTTTGCAGATTTCTGGATTGCTTTGTTAGCATTACTTAAACAGTAATTTGTTTGTAATAATACAATCAAAATTATAATGAATGCTTGCAATATTATAAATTGTTAAAATAATTAAGTAAAGAAATAAACTAAAATCATAAAAAGCAAGTTAATTTTAAAAATGATTAAATTATTAAAAGTTAAGATCTAATTATTAATGTTTTATTAAATATGTATAGTAAAAATGAGATACATTTTTCATGAATTATTCAACGAAACCTTCCTTATAATGGTACCCTATTAATTTACATCAAAATCATAAAGTAAGGAAGTTTTATTTCAGAAATGAGTCCTAAAAACTATTAATAGTGATTAATAGTGATATCAGCAAATATTGATTATTTTCGGAAATAAATTTACTTCTTTAAAATCTATGAATTCGGTCATATTATTGAGAATTACATATTAAATTATACACGGAATGATATAAAACTAAAAAATTATGTTATTTTAACCTTACATCGGAATTAAAATGTCATTCTCTACATCTGTGATAATGTGTGGATTTTTGGGAGTCTACTGTATTAAATTATCAATGTTTTACGTTTCAAATTACCTCAATGTAATGAATTAAAATACCTTATTCATTTGTAAGGCTTGAAAAAAATTTGCGTGTATTTAGTTCGTAATAATTTCAAGCATTTGATTTTCAATGTGTCAGTTTGTTATGTTTTCTCTAATGATTAAACATCGGTGGCATTTTTTAAGATTATGAGTAATATACTTTTTAATAGAAAGAATTGTACGGTGCATGCAAAGAAAATGAATAATCATAACTTTACAGATTTACTATAGCATACTGCTAATACATAAACTTGACTGTTAAAGTTTGAAAACAGATTTTAAGCTATTGATTATTCTCTTTTATCATTCAGTGCTACTAGTTTTCACAATTCAGCTAAACTTCATATTTTATGGAACATTTATTAAATGTATTATCATGTACAAACTTAAATAGATGATAAATATGCAGAAAAGACTATGATATTCAGAAGAGTGAAATCCTACTACCGGCTAATGTCCATTCAACCACTGCAACTTGCAGTGTTGTTCTGTAGTTGTTGTAAAAAATTTAGCTTGAAAAATGGGTTTTTGCAGATTGAATGAAACATTTTAAAATCGGAGCAGTTTAAAAAGTGTTCATTAATTCACAAGAGGAAACATTTCTAGATATAGACTTCCATTCATTCATTATACACATTATTTTAGAAAATTTTATTATTTATTCATAAAATTTTCTGTTACAGTGAAGCATTGATTGTTCAAACTAATAGGTGATTGGGGTTGTTCGGCTAAGCGATATTTCAGATAAACGAACATTTTCGGGGATAAAAAAAAAATACTAGAGTTATATGAGTATAGTGAAACAAATAAACAATGATAATTAGGATGAGCGAAGCAAATCCTCTACTAGGCCACTCAAATGACATTTTGTCGTACACTTTACAAAAAAACTATGCAGTATTTTGACTTGAAATTAAACACAAATATAAATAATGATCTGTAGATTTGCAGAATATTATTTTTTTACAGAAATACTTTTCAAAAAATTATTATTTTAATTAATTTATTTTACATGTTTTTCCATTACATTGCGAACGCATTTTTTCAAATAAAAAGTAAAACATGTATGTTTTCAGAAGAAAAACTTAAATCATGGGGTCAGTAATTATAGCTAGAATCATCATTAAATAAATAAAATATATTTTCATTATTCTGACAAAATATCTCAAAAACTGCTTTCAGATTTTCAAACTATGCTCATTCCTTTTAATTATGTATAGTTTCGTGATTTCTTTTATAAAATTTATAAAGTACTTTTTTTTAGAAAAATTATAGCATATTTTTAATGAATTAAAATTTGTGAAAATTCTCTTATTAACATTCAATTATAAAAGTATTTTTCTGTGTTAGGAATTCAAATACACAATTTATTCTTATTTTGTGAAATCATTTAAGCAGACGATATTTGTGAATTTTAAAAAAATTACATTATATTTTTGTGAAGTGGCAATAAAAGAATTGTAAACAAATAAAAATAATATTTTGTATAATTCTACTTCGAAAATATTTTTATTTATACCAGTCTTATATCATAAACAATATGAGGAAATTCTTAGTTATTTGGTTAAAGTACATTTTAAAATTAAAATGTGCCGAAACATAAAATTACATTTTTGCTTAATAAAGATTCAAAAGTAATTAAAAAAATATTATTACTTTCAAATATTTATCTTATAGCATAATACTTCGCGAATCCAAACAAAGCATGGCTTTTGCTAGTAAACACAAAATTGTATGTATTTTGTGCTAAAATGCTTACAATAAAAAAAAAAGGAGATAAACTATCAGGCAATATAGTTATTTAGTGCTATAATGCTTACAATTAAAAAAGGAGACAAACTATCAGGCAATATAGTTTATTCACTAACACCATGCAACTGATTTATTATTCTGAGTTTATCAAAAACATTGAGAAAAATACATTTACATTTGTATTCCATTCTGTAAAGCATGACAACATGCACTATGCATATGTCTCACTATTTAAGGCTCACAAGCTTTATATATATTGAGCTCAGTGCAAGCCACTAACCACACAGACCATTTTTGGCTGGGAGCCAAGCACTTGCAATTACATGCAGAAATCCTACAATACATGGTGCATAAATTTGAATTTTGCCTTCTGAAATATGTTTGGTCATTGGGTCATTCAAATGATCGAGGTTTGAATAATCTATGCTCTGCTTTATTTTCACACCTGACACATATTTGATTAATGAAAGTTTAGTGATTGAAAATGTACTGGAAGAACTCTTATTTTTCTTTCCAGCAACACTTGTATCAATATTTTAATTGAGTAAAACAAAACTTTGAAATTGATGGTGTTAAAAAATCAAATTCAGATGATCTGTTTTATTATGAAGAAAAATAAATCTGAAATAACTTTTTAATATTAGCAAAAAAAAAAAAATCTACAGATTAGTATTTTAAAATATTAAACAAAATAAAAGTGACTTGTAGATGGTCTCTAATCTGCAGGTTTACAGACAAGAAGCATAATAATTTTTATAATGGTTCTTTTTTTTTTTCTCTTCAGAAATGTGTTATCAAATGGTGAAGACAAAAGATAATAATTTTTAACAACTATGCAGTTTTAAAAATTGCCTTTCTTTGATTGGCAAGGGATTTTAGCATGTATCTGAATAAGTCGATAAAAGAAACCAAACTTGTTAGGAAGCCACAAATGAAAACTTCATGATTCAAATGTCTATGCATCTTGAATATAGATTCAAAAATTATGAAAGAGGAATTTGTTGGAGAACATGTGTTAAGTACTTCAACATTTTATTATTATTATTATGTAATGAATTTCTAAATTTCAGTATGAAATTTGCATGTGGATTTCAATTTACAAGCATAAAATAATTCATATTGATATTATTTCGGGAAAAAAATAATAGTAATCTGGTGAAATTATACTTTAAAATGAAAATTTTTAATTTTTTTTTTTTTCTGAGTCAGGTAAAGATATTGGAAAAGCTCAATAAAAATCTAGAAAATCTATTTTATAGGTAATTTAGAAATCTTGACAAAATACTTACTTCTTTAAAAAAAAATAATCTTTTCTGTATATTTATAGCATATTTAATAAAATATGTTATTAAATGTAGTCTGCACAAGTTTTAATTTGACTGCATTTAATAAACTTTCAGTTTTGTACTTGTATAAGGAATTTCCATATTTATGCACCACAATTAATGAGTATATAATATATATATACTGATAAATTTCGGGGAAATAGTTAAATGAAGGGTAAGATGTTGTCAGTGAAATTTGAGTATTGAACCAGATAACATTTTTTTCTATGGAGAACTGCATGGTGAAAAAGAATGGTTTATCTTACTGGCATGTCAAAACATTTAGTGTAATATTTGTATGTCTTAAACATTTTTATTGTTATTATTTTTTTTTTTTTCAGAAAATAATTTATTTCTTTATTTCTATTTCTGTATTTTATGACTGGTTTAAATGAACCAATTTTCGCAATAAATTGTAAAGGTTCTTTCTTAGTAGAATTCTGTATCTTAACTATTAACTTATAAAATCTGGTGACTCTGCAATCATTACATAGAGTTCAGATCTTTTAATCAAAGAACTTAGCAGTAATCATTTTTTCATTCAACTGTATCTGCATGTATTTTTTTACTCCCTATATTTTCACCTTTTCAGTGAATGTGTTTGTGCTTCTTTTAAGGTATGTTCATATGTATTTTATTATTTGTTGTCCTTAACATACTCCTTTTCTGCTTTCAGTATTCCAAGGTATAAAATGCATTTCTACTTACTAAATAAAAGGTTAACATTTAATTTTTTTAACAGAAATGAAAATCTTCCACAGGTTTGCGATTTTCTGTTTCGAATACTAACTGCCCCAGTTTTTTGGTATGCTGTTCTAATTATTATTATTTTTTTTTTTTTTGGGGGGGGGGGGGGTGGATTTTTCACTTTTACTATAATGTGAAATAGGTGGTAAAATTCATTACATTTAATTTTGTTCTTTATTTATTTAGATTTTGTTTCTGAAATTGTTCGCCTTGAGGTCTATTCAGCTGCTTTCTAATTCACCAATTTCTTTAAGCAACCAACTTTTCAACTGACTTTTACTTCAACTTTTCAGCATACAAAGTTAAAAATGAGGTTGCAAGTGTTGTTACTGAAGTTGGTGGAAAAACCAGTTCTACACTTATCAGTTATTACTATTTATCGTTTTTTCTTTGATGCAAAGAAACTTTTCGAAAACTGTACAATCAGTGTTTCAGCTATCTCTTGATATGAACACCTGTTCAAAGTTCTATTTATATACAAACTGTGTTTTATGTCCTATATATGTGTTTTTTCTTTTATGCAATCATCAAAAATCTTTCTTGCTATCATTCTATGTTAGCCTAATCACAGCATCGGCCATTTTGGTAGCTGGGATATGAATGATCTTGAAATCTGCTTATCTCTAATTGGCTGAAATGTTGAAAGTTGGATGAAAAATCGTGGTTAGCGGAGACTTTTTTAAAGCAAGGGTAAAAAAGTTAGAGGTATTGTTGTTTTGCTATCACACTGGGGATTGCAATGACTTCTGGCAGAAAATTGGTTGAAATAAGGAGTTGGCTCAAAAATTGTTCATAAAGTTGGTGAATCTCATAGCAGCTTTCTAGTGGCCTTTTAAGAATTATGTATTGCACACTATTGCTGAAAATATTAGTTTGAAATTACAGCTAGATATTTATAAGTTCTCCACCAAACTTTCTGACTTATAAAAGTGGTTCTCACATGTTTTTTCAAAAAACTGGGTTGGGTGAAACAGATGAGTGCTGAAAGTAGGTGGGAAAGTTTGTATTGTTCATCCTGTCATCTTAAATAAAATATTACTAGATAAAATTAAATGTGTATATTATCTCTTTCATACTTTTTTGTACAGATTCTTTTAAGCCTTTGTGTATGTTTCCCTTTTTTTTTAATGCTTGCTGTTTTCCTCCTCATTTAAAAAGGTACCACAAATGTCTTTTAATGTTTCATGTTGATACAGCATATTCTTCGCCCCATATTCTGTTTTTAATCCAAATCTTGATTAAATGCTTTGATTCTTATCCCAATACATGTATGTCTATGAGTTAGAAAATATAGAAACAAAAAAGTACATGCAGCAATATGGTTTTGTGCATTGTTCATATTTGCTCTTGTATAAATTATGTGAGATTTATTTTTGTAGTTAAAAAAGAAATCATGTTGGATATAAGTGTGTGTTTCTGTGGTTATGAATTTATGTTGGTGCTTATTGTTATTTTTTTTCACAATTATTGTATATCTTTGTCATTGAATATATTCTGACTGGTTCCATTATTGAAACAGCATTAATTTTTTTTGTATTGATGTTTGATAGTGCAATATCATTTGAAAAAGTCCTTCCATCTGTGTCAATTGTTAATGGTTTCATTTTTTTCTTCCTTTATATATATATATAGTTTCAGATTTTTAAATTTAGTTGTGAAATAATATGATTATTCTACTTATGAAATTAATATAATTAATCTAAACTATTTCACACTAAATATTTAGCTATTACATAACTGATAACAGTATTTAAAACAATAGTCTATTTTTGAAATACATTTTGTTACAAATAGCTCAGCAGTGGTTTACAGCTGATAAATAAATGCAAAAGTTTGTTTAAAAAAATCAAAATGCAAAACTCTTTTATGCATAAGTGTTTTTTCTTGTTTTGCTAAGCATGCAGATGATTGATATAATTACCCCCCCCCCCCCAAAAAAAAAAAAAATAAATAAATAAATAAATAAAATAAATAAATAAATAAATAAATAAATACAAAATAATAATAATAATAATAATGGAAGGGTTAGGGGGTTAATATTATAATTTTAAAATATATTACAGTTTATTGATGAAAAAAAAAAAAAAAAAAAAAAAAAAAACTTTATGAAGTAAAATTTTGTGTTAAAATCAGCTGTAAACCATAGCTTTTGTGTTATAAATCTTTCACATATTAAATATTTAAACTAATTCCACTAATATTCTATTGTCATCACAGAGATTTTGCTCATACTTTTCAATGTGTTAGAAATAAAAGTATATTGAAATAATACAAATGCCATTTTAAATAACTTTTGAACTCCTTAGTTAGGTATTATTTTAGAAACTCTAGTTATTGGCATTAACAACTTTACTATCTATCTATCTACTTAGGTAGTGTATAGGCCTTCAACAGATAATAGTTTTTATATTAAAAACTCAAATAGTTTTTAGAATTTTTTCTGATTACATTTAAAAAAAAAATGTTTGTTAACTAATGAAGGAAAAAATTGTAAATTTGAACACTTATTGAGTTTATATTTTTCATGCTCAAAATAACATAAGGTTATCCATGGATTTATTTTCTATGGATTTGCATACAAAATGTGAAAACAAATTATCTTAGTTTGGGGGGGGGGGGGTTATTAAAAACAGGGTTGGCTAAAAAAAAGAAAAACCCTGGTTTAATTTTTTTAATTGGTTTTTTTTTAAACATCCTTTTTAATTACATATACTTGCATATTTATTGATAAAAATGGACATTGTTGGATTATAAGTAGTGTAACTTCATTTTAAAATAATTTAAATTAAATAATGACAATTTGAAGTCAACCATTTTGGCCATTAAATTCAGTAGATAACTCAAAATAAATAAATAAATAAATAAATAATAATAATAAAATAAATAATAATAATAAGATTTTTATTATTAAAATGCTATAACAAGCACCCAATATTTGAATACTCTGTTATTCGACTTCATATTTTGATTTTAATTCTTCAAGATAATCACCCCAATCAAGAAAAATTTCTTTTACAGCTCTAGCAAAATCTTAAAGATCATCATGTTATTAATTGCATTAAATAATCTGCATTTTTTTTTTTTTTTTTTTTTTTTTTTTTTTTTTTTTAATAAAGTATTTTGCACTAAATATTGAATATTTTTAATCTATTTTACCTTTAATAAATTCACATGTTTGAAGCTTTTTGTTTAGAGCAATAGATACATGACAAACACATACTGATTTTAATCCTATACATAAAAAATGACCTAAACCCACTATATCTAATGTTTATTGCTGAAATAGAGTGTTAAAAGTAGAAATTATTTATATCCAATAATCTGAAACACATAAATTATGAAGAAAAAAAAGAAAATGTCATTAGATTTCTTCTAAAATAACCAATTGGTTTTTGAGAGGGGAAAAAAAAAAAAAAAAAAGTTGGTTTAAACCATGGTTAGAACCAATTGGTTTAAACAGTGCCAACCCTGATTAAAAATGAACAACTTTTTTTAAAAAAAAATTAATGTATCATGCACTTTTTTAAATACATAATTAATCACATGCAAGTTTTTAACCACCATTGGTTATTGAGATAATATTGAAGCAATTCACAATAAAAATATGCTGTTTAAATATATATATATTATGCATAGATTTTCAAGGAATTTACTGTCAGGATCATGTTAAAATTGCACATTTGATTCTACATCAGGGGCTTGGAAATTTTTTAAGACTGCCATGCTGCTAAATCGGGATTAATATTTAATTAGTGTCACCAACTAATAAAAAGGTTCCTGTGAGTCGAGAAAAACCTGGAAAAAGTCAGGGCAAAAAATCAGGGAATTTTTTAACATTTTAAGTACTCAGGGAAAAGTCAGGGAATTTTTGTTAAACTACTTTCCATAAGAAATTTTGATTATCATTTAAATGAGAAAAAAAATTGAATTAATTACTCATTCAATCTAAAATTTTTATATAAAAACTATGCAAACTATATAACAGTATACTATGAAAAATAATTAAAAATTGAAAAAAAACATACAGTACATATTTTTTTAAGCATTTACCTAGATTGTTATTATTATTATTTTAAAGCATTTATTTAGATTAAAGTTGTCCATTTTGGAGGGTTTTACAACTACGTATTAACCAAATTTTTACTAAGAAAGGTCAGGGAAATTTTTGATAAAGGTCTGGTTTTTAAACCATTGTAGGGCTGTACTGTAAAAATTTTAATTCACTTAATAAACACCAATAAAACATAACTGTATTTACTTACAGCACCTTAAGCAAAACAGAAAAATTAGAAGGAAAAAAAAAAGCAATTTTAGAAGAAATCCATCGAGGCGTCTAGCCTCAAAGCTGGGGGGGGGGGGAGAGGAAACTTATGCATTAAAATCTTTCTGTTTGCCCCCCCTTGCAGATGGGTATATGTTCTAATGTGGTTTCAAGAGATCTGAAGTGTCTATGAGTTATGAATTTGTAGGATTTGAAAGATCTGAAGTTTACAAGTTTTATAATGTCTAAAAATTCGTTAACTGTGAAATTTTTTGACCACTTGAAGACTCTCGAAGAAGTATTTTACGAGAAGCATCTGGGATACTGTGGCTTCCATCTGTCCACAGAATTTTAATGAAGAATAATTATGACTGATGTGTTACCTTCCAGCTAGTGTAGTTTAAAACAAGGAGTATCGTAAATAGGTCAAACTAAATTTTCTTTGGAAAATAATCACTGATATCTGCTGTATGACTTACATTTGTGTCAATGGTTTTCAAACAGAACTGTTGAAATTACTTTTAATCAAATTATCTACATTAAAAGCACAAGGTAGAACCCGTCAAATTTTGACGAAAGAAAATGTTTAAGAAGGAGCTGTTTCATTGACTTATAATATACCTACAAAATTAGTTATAGTAAAAAATGCATTTTATGTTGATAACTCTAACTCTTAAACAATATTTAACATCAAATTAACAAAATACTATGTCTATAAAACTCAGTTGTAAAAATTGTTAAAATTAAATTTTAATTGTACTTGTAAGAAGCAAAAAATAATAACGATCTGTTATTATGCTAAAGTTATCAAGTAAGATTCTTATGCTAGTAATACAAAATGAAAAAAAGCACAATTTATTCAACTTTGACTCAATCATTGAATTTTCCCCCCGTGAAATCTAAACCTGGCATCATTTTCTCATATCAAAATTTACAAATGCACATTTCGTATCTGTATTCATCTTTTCAAAAAAAATTTGCATTTTAATTTGATCATTTTGATTCAAATCTCAATGCTATTAGCTGAAACAGATATTAAACTGTTGATATTCTTTTACGTGTAAATCAAATTTTTCTAAATGAACTCAAAATGCACCGGGCTTTATATAAGATATTTCAATTTCAATTTTTCCATTTTAATGAGAAAATGGCAACATAAAGATACAGTAAACATTTTTTTCCCTTTTTTTCTTTGCTTTTAATAGAAATGGAGTGCTCCTGTTGCCACAATTAGAAAAGCGGTATTAAAAACTACAAAAAAATTAATAATTCAAAAACAAATTAAGATACAGCTTTCAAACAAATTTCATTTAAAAGTACATTTTTTCTTTACACGATGGTGTAAAAATTGAAAATGTGTTGCATTTAGAAGTTTAAAAATTTGTAGTAGCAAAAATTGCAATACCGAAATTTCACTTAAAATTTGAAAGTGTTGCCATTCGCAAAATGACGTATACGTTATGCACAGATACGTTTGGCCTTTATAATATAGATTTCTCATTGCTAATGATACAACTACATTTATTTTTAAAGGTTGAATGGATTTTGTTTAATAGTGATATTCTCCTTAGCATAAATATTGATGAAAAGATATGGCTAGTAGAACACTAGATACTTAATAAAGGGAGTGGGGGATTTTTCTCTTTAATTAAATTGTACCAATAATAAATTAATAGTAATAAACTTTATCTTGCATGTTTATTTTTGGGATGTGATAACAAAAAAGAAACATGATTCTGACAGAAATTATGCTAAACCTTTGGTATTTTTCATCTAATGACAATGTTGGTAAAGTTCAAGCTAAGAAAAAAAAAGAAATGAATCTGATTAAAAATTTTAAAAACTATTACAGAGAATGATATCCAGATTTTTCTTCCTCGGGGTATAGTAAAATCTGTGATATTGAATATCAACTTTGTAAAATAAGGCACATACACACACACTTTACAATTTTCACATAAAGTCAAATCTATTTCTGTGCTGTACCTTTAACTGTTCACAATCCTGGTTTTTGTTTGCCAGAAAAAAAAAAAAAAAAAAATAATAATAATAATAATAATAATAATAATAATTTGAAAGTATTCATTTTGATTGAGAATTTATTTTCCTTGCACTTATCCCATAAAAAAGTTTGAATATTGTTTATCAGTTTTTTTTAAACTAAGTTTTCAAGGTTTTTGGTTCACTTTTTGAAAATGCAAATGTTATATTACTCAGTAAACTGATTTTGTATCTTTTCATATTTATAATAGAAATGTAGTGAAGGAAATTTTGGGCTGTAGTTGTAGAATTTTTTAATTTTTGCTTCACATGTTATGATAAACTCAATGAAATGGCAATAATGTTGTTCATATCAATTTATTTTGGTTATTTGCATCATATTATACATTTTCACTTTTTATATAATTTATTATTGTTATTGAAAGTTAATCTTTCTTTGGAAAAATGCTTTGATGTATTTTCTCGTTATTTATTTATTTATTTATTTAAATCATCAAATCTGTCACTGATAGGTGCATGTTTCTATGTTACTATTTGTTATATTTAAGTAATTAATGAAATATATAATGTTTCTGTGTTTAAAAATATTTTATATTATGTAGTGAAATTTATTTACAAATAATGTAAATTTATTTTTGTTATAATTGTTTGTCTGAAATTCTTGATTTAATATATTTGATTTATAAATTTTGTGTTCATAGAAATCGCACAGAATTATTAAATTAAGTTTTAACTTTGTCTTTTTATTCTATTTTAGTAACCTTAAAAGGAAAATTTGGTAATAAGTTATTTTGCACTGTAGTACATTTTATTTAGAGTTTAAAAATGTAATTTTTTGTTACATTTCATATTAACCCTTTCATAACCATAATGTATTATGAATTAATAGAAAATTTAAACCAATTAAACATTAAAATATAATCATTATATTAATAATACATCAGAATTGTCATATGGATGCAAAATGAAACCATTTACAACCATGTAGATTCAGGTTTTTACAGTATTTTATTTAGAAATTCTATAAATTCTTTTCATATATTTGCTATAATTGATGCTATTTTACAGTTATGCAAAAACCAATTCATCCTAGTTAAAAATACAGAACTTTATCTGTAACAGTATTTTTATATGTGTTTGGGAGGGGGGGGGGGGGTATATTTAAGAAAAGGGAAATAATTATTTTGGTTACATATTTGGTTTCATGTCACCATCAAGTACTTTGTGTGGGTTTTAAAAACATATGCTAAAATATTTTACAATGTTCACATGCACATACAATATCATGACACAAAAACAACATATGACCTTTCAAGGTTTTATGAATTCCCTTCCTCACTGTGTGTGGGGGGGGGATTAAAATGGTTTCATAGAACCAGTTACAGCCTCAAGTACTGGCTAATGAAAACTTTGAAGAACTCCTCGGGCCTATAACCAAAGGGTTATTTAACCCCATTTTAGTTTTTTTTTTTTTTTTTTTTTTTACCCTGCTCAGAGGAAGGGGATCTAAGAATCATTGAAATGGCTGTATGTATATATTTGCACATTTAAATGTTGCAAAAGATTTTAGGGGTTATGTACATACTTAAATAATTTTTAAAAACTAAACTTTATTTGTTGCTTTGAAAAGTTACAAAGTCATTAATTACATAATTTAAAAAGATGAGGGGGTTGGGAAAAATAGCATCTAAGTATAAAATTATGGTAATGCATTAAAGTTTTAATTATATTAATAATAAAAATGTTAACTTGTGGAGAGAAAAATTCAGTTAAAAGTATGAGATTGTTAATTATATATATATAGTATTATGTATTTTTAGTGTTTAATGCACCTAAGCAAATAATTAAGTAAAAAATGAAACGAAGGAAGATAAAAATAATCGTCATTATTTTGTTTACTTATTATTGGAGAATTAGAAAAAAAAATGAGGTTTATGTTATTCTAAATTGCTCTAAAATCTTTTTTTTTTTTTTTTTTTCATCATATACTGGTCATATACTCATCATATACTAGTCATAAGCTCATTTCACTGAAAATATTATGTGCCCCTTTTGCACCTGAAAAGCTTTGTAGTTTAGTGCAGCAATAAAAAAAGCTGCATGCATCAAGGAAGTTACTGTTGCACATGTATCATGGCGATCTTTTTTATTTTGAGAGCTTTAATATTTCAATATATTATGTAGCAGTATGTTTTCTTTAAGAGGAATAGCAGTCTTTTTTTGAGTTTGTCAATTTTTTGTTTGTTACATTTGAGGTTTACTTTTAACAATAAAATTTCTTGCAATGCATTTTTGTATTGGAAGAACTGTTTTTTCACCAATTCCTCATAAACATATAGCTCCTTTTTCCAAAAAGAGCTAATTTACAAGAAGTATCGTCTGTATTACATATTTGCTGAAAAAGTATATAGATTAGTTTATATAGGAGGAAGACTTAATTTCAAGAAACTTGTTGTATGGTTGTGAAAGGGTTAACACATCAATTTTATAATTAGTAATGTATGAATGGTCACATTTTATTATACATATTTTCTGTTATTTATTATGATTCAAATTGTTATGCTTCCTAAACAAACTATTTATTCTTTTGTTTCTGCATTTTGTAATGAATTGCTTTTATTTTGCTTTTAGTGATATGATTGTAAAATTTGTATCTAAAAATCCAAACTCAATAAAATGCTTAGTGAGTTATAGTCAACATGCTGCCTTTTATCTATTCCAGTATAATGCATGCATTCTTTGGCAAAAATACTACTATTTTTTTTTTTTTCCTTCCTAGTCACGTATGATTGTGTTTTGTAATGACCTCTGTTCCTTATACAATATCAGAGGTTCTTTCCGTCCATTCCTCTTAAGGTTTTGTAATACTTTTTTTAAAAAAACATCACTTTTAATTATCAGTTTATTAGAGTATATATTAGTCCATGAGCCAACCGCACAAAACCCTAAGTCATCGAGCACAAAAAAATTCCTTTACATTATGGAAGAGTAGTAATAGAGGAATCTAATGATCCATGCCTGCCGGAAGCGAAGTGGTGCATAAGCCAAAAATTGATACCACTGGTGGTTGACTTGTAGATCTATCATTGTGTTTGCTGTACAATCAAAAGCATGAAAAACTAGGTGCAGGAAAACACAATTCTAATCCTATGAGTAAACCACTAGTGGTATTCATTTTTGGCTTATGCACCACTTCGCTTCCAACAGGCATGGATCATTTAGATTCCTCTATTACTACTCTTCCATAAAGTAAAGAATTCTTTTCTTGTGCTCGAAGACTTAGGATTTTGTGCGGTCTGCTCTTGGACTATATGTAATTTATTTTGTTATTGTTGCTATAATTGGCTGTTTATGTAAATCCCTCTTATTGTTATAGGATTTTTGTAGCAAACTCAAAGGAAAATACTCATAAAATTTAAAATAAAAATTGTATTTTAGGAAAGAATATTTTTTTTAAATTTCTGGATATGTTGTTTTAATATATAGTTTGAGAGTTTATTATCAAAATCTTAATTAACAGTTACCAATATAACCTAAATTCTGATTAGAATTTGAAGTAATAAAATTTGCTGTTAAAATAAGATTTTTTAATAATTTTATTTGGGATTTTGTAAATATTTTAGTACATGTACACTTTTTTTTTTTTTTTTTTTTAAAGCTAGATTTTTGCTGAAGAGTGCATTGCAGTATAACTATGTTAAAATTATTCTGTTGGTAAATGTAAATTAATGCCTTTTCATTAAGTTGCTTTATGTGTAAATGTCTTTATATTTATTTTGCAATTTATTTATTGTTATGATTATAAGTTTTATTTGTTATACATAAATAAATATATATATATATATACACAAATTTTGTTGACACTTGTTGAAATATTTTAGAAAATAAAATTTTTGCATCACTTCTTGTATTTATTTTTTTATTAAATTTATATACAATACAGACGTTTCATCTATTTCTCTTAGAATTATACAGAAACTAGAATTAAGATTTTATATATCTAAACTGACATGTTATCAACTAAGCTATACTCACAAATATAGAATTTAACAAGAATGCAAAGATCATCAATATATTCTTAATCTTAAATACATACTTTGATTGGAGAGTTAAGACAATTTGTAAAATACATTGTTTTCATTAAAATGTCTGAATATACAACAATGAATTAATATAAAGATTCAATTATGCTCACGTTTTTAGCATAAAAAAAAATTTTCCTCTTGTAATTGAACAAAAGCAGCAGTAATATCTATGGAGGTTATATGATTATGCATTTTACAGAGTTGTCTGTAAATTTTTGTAAATTTTCATAAGAAAGAAAAAACTTATTTTCAGTTTACATAAATAAGAGTACTGTACTGTACCCAGTACAGTACAATACCTTCATTGATTAGTTTGTCTAATGCTAATATAATATAATGTAAAATGAAAGTTTTTTATTTATCAGGCATGAGTTTTAAACATTTTATGTAAAAAAGGAAAAATAACACTAATTAACCATAAATTGCATAGAGAACATTTTTGCTGACTTACTGCTATAATAAATGTCCAAGACATGTGACTGTCATCAACAGTTCCGGGTTGACTACTTCGCTTTTTATATGCCAGTAAGACATTTTTATAGTTGGCGCCGATGATAACTCATCAAATATTGTTCCATCATCATAATTGTTTAAGTTACGTGACTGTCATAAGCAATTTTCATTGCTTTTCATATGCAAATCAACCATTTTCATTTTTTTTTTTTTTTTTTTTTTTTTTTTTAAATAAAATTCCATAAAAGCTGTCATGAATGCAAAGAATTCTTGGTATTTTTATTTTGGCTGAGTAAAAATCTCGCCAACAATTTTTTTTTTTTTTTTTTTTTTTTTTCAATGTGGTAAATTAAAACAATAATTTGATGCTGAAATTAAATTTTATGGTTTGTAGTAGTATTTATTATTATTTATTTATTTTAAATAGGAAAAAGTCATGAATTTTTCAATTTTAAATTAAAGTTGTGCACGTTACATAAAATCATCGAAATTATTATATTTTAATTGAAAGTAATGAAATATAATATAATGGAACTGTAACAATGTTCAACGATTTATTCCCTGTGTCGGGCTAACATAAATATACCAAGTTCTTGATTTCTCTACCAGAATCTGCTGATTTGGCAAAGAATTGAACAAGTAAATTAAATTATGAATACAAGTAACATGATACAAATGTTTAGCATTACATTTAAGGGAGACCAAACTGGTCACTAAAGACAGCTAATGGCAATTAAAACAATTCAGTTAAAATATAAAAGTCTCATCAGATTAAAATCTCTCTCTGAACATAAAAATAATTAATATGATAATTTTGTACATGCACATATATATATATTAGCACATTTCGAATACTTTGTATTATCACAGCACTTTCATTTTTGCAACTTCAAAGTATGCGACACAAACACTTCTAAAAATGGTTGTTTTTAATGTTCTGTTGTCTGTTAAATCATTAATTTTTTTGTATTAATTTCTCACCCCCCCCCTCCCCCCATAAAAAATAAGTAAATAATTTGCATCAAAAAGCCTTTATATGTGTATTGGCTTCTAGTTTATGTATATATTTCAAAGAGAGATTCATCTGAGGTATTTTAGAATATTTTTCAGAATTATATATCAAAGTTGCATTAGAATCACAAATCCAGTCATACATGTAAAGGTTAAAGTCCTTTAAAAAAAGTATGACAGTATTACAAATTAGTCTTGTACAGACAGAAATATTTTTTATAATTTGACTGTAAAATACTTAAAATAAAAAGTGTTTACTGTAATTTCTTCAACCATTATATGAATTTGTAATAGTTTCAGTTAAGATAACATCTAAAGATTTGCTGTGTGATTGTGCTTCAATTAGAAATAAAATTAACAGCTTTATTTCTGATTAAGGTATAACCTTACAAAATGGGTAAGTAAGAAATTTTTTTTCTCTGCATAATGTAAATTAAAATATCATTTAATCAATCAAAAAGTGTAAGCAAAAGGTTAAAAAAATAGGCACAAACACAATTAGGATAAAATCTATTTGGGTAAAAAAGATTATTTTGAGTCAATAGAGACTTTGGTATTGTCATTTTGTAATAAAGAATTATACAATGAACAGGTCATACAACCTGTGATAAATTTTACAGATTCATTGATTTAATTACTTGTAAATTAATATAACCAAGCAAAAAATCTTATTACCCCTCTCTTCCTATGAATGTGTCTGCTATCAGAGGTCACATGTGTTTATCTACTAAATAGGTGTTCATTATGGAGGTTTTACTGTAGTTTTTATAAATGTGTCCACAAGTTTTTCTTTGACATTTTTTTAAAAACTAGGTACTACAAAATAAATTAAAATGATATACTTTAAAAATACAGTTAAGTATGCAAAAAAGTAACTTTTATAAGACATTTCATAAATAATAAAAATAAGATAAATATTAATTCTACATTAATATTTAAGACTAAATAAGAAATTCTATTATTTCTTGAAAATATTAAAAAAAGTTGACAAAGCACATTTTAGAAAATAAAAATTTTAAAATTAAATCAAGGAAAGAAAACTGCATATACACTATCACAGGGAAAAAGAACTACTTAAAAATACAACTAAAATAATAGAAAATACATAAAAATTGGCAACTTAGCAGAAATCAAAACCTTATACAAAAAGCCTTGCATAAGCAAAAAATACTAAATTATGTAAACTTACATAGGCAGAAAGAAAAAAAGTATAATTAGAAAAATATCTGATGATTCAGCTAAAAATTACAACTCAATATAAAATAAAATAAAATGAAACAATATACAATCTAAGCGATACATTTGAGCAATTTCATCATTTCTTGTACTTCAAATTTTTAACACTTGGGAATAAGCAGAAGATATTCCCAATTTATTTCAGGTGAAGAAAATATAATCTATAATATAAAACCATGTTAACATTTAAAAATGTTCATAAGTCAATAATGATCCTTTTGGTGGCAAGGTCTTATTTCTCAAGGTTCACACTCAATACAGCAGTGTTTTCTCTTAAGTAATCAGCAACAAGAGTCATTTCATTCTGTATAGCATAATCCAAAGCAGTCTGAAAAAGAAGGAAAACAAATTTATTATTATTATTTATATGTACATTAGATAAGGGTGTATTAACATAGTTATATATTAATACTTAAATATCCTATTTTTCATCCCCTTTTAAAATTTAACATTTTATCGTGAACAGAAAAAGCCTTTTCAGTATAAATCATTTCTACTTTCTTTTATTAAATACTAGCAAACGCCATGCTTTGTTTGGATTCATGAAGCATTATTTCATAACATTAATATTTAAGAGTAACAATATATTTTTTAATACAGTAGAAACTCGCTGATTCAGGCATCATTCGGATCAGTCTGGTCAGATTTTTTTTTTTTCAAAGTTTGAGAAGCGATCAGCTAAATTTCAATAACATTGATTCATTTCATTTTTGTATTCTAATTAAAACAGTCTTTTCTGAAATACAGGGCTCCCAAATGGTCCCCTTTTCCCCCCAAAAGTCCCTTTTTAGAAAAAGGTCCCCTTTAGTTCCCTTTTTTGTATTTTGGTCCCTCAAGTCCCCTTTTCTGTGTCTGAAAAAAATCGCCACAAAAAAAAAAAAAAAAAAAAAAAAAAATCACTAAAAGCTTAAAAATTCAAGAAGACAAAAATTTTTAAAGTGGGCGTAAAAAAAGCATTATAATGGGTATAAAAAAGCGTTGTAATTGAAATTCTTTCATGAATCTAAATGTTAAAAAATCACAACAGAATACAGGCAAATTTTTAAAATTTCATTAAAATTCTTAAAAATTAAAAAATTGCAGACTTTTTTTGAAAAAACAAAACTTTTTTTTTATCTTAACAAAAAGAAATATTGAATACATGAAATAATTTAGACTTCCAGTTTTGATGGATTTATACATTTTAGAAGGTCCTGAACACAATTTTAGTGGTTTTTAGAAAATGTCTGTTAGAAAGTGCTGTATCTCAAGAACTAATGCACAGATAATGCACAAAACTTTAGATTCACTTAGACCTTGATATAAACTAGAGCTGATTAGTTTTTAGTGTATATCGCTCAGCAAGTGACACATTTATGCTGCATTATTCACAATTTCATTAATAGCTCTATCTCAAAAACTAATGCACAGATTTTCATAAAACTTCAGCAATTTTCAAACTGAACCCCTAATTAAACTACCAATTGGGTTGACCAAAGGAGGTATCTCATCGAGCCCAACATTTTGCTAGGGTCTATTTTGACCCCAAACAATTAGGGGCATATCTTCATGTGTATGTGGGGTGGGGAATCAGAAAATTGATTTTTTTCACGCATCTTTTTAAAACTCTTGGCCTAAGCAGCCATTTCCCACCGTCTTAACTCATTTTTTCACCATTAGTAGATGGTTTAATTTTAATTGCGTTCCTTACTTCATAAATTTTCTAAAAAAATTAAGAAAAAAAAATCTGCTCAACGGTTAGCATCTTTTCATCCCTTTCTGTCACCAGATGATGCTATTGAAATAAATTTTCAAAAATGTAATCTACAATATGGCATGTAATATCTTAAATGAAAAGCCAGGTTATGAATAATGTTATTCTTCACTCTATCTCTATCTCCATTCTCACTGTCTTATATAATCCCCATCTATGTAAGGATTTAATCATTATAAACAATTATTAATTTTTAACAAATTTGATTATTAACAATTTTGGTTTATTAATTAAAGTTTAGAACATTTTGAAAGGAATATTAAATAAAACCCTCTGAGTGATCTGTGGTCACACTTACCCACCATTGTTTAATGAAATCTTATAAAGATAACCATCTAACATATTTTCTGGGGTAATTTTAAAAATTTACTTTCTTATGTAGGAAAATTTGTGCTATATTTTTACTCACATATGATCCTTATTTGGTTTCCGTTTTTAATAAAATTGGTCCCCAAAGTCCCCTATTTAAGCAAAAATAGTCCCTTAAAGTCCCCTTTTTAAACAAAAATGGTCTCCCAAAGTCCCCTTTTTAAATGAAAATGGTCCCCTTTCCCCCTTTTTGAGGGCTAAAATCTGTTGGGAGCCCTGGAAATATTTTCGGAAGAATACCTTAATCTTTGTAATTTAAACTCTTGGATGTTACCTTTCAAAGAAACAACAAGGCATCACTTAAAGTCTGCAAGCAGGTTGCTGAGGGTACTCTCCGAAAGACTCACTGACATTACCGTAAAATACCATTAATCCATCCACCCAAACGTGACGAAAAATCGTACAATAGTTAGAGGGGGGCGCTTTCACGGGATTTTTCTGCGATCGTTCAACAAAATTTACAGGAATGAATCACGATGAAATGAATGAATCATGAATTTTGATACTTGAAAAAATGTGTTTTTTTTTTTTTTTTTTTTTTTTTTTTTTTTTTTTTTTTTTTAACGCAAATTCTGTCGAAAAAATGCAGAAAAAGGAAGAAATTTGTAAAAAAAAAAAGCCAAAACAAGCATGAAATCAATTAAAAAATCTTGAAAAAACGCATATTTCATCAAAGATTTATGATTCATTCATTTCATAATGATTCATCGCATTCTCAATCGCCTTTGAGAATGGGGAGGGAGGGCGCTT
This sequence comes from Maratus speculifer, assembly GCA_964019185.1. Lineage (NCBI taxonomy): Eukaryota > Metazoa > Arthropoda > Arachnida > Araneae > Salticidae > Maratus > Maratus speculifer. The sequence continues at coordinate 318,129,543 of OZ025296.1, read as the reverse complement.
TCTCGGGATTTTTTGAAAATTTCAAATTCTTTATAAAGTGGGGAAGGGGCGTTTGATCGGGAAGAGCGGATTAACAGGATTTTACGGTAATAATTGAACGAAGCAAAAAATAATGGAGTTTACGCCTCACTTACAGTTGATGAAATAATCACTTTATGTACATCTGAAGAAGTTGAAAACGAAGATGATTCAGACGAAAACATTATTATCAATGATGATCAACCAAAAATTATTAGCCATAATAAAGCAAAAAATCATTTACAACAATTAATGGTTCATTTTGAACATCAGGTGGAGACTACACCCAACAAAATAACTATACTCATGCAGATGCGTGACCGTGCAGCCCGTGAAAGTTATACAAAACAGGCACAGAAGATGATTTCTTAATTAAAAAATAAATATTTTTACTGTCTGTAAATATTCAGTAAGTTTAATATAAAGGAGATTTTCTGTATGTATGTTTTATTTCATTTTTTCCTCATTCTCTGGATTAGGTCTTGTCCCAATTAATCCAAATTATTGGGGTTTTACTGTATTATCTTTGAATTTTTATTAAGTAAAAACGTTATTTTATGTTTTGGCATACTTTAATTTTAAAAATGTAAATTGAGCCATAATCCATATTTTTTTTTTTAAACGGCAAACATATTCAAAATAATACTAATATTAATTACTGCTTAGTAGTAAATTTGTTTTATTTGACTCAATTTTTCACCTTTGAATTCAAAAATCACTTTTAAACTATTTCCTGAATTGAAAGACCTTTTTGAATTGATAATTGAAATATCAGTTGATTATCCCATACTGTCAATATTTTTTTTTCTTCCAGATTGTTTAATTTTATTTGAATCCTCTTTTGTAATTATTTCATTGTCAATGGCAGTTTTAGAAGGTTTCATTAACCAAGCTAATTCTCATTCAGATTTATCAGCACACTTATAAAATCAAATTTTTATTACTTTGGTCTGAGACAACTCTTTACCTTACAGCACTTTTAAATATATCATAAATAACACTATCTAAACCTGCACCTTTGCTTCTCAGGAATACTTTCACAATATACAAACATGTGTGCCTTAAAATGATTCTGATGTCACATAATATGTTAATTTTTTCAGGTGGTCTTATAATTTCTTAACAATCACCTTATTTACTTTTTTTTTTTTTTTTAAATAGACGATTTTTAATAACATGTGACTTAAATTTTAAAATAGCTATTATAACAGAAAATGTTCTACATTCAATTTTAAATACACACACCAAAAATTTGCGTATTGTGTCGTTTTCTTCAGAAGTGCACCAATTCATTAGTGGTCTTATAATTTATTAACACACTAAACTTACTGCGATAATAATTAATAATTTTTTATCACATTATTGATAAGTTACAGAACAAAAGCGACTGCCATTGTTTTTCTGAAATTAAATTAAAAAAATAATTAATTTCTATTAAAAACATTTTTTACCTTGCCATTTTTGTCCCTGATATTAATATCTCCAAATGGCAGGTTATACTGCTTATGAATTTCTACTATGCTGAATATATCTTCTATCTTCCTATTAAGTACAGCATTATGAAGATTTCTAGAAGGAAAAAAACAAACATTTATCAGATGGAAAGCACGCAATGTAACTTACATAATGAAATAAAACTTCTTTCAATTGGGGAGAAATACTCTTTATCTCTTTTATAATGCATCTAATCATTTAACCCTTTGTGGTTCAACAACTCTGATTTGAAAAAAAGTGACTCAGGTGTTAGAATATATCATTTTAAGCATGTAAAAAATAATTAAAAGACTTAGAATGTAAAATTAGAAAGTGTTACTGTTTTCACACCTACAGAAATTGACATACTTTTCATAAATATAGTCCATTTTCAAATACAAAATAGGTATGGGGACTTTGGGGTATGTTGCAGATTCTCAACTGAATGATACAAAAGGTTAATAACTATATTTATAATTTATACAATCTGTTAATGAATAAAATAAGCTAAGATGAATGACTAACAAAATACAACAAACACATATAAAAAATCTAAAGATATTTCCTTTGCAATGAAAACAAATAGCAAAAATTTTTCACGATTTCCCAAAATTTGATTTTCTGGATAAAGCAAGTTTTGAAAGTCACATCCACCTTTCAATATTCTTTCTGTTTTCAATGGTGGAGTCAATTTTAATAAATCTGGCATTAAAGCCCTACATGGGTTAGATTATGAACCTGAAAAATTCATTTGAAATCAACCTTAAAACCGAAACAGTAATTTTAATTGATCTTAACCTGCAAAAACATATTTTACAGACTCACTAATTCATTTTAAACCTAAATGAAATAAATTACTAGGGCTGCACCGAGTAGCACTTTGGCCGAGTACCGAGTACTCGGCCAAGTACCGAGTACTCGGCCAAGTACCGAGTTACCGAGACCGAGTAGGTGTGTGTAAGAAAGAACTTTCAATGCACATGAAGTGAGCTTTAAGAGTAACATGTCTGTGTAAATATAATAAACATACTTCTTTAACATATAATCATATATTTTTTCATTAACTTTTAAATAATTTCTAATTAACTAATTTGAAATGTAATTATACATCCTTTAAAGATAATTTTAAAATTTTCAAACAGTTTAAAACAGTAGCATTATTTAAAAAAAAAATGGAAAATAAAAGTGATACATAAAAATTAAATTCAACCAATGCAAATTAACTGATTCTTCAATTTACAAATTCATTTTGATACTGGAAATCTGTATCAAGAATGATTGTTGGTTGCTGTAATATTGAATAATTCAAAGAACAGATGTTAAAAGTAATGATGTAAGCTTGCATTATTCACAATATGCAACTTACAATAAAATCAGGCTTATTGCCTAACAGGCTATTTTAGACATGTTAGCTATAGCTAGTAACATTGTAGGAGGATTTTGACCATTCCATATAATTGCATGCTCAAATTTTGAAAAGGTTCAGTTTTCTTGCCTGGATCCAAAAAGATTAATTATTAGAGTAATTAACTGTAATAAACCATAAGATGGAGCTCAAAATATAATATATTGAAAATGTTGTATGAATTAAAACAGCTTTTTTGCCCTTATGCTGCTGAAAGTAAGATAAATTTAATCACAGTTTAGTAGCAATTACTGTGTTAAATGTAATGAAATTGTTATTTTCATTCAGAGTAATCATAACATTGATGAGTCAAATGAATAGATTCCCATATTAGGAGTTAAATTACCAATTAAAACATTCCTACATTATTTGAAAAAAGAAAGTTTCGATCATTTTAATTGTGGTACAATGAAAGGCAGATTAAAAGTGAACTGGAGGGAAGAATTTGCATTTGTGTCTTTTTTTAATTTTTCAATATTTTATAGACATTTTTATATATTAAACAAAATATTTTTTGAATAATTGCAAATATTATACATTTATATTCAAATAACTTTTACAGATCAGTTATAAATTCATTTGTCTTTGTATAAATAAATCAAAAATATTTAATTTAAAGCACCAAAATATTTTATTTCTTGCAAATTAGTTTCAGTAGCCATAGCATACCATCATCAATGCAAAATATGATGATGATGATATACTATGGCGACCAAAACTAGCCTGTAAGAAAAAAGTAACTATTTTAGTGCTTTAAACTTTAATTTATTCATTTGTAATGTATTGTGCCAAATAATTTCTCATTGTAATGATAATAAATGCTTAGAATTAAATCCTTACAACTACTCGGTAAGTACTCGGCACTCGGCCCAAATTTTGGCCAAATACAGAGTACTCAGCATTTGGCCGAGTAAGCCGAATACCGAGTAAATACCAAGTACTTGGTACGGCCCTATAAATTACACCCAATTTTAAAGGTTATTATGGAAAAGTAGTTTGTAATCTTGTCTCTACCAATTTTATTATTTGAAAAGTAAAAGAAATGTAATGTATGTACATGCATGCCTACAAGAGTGAGCAGTGGAGGACCCCACAATTTAATTTTGTTTATTTTATGTTCATGTGTTTAAAAGTTACATTACATGGCAGTTTAGAGGAAAACAAAATCAACTTCGGGTACCAATTATGCATTTTTTTTGTGATCCTTTAACAAAATTCATGTTTTTTTTTTCCATTATTTTTTGTCTAAATTTGTGTTTTTTCGCAATTATTTGACGAATTTTTCATGTTTTTTATTATTTGATGAAATTTGTGCTTTTTTTTTTCACGATCCTTTGTCGAAATCTCTCCCCCCCCCCCCCCCCCCCCCCCCGTGATCCGTTGACAAAATTCGCGTTTTTCTACGATTATTTGACAAATTAGCGATTTTTCTCGATCCTTAGACGAAATGCGGTTTTTAAAAAAATAAAAATTGCGTTTTTTCGCAGTCTTCTAACGAAATTTGCACTTTTTCCACGATCTTTTGACAAAATTTGGATTTTTCCTGCGATCCATTTCCCGATTCTTAGATGAAATTCACGCTTTTTCTCTATCCTTTGGCAAAATTAGCAATTTTTTTTTCGCAATCTTTTGAAAAAAATTCACCTTTTTTTTTTTTTTTTTTTTTTTTTTCGGGATTCTTTTATGAATTTTGTACTTTTCCCGCGATCCTTTGAAGAAATTGGCAATTATTTTGCTAACAATTGACGAAATTGAGTTTTTTTCGGCGACCATTTGTTTAAATTCGCGTTATTTTTCCATGATATTTTTCATGCCCGAGATTTTGGGTTGATGACCTTCCCCCCCCCCCCCCCCCCCCCCCCCCCCCCAAGAGCCGAGTGTCTTAAATTTTCGGAAAAGTCGGAACAGAATCATCCCTAGTTCACGTGAAAATGATTCATCAGATAATAATTGGTTTGACTCAAGAATGTTTCATTCATCAGAAAATTTTCAAAACATGTAAACATGTTTTTTCTGACACTTGAACGAAAATAGTAACCTAAAATTTTAACGCACACAGTAATGAAAATAATTTTATAAAGTGTCGGAAATCATAAGATAATTCTGAATTTCACTAGTAAAATTCAAAATAATAATTCTGAATTTTATTAGGCAAGAAAATTCAGAATATTTTTATTAGGTATTTAGAAAATATATATTAATTATTTTCTGAATACCTATTTTATGTTTTTCGTTTTTTCTGCAGATTTAAAATTTTGCACTTGTTTTCCAAATTGCAATACAAAACAACAAAAATATCCATTTATTTCTGCTAATTTTTCCCATTCCAAGGAAGGCCTGGATTTAAAAAAAAAATATTTACTATTAGCGAAATATATCCAGTCGTTTCACGAAATCATCATATCCCCCCCCCCCCCCCCTCAATACATTCCCAGGTATTAAATGTGTTGCGACAGACTGTTGAATTCAGACACTTTTCTCTGGGAGGTTATTTGTGGCTCCGGAGGGTGGGATGCCCCTCTATTTTAAGTAAATATTGTCCTACATTATTGGTTTTATATTTAAAAATTCCGTTTCAAATGGAAAACTTGGAATTTTCTTTTCCTCTCTCCCCACCCCCCAAGAGAAATGGAGGCGAAGACCAAAAAGTCACTACTAAAGCAAAAATTCTTATCTACAAAATGACATACACTGTAAAAGAAAAAAAAATCTGTAATTCTACAGTTACATAAATCTGTATTCTGACTAAAATTTTATCTGTATAATGTACAAAGAGAAAAAAAAAAAAAAAAAAAAAAAAAAGATGATACAAAACTTAAATAAAAATCTACTAAAATGGCAGCAATCCTACTAAAATTCTATCTGTAACCCATGTTGCAATTACATAAAAAATTCTAAGCATAACAGTTTTCTAAAAAATTCTTAGTAACCTTTAACAGATTTGTTGATTTACAATGCAAATCTGTATTTGTTAACACAAATATATGTCGTTGTCGTTACATAAAAATTTCTTGGATCCCTGTTTCCCAAATTTTTTTTTTTGTAACTATACTTTTTTTTCCAGCCTAGTTAGTAACAATAGAAAAGTTCATTTACAGTTGCTTTGATTGAAAATATCTAAAATGTCACATGCAATATTTTGGAAAATAAATACTGAAAATATCAAACTTCATCATGATATTTTGAAAATAAATATCGTATACATATCATCGAACCCTGATGGTATACACGTGAAATATACGTTTCATATCATAAAACACAAACTTCCCTGTTATTTAGTAACACAATTTCCATTCTATTAGCTTAAAAGACTCGAGTTTTGGCCAAGAATTCGGGGGAAATTCGTCACTTTGCGCCAATGAACTCGAAAAGAGCACGCAGGTCAGTTTGCGTAAGTTCAAGCAAACATTCAGCCAAAAGAGGAAGAAAAAAAAATATAAAAAATTTTAAAGATTGCACCAGAACAACACTATGATACTTTCACTTCGGCGCAGATAAACATACATAGCGGAATGCGTCATATTTTAGAATGTGTGCAGTGACTGGAAGTTCTTTCTAACGGGAAGCTGCAGGAATAAAATTCCTCACGAAGAATACTAAATCCTTAGAATGAAAAGATAACACGTATCCAACTTCGAAAAAATCGGATATGATTCTTCTTTAAACGAAACTTATTCAGTATGAGGAGCGCTATAAAGAGACAAGACAAATGCAAACTGGAAAAATCTGGAAAACAAGCAACATTGGAGTTTAGTAGGGGCACGTTAAAATGAAATTACTGCTTTGCCTGAGGTAAGTTTAATTTTTGATTTATCTTCTTTTTTTTTTTTTTTTTTGTGACGAGTATTCAATAATTTCATGCATGACATGCGATTATTTTAAAAGACATGAAACCAATTCAAATAACAAATAGACTTTTTTAAAGACAGATATCCATTAGAATATTCTGCAATTATAATAAGACAGATTGAAATTTCTATAGGCCATAAATAGGGGGGTGGCAAACCAATGACATGTAGAGCCGCAAGGCCGTAGCTAAGGGGGCGCTATGGGCGGCTCAGCCCCCCTAAAATATTTTGAGCCCCCCCTGGAAAAAGTTCCAAGGTCACTAAATGTTCCGAAAATTCAAATAAATTCTGTTCAAAAATCTAATTTAGTTTTGAGACCCTTTCACAGCTTTGCAGTGTTACTAAATTGCATCTAAAATACGTGTTTCAACACTCCCTCATCCTATTGGTACATATGAAGCTAACAGGATGTTTAATTTTGCACTAGTTATACATTCAAAATTTTCATCATCATATACTTTTCTTAGCATAAAAAATGAAGTTATTACAACAGTTTAATGAGAAACATAGTACCTACAATGTGAATATGCACTAATTTATCTTTCTGCATTAGAGAGAACACAAAAAAATATGAGACCCCCCTACATTCCCTTGAGCCCCCCCCCCCCTATCGTACACTTCTAGCTACAGCCCTGGTGGAGCCGCAAGGCCGAAACTTTTTTTTTTCCATCCAGGAAAAACACGGATTTTGTCCCCCCAGCCCCTCTTCTTATGCAAATTAAATTTACAAAGATAACCTCATTAAGTTTCAAATAGCTGACATTTAAAATTTATATAATCATAAAATGTATTATACTGAACTATGCAACCGGCTTTGTGAAATATAAATCCATTAAAAACCTGATTTTTTTTTTTTTTTTTTTTTTTTTTTTTTTTTTTTTTTGACAAAGAAAATTTTTATTTGGTGCCGCCCAGGAACCTGGGGCCGCTGATAAATCCGGGACCCACTGCCCACTTCCCCCTTTTACCTTAGTTCCGGCTCGGATACTCGAGGTGACACTGTACAAAAGTTTCTCTGACACGTTGAAAAAAAAAAATACTATCTAATATATTAGATAAAATTAATTTTTCTTTTGTTATAAATTATTAAAATTTGATTTAACGCTTTCACGCAGCTTCAAATAATGTAATCATTTTTAACTAATTAACACATTAGAAATTTTTCTTTTACAGTGATGCTTTTCCCGTTTTCGATATGTAATATTTTCTTTCTTATATGAATTTCAAAAAGTTTTAATTCTTCAAATAAATTATAAACGAGATAAAAATCATTCGCCATGAAATGTACAGCAACAAAAATATCATTAATAGATAATAATTATTTTTTATGAACTTGTTAGATGCTACATTAATATTAAATTTAAAACAACTAAAACGAAAATTCGTATTTTATTTTTCTTATTATCGTAGTATGTGTCACTTAATGTTACCTTTCAATTTCGCTATTTTATTTTGAAAATGTATTTTGCAGACGGGTGAATAAATAAAACTAGTCGTTTGGGGCCTTTGTAATACTTACCCATCATGGATATGCATAATATATTATATGAAAATAAAATATATTCATGTGTAAACAATTTATAAAATGCATTGCAATTCCAAAACAAAATTTAAATGTGTATTTAAATATTTTTAATATACATAGTCATGCTCTATTAATGAATTGCTGATGAACCAATTTCGACAAATTATGTAAAACGCCAAACTAATCAAGTAGTACCGAATTGCGTAAAAGAAATATCCTTATAACTCCAAAAATAATAATCCTATTAACTAACAGTTTACTGTGTCGGATTAAGCGTCTCATTTTCAATTAAAATATATCTTTGAGTTGAATTTTGAATAAAATACAGGGTCATGAAAAATCGAAAAATGTGAAGAACAGGATTGCAAATATCTCGGCAACTAATAATTCTATTGACCACGTTCTTTATGCAAAATTTGTGTTATTTCATTGCCTTTTATTTCCACTCCTTAAAATAAATTTCGAAAATTTTTATATACCTTTTATCAGAACAATTTTTTTCGAGAATCTTAAGAAAAAAAAAAAAAAAAAAAAAAAAAAAGTTTCGGGTAATCGAGGTTACTGATATACGAGGTTACTGATATACGAGGTTACTCGTCCTATTCTTACATACTAAGCACATACAAAATTTCAAGTCTCTATCTCAATTTGTTCGGGAGATTGAGCGTTTACAGACACACAGACAGACGGGCAAACGGCAAAAAAAAAAAAAAAAAAAAAAAAAAAAAAAAATTAAAAATATATTTTTTGGCATCTTCAGTATCTAAAACGTGTAAATCGTCTTTTTTTTTTTTTTTTTTTTTTTTTTTTCCTTCAGATTTTTAAAACGATTGCAAGACTTACCCTATAACTACGCATGATGGGTAAGTAATATGCATGAAAAGCAGAAAGATTTTCCTTGTGATTGCGCGTTTAAAATATTGAGCAATTTTTTTATAACATACCTAACCACTGCTTGAAAAAAATAGTGAACACTCTGTTGCTAATAATAATATCATTGATACGAGAAATTTTGTTGCAAGGGCATACCAAATTTGGATAATCCACTGCACCATACTTAGGCAAATAAAATCGCCAAACAGTGTTGAATTCAGGGCGTGGCCCGAGGGGACATTTCCCCCCCGGAGCTATCAAATGTACCCCCCCCCCCGGAGCCACAGAAGTCCCTCCCGGTGAAAAGTGTCTGAATTCAACACTGTCGCCAAATAAAAGTTATTTTATATTATGTATTTTGATTTCGGTAAATGACAAGTGCTAAGTGGGGAAAAATTCAAAAGAAAAAGACTCAAAGGAAACTAAATAGATGTGATTAATTTTTGATTATTATTTTTTTTAATAATAAATATTAAACGAAAGATAGAAAACAGAATTAATTATCCAAGTTTTCATAAAAATTATCAACAGTTCATTTTGTTTATGTTTAACAACGATAAAGGAGATTTCTTTAAACCGAAATTACGAAATAGCCGAGCTAAAATGAAAGTGAAATAAGACAGCTTTCATAGATAACCTAATGGGAAAAAAAATTTAAATTATTTATGGACAAAAAAAATCTAATCACTTAATTAAATATTAATTTTAAATGATATTTCATAGTTTAATCGAGGAAAAAGGATAGTAAAATTTGTATTCATGGGGGGAAAAAAAGAAAAAAAAATGCATCACAAATTAAAATTAGTCGTTGGGGCCACCTATGAAAACGAAAAAAAAAAAAAAAATGATTAAATTACTTCTAAATTTCATTGCAATTAAAGGCCAAAATAAAGTTTAAACGTATTTTATGTTACATTCATTCTTTAAAAGAAATAATACCGAAAAAATTTAAATACGCTTCATCAGAACGAATATTTCGGTTAAAGCACATTGTTTGAATAAAAATTACAATTAAGCAATAATAATAACAATTAGTTGGATGTGCCAATCCCAAAACTTTCTTCTATCTCGTATGTATATTTTAATATTTCAAAATTTAGTTACGCATGGTAATTCAGCACTATACCATATGATTTGCATCTTAAATTTCTGCTTCTGTCAATTAATCGGAGTAAAAACGAGTTTCCGTATCTGCACGAGCCGATGAGCAGTAGAACGATAGTCAGATTTTTTTCAAATTTAGAAAGGATCTACTCGCCGTACTCCAAAAAAATTATATTCAAAAAATTTAGTTCGATTCTGTGCATAACTTCAAACACTTTTTAATGGTAAAATAATAAAAATGGCACAGATATCGCGATTATAGTGCTTCCTTCCGGCGGATTTTTTTCAAATTCAGGGAGGGTCTACCAGGGCCGTAGCTAGAAGTGAACAATAGGGCTCAACAGAATTTAGGAAGGGGGGGGGGGGCTCATGATTTTTTTTTTTTTGTCTGACATAGAAAGATAAATGAGTACCTATTCACATTGTAGGTAATATGTTTCTTATTAAACTGTTGTATAAACTTCCTTTTATGCTAAGAAAAGTATATGATGATGAAAATTTTGAGTGTATAACTGGTACAAAATTAAACATCATGCTAGCTTCATATGTACAAAGAGGATGAAGGAGGTGTTGAAACACTTATTTTAAATACAATTTAGTAATTTTGCAAAACTCTGAAAGGGTCTCAAAACTAAATTAGTTTTTTGAACAGAATTTCATTTGAATTTTTGGAACATTCATTGAGTGACCTTGGAATCTTTTTCAGGGGGGGGGGGGGCTCAAAATATTTTAGGGGGGGCTGAGCCGCCCATAGCGCCCCCTTAGCTACGGCTCTGGGGTCTACTGACCATAGTCAAACACTTATACAAAAAATTTCATTCAATTCTATGCATAACTTCATACACTTTTCTGTGGTTAAATATTGAAAATGGCACAAAAATCGCTATTGCAGCGCCTCCTTCCGACGGATTTTTTTCAAATTCAAGGAGGACCAACTAGCTATAGCCATACACTTACACAAAAAATTTAGTTCAATTCGATGCATAACTTCAAACACTTTTTAATGGTAAAATAATAAAAATGGCACAAAAATTGTTATTGCAGCGCCCCCTTCGGGCGGAATATTTAAAAATTAAATGGGAATTTGCTTGCCACAGCCAAAAACATTCACAAAAAATTCGTGATCTATACCTATCTTCATACATTTACCCCATATATATAACATTAGCTGTAATAAATGTGTCAGTGATGATATCATATTAACTGACCTTTATTACTGCATCTAAATAGACTGAATTTCTGCTATTAATATAAAAATCCTTGATACGCTGAAATGAAAATAAAAGACCAATGTTTTTAGGGTTTCGTTCATCTGACGAAACCCTGTTCGTCTCTGTCCTCTGTCTGTCTGTCACAGAGTTCGTACACAAAAACTATAGAAGTCTGGGAGTTCAAATTTTGTGTACTTACAGCTGAACATCTCTTGTCACACAAGAAATCATTAAATTTTTTAAAAAGTCTATTATTTTAATCATTTGGCCTGAACTTTCTACTCAACCGATTTTGATAATTATTGTTTCAAATGAACACACTTTATTTGTAGGCACTCGCTTGCTTTTTTTTTTTTTTTTTTTTTTTTTTTTAATAATTACATTTTAATTTTAATTTTAAAAGTTGTTTTATGAAATTTCTTTCTGATGGTGACAATTGAGTTCCTTTCATTGTTCAAGACTTAAGGGGAAAAACAATGGGAATCACTATCATTACAGATGCCATTATTGCACCACAACAAAAAATAACTATTTAATAACTTTTAATCAGAAAATGACATCACGATTTAAAGAAATACATTTTTATTCATAATGCGGTTTCCGTTCTGCTGATACAGAGGTTAAGATGCTGATCTCAGAGGACTTCAATGAGTGAAAATGACATTACAGTAACAAGTTAGAAAAATCATGTGTTAAGCATAGATCATGAAACATTTTCCAAAACTTTCTGAAATCTTTAACAAAACTTTATTATTTAGGGAAATAAGATGCTGCTGTCCATAGCCAAATAAGTATTCCAATACTTTTGAACAGCCCTGTGTTTAATCCATCGGTTGATATATATATATACACTGATCAAAACAATTAAAGGATATTGCAGTTTTAGGTGGATTTTGTATCTGGGAAACTTTTTAGCTGATTGATACATGGTCGACAGACATAGTAGGTTATATGAGAATAAATTACACATGTTTGGCAGAAAAAAATGCATTTTATTGCGCATTTGTGTACAAAAGGAAAAAAACACAATTTGTGCATATGAGAAAAAAAGAATAAGAAAAGGTGTTTTCTTCAAAGAAAATCATTTTCAGCAGGGGGTATGGTTTCCACGGGCGGCCAGCAACGTTGAACACCTTTGAGGCATGGACAGAATGAGGCTATTAATGACGAGTTGGGGTATTCTGCCCCACTCTTCCAGAAGAGCTCTTTCCACTTCTTGGAGAGTTTGTGGGGGTTGTTGGCGGCCAGAAACTCGTCTTCCTAGAGCGTCCCAAACGTGCTCGATTGGATTCATGTCTGGAGAACACGCTGGTCATTCCATTCGAACGATTCCTTCCTCGAAAAGGAAATCCTCCACCAGGTTTGCACGATGTGGCCTGCAGTTATCATCCATTAAAATGAAGTTATCTCCGATTGCTGCGGCGTAAGGGACTACAATAGGTCTGAGGATCTCATCCCTATATCCGCGACCAGTCAGAGCTCCATCTCGAATGATGTAGAGGTCAGTGCGCCCGTCAATGGAGATGCCACCATACACCAACACTCCTCCACCGCCAAATCTGACACTTTCGTGCACGAACGCAGGATTATTCCTACTGCCACGGTCCCTCCAGATGAAAATACGCCTATTATCCGGATGCACAGAAAAACGGGACTCGTCAGAAAACAGAATATTGCTCCATTCATTTCTCCTCCAGTTGACATGCTCGGTTGCCCACTCCCTGCGGTCGCGACGATGCCTTGATGTTAATCTAACACATACCATCGGTCGGCGAGCATACAGACCTACAGAATGGAGCCGGTTTCAGACAGTCTGAGTTGAAATCGTGGTGCCTGTAGCCGAGCGAAGCTGTTGTTGGAGAAGAGTAGCGTTCATGTTTCGGTGTCTCCGAGCTGTTAACGCTAAATACCGATCTTCATTGGGCGTTGTTGCCCATCTATGACCTTGCCCTGGTCTTCGGCCTGCACATCCACTCTCCAAAAAACGGTTCCAGATCCTGGAAATGACACTTTGTGACACTCCAATGGCTTGCGCTACTTCGGCTTGAGTTTGGCCCTTTCTAACCTACCAACAATTCTGCAAGCTTCTGAATCTGTCAAATGACTTCGCTGAGACATCGTACTCATCGAAACAAAGCAATCACTGAATGCCGATCATCCTTGTCTTCATTCTATTTTATCCAGTTGAAAGTCAAATTTCATTCGCTGCCGCTGAAGCGACGTTTTTGACGTCGGACTCAAAATTTGCATACAATATTCAATACAATTTTGCATACAATACAGTTTGAAAACCAGAAAAATTTGCATTTGTGATTCTCTTCTTGCATTTTCGGCAAAAAAAAAATTTCGTTTATATCTTTATTTTATATAAAACTTCAAATATCCTTTAATTGTTTTGAGCAGTGTATATAATGGGAAAGTTTAGTTTAGCGAGAAAATGCCTAACTGGTTGAAATTTCTCCTTCACTTTATTCTAATAGATGGAAAATATTTCAATACTTTTGTTTAGTCCTGTAATTTACCTTTATTATACGCCAGTATTTTGTTAAAATTTGGTTCAAACAAACACATTCTTAAAACTACTTAAATCACATTTCCAGAAATTATTGTCTATGGGTGACCGTGTAGCTAATTCTTTGTTGAGTGACCCTGTATATCATTTTATCTCTATTCTACAAACATTTCTTAATAAACTGAAAGCAGTTCAACATAAAAATGCATAACTTACTTAAAAACCACCTTTAATACTCTCATATTCAGTAACCTTTATGAGCTCTTTTGTGAGAACCCTGTATGTCAACTATAACATTTATATAAACCATATAATTGCATAATATTTAGTATTTTAGTATTTTCATTTTTATTATAATTATGGTTCTTATTAGATTGGAATCGAAACATGTCAATAATATTTATTTTTAATTTTTTGTTACACCTCTCTCTAAAATTGTTTATTCAGATGTTTCTATAAAAGGTGAAGTACTTAAAATCTTATGATATAAAAATATAGTAGATTTAATCCAGGGTTCATACAGAGTTTGCTAAATGAAAAATAAGGACTCTGTAAGGACTTTGTAAGGGCTTCGTTAAAAGAAAAATAAGGACTTCCTAAAGTTAAAAAAGAACAGTACATATAATTACTTACATTAAATTTTAATCGTAATAGATTAAGATTTAAATAAAACATAATTATGTAATTATATAACAAAATATATAACATCAGTTGGCTAGCAACTGTTTTTTAGCATCTATTTCTTTGGTCAGGGAGAAAATTTCTTCCTTTTTTCTTTTGCAGATTTTCTACAATTGTTCGATTTGATAAATAATTGAATATCTTTAGTTGATTTAGGTTTATCAGCTAATTCATTGGCCTTATTTTCTAACTCCGATACTTCTTTTTCAAGAAGCCATATTTTTTTCTTTATAAAACCTAAGATCTTCAATTAATTTCCTTTTATTTCCAGCAGAGGAAGACTGTTGCTGTTAACCATGCTACACATATCCAGTGAAATAATAAGACTACGATCAAACACAGATCAGCGGATGCCGCTGGACTTGAAAAATCCTGGGTCCCGAGGACCTAGGACTTCTAAAATTCTGGAACCTTTTCTGAGGACCTCCTTTTTTTACAAAAGCGAGTCCCCACTAATAAGTCATATTTTTAGACGCAAACATTGAACTTGTTCATTTTCAAAAGAAAAATTAAATGCAATAATTATTGTTTTAATAATAATATGTAAATAATTAAAGCAATATTAATTTTTTTTTTAA
Source organism: Maratus speculifer (assembly GCA_964019185.1). Classification (NCBI taxonomy): domain Eukaryota; kingdom Metazoa; phylum Arthropoda; class Arachnida; order Araneae; family Salticidae; genus Maratus; species Maratus speculifer. Next base: position 318,114,315 of record OZ025296.1, on the reverse strand, counting down.
CTATTAAGAGAAATTTTCTTTACTTTTTTAAAAATAAAAGTGCAAGGTAAAAATTTAATTATAAAATAATGCTTATTTAATTGTAGAAGATAACAAGTGTCATTATTGTTTGCATTTCTTTTAAAAAGTGACAAAATTGATTTATTGAAAAAGACATTTTTCTTGAAAAAAGAATACTTTTGTTGAGTAAAGGGGTATTTTTTGTTTAATGAATGGGTGTTTTCAGAAGTTACATTCACTCAGAAAGATTTGGAACAATCAAAAACAGATTGTGAAGTAGGAAAATCTGTTTTTGGTGCAGCAAAAAGAAATAATTTTGAAGCAGGAAAGTTAGCTTTTTGAAAAGAAAAATTCGATCCCTGAATTATTATTATTATTATTATTTGCACCTTTTTAACGAAAATTACGTTTTAAACCGATCTTTTGAAGAAATTTGTCGTTTTTTCGCGATTTTTTTTTGTCGAAATTTGGCGGTTTTTTTGACGAAATGGGGCCGTTTTTTCGCGATCTTTTGACGAAAATTACCATTTTATCACAATTTTTTGATGAAAATTACCATTTTTCTCGAATCTTTTGACAAAATTTGCCGTTTCATCGCGATTTTTGGACGAAATTTTCGTTTTTTCGCGAGTTTTTGGAGGAAATCTACCTTTTTTCCGGGATTTTATATCGATATTAGCCATTTTTTCGCGAATCTTTTGACGAAATTTGACGGAAATTATTCGCTATTTCGCGATTTTTTTAACGAAATTTGCTTTTTTCCGATTCTTTGACGAAATGTGCCGTTTTTCGCGATCCTTTGACGAAATGTGCCGGGTTTTCGCGATCTTTTGATGAAAGTTACCGTTTTAATCACAATTTTTTGATGAAAATTGCCGTTTTTGGCGAATTTTTTGACAAAACTTGCCGCTTTATCGCAATGTTTGGACGGAATTTGTCGTTTTTTCGCGATGTTTTGAGGAAATCTGCCTTTTATCGGAATTTCGTAACAAATTTAGCCATTTTTTCGCGAATTTTTTGACATAATTTGCCGAAAATTATTCGTTATTTCGCGATTTTTTAACTAAATTTGCCATTATGCTATTTTTTGACGAAAATTGCACGTCCCGCGGGACGCGTAAGCTTCATTTTCTGGCGTCCCGTCGCTGATATCCCGTGGCGTCCCGTCGCAATCCGTCGCTGATATCCTGCGTATTTTACGTGCTACAGCGCGTCCGCGGCATTTTTGGCGGATTATAGAACAGATTGGCGCAATTATATGGCGAAACATCTTTTCTTTGCTATTCATTTCTCTATTTCAAAGAACAGGGATGCCACTTAGAAAATAGTTAAAAAGAGGAAATTATGCGTAAAGTAAAATTTACGACATTTTTCACAACATTTATGCATGAATTTTGTAAACTATATTGTTTATAATAAATTAAAAAAGAATTGCAGCTTTTTTTTTTAAACTTTTAATTTATAAGAGTAAATAAAAATGATTTTTCTTTAGTTTACAGTATTTTACATGAATTAATTTAATCCAGCAACAAATTCAGTGAGGAATTTTATGTATCACATCATTTTAAATCAATTTAAGTAACCCGGCAATAGATTCGATGATTATTCCAGGAGTAAATAGCAAAAATTTGCAAGTTTTTTTTTAAATTTTGTTTGTTTTTCCTTATTTTTTTTTTCATTTCACGTAAATAGCTGTTTTATTTCATGATCGTTTGACGGAAAATGCTGTTTTATATTTCTCGATCGTTTGACGAAAATCGCCATTTTACATCGCGATTGTTTGACGAAACTCGTCGTTTTATTTCGCGATCGTTTGACGAAAATCGCAGTTTTATTTCGCGATCGTTTGACGAAAATCGCCGTTTTACTTCACGATCGTTTGATGCAAATCGCCGTTTTACACCACGATCGTTCGACGAAAATCGTCGTTTTACATCGCGATCGTTTGACGAGAATCACCGTTTCGTTTTGAGATCGTTTGACGAAAATCACCGTTTCACATTGCGATCGTTTCACGAAAATCACCGTTTCGTTTCGAGATCGTTTGATGAAAATTGCTGTTTTATATCGCGACCGTTTGATGAAAATAGCCGTTTTATTTTGCGATCTTTTGACAAAAATTAACGTTATATTTCGCGATCGTTTAACGAGAATCGCTGTTATATTTCACGATCTTTAAACGAAAATTGCTGCTATATTTCGCGATCACTTGACGAAAAAAAACTGTTGTATTTCGCGATCGTTTGATGAAAATAAGCGTTTTATTTTGCAATCTTTTGACAAAAATCACTTATATTTCGCGATCTTTTAACGAAAATAGCTGTTATATTTCACGATCTTTTAATGAAAATCGCTGCTATATTTCGCGATCACTTGACGAAAAAAGCTGTTGTATTTCTCGATCGCTTGACGAAAATTGCTGTGTATTTTCTCAATCGTTTGAAAATTCCCGTTTTTTTTTCGGGATCGTTCGACGAAAACCGCTATTTTTTTTCGCGATCATTGGACGAAAATCGCTATTTTATTTCGTATCGCTTAACGAAAATCGAGAATTCTTAAAAATTAAAAAAAGCGGAAATCCGCCTTTCGGCGGAAAAGTGGCATCCCTGAAAGAAAAGGAAATTTTTGATGGTGAATATTTTTTACGATTGGTGTTTGTAAATACGAGGTTTCTACGTCGCAATCGGGAAACAAAAGAGGCAGCTTTAATGTCTAATCAGAAATAAGAGAATTGTAACAAAGAAACTTGATTTTTTTTTTCAGCTGCCATATTTGGCAGATTATGAATGTTTCAGGGGTGATTCTGGGTGAAAATGTTTTTTTCGGAAATTCACATCACATTTTCGGAAATCGGCGGCGCGGGGGGAGAGGGGATTCCGCGAATTACCCCCCCCCCCGTTTTTTCCGCGATCTTTTAACGAAATCGGCGTTATATCCGCAATCTTTAGACGAAATCGAAGTTTTCCCACGGTCTTCAGACGAAATCAGAGTTTTATCTGCGATATTTGGTGAAATTGCCGCTTTTCCCGTGATCCGCATAGGAAATTCGCGTTTTTCAGGATCTTTTGACAAAGTTCGTTGACAAAAAAATCTACGAAATCGTCGTTTTCCCACGAAATATTGACGAAACGTGTGCTTTTTCGGCGATCCTTTCATGAAATTTGCATTTCTCTGCAATTGTTTTTTCCGCGCGCTAAATCATACAAGTTGGCAACTATACGGAACTGATAACTGATCAAATTTTCGGAAGAGGATGCCGGAATTTTTGGAAATTTCGGACGAGAATCACTCCTGGAATGTTTGGCGATTTTTTAAAAACATTTTACGGATCGTGTTAATATTAAGCTCACGTTAAAAAATAAGGACTTTCAATAAAAAATAAGGACTTTAAGGATCCTTATTAAGGACTATTGAAATATAAGGAGTTTATAAGGACTTTTAAGGTCCGTGCGAACCCTGTAATCATTTTTTTTTTTAATGAAAAAGTTATCATTTTTAGGTTTCATTGAAAAAAAAAAAAAAAAAAAAAAAAAATACTGCATCACAGTGGCACAATTTTTGTTGATTTTTTATGTACCAAAGTTAAAGATCAAAGCTGCAATTATTATCTTAATTGCATGTTTTGACTACATATAGGAATAAAGTTTAATTTTACAGTAATTTGAAAAGTTGAAATTAAATTTTCGTTAAAAATAACATTTGTTTTAAGAAGTTAGGCCAGCCAATATAAGATTGATTATTTATTGTAATTATTTTTGTGAAATTTTTATAAACTTAAAACTTTTCCGTTCCTCAAATTCAACGAGTTTCAACACCTTATGTGTTATTTGTTATTCTATTTAATTTTATTATTTCAAATTCTTGTTAGTTTGTTTTTATCTTGTCCGCAGAACTGTGATGCTTTGATTTTCACATTCATGAGTTTTTTGCAGTTATTTAAAATAAATTAATTAATACTTTACAGAAATAACATGAAAATTACTAACAAGCTGCTTCTCATACACTAAATGTTTTTTTCTTTTTTCGTTGTTATTGCCATTTGCTGAGCTATGATTAAAAGCTATTACTTTTCTGACGACACAGATATGACTCGATTTTTTGTGAAAGAAGTTATTTACTAAATAAAGCTATAAATAAAGGAGATTGACATTTGAAATTGAAATTTACTGAAATTAGCTTTACAGAATATTAAATCAAAAATAAATAATTTATAATGAGGGGGAAAAAAAAAGTAAATTAACTTTATTGGTCCAGGAATTAATATAAAAAGCAAATGTGACAAATCATGATTTTTCAGGCTCTGTGAACACATTCTTTGAATGAAATTTAATTGTCTGAGCGAAGCGAAGTCTTTATACTCAGAGATACGTAACGATATTAAAAGTCAAAAAAATTCTTTCGTCAAGGAAATCTCAAAAAGTACTTGTCGGATTTTGATTCTGTTTGTACCAATAGGTACCTATGAAGGTAATCTGGTGAATGCACTACATACGAAAAATTAGTTCCAAATAGTTTAAAAGTTATATTAAAAAAACTAATAAAAAAGCACAATTTATTTGCATACGTCACAGAAATTTGGTGTGCGTGATTTTCATAAGCTGGATATTTTCGTAGATAACCGAATCAGTACATGGAGTAAATAGTAATCATTAACGCACTCAAAAATATTGAATGCAATAAAACATTTTAAAATTTAATCATGCAGGAAAATAAAACTGTTATTTTTTTATATTAAAAAAATGTCATAAAAACTTTGATTTTGAGATTTTGTGATAATCTCTTAATAGCATTTTTTGATCGCTAAAAGAATGTTTTATATATTTCGCGTGTGAAAATTAGAAAAAACAATTTTTTTAAATAAAAAGTTTCTTTTATGACATCATTTTCCCTTTATATTTATTTTTATCGCATGTTTTCTTTTAACTTATATTTTGTTTGTGTGTGGAAGAAATTCTGCTCACTAATTTTTCCGCACGGATACCACAAGCGCATCAGATTTGGCGCAATTTTTTTCAAAGCCCATTTGGCGAAAACTCCGATTTTTAAATAACGCTTACATACACATTTTTAAATAATTTTCTATTTTCAAAAAGAACTTACAGTAAATAAAATAATAATAATAATTAATAACTATAAAAAGAAATATTTTATATAATTAAAAAAAGGAAATGAAAGTAAATAAACATTTTATGAGTAAATAAACAAATAATAAATAAATAAACCCGGGTTACCATTTGGTAAAATAATGCCATTTTGAAGCCAATTATGTACCCTGGTGCATATGTGACATCTTTTCCCATTTTTCATCCATTTCCTGTTGGCATACAACTTTGAAATTTGGAATATGTATGCATACCTGGGAGCAATACTGGAATTAGACATTGATTTTTTTTAAATTCGATCCAAAAAGGGGCAACGGGGGCTATTTTTTAAAGATTTATGCTGCATAAAGGAGCCACTTACCTATTTTTATATACAAGAAGAAGTAAGTGGTATGTAAAAACAATTATAGTATACATAAATAAAATACTTGAGATAATATACTAGAGATATAAGCACCGGGTTTGGCGAGATATTTTATGCCAACTAGGCGAAAACATCGTTTTGATTACCAGATGCATATAGCATGCTATAATAACACGTTACTTATTTATTTCAAAATGAAAAAAAGGAATAAACGAAACATTTTCTGTTATTAAAAAAAAAGAAATAACAATCAATAAATGATAATATTTTTAGAACAAACAATTTATTATAACATTTATATGATAACCAGCATGTTAGGCAACTGAACGCCATTTTGGCACCAATTAGGTACCTCGGTGTGTATAGGGCATATATGTGCCATATTCATTTGTAAAACTGAGCATGAACGTTTACAAAGTGTGTTTTCATAGTCGCTTATATCTTTTTGCAACATAGCGCACCTTCCGAAGCCAAAACTGCGCAAAAAAAAAAAAAAAAATCAATATTTGCAATTTTTTTTTTTTTTTTTTTTTTTTAATGTAATGCACATTTTGTAATCAGTAGGCTCGATAATCAGACCTCGTTTTTTTTGCTTTCAAAGATGATATTTCATATGACGTCTTTTTTGGATTCGTCGTTTTTCCATATTTGATAGTATGCGTCTACTCGTTTTGTAACTTTTTTTGTAACTTTCTTCTTTATTAACAGCGAGATTTGGATTTCCTATTTAAATAAAAATTCTTCTCAATACAAAGAATTTTGTTAAAATAAATAAATAAATGAAATGCGAACATCTATTGCTCAAAGCACAAAATTTTTCCTATTGAGTTAATAAAAATCAGTAAAAACATAATTTTTATGATAATAAAAATGTGACTTATGTAATAAGAGAGTCATATATTATGTACGTTATGGATTAAATATGAATATTTCTCCACCATTTATAAATAATAATAATAATAATAAAATAAAATGCGGACAGACCAAAGTCTATATTTGACTGAAAACAACAACCATTTTCTAAATGCTTTTAAAAAAAGACCAATGAAAAGTGATATTTCAAAAGTATTATGAAATTAGTTAAAAACCATTTATTTTAAACTAAATGAATAAAAGATTTATATTTTTAATGAAATAAATGGGATTTGAAAAATTATTGGAAATTTATCACCATAGATGTATCAATATTACAATCAGTGTTTTGTATGCAAAATGGAACAATTAGCAATACTTTTTGAACCCGAAAAATGGTCGTTGCTTTTTTTAAGGTTAAAAAGGAGGTTACGAAATATTCCTATACAGAGATGCCAAGCCCCCGCTTATTGCATAGCAGAATTTTCTTATAGGAAATGTTATTTTTTAAATCCGCAGAATGTTCCTATTTAATAACAGATTTTCTGTATTAAAATACCGGTATCCAAAATGCCGGAGACGTGGCAGCTCTGCCTATAACATTTTAATAAATCTCGTTACTTTTTTAAATCGGATTCAAATTTAGTGAAGACAACGTTTTTTGACCAAAAGCAGCTTTTTCACACATGTGTAACTACGATACAATTCCTTGATGCTGAAATAAAATGTTTTGACTTATGCTATTATTGCTTCCTCTTATTTATTTATTTGAATTTTAAATAAGATGACTCAAAATCGTGTTTTTTAAATGTACGGAAAAAATGCATTTCGATAGAGGGCGAAAAGAACAATATTTGGCGATTTATTACCTGCGTTTGGCTAAGTTTGTTACTACCTTGTATTTAATACTCTTCACAATACTTCGCTGTTATATGGACTTAGGCGCTTTTATAAAAAGTTTGACGTAGTTCGGGCTTAAGAAAGTGAGTATTTTACTGAATAATACAAATAAATGAAAAATGAATACTAATAAAAGAAAAATGAAGCGTTATATTGATCTATGTATATTTAAAAATTCATCTGCTAGCACTAATTAGATAATTTATGTGTATATAATAGGAGAGAAATAGCTTTTGATTCTCTATTTCTATGCTATAAATTTCTATGCAATAACGTTTGTGTGTTTTAACAATAATCACCATCAATGCACGAGCAAGGAAAGTTCTAAAATTGAGAATTCTTTATGTCGATATGACTAAAAATTTAAAATCTTTTTTTTTTTTTTTGGCAACTTTTAGGATATAATATTCTCGTTATGAACGATTTCTAAAACATTCGACAATTTAATTTCACAAATTAAAAATTTTTTGTCTAGAAAAAGTTTTAAACCCAATTTATTGAGAATATTGCAATTTCTAGGATACTGTTGGGGTCAGAAACTATAACTTTGGCATCACAGTAACTTATAAGATGTAAGTGCTCGTTTAGGACAAATTTTTAAAAAAGGATTCCTTAACTCTTATCGACTCAACCTCATTGCATCCGTGGAAAACAGATATTCAACATTATAAACTATTCGGACGGATTTCACACCGTATAAAATACACTCCATTCTTTTAAAACATAATAGTTTATGTTATTTATAGTTTCTCAAATCGGTGCGAAGCTTCTGTTTATGCTCATGACATCATTTCAAAGAGTTATATTTCCAATATAGGAAAATTTGGTGTTTTATTTTCTGCATTACTTTTAACATTTTGCATATTTCCAATTTTATATCCATGCATGGTTTGCTTTTCTTTTATAAAAATAGTATATGCAACCTTATATATAAGATTTTGTAATTCTATGATTCAATATGCTTATTTTCATCATATTTTATCACAATGAATGACCAATTAAAGGTAACATCTCATTTTCTTTACTTATCGCAAGTTATTAAATGTTTATTCTCAGCAGTATCGCTCAGACTAATCCCTCTGAGGGAAGTCCTAGTAGTTTGTATTCTTAAATTATTTTCATATATTGTTCAGTTATACCATCAATATTCTTGTTGATTTTACTGAACTACCTAAAAGCTATTAATTTCATGTTTACTGTTGATATAACTCAATTCCTTGTGGCAACAATATTTATTAAATCAAATAAAGGTACAAATAAACAAAACTGAACAAGAACGATTGAACCTAACTTTACAAATCACTAAATTAAAAATGAATAATGTATCATCATTAAAAAAGAAAAAAAAAATCAATTTTACAGATTTAAGAAGTGATATAAAGTCTATGGGATAAGTCATGTTCATGAATTGTCTTTTGTGGACATACGTAAATTTTTTTTATTTCATACCTGTTCAATTATTTACAGGCACTGTTCATTTATATTGCCAGTACATTTCCAGTATGATCTGTTTTCAATCACTATTACGTTTTAATACATACCAGTCAGTCCAAGACTCACCAACCATATTAAAGATGCTTGATACGGCTTGATGTACAGAATTTAGATGAAAATCATTGTCTGTTGCTATATTTTCACAGATTGTTTACCAAGCACATCAAAAAATATTTTTGTATTAAACACATGCCAATTGGTTGCTCAAAAAACATTTCACTGTTCTTAACAATGTTTGTAATTCTGATTATTGCAATATCTAAGCACATAATTTGTTTCGTTCTTATCTGTTAAATTTATTGATATTTTATTTATTTACTTATGAATTTTTAATTTAGTTTGACAGTTTAATATAAGAGAGAAATAAAACAAATGTAAAATTACATTTGCAAAAATTGAAAATGAGTTGATCTTGCAATGTTGAGTTTCATGAAGATTTAAAAATATTTATGCTTTAAAGTTATATTAATGAACACAAAAAATCAGCAAAATGGAATGGCAGTTCTAAAACACATTGCATTTGAAAGTGCAAGTTTTTTTTTCTCTATTTGACAGTGTAAAAGTTGAAATGGAACTACTTTGATATACCCCCCAAATTGTAAATTTGGCGACTTTTTTTTCTCGCCAAGCAAAATACCCGTTTCTAACGCTTTTTCTCGCCAAGATGAATTCTCGCTGAATACAAATAATTAATAAACAAAAATTACTTAATCGTTAAATACAAAAAAGGAATACCTACCTGTTTCTAACGCTTTTTCTCGCCAAGATGAATTCTCGCTGAATACAAATAATTAATAAACAAAAATTATTCAAACAACTTAAGCTTAGACTTAGAAAACCAAGAATTATTCCTTATCGACAATTCAGTGTTGCACTGATTACCACCTACCATTTTGCGACAAACATACGCAGATCCATCTGAATACGACTTCTTCAACTTCTGTTTCATACCTGACCCACATTTCTTACATACTGCAGCCTTCAACAATCCAACCTCGAACAAAAAATCAATTAACAACTTCAAATCCTGCGCCAAATGATGCAAAAATAAACAATTAATAACACCTGGCCTTCCAACTGTCGGCTTACCCGACGACAATGAAGCACAACTATCAATTTTCTGACTCAAAATTCCCTGAAACTTTTCAACAACACTATGAACTGTAGACATATTGAAATCTATAAGCTAAAAATAATTAATAGAATAAAAAAAATTTGGAAAAATACGAAATCCAAAAACTGTTGCCACAAAACTTAAAAAAACTCAAAAAATGATACAAAATACAATAAAATTGTAAACCTGGCAACAGCAAAAACCTAAAAATTGGAAAACCTTAATTGGCAACACCAAAACAAGAAACAGCAAACCTAAAAGGTCCGTAGGAAAAGTGCGTAGGGAGTGCCAGATTTGGCGTGTAATTTTTTTTTGGGGGGGGGGGGGGGTATATCAAAGTAGCACCGTTGAAATTTAACACGTAAAAGAAAAAAGTATATATTGAACACATCATTGCAACTATTAATATGATATGATGTTAATGTTACTCTAGCACATTTTCTATGCTTTATAATATATATATAGATTCTGTGATTTGTTGACTAACAGTCCAAGAGCCAAGTGCACAAAACCCCAAGTCATTGAGCACAAGAAAAATTAATTAAAATGCACGCTTTTTCTTAATAAAATGATGCATTTTGTATCTGCTAAAGCATTTCCGAATTGCGATTCATTATTAAACAACATATACAGGGTGTCCCTAAACTCATGGTATACATGCTAGGGGGTGATAGAACACATCAAGACGGGTAATAGTAAATAGGAAACCAAGGGTCCCAAACATTTTCCAAAGGAGATAGCCGTCATTAAAGTTTGGGGTCCAAAATTTCAAATACACATAAAAAACGAAAAAATTGGTCGATTGATTTGCGGTTTTCACTAAAACTATTCTTTAGGTCAGTATTTTATTGAAAATGAATTATAAAGATAAATTTCAAAAAATGCCGATAGAGGGCGCTTTAGACTTTGGAGAAACGAACAACTATTTTTTATGTTGTTTTTTTGCATCTGATTAAATGTTTTCGTAAACTTAGACTTAAATTTTGAGCTCAAGATCTGAATAGTTGGGAGTCATTAAGTAGCACAAACTGAACTGGGTTCAGAGGGTTCAAATTTCAAATGATTATAAAAAACGGAAAAATTGGTCGATTCGTTTGCGGTTTAAAATAAAACTATTCTTTAAGTCAGTATCTTCTTGAAAATAAATTTTAAAGATAAATTTCAAAAGAATCCATTAGAGGGCGCCTTAAACTTCAGAGTAACCAACAACTAATTTTAACAGTTATTTTTTGTATCTAATTAAATGCTTTCCAAAACTTATTAAATGTTTTCGAAATCTTAGATTTAAACTTAAATTTTGAACTCAAATTCTGAATCGTTGGGAGGGGTTAAGAAGCGCAAACTGAAGTGTGTTCAGGAGTTGAAATTTAACCCCCTCCCCCTCAAACACAGTTCACTTTAGCGCTACTTAAACACTCGCAACGATTCAGAATTTGATCTCAAAATTTAAATCTAAGCATTTGAAAGCATTTAATGAGATTTAAAAAAAATAACGGTTAAAAATAGTTGTACGCTACTCCAATGTCTAAGGCACCCTCTATCTGCATTTTGTGAAATTTATCTTTAAAATTTATTTTCAAGAAAACACTGATTTAAAGAGTAGTTTTAGCAAAAACTGCAAATGAATCGACTAATTTTTCTGTTTTTTATAATCTTTTGAAATTTAAACCCTCTGAACACAGTTCAGTTTGTGCTACTTAACCATTCCTAACTATTCATATTTAAAGCTCAAAATTTAAGTTTAAGTCTAAGCTTACCAAACCATTTAATGAGATGCAGAAAATAACAGCAAAAAATGGTTGTTTGTTAATCCGCCCTCTATTGGCATTTTTCGAAATTTATCTTTATAATTTATTTTTAAGAAAATACCGTCATAAAGAATAGTTTTAGTGAAAACCGCAAATCAATTGACCAATTTTTCCGTTTTTTATGTTTATTTGAAATTTTGGGCCCCAAACTTTAATGGCAGATATCTCCTTTGGAAAATGTTTAGGACCCTTGGTTTCCTATTTACTATTACTTGTCTTGATGTGTTCTATCACCCCCTAGCATATGTACCATGAGTTTACCTAGCATATGTACCATAGGGACACCCTGTATAGAAACGTGTACATATGACATAATTATCACGGAAACCCAACAAAAATGCAATATTGTCATTCCAGAAGCAAATTGGATATCTGATAATTCATATGCCTTCATTTGTTTTTTTATAATAGTAACATGTTTTAACAGAAATCATTCATTTATATTTCTTCAAAATTCGGAAAATGATGTTACACACAGATTAATAAATTTGCATTCTTTCAGCTATTTGATACGAATTGAGTAAAAACAGAAAAAATAAGTCACACAACTATAATAATTATTTGTTAAAAGAAAGTGTTGTATTGTGTGTAAAGTAAGTTTGTAATAAACTAAATATTCCCCCCCCCCCATTTAACTGATAAATAAAAATGAAGTAAAACCAAAATTTACCTGGTTTTATAACAGATGAAATTTTTTGACATAGCAGATATTTTAGTTTTAAAATTTTTTACTTTTTATGAGAAAATGGCAACAAAAAGATACAGTAATCTCTGGCTTTTTTCTATTTTCTTTTAATAGAAATGGAGTACTTCTGCTGCCACAATTACAAAAATGGTGTTAAAAACTACAAATAATAATAATAATAAATAAATAAAAAATAATATCTCAAAAATAAATTAAGATACAGTTTTCAATCAAGCAAACTGCATTTAAAAATGCATTTTTTTTTCACTATATGACAGTGTAAAAATTGAAAATGTGCGACATTTAGAAGTTAAAAATTTTGTAGTAGCAAAATTTGCAAAACCAAAATTTCATTTCAAATTTCAAAGTGTTGCCATTTGCGAAATGATGTATGCATTACTCACAGATACATTTGGTCTTTATAATATAGATAGCCAGCATTCTGAACAATAAATACTACACAAAATGATAGGATGCAGGTATATATTAAATAAAAAGCATTGCTGTCACCAGGGTTCTTGTTGTCACTCGCCATTGCATCAAATCACGACCAAATGCTTCATTTGGCAAGTAAATAAACATTTAGACTCGTGAAATTGAAAGTGCTCAGTTTCTGCTCTTTTTTTTGTGTGTGTGGTTACAGTTGAGATTCATATCTACGTTACTGTAAGATGTTGCTTTTCATCTTCAGTCGTTCCGTGCCATTTACATTACTATTTATAGAGATACTGACTCAACACCAATTCAGTTTAGCAACAGCCAAAGACACAAAAACTATTATACAATGATACTCTGTTGTCAGTTTATCACTACCTTATGCGGCGGTAAAATTGCAACCAAAATTACTCACATCAATCGCCAAATCGAGAAAAGTTTTGTTGAATTTGTCATTTACTGCAAAGTATCATTGGCTAATCATCAAATTTTCCTATCAGTTATAGTCAAAATCTCATAACAATTTACCACTAAAAGAATGTTTGAAACACTTTGATATTTAGGAGACATTTAGAATGTACTTTGTAAAGAAAAATTGGTATATTTCTTTTAAAATTCATGTATCACTTATTGTAATGTGTAGCATTTTGAAAATATGATTTTTAAAAATCTGATCCATCATTTGTAGTCACCCTGTACAATCAGGAGAATGCATTAATTGTGACATCTACAGAAGAAATTCCATATATATATATATATTTTTTTTTTTTTTTTTTTTGGGGCCCAATGACTTTCAAAAAGAGAACCTGCACTAAGACGAATCTACTGATCATACTTCAAAAACTATTGTTGCATTGCTTTAAAAAAAAATGACGACTCATACAGATATTGATTATAAATCTGTTTAATATATTCCTACAAAGTTGCCTGACATTTCACATAAGAATTACTGTAGTTTTGATCTGTGCTGAAAAGATTGTTTTCAAAGCACAAATCTACTATGATTAATGGACTACGGAAAGCAATGAATATTTGATAACCTACTTGAACACACAGAAATGAGTAAAGTATGATTAACCTCTTGAAGACAAGTGGCCAGTAAACGTGCCAATTAAGGTACTCAGAATTTTTCATTATTCTCACCAGTTATTTTTAAGTGTAATGTTTACCTTATTTAATCAGAGCATTTTCACAATCGAATTACTGAAAAGTTTCCATTTTGATAAAACCAGTGATTAAAGATTATAAATTAAGCAAAAAGCTTTCATCGCAAAGAGGTTAATGGAAAAAATAAAATTAATAAATTTGTAATGAATCGCTAATACAACTAATCTTCTGCAATCAGATTCATCATTAAAAACTCGCTTCAAACATGAATGTTTCTTCCAACAATACAATATAGTGAATATGCCCATTGACATGTGACCCAATTATATTAGATAAGAACAAATCCTATAAAACAAATAACTAAAGAAAAGGTAAGATATAACAGAAAACTAAATAGACTGAAGAAGTACACAGAGCATCGAAAGTTTATTTCAGTGAGCATGTTTTCTTTTTTTTTTCTTTTCAAAATGCAGATTTTTATGCAAGTAACAAGGGCTTGCAAAAAGAAAACAGTACCTAGGACAAAGTTTTAATTTGGCACCTTACTACCCAACTTTTTCTACTAACAGGCCAAAAGTAATGTTGGTAGTATAAATTTGGCATCCCCTAAATTTTTGCACCTGGGGTGACCAAACCCCTCTTTCGCATGGTGCTGGCTAGTAATCTATATCTATATCTATATATATATATTACGCTAAAGTATGTGGCACAAAAATCACGGTTATTTGTTATTTGTATAATGGCAATGCCCAAATGAAATGCGTCTATTCTGTGGAGCTTCATTTAGATTATTCGAGACAACAGCTCAGCAGCTATAAGTCTCAATAAAACCCCTCTCCAAACTTGAAGACTTAAAAAAATTATGAAGCTTTAAAATATCATTATTTTTGTTTTGTTTTTCTTATTCTATTGTTATAAATAAAAATCATAAATTTTAAATGTTTTAGTTTCAAATTAAATTTACGTTATTATAAATGAAGTGAGTGAAAGGACTATATTATTAAATGTATTTTAAATGAAATTAATGAACTACAAAAAAATGCCATGAGTACAATATTTGGCGATGCACCAAGTTAGCATAAAAATACCGAGTGCTTGTTTTATTGGCAAAGATGTCATATACGCATCACTTTGGTGCAATGTTTTTTCTGATGCCAATGTGGAGAAAATTTTGTTTTCAATACCAGTTACATATATATTTTGTAATTATTTTCTATTATTTTAAAAAAGAAATAATAATAAATTTTAAAAAGTTTAATTAATAATTATACAAGGGGTGATCAAATGAAAAGGTACGAAACGACACAGTGGGTTCAAATGCAGACTTTATTCAAAGTATTCACCATAGGCCTGAGCTCTCCGATCCCACTGATGAACAAGCCGCAGGATTCTTTGTTCCCAGAATTCCTGTGGCTGTGACAAGGCCCAGTCCTTCACAGCATCCTTGAGTACGTCATCAGAGTTGAAGCACTTCCCTTTCAGGTGTTTTTTCAGTGGACCAAACACATGGAAATCGCAGGGTGACATGCCCGGATTGTAGGCCTGGCCTGGTCTGGTCTTGGGTCATCACCCAGACTCTCAAGGCTTGCACGAATACAGGCACTTCATTTTCTGACAGACTTGTCAGAGACACATTTCTCCCCGTAAACGGTCACCATCTGGCGATGGATAGCTGCTGGTTTCTCACCTTCCACTGCCAGAAATCTGATAACATCTCGCTGCTCCTCAATCATTGAATTTTGCAACGCGAAAGCCATCTTGTCCTCATACGAACTGTAGCATCGTTTGGACGCCGCTTTTGATAAGAGCCTCTGCTCTCTACTGCGCATGCGGGCACCCGAGCATGCTCCAATCACAGAGACTCCAATCGCATCCTGAAATGTCTTGCTACGTTCTCCCATGGCAGAATATGCATATATTTAACTGTTTCGTTTTTACGTTGTTTCGTACCTTTTCATTTAATTACCCCTTGTAGAACAAAACAATTTATATCATTTTAAAAAAGAAAATAAAAGTAAATAAAAACAGTTTATTAACAAATAAATAACAATTGCCGAGTGATCATGTGAGGCATATATTTGCTTTTTTTGTTACAATTGCGCCAATGTGGTGCGTATATGATATATGTGCCTAATTCTTTAGCAGAATCTTCTAATTTGGTAAAAAAATTGAGCAATTAAAATAAATTATGAATAAAAGCAATATGATTTAATACTTAGTATGCATTTAAGGGAAACCAAACTAGTCGCCAAGCGCGGCTAGTAATAGCGGTATCACATGTACCCTTTTGGCAGAACTTTTCCCCCAACACAACATTACAGTCAGCAAAAAGTTGGGTGACCTTGGCATAGGAGAGAATCTGCTCTCTATTTTTGCTTACCAAACGTTTCCCATATTGCACGAAAAATGTTGGTCATTCATTCAACGCTGATCAGCTGACCATCAGTAGCAGAGCGAGAAATTAAACAACCCGTGAGAAGTTTGAAAAACCTGTTTACCAAACACGCCGCAAAATGAACAATCATGTTTTGTAAAATGCTTGCCGAAAAATCTTTCTCCATGTGATTACAGCTCTAATGCATAATTACATAAAAATCTGTAAGAATAATTCTTAGTTTCTAATTCCAGAAACAGTCAATTTTTTTATTGGTGAAAATGCTACCATGTTTTAAAATAAAATGTGAAAAATTTGGAAAAAAATAAAATATGAAAACTAAAACTAAAACTCTTAAAACAAAACAAAATAATACCATTCAGATTTAATTTAATCTAAATCTCAAGCTTTTTTTTTTTTTTTTGGAATTTCAGTCGCAAAAAATAAATTGCCAAATACATTTTAATCATCATAATCTTATATTACAAGTCTTGCTTTTGGTTTAATTTAAATGTTTTCTGTTTTATATTACTTCTTACTAAATCAGGGTTTTTTTTTTTTTTTTTTTTTTTCTTGTATTTTAAATAAAATTAATGTATTTTTTAAATATATTATTTTAGAGTATTTCTATTTTTCCTAACTGATGCAGTTGTTTGAAATTTTAACAAAGGATAGTGTGGTATGCTGCAGCCAAAAGGAAAAGAATCTACCATTGTCAACATTTGCACACAAATAAGGAAAAAATAGGTAATTTTAATTTTTTTCTTTTCAAATGATATTTTAAATAAAAGTACATATTTATGAGAAATATTCTCTTTGTTATATATATTTAAGATTAAAATTGTTCTTTTTTTCTGACATTATTGTTACATGAAATTTCCAGTTTTTATTTAATTATAATAAAAAGTGACTGGAGAAAAGTATATGGAACAATTCCAGGGCAAACCATTCTGATCTGTGAATCAACCATAGCTAAAGGCCATGTTAGACTTAATTGAAAACAGATGCTAAAATGACAACTAAATGATAATTTCTTCCACTTGAAATAATGTTTGTTCAACATATTTTCATATAAAACATGTTTATCATACCCAATTATAATATATAAAGATAACAGCAGAAGTGTAAACTGATAAGGTTTTTATCCCTAAGAGTATGATTGTATTTTATCGAGTTCCAGTGCCGTTTCACCCTCATCACACTACTTTAGTGCTGCCATCTATGGACTATTTTAGAAGCATTTTTGGGAATATTATATAAGATTAAGCATTCGCCCTTCCGGAGTATTGATCCTAGGAAACAAAGGATTCGCAAATATATTTTTGTTGTACTGCTCAGCAGTTGCAGATTTGAATTTAAATTTAGTTTGATTAATTTTTTAAGATGCTTGCATTTATCTGATTATTATTATTATTATTATTTTTTTTCTATTATAGATAAAATAAGCTTTTTTTCCCCAAGTTGCAATGGATATATAAGATATTATCATGACTGCATTAGTAAAACTGAAAATTATTTTTTCACATGCTCTTAAATGAAAATTTTATCTGCTTTGATGTAATTAATATATATAGTTCATGATATTATATATTCCTTACATAGAGGGCAAAATTGGGAAACTTCATTAGTGGCCACTGGCCGGTAAGACTAGTTTTTTAAGTGGCCATTTTTTTTAAACTAGTGGCCATTTTGTTTAAAAATACTAAATAGTAAAAATTTTATAAGTGTTAATCTAAAACTGAATAGCCCAAATAAATATGTTAATATATATATATTGGGTACAATTTGGTTAACTTGTCGACCAAATTACTGTCACCAAATTCTAAGATTAAATGCCAATAATGCTTGATTGCAGATGTCACATTCACTTGATATTAAACATGATACACGTGTTTTTATATCAGCAAATGATTCTTAATTTGACTTTTAATTTATATTTTTATTAATTTTCTGCTAATATATTGGTTATTTCATTTTTTAAAAGGTAACTTACGCCAATTTGTATAATTTGGCAAAATCGGTCGACGGGATAACCTAGTAGCACCATATATTGGAAGAAAAAAAAGTAGAATCCTTGATGAAATGCTAGAAAATTTTATTCTCCCCATAAGAAAAAGTGGCCGGGAGGAGGCCGCTGATAGACAATTTTTCACTAGCCACTTTTTCTCATTTACTGGCCCTGTGGTCGGTGGCTAGTGCTAATTTTGCCCTTTATCCTTACATTTAAATAACATTTAATAAAAAATATAAATTTTGTTTACAATGTGAGCATATTTCAAATAGATATAATCTAAGCTTTAAAAAACTGGTACATTTAAATTAAAATTTTACAAATAATAATAATAATAATAATAATAAGTTTGTTTTTCATAATTTACTATTGAATTTTTAAAATTGCAAAGCTGAAGATTTAAAAAATTAATTTTGATTTAAATCAATGCCTCCTGCTTCTGCTATTTTCTATACGAAATTACAGTTTAAAAAAAAAATAAAAAATGTTTTGTTTATATTAACTGCATATAGTTAGTGTCAAATCCAAATTTAAAAACAAAGCACAAAGCTTCATAATCGATGACTAAAAGCATCGAACTAAGAATCTATCATATATCCACGACTAAAACAGCTGCCGAATCATACTTTTAATAAAGATAATGTATTTTAAAATTTACAAAACTTCAATATTTAATTTTAATGTTTGGTGAAATCTTGAGAAATTGAGTTTTATTTTGCTAATTATTATTATTATTGTAATAAATACTGCTGTTTGTTTTGAAATTAAAATTTGTTCAAAAATTAAATATCAAGTAAAAAGAAAAAATTTGTAGAAATTTATTGCTATTTTTAAAATGTGCTTTTTTACAATACAAACTCTTCAATAATAAAATCTCCATTCTGTGCTATATCCGGTGGTGCGCTACATCCGAACCCTTAAAAAATGTTAGAGTTTACAAGATATGTATATAATTATCTGATATCTATATGTTCAATAATGATGTATTAAGGAAAAAAATGTAAATTCTATTAGATATGATCATTAGTGAATTAAATTGACTAAAATTGATTACATTAAACGGGCGCAGTACTAAATAAATTAACTAAAAAGGAAGACAAATAGAAATACAGTAAAGCTCTAATTATCTAAACATTAAAGACAAATCCTAGTTCGGATAAATATAGGATAAATGAGCAAACAATTTAAGGAATGATCCTGACTATACTAAAATCTTTACAGTTTATCCAGGCTTAAAATCGTTTTAATTTAATTTTTTGTTTACTTTTTTATCATTTAAATTTTCCTTTATTTCATCATCTTGTGAACTCCAGAGAGTATAATTTAAAGAAAGAAGCTTTTGATTATTGCTTGCTTCAAAGAAGACGTTCTTTTCAAGGCTGCCATACCTCGAATTATTCTTAAATACATCAGTTAAATAAGTTAGCTTAAATGCGTTACTAATTGCTATGACAGGGGTAATGGAAAATAACTGATGGGTAGGCGTGATCACATCTGCAGAATGGCTACCATAAAACAGAAAGAATGCTGGTCTTACTACTCTTTAATAAAAAAGATTTATCATTAATTTGCACCATATTTTATTAGCCGGCATGCATTTTCTATTAAAATTAGAGTCAAAAACCTTTTTCCACATCAGCGAAAAAATAAAAAAATAAAAAAAAATCATGGTCGACTATGAAAAAAGTTCATTATAGCCGATTCTTAAGATTTTGAAGGTTCGCTATAAAAAGATAAAATAACATTAAGTACAATAGGAAAACGGCAGGACCAAAATTTTCGTTTGTTATATGCAGGAGTTCGTTATAAACCGGGTTCGCTATAACAGGGTTCGACTGTATTATGAAAATGAAATGCAAGTGAAAATTCCATCATTTTTTATGGTGGTTATATGCTAGTTTTATAATGAAAATTGTTATATGTTTTGGATATGCTATGTATTGCAATAAAACAGGATAAATTCTTAAAAATTATATTTTCAGATTAATTGTTATGAATTCATTTTCCTGAAAAAGATATAATAGTAATGCCGAGAAATTTTATATTCATTTGTTTATTACTTGATGATGCATTTTTTTCTCAGATTGCAGCTTTATTTTAGAAAAACTCATTATGCATATATTCTTTAAAGGATAATAATAAGTAGAATGGTTTGATATTTATTGAATACTCCATCAGAAAGAATGCTTTAAATGAAAATTCAAACAGAGAGCCTAAATTCTTGTTGTAATAATAATTAAAAAAAACATGAAATATGAACAAGCTCATTTTATTTGAAAAACATCAGTCATAAACATTTCAATTTATGTCTCTCAAATTTCTCATTGTTAATGAAGAGTAACTAAATAATGTTAAATACATGTAATGTTAATTTTGTTGCCAAAGTTGAAATATCTGTTACAATTTATTTTAAAAACTGAAGCAGCTCACAAAGACTGTTACAATTTCTTCATAAATCAAGCACTAATCGATAATTCATACTATTTTTTAACATAATGTTCTTAATAACATAGTATTATTTATAACATATTAAACCACTTCACTGTTAGCCTTGAGACAAGTCGGAGGTAAAGCACTGTTTCTCCATACATGTTACCGGTAAAAAAAGGCTAACTAATTTTAAATCTGTAATCTAAAACTATTTTATCTCAAGTAATCACACATAAAAAATGATAATTGTCTTCTTTTTTGCTTATTTGACAGTCATACATTTGAATTTTTATATAATCATACTTATTTCGATAGGTGAATATAGAGTATTATTCTATGTCTGCTTTCTACCTCTAACTGAATAAATTTTAGAAGTAAATAATGATAGGAATCCAATGGCATATGCTTATAGATTTGTAGAGTTGCAAATCATTCTACATTTTCTAAAAGTTTACAACTTTTTTATTTCTATCAGATATTATGTCAATTCCTTAAGCATATGAGACCTTATATGATTTCATAGCATTTTAGAAAATAGGCATAACACCATAATGAAAAATAGAAAGAAAATACTAATTGTCAGTGGAAACATGAATGATTGATAACCCAGTACTTTGCAAATACCAACAGATTTCATTAGATTTAGGTGCAGAAAATACCACATCAGACTGAATAAATCTATGAATGAAAAATATACATAGCATTACTACCTCTGACAAAAAAGTTTGGTGAATGAATTTAGAACGACCGATTTAGCAACACTGGGAAAAGAAAATGCTGCACCTGCATAGAGGCAAGTGTTGATCATCTTCCCCTATCGTTGTTCAGTTGAGCGTCGTTTATGTTCTGTGTAAGACATGCTTTACTAAATGCTTCTTCAGTGTATTGGTTCTTAACTGAGAATAGGAAAATTAACAAACAAAAGATCAGTTTAAAGTTTGGTTTTAAGCTTTGCAAGACACCAAAAGAAATTCATAAGGGGTGGTGCAAATTGACCATCCATCATACTCCCCAGATCTGAATCCTCCAGACTTCTTCCTATTTTCATGACTCAAACCAGGCCCGTAGCTAGGGGGGTGCCAGGGGCGGCTCAGCCCCCCCTAAAAATTTTTGAGCCCCCCCTGAAAAAGATTCCAAGGTCACTAAATAAAACTGTTTAAAAAATCAAAATGAGAAATAGGCCCAAACCCGGCCTGTGCAAATCTTTTGAATGTCTATAATCGTACATTATGATGTTTTGCAATCAATATAAATTTGTATATACTTCAAAAATTTATCGAGATTATTCGGTTTATGTTTAGCAGAAATAAAACAAACATTTGAATCTAATCATCAACGTTCATTATTTATCGATTTCCATTTCAAGTTGAGCAATCTTTTCTGAAATGGAAAAAAAGTACTTAATTATGATCATAAAAAATATTTTTGCTTGTAACAATCAACAGTTTGGTTTGGCAATTTATCAACAGAAATATTTATTATCTTAACCCCCCCTCCATTTGTAGGCGAGGTGAATGAGTTATTTATAGATTTGTAAATTTAAATTGTTGGTATTTTGTAATGTGCATCCTAATTATTATTGGTATTATTGTCTTCTACTGCTAGTATACATGGGTGACGTATGTGTGGCGCCATGATCAGCCGGCGCCAAAAACCCGGTAACGCATTATATATATATATATATATATATATATATATATATATTTTAAGCAAATGTAGAATTTAGCTTGGCTAGGATCCAGGAAGTGTAAATGACTCTTTTTTTTTATTATATATATATTTTTTATATTTATGTTAATCTCCCCCCCCCCCCCCTCTGTTGTTGGAAGTGATTTTATGATTTTTAGTCCGTATTACGCAATCGGATATCAGAAACTCAACAGGTGTGAGGGTTATTCTTTCGGTCTTCGGTGACTTATCAGGCAGGATGAATGTCGATGCACCTAGTGACATATCGAAGGTGGGCGATAGAAATTTAAAAAGTACAAATTTATCAGAGTACCCAAAAAATTCGGATAACAGGAGTTTTCAACCAGATTGGATGAAAAAATTTAAGTGGCTGGAATATTCCAACAGCAGAGATGCTGTATTTTGTTATCCTTGTCGACAGTTTCTCATTCGGGGACTAAAGAAAATCCTTTTATCTCAGCCGGTTTCCGGAATTGGAAAACAGCATTGTCCAAGGACAGAGGGTTTCAAAAGCATGCTTCTTCACAGAATCATATAATATCAATGAGCATGTGGCCAGAAAGAGAAGAACGTGAAAAGATGAATTTAAGTGTGTTTTCTTTGGTATGTAACGATGTTCTAAAAAAAAAAACGATATTATGTTCAATCTATTGCAGAAATCGTACAATTCTTAGTTATAATTGAACTTTCATTACGTGGTACTTATGATATTGATGAACACGAGGAAATTAGTTTATTTCAAAACCTTTTTAAATACACAATCAAAAAGGACAATAAACTTGCAGAATGTGTCAAATCAGTGCCAATTAATGCAATATACACTTCACCTGAAATACAAAATGATGTAATACAAATCCTTGCTGAAATAGTGTCAGAAGATATATCAAATGACATTAACAATGCTGATGTTCCCTGGTTTTCGATTTTGGAAGACGGAACGCGTGATAGAAATAATAGAGAAAATGTTGCATTAGGAGCAAGATACGTAAAGGACGGGAAAATAAAAGAATCAATTATCGCAATAAAAACATGTTCTGACTTGGACGCAAAAACATTTGCTGATTTAACTTTAAAGATCCTTCATGATTGTAATTTAGATAATTCTAAAATTTTGAGTCAATGTTTTGATGGTGCTTCAGTCATGAGCGGTGAAAAAGGAGGGGTCCAAGCTATATTGCAGAAACATCTTGATAGAAATATCCCTTATGTATATTGTTGCAACCACAGACTTCATTTAGTAATTATAAAAGCAATAAATGATGTAAGTGAAACCAAACAGTTTTTTGATCAGTGTTCCATGTTGTACAACTTTTTGAGAAAAGGTAACATAGCTAAGAAATATGAAGGTCAATCCCTTGTTCGTTTATTAGAATAGCGATGGAGTGGACATTTACATGTTACAAAAATTGTGTATAACAATTATAAAAAATTTCTGAATACTCTAGAAGAAGTAAAACTGGACAGAAAACAAGATGGAGTAAACATTGCAGAAAGCACTGGTTTGTTAACGATAATGAAAACTAAAGCTTTCAAATTCTGCTTAATATTTTTGAAGAGAATTCTTGAAACGCTAGATCCTGCAAACCAATTATTGCAAAAGCTAGAAACTAGTTTAACTGATTCTTTAAGAATTGTAGATTCTACAATAGATTCACTTACTTGTTTAAGGTCAGATGAAATTTACAAAGAAATTTTAAATTTGATGTCCACTGAATTTGTTGTTGAGGAAGAGGAAGAAGAAATATGTTCAAAAAAGCGAAGAAAAACCATTTCTACAAAACTCAGAGATTATTTAATTGTAGAAACTACAGGTGCTAGCTCGAATATTGATGAAACATTACATCTAAAAGCTATTTATTTTGAAACTTTAGATATAGTATTAAATGAAATGAAAAGGCGGTTTAATAATAACGATAAGTTACTTCTAGCGCTGTCAAGTGCAGAGCTTGATATGGATTTAAATAAAATGAAGATATTAGAAAATTATAATGTTAAGCTTCCATCTAAAGATGAAATAATTGTTGTAAAGAATTTCATAAAAAGAACCATTGAAGAAAATCCAAACACCATTGTATTTAATGAACTTTTTAAATATAGGGTTGCATTTGAAGACACTTATAAACTATTAGCAACTGTTAAAACTTTTGGATGTAGTACTGCAATATGTGAATCAACATTTTCAGTCCTTACAAGAATAAATCGTCCACAAAGACTAACAATGTCTCATCAAAGAATGGCCGATGTGAGTTTTCTTTCGTTTGAAAAAGAAAGAACAGAAACAATCAATATGGAAGTTTTCCTTAAAAAATTTAATGAGAAAAAGAATAGAAGACTTCAATTGTTTTAAAGCAAGTGAACTTCAATTTGTTGACACTACTTTATTCCTTTTAAATCTACTTTTTTCAGTTTATGTATTTAGTATACACTGCGAGGTTAGTTTTCACATTTATAATGCTTATATAACCATTCGTATTTATATATCTATTTAACTTAAATATTTTATATTGTTTCATGTATCCATTAAAGCATACTTCATTATATTTTTCCAAATTGGTTTAAAAAAAATTCCATTTGTTACAAAAGTGTGTTTGTTACATGTACTATTGTTTGTTTTTATTATTTTGTTTTCGTGTTACATGAAAAATGCAGTTCGTTGCAATTTGGTATTTTAGCATTTTACTATAAAGCGTTTTTTCTGAAGAATTTTTTAATCCTGTTTTGCTTCTAGTATAAAATAAAGTTTTAAGTATTCATATTTTGCTTTGTGTTTGAAGTTTGAGTCATGGTATTTCAAATTAAAGAATTTTTTTAATAGTATACTCAATTGCAAATGTTTTTAACATTTGACTGTGCATAAAAATAATTTTAAAATTCTTTATCTATGAGTGAATTTGTTTATGCTTTTATTATATAACAATAATTGAAGTTCTCTTTTTGTTAAAAAAAGATAATGATTAGAAATGAAGATTATAACTCGTTTTAAGTAGGAGAAATGCGAGCATTTTAATTACTTTTGACATATTATTTATATTATATTGTATCAGCATTAGTTATATACTGAAAATATTTATTCTGTATCGTTTTCTATTACTAGCATAGATCAAACTTATAATTAATTTTATCATAAATATTATCTTATGATAAACATTTTGTTGTATACTGGAATATTTCTAGTTTAAATTTGAAAATATATACGTATATAGTCCTTGATTTATGAATGGTGATCAAAGAAAAATGCCAATAGCCAATTCAAATGTACATGCTTTTAATTTTTGAATGAACACAGTAATAATTTTAAATGCAAAATACAACTTTGATTTTGTTAATGTTTTTATTGTAAAAGAATGAAACTTAAGCTTCCTTGAGGGCAGATTAAAAAAAAAGATTAAAGATTGCAACTATTTCGAAACAAGTAAACTGTAAGCAGAGATGGGCAGTATCGAAAATACATGTATTTGAAATACATTTTCAAAATACATTTGTATTTTGTATTTTGTATTTTAACCTGACTAAACGAAAGTATTTTGGTAATGTATTTTGAAATGATTTTTCCAAGTATTTTGTAATTTGAAAATACATTTCATATTCAAAATATATTTCAGTAGGTTTCCAGCTGCTTCGTTAAAACCGCAGATGTCAAATTCATAAAAGAATAATACGAGCATGACTGTTTTCTTTTGTCTTATAGGGTTCGTTTTTTAAAGTTAATGCAAACATTCTTTACAACTACTGATACGATAAGGATTAGAATAATTGTTTTTGTTTTACTTAGGCATTTTTGCTGAACTGTTAAAATTTTAACGTTGTAGGTTTTATAATTATAACGTTTCTTAGAGAACGACAAAAACTACTATGTGATAAACAGGAAGAATTATTTAGATTTTTGCTGTGTCTAGTTTTTTTTTTTTTTTTTTTTTTTTTTTTTTTTTTTTTTTTTTAATAAAAGAACCATGGAAAAACCAAGTTGGAAATTGCCTGTGAAGCGTAGCAAATGAGGTGCGTTCGTACGATAACGAAGTTTTAAAAATATTCAGATCGTGATGATATAGTAGAGCGTACTTCGGATACAGTATAGTAGTCGAAATCTTTGTGTTTCTGTAAATATGCAGGAAGTAATTTTTATTACACCTCAGACACGTATATCTTATTCATAAAATGTGAAATAGTTGAATATAATTAAAACACGCCCCAAACAATGTTTCCCCGCATAGCATTATGTAGTGGAATACTTTTGTGTGGCCCTGTAATTTAATAATAAAAATTCTTTGCATCACAGATTGTACAGAATGCATATTTTTGTATATATTTCATAGATTCATGCAGATTCTATTATGTTCGAATGAGTGTAACATCATTAAAATGCATTTGAAACTTTTTTCCCATTGACCGTAATGTAATGGAATACTTTTGATTGTCCCTGTAAATGATCTATGCATCCGACTTTCATAACATTTGAAATAACTCGACAAAATTATGTAATAATTTTATGTTTTAAATTTCAAACGATTAAAATGCATTTGAAACTTTTTTCCCCATTGACCGTAATGTAACGGAATCCTTTTGATTGTCCCTGTAATTGATCTATACATCCGATTGTCATAACATTTAAAATGACTCGATTAAATTACGCAATAATTATATGTTTTAAATTTCAAATGATTAAAATGCATTTGAAACTTTTTTCC
Organism: Maratus speculifer; assembly: GCA_964019185.1. Classification (NCBI taxonomy): domain Eukaryota; kingdom Metazoa; phylum Arthropoda; class Arachnida; order Araneae; family Salticidae; genus Maratus; species Maratus speculifer. Next base: position 318,087,265 of record OZ025296.1, on the reverse strand, counting down.
CCATTGACCGTAGTGTAACGGAATCCTTTTGATTGTCCCTGTAATTGATCTAGCCATCAAATTTTCATAAAATTTGAAATGACTCGACAAAATTATGTTATAATTATGTATTTTAAATTTCAAACGATTCGGTTGGGTAGTTTTTGCGTTGTTATATGGGGACAGACAGACGGACAGACTTAGCGACAACAATAGGTGCTACGTATTTACACAATTACGAACGCACCTAAAAAGTAATGTAGTAGTAGAAATAAATGTAATTCAATGTTTATCTCGAGAAAGAACGCCTGATAATTTTCCAACTTCAAATGATCATGTATCAAGAGAAATACTGAATTGCGACAGAAGACGTTGCGCTATACAATATGGAAATTTTTTAAAAATAATTTCTGTTGATAATAATGGCAGTTGTTAAAGTAGCATGACAAATGTTTAAAACAAGATCTATAATTAAAAGTGGAACTTTTGAAGAAACAATCAACTTTAAAAAACATCTAATAGTAAGATTTTTAATTTTATACTGTTATATATTGATCGAAACATTATTTTTCTAGTCCTTTTTATCTATTTTATCAAAGTTCAGGTAAATTTTAAGTTACCAGTGATATTCATTTGCGAGCAAGTTTTATTGACAAGTAGTTCTATTTATTGATATACAATTCAGATTTTCATTAAATGTATTTACGATTGAGTATATCAAATATTGGATTTTTTATTGTAGACCTCTCCTTACGGAGATACATGTTTATGTAGCGTTACTTTGCAATTTTTTTTTTTTTTTTTTACCCATTTTATGTTTTATTTTATACTGTTTAAAATAAAATAGCTCATTGAAAATATAAAATAGTATCGGACCAAAACGAAAATAGCGGTACAAAACCGAAGTTTGATTCTTTTTTGAATTTCGATTGTAAATGGAAGTTTTACAGATGAAAGTTTTAATATCAATGAGAATGTTAATTTGGTTAATTACGAAATTATCCCCCCCCCCCCTTAGAAGAATATTTATGATTTTCAATATGTGGGCATGTGCATATATTTGTTTAGACTATTAAAAAAGATTAATGAAACATTCTTTTGTATTTTGTTCAGATTTATAAGCATAGAAATTTATGCATTACTAATTGTGAAGTTATATATATATATAACCTGAGTATCCCGAGATTATTTATGTATCAAACGAGATCAATGTTCATTGTACAGCGATTTTCAAAATGTTTAACATTTAACTTGCAAATTAATAAAAAAAATCAATAAATGATTCTTTCAGAGAAAGCAGTGTATTCATGTTTAAATAAAAATAACATTTTTTAATTTGCAGTCATTATTACAAATATAACATGCTTATGTTTAAATACATCTTTACAATAAAACTAACGGAAAATTACGTTATGAGTATTTAAATTATTTTTAACAGCTCCGTGAGAAAAGAGGGGGGGGGGGTGAAGGGGGCGGTCTCCCCGGTCGCGGAAATTGAGGGGGCGCCAGATTTATATTACCAACGTTATTTTTGGCCTATTACAAGAAGTTTGATATGGGTGGGGCGGGGGCGGCGCCAAATTGAACATTTGCCCCAGCGCAGTTTTTTTTTTTTTTTTTTTTTTTTTTTCGCACGCTCCTGATTTTTAATGTAATGATTCATTTAAGATTGAAGGCTTTTTGAAACAGACCATTGTGAAGAATGATACATTGGTAGAAGACATTTATTAAAAACATGACTTTAAAAAAAATCTTAAAAAACTTATTTGGTATCATGATAGCCCAAAGGTTTTATTTCTACAAATTATGATATTTCCAGGATTTAGACGAAAATATTTAACATGTTTATTTAATATTCCTTTTTAAATTATTTATTATTCATGAGAAGCATACTTGTATTTGCGTAGTAGTATTCGAGGCATTAACGAATTATATTTTTAACAAAACGAATAATGTGTTTATAATTATATATTTAACTAACTTTCAACTAAGGAGGCTGTTCAATTCTTTTACATATATGTGTTTAAGAATACATACAAGAATAACGGTTGCACTGACGCTTTGAATTTTAATCACTCACTCTTTTACTTTTCTGTATCTTTACAACAAAAAAATATTTGATTCGTGAAAATATTCGACTTCAGGTTTTCGACGGATTTATATTTTTGAAGGTCCTGAACACTGACAGTTTTTAGGAAATGTCCATTTGTGAGTTTATCAGTGTATGATGAAAATTTTGTGGGAGCTCTATCTTAAGAATTAATGCACAGAATTTAATAAAACTTTAGATTCAGTTAGACATTTACATAAGTTATTTTAGATATTAGGTAATGGTGTAACTCTTCCAAAAGGTAGCGCTGATATGCTGTGTCTTTCACAAAAACTATATCTCAAGAACTAATGCACGGATTTTCATCAAATTTCAGATTCAGTTAGATGTTGACATAAGTTGTTGCCGATTAAGTTTTGGTGTGAATTGCGCTTCAGATGGGTGATGCTGCTATGCTACATTTTTCACGATTTCTGTACTAACTGTCTCTCAAGTAGTAATGCATGGATTTTCAACAACGAATTTCAGATTTAGTTTCATGTTAATATAAATCGTCACTAATTAAGTGTTGGTGCAAATCTCCAACATGTGGCGCTGTTATGCTGTATTTTTTAGCATTTATAGGACTTCAACAAGAACTAATGCATTAAATGCCATCAAACTTCATATTCTGTTATGTATTATTATTAACTATTACTACTAATCACCGAAATTCGGTTTCGGCCTTAAAAACCTGCTTTGTCTATCCTTAATTATAAATTTTCCAAAAATATATTTATTAAGTAATTTTCAATTTGAGAATTTTTTTTTCTCTTTTGAAGGCCAATTGTAATTTCCAAACATAATTTTGGTTTATAGATTGTTTTGATAACACTTTACTCCTATGTTTAAAATGTAGCCGAATTATATCCAAGAAAAATTTTATAATTTTGTAAATATTTTAACATTTTATCTGTAAGTATTCTTCGTTTATTTTATAAAGAGTATTCTGAAATAGATTGATATGTTTTCTTTATCTATTTTTCCTTTACTTTGATAATTTATAATTTCAAAGAATTTAATCGGTGTTGCAAAAATACCTAACAGTTGCATTGTGCAAACACAAATAAAAGGTCTACACAGGCCGAAATTATTATGTCCAGTTTAAACCGAACAAAAACCTTTTTTGTCCGGCCCATTCCGATACAAAACAAAAATTATTGGTTCAGATCAGTATAAAGTTAAAGTTTCGATCCATAGAAAAGAAATAATAACAAAGCCCGATACAAGAAGCAAAATCTCAAAAGTAGCCCGGCTCGATACAGAAGCTAAAAGTTTGGCCAGGTCCTGTTCATACAAAAACTTCATTAACCTGGAATAATTAAATTTCCAAAAAGCATAAATTTCTGTGTCGATGTGGTTAAAAATCATCTTGTACGAGGAATTCTGATCAAAATTACTTATTTTTTCCTCCCATGTTTATAAACTTCTTTATAAAAAGCATTTTAGATTGCTATATTTAATTTTAAAATGGATCTTTATTTTTATGTAGATGTTATGTTATAATTAAGGCTGTTCTTAGTCAAAAAGGGCAACTTCATGACATATGTTATAATTTTATTTTTGTTTGGAAATGCTTGAAACTAGCAGGTACAGAAAGTGTTTAATCGCACTCATTTTCCCATAATTTGCAAACACAATAGATTTTTCTGAAAATAGTGTCAAAGTGATCGAATTTACGAATCGAAGTGCACCGAATTTACTTGCGAAAGAAGAATAACCACTCAAACTGTGGTGAAAATCGTGCTTATCACGTGATAGAAGTCACTTATAACTCAACAGATAATTTATTGATAGAAAAATGGAAAATTCCCTTCCATAATCAGCCTTCCAATTTTGTATTTTTCTGTTAAAAAATTGATTTGTAAATGAGTCAAAACATTTTGCACTTGTTACAGAGCAGATGGGAGCAGCCTTAATATCATTTTATGCCTTGGAAACTCAAAAGCCGAAAAATTCTATACAGTAAAGTCTTCTAAGAAGAATTCGCACAGGGTAGGAGAAAAAAAAAATACATTATAGACAGGTTTATTTCTTAGCAGAAACATAGCTTGTTCTAAATGTATCATATTCTATTTTCTTGTTATTAAATTTATGTTGCATGAATCAATACATTCCCGTTTAAGACAGGATTTATAGACAGATTCATTTTCAAAGTTCCTTTAGCTGTTCTTTAATTTCATTATCCAGACATATGTACTTGCTATTCATAAAAAAATAATAATAATTTTAATGGTAAAATTATAGCAATTTAAAAATATAAACAATTTTTGAAAAAAAAAAAATTATTGGGTCGAGCTAGATTTTACTGATTTTTCCCATACGTCAACCGAGACGGAATGAGCCAATGATTTCCATACGGGCTGGATCGGGACATATACTAATATTTTTGACTAGTGCAACTAGTGCTCTAAGAAGAATGAAGCCCACTCCCGGTCCGATCTGGAAGGAATAAGTCAGGCCCAGCCCGAATTTGCAGAAAAAAAGTAAATCCCGGGACACGAAAGAGTGATGATGAGGCCCATCTGAGTCTGTCTTTCTGAAATTAAATAAACCCGATACGCGTCCCGGACAGGCCCGGAACGACTAAAGAGCAGGTCCGGTCAGGTCCGACCTGAGTGTCGTGGATTAAAATTGGCTAGCTAACTGTGCCGGATACGGCCCGTGTAAACCTCTTATCTCATAGACATTTTTTTAAAAAAAATTTCAAATGTATTTTGTATTTTGAATGTATTTTGAAAATACATGTATTTTGTATTTTAAACTTTTTCAATTCGAAAAGTATTTTGTATTTTGTATTTTAAGTTCTAAAACTGATGTATTTTGTATTTTGTATCGAAATTGATTTTTCAATGTATTTTGCCCAACTCTGACTGTAAGCTTTTATTTACTTGTTGACATCATCATTTATTTCACCAGTATAAGTATTAGAGATCGAACGCCAATTCTTTTGCGTTTTCGACCAAAATTCTGAGTTTTACGAAAATTCGTTTTTGACGAAAATTCTATAACCTATATATTTAAACCTATGAACTTCTTTTTTTATAATTATCTGTCATGAATTACTTAAGATGCAAGTGCAAACTATAAAGATAGCAATGCATATATATGACTAACTTTTTCATGTGCTTTTTTAAAAAAGCAGATTTAATGTTATTAGAAAATTTTAATTCGAAAATGCAGAGGCATTTCAATTACTCTGTCAGAAAGTTCTAGTATGACAGATAGGGCCGTAGTTAAGGATGTGCTGGCTCATCCCCCTCCCCCTCCCCTAACCCTTAAAGCATTTTGAGCCTCTCTTAGAAAAGATTTCATGATTACTCAATGAATTTCTTTTTTGAAAATCCAAATGAAATTCTGTTCAAAAATCTAATTTAGTTTTGAGGCCTTTTCAAAGTTTTGTAGAAATACTAAATTATAACTAAAATAAGTTTCAACACTCGCTCTTCCTATTTGCACATACGAAGCTAAGATGATGTTTAATTTTGCACTCGATTTTTTATACACTCGAATTTTTCATCAGCTTATTCTTCTCTTAGCTTAAAATGAGGTTATTACAACAGTTTAATAAAAAACATAGTACATACAATATGAATATGCACTAATTTATCTTTCTACATCAGAGTGAGAGAAAAAAAACATGAGCCCCCCCTACATTTTCTTGAGCCCCCCCCTATTATTCACTTCTGGCTACGGCCCTGACTCAAACTCTCTTTGAAAGAGATTTGACCATATTGCTGACATCTAATGAAACGTGACGAAGTTTTTGAACTCTATCCCAAAAGAAGACTTCTTGCGAATTTCCCAGGCTATGTATAGCAGATCTCAGCAGTGCATAGTTATGGGAGATGACTATTTTGAAGGAGCTTTCATTAATATTTCATCTACATTAAATTCACAGTACTATTCACTGAACTTTATTGTCAGAAGTAGCATCTAACAAGATAGTATTTGACAGTTACCAAGTTATAAAGTTCTTCTTTTCTTTTTCCTTTTACTTAGTCATTGAGGTATTTTAAACAGTGGAATTATACTTGATTTAAATAAAGCTAAAATTAAACAAAGGATTTGAAAATTTATGTGTTTTATAGTATGAAATTCATAGTTGATTTAAATAATAAACTTAAACCAAATTTTAATTAATAAATTCAAAGACTTGGTTGCTCAAAATCCTTAAATGGCACTTTAAATGTATGTTTTAAGCAATTATCAGATTTGCTTATTTGTAATACATATCAAGTAACAGAAAATGTGATAAAAATAACGTATAAGAAGGAACTGCACTTTTTGTAGCTTTTTTATTTTGCACCAAATATAACATACTGTTTGTACTACATTTGTTACTTTAAAAGTATTTTTTTTTTTTCCATTTAAGAGTTTTGGTAGAAGATATTTTTTCATAATCAAATATTTTATAGATTTATCACGTTTGACATATATGTTTAATCATAAGCAAGTCTGTTTCACATTGCATGGGCTCAAAAAAGGTCCATAACTATTCTTTATTTTCCACCCATTATATGAATATGTAAAAAAAATTCGAAATATGAAAATAACCTCCAGAAAATAATATTTTTGAATTGCTGGATAGAACCTAGAAAGAAGGTTCTCCCCCCCCCCACCCCCCCGCTTTAAAAAAAAATTAAATCTCAATGATTACAAGTTAAAAATTCACAAAACATAAAAAATGTTTAAAAAAAACTTCCGAATTACTTATTATAATTGTGAAACAGTAAATTAAACATTAACCTTTTATTAAAATGCAAATACAGTAGACTCCCTCAAATCCGCACTCCTAAAATCTGCAACTCTCTAAAATCTGCACATATTTTACAGATGTAAACAATGAAACAGTCAGTTCAGATGTAGGTGCAAAATTTCACTTTTTTAGTTTTATATGAATTCCATACATTTTTTAATTTGTAATTTTTGTTAAGGTTATTGAATTGATGTTTTTTCATGAAAAAAGAATAATTTATTTCTGAAAAAAATAAAGATATTGCTGATATCATTGGTAATCACAAACTTACCACATATACTTATCTATTACTAGCTGAGTCGCCCGGCGTTGCTCGGGCCAGTAATAATATTCTAAAATACACGTGAAATTCGTACTACAAAATGTTGTAGAAAGACCTTATCTCGAACTTAATCCCTGCTGCCTACGGTACCGTTTAGCAGAAATGCTGTGCACACACGGTAAAAAAAAGGGGTGGGGGATAAGTTTCACATTCTACCACCAGATGGCGAACTAAGAAAGATATTTCATGAGATTATTATTCGAAAATACGGGTTAGTACACTTTTAAAATTCTATATTAAATATGCATTATTTATCCCAGAGCTCTGAAATATCCGCATCTAAAACGGTACGGTCTCAAATATTTGATCAATACCTCTCTAAAATAATTATTGCCCCCTACCGTACTCTTTAAAATTTATATTAAGTGTTATAAACAATCTGAAAGTTTTATATTAAATAAGTAATATTTATTCCAGGGCATAGTGAAAATCCCTCATTTGAAATGGTAGAAAACGGTACAATTTTAAATATTTGATCGCTTCTCCTAAAAAATCCACCGCCCCGTATTTCATGCTCACTGAACTTTAAAATATTTACTATGCGTTATAATGTATCTGAAAGCTCAAAATGATCGTTTTGTGAGATTTTTTTTCTTAATTTTAGTTAATTCGCGTTTCAGCGTTTCTTTTTCTTTTTTTAAATCAACTTTTTATTTAAAAGAAAACTTTGATTTTTATAAATTTACATATTATTAAACAACGTTTAAAGATATTGCTCAATGCATAACTTTAAAACCTCTAAATGGTGTTTTTAAAAAAATAACAGTGTACCAAAAAACATTTGTGGTTTCCATATACAGTAAAACCCCGATAATTCGGATTACTTGGGACCGGACCCAATCCGGATTATCGAAAATCCGGAGAATTAGAAAAAAAAATGAAGTAAAATATAAAATACTAACAGAAAATCACCTTTACGCTAAACTTATTGAATATTTGCAGACAATAATAATGTTTACTTCGCTTAATTATTCCGAAAACATGTCAGAAAAAGTTTTTTTTATTTAGGATACGACGATGAAGCAAGTTAATGTTATAAAAATTAGCCAATCGATTCTTAAACTTGAAAAAAAATGACGAAACCGATCCGAATTATCCGGAGATCCGGATTATCGCGGTCCGAATTAGCGGGGTTCTACTGTACTTGCTTTTTAAACAGAGCAAGTCATCCAAGTAACAAATTAATAATTAATATATAAGGTTGTAATTGAGCGACTGCGAAGAAATTTATATATTTAAAATCAGCGAAAAATTCTTCATTTGAATTGATAAAAATTAAATTCATAAATTAAACATTCGAAAATATTTACAGATCGTCTAAAAATGCCACTACTATCTGACGCCCAGCTGTCTGAATTACAAAACACCTGCTCTCGTTCAGAAAGATTTCTCGAAATTCTGTTTCTTTGAAAGGAAATAAAATGAGATTTTATAAATGGATTTTTACGGATTTTTCAACTATTTACAGGAGTATGAAAATTATTTTTAGAATTTCTGAAAGAGGAATTTTTTCTGCGTGTAGCTGTCTAATTTTTGAGTTTTTAGGTCCAGAAGAATTTAAAATACAGCTCTTTATTAAAAAGCCTAGTACATTCATCGCCATGGCAACCGTGTATTTACAGTAACCCTTTTCCTTTTCTTTGAATTTTCGAAGAAATATTCTGTGGTTTAAGAAAAATATATGCCCTTATTGAATTATGAATACTTTTCCTTTCTTCTAATTTAGGGATTTTAATTAATTTCTCAACTAATTATTAGAATTTTAAAATTCTGAGGGTCAGGTGCATTAGGAAAGGCCTTGGACAATCTTCAAAAAAAATTTGAACTTCGTACGTGCCGTAGTTTTCGCTAACTATCGCAGACACACACACACACAGAGCGATTTGTTATTTTATTAATATAGATAATCAAGCTTTTTTAGTTATTAAGTCTGGGTAAACCTGAAATAAAGCTTCATTATTTTATGATCCTGATGTGAATTAGTAATGTACTTTTATGAGGCAAGTTTCATTGAACAAATAATTTAGGAAAAACACATTTCATATTTATAATGAATATTTAATTGTACATTAATGATTATTAACTTGACCTTTGCTTTTAGTATTTTAATCATTTTAAAAATTATCTAAATTTTTTTTTATTTTAGTTTATTACTTATTTTAATATTTTAGTATATTGTAAGCATTCATTATACTTTTGATTGCATTATTAATTACATTCAAATTACTGTTTAAAAATTGTAAACAAAGCAATGACCAGAAATCCACAAAATTCTAAAATCCGCAAAACCTCTGGTCCCAAGCTGTGCAGATTTGAGGAAGTCTACTGTACTTGTTTCTTTCAATAAAGACACTTCATGGACATTAATTACACCTTTCATGAATTCGTTCTGAAATTTTTACCCCTACCCCCATAGGTGTGTGTGTGTGTGGGGGATTTCAAAAAAAATGATTTCTTATTGCACCCTTATGTTATAAGAAATACTTTCTCAACAATTTTTAGGCTTGTATGATTTTTATTTGTTTAAGTGGGTGTCTCTATTTTAACATATTGCCAGATTCCCCAGTTTGGTTCCTTTTCCCACTCTTCATTTCAAGGTGGTTTTTGAACTCCTAGACAAGGAAAGCATTGGAAAGTGAAAATGAGAATGAATTAATTTGAATTCTCCCAACCCCCTCCCCCAGTTTCATGACCTAAAAAAACACTCCTTTCTAGTTCTTTCAAATGTTATAAAATTATTGTGGAAATTTAATATCTTATAACTTAAAGCTATAACAACACATCATTTAACTCCTTCTTAAATTCAAAATTGGCTTTTTAGACCTTTATTTTCAGAAACTAAATTTAATAGTGTTACAAAACATTGTGTTTGTTTGAAATTTTTTTATATATATACATAAAATTACCTTGTTTATTTTAAAATAAAAACAATAAATATATTTATTTATTTATAATATAAAAAACATTATATTACCCTTCAAATATCCTAGTTAGAATGTAAACAATAACACAATATAATATACAACAAATATGCAATGGTATACATGATGTAAGCAAGATTCCATATCTATATATAGAAAAGAGTTTGTCCTAACTGATTCATAATCAACAAACAGCCCAAACTACCAAACCTAGAAGAATGAAAATTGGAGAGAAAGTACTTCTTATGACATAAGGATACACTAAGAAAGAATTTTTGAAAATCCCTCCCCCCCCCCCCCTAAGGGACTTAAAGCGAGGGAGTTAAAAATTTCAATCTAGGAGAATAAAATTCAAGAAAATAAGTATTCTAAAAAAGCAGTTAAACACATATTTCAAAAATTTTACAAAATCCGCCCTTCCCTAAAGGAGTTAAAAAGGGGAGGGGGATCAAAGATTTTAGAACATTTGGCATATCTTTTTGCAGTTGTCAGTATTGGTATTATTCATGACATAGTACGATAAAATACACAAAGTTTTGCCCACAAACTGTGTCCTTAAACCATGTATACTGTAAAAAAAAAAAAAAAAGAACTGTAGAAAGATACAATGAACATGCACATATTTTAAATTTCTTTAGAATTCTACAGGAGCCTTTATGATCAGGATTTTAAAAAGTAAGAAAAACAGAACTTTTATAATCTCTGTACTTGAATAATAATATTTTTCATGGATATGCATGGAAGAAATCATAACATCTGCAAACTATTAAGTTTTGCAGCAAACTGAAGCTCATTCATTAGAGATTGATGTTTTTTATTTAGATTTCAGCGAAATATCGAAAAATGAAAAATCCAATTTTCATTTACAATCAGACTTGTCTTGTTTGTTATCCAAATCGGTAGACATGCATTAGATTTCCCTAGCCGTTACACACACACACAGACAGATGCAAATAACATCTTTCATTTTTATTAATAGAGATAATTATTAGTACGGTAGACTCCCTCAAATCCACAAACCAGAAATCTGCAACTCTCTAAAATCCGCACATATTTTGTGGATGTAAACAATAAAACTTTCAGTTCAGATATTGGGACAAAATTTCCTTTTTTTAGTTTTGTATCAATTCAGGTATTTATCAATTTGTAATTTTCTTAATAATACTCTATTCATGTTTTTTTCACAATGGAAGAATAAATTTTTCTGGAAAAAAATTTAAGATATTGTTAATATCACTGGTAATTACAATCCTCTTACCAAACATATTTATGCATTAATCAAGGTTTTTTCGTTATTAAGCCTGGTTTAACTTGAATAAAAAAATTTTCTTTTGAGATTTTGATGTGATTTAGTAATGTACTTTTATGAGGCAAGTTTTACTGAATAATTTTGGAAAAATACATTTAATCTTTATAATGAATATTTAATCATACACTATCGATTATTAACGTGACTTTTGTTATTAGTACTTTAATCATTTAAAAAATTATCCAATTTTTTATTATTTTAGTTTATTACTTATTTTAATATTTTATTATATTGTAAGCACTCATTATAGTTCCGATTGCACTATCAATTGCACTCAAATTACTGTTTTAAAAATGTAAACAAAGCAATGACCAAAAATCCACAAAATTCTAGCATCTGCAAAACCTCTGGTCCCAAGCGGATTTGAGGGAGTCTACTGTATTACTGTTTCATTAATGTTTATACATAGATATAGCTTTACTCAGGAGTATGCAGTCACAAAATCTAAATATTATAGAAAGAGGAGGGGAAAAATCATAGTTAATATTAAATATGTTGTAATATTAAATGAGAAGTATTCAAAAGCAAAGAAATTTTTTTACTGTCAAAATGATTTATTTTATGATAAAAATAAAGATTACATTTTTAAAAAATGCTATAAAACACAAATATGGGATAGAAAATTTATTTTAGGGTTTCACAAAGTAATAATAATAATAATAATGCAAAAATATTAACTCAAAAATACTAACACTTTTACTAAAATTAATACTTACGTCCTATTTTTGGAGTCTTTCTCCATTTCATCTTCAACATAAATTACAGCAACAGTTTTCCCATTTTGATCATCTTCACGTATCTTTGCATAAATTCTTTTTTTGGCATCATAATACTCATCTTGTGACAAAAATTTTCTCAATTTGTCTTTAGCATCAACTCTACAATAAATTAAATAAATTAATTCTCTAGTGATAACTTAATTTAAATCAAAAAACAATTTTAACATTTAATAATTCATAAATCCTGATAAACGGGATAATAACATACAGTCAAGGATCAATAATCCATGCAAGTCATTATCCACAATTTTTTTATAATCTGTGTTGCTTAGCAGAAGTAACTAACAGGAATTTTCCCAATCTATCAATAAAAAAAAAAAAAAAAAAAAAAAAAAATTACAATTTTCGACAAATGGTCACAAATTTTTTCATTCGATTGCAGAAAAAAAGCATAAGTTTTGACAAACAGTCATGGAATAAAATTGCTAATTTTGTAAAATGATCATAAAAAAAAAGTTGTGAACTTTGCCAACATAATGTTAAAAAATAATGAAAATCGACAAATGATGACAGAAATAAAGTTAATTTTGATAAACAATCAAGAAAAAATATTGCAAAAGTTGTAAAAAAGATTGCAGAATTACATAGCGATTTTTGCCAATCTATCTCTGAAAAATATCGTGAACTTTGACAAACAATTGGAAATTTTTTTTTTTTTTGAATTTCATAAAACGGTTGCAGGAAAAAATAGGAATTTCGTCAAACGATCATTAAAAAAAAAAAAAAAAAATGTAATGATGAGAAAAGAACGCAAATTTCTGCAAAAGATTGAAAAAAAAAAATTCGCTAATTTTGTCAAACAATCTTTGAAAAAAAAAATCATGAATTTTTGTGAAATAATAGCTGAAAACAATGCGAATTTCAGTAAAAAATTGAGGGAAAATACCTCAAATTTCATCAAAATGTTGCAGAAATAGATAGCAAATTTTGTGAAAAGATCATGGAACCACATACTGAATTTTGCCATTCTGCTGCTGAAATATATTGTGGAACTTCAACAAATGATCACAGGAAAAAATTGTGAATTTTTACAAACAATAACGGAATAAAATGCATATTTTGTCAATCAATTGAGGAAAAAAAAAAAAAAAAAAAAAACTTAATTTCCATATATTAAATTTAATGCTTACTATTCTTTAAATATATTAATTTTTTTAGTAAATGATCTTTCATGGGATAATATATTAAATTATTAGATTTCATATTTGTATTATGCTATACTGAATATGGTATTAAAATATTCTCAAGAAAAAAATTTCTAAATTTTAATTTATACAACATTTTGTAATTTTCATCAAATTGCAGATTTAGTTAGGCAGGTTTTGGTACTGGCACACACTGTCTATTATAAATGGATTATTTTTAGGGGGGACCATGAAATTTTCTATTTAAGGAAAAATTCTGTAATATACAGGCTTTGCTTTCATAGGTATTGTATATTATCAGATCTGCTAGGGTTGTCTAGCACTAGTTTAAATCTATATAAAATTATTTTGAATGTACCGGGTGTCCCATAAATGATTGATGGATTTTACAATTCAATAACTCGCAAACAATGACAGCTATTAATTTTTTTTTTTTTTTTTTTTTTTTTGCAGGAGGGTTATGTATGATGTCAGGAGTTTTTTTTTACATGATTCTTGATTTTAGTTTGAATTTCAAACAATAGATGTAGTAAAAGTTTGAATTGCTCTGAAGTGGTGTCTAGGGTAAAAAGATGGCCCAGGCGTTTTTTTGGTGAAAAACTTAGTTTAATGTTCTGGGTTATGTAAATACACATATATAGACTGGAACACAATTATGTACATTTTTATGGATTTGCAAAAATAAGAAAACGAACTGGAACAGGCCGTCTGCCTATCCAAGCTTGCCGTTATTCCATTTCCCACAGGCCCATCTGACCTGGGTTTCGCTCCAAAATATGCGGACAGCTACAGAACCGTCTGTTCTCCGCTGAATTCCGCGAGCATCTGTCCTCTTCTCTAAAAAAAAACCAGCTTACACCATCAAAATTTACCGTTAGTCGCGATGATAGGGTTCTCATCACGAGCCTCTAGATGCTTACTCAGCAATAGAAAGTTCATTGCCGCAGCTGTTACTAAAACATGGCTGGATCCCACAACTCGGCCTACCTGACCGTGCTGGGTCCTCCCAGTCATCATCTGCTCTTAAAACAGACTGGTACCGGATGACTTTTTACAGGCGTCTAATATTCACAACAAACTAAATAAAATAAAATAAATAAAACGCACAAGATAATATTAAAGTCAAATTTTTTTTTCCTTGATTGTCTCTTGGACACAGTTCTGTCCTTGATTTACTTATATTAGTCCAAAACAAATTTCGTCTAGCGTTCATCACAACATATAATAACAATAACAAAAATTAATACTAAATGCTAATAAAAACAATAATAATAATCACACACATTTTATGTCAAAGCACAGTTGCTTTGCTTTATTTAGTAGTAGTCCACGGTTTCATATGATCTGCAGCACTAGAGGTCATCTGTGGACCTTCATGGTCTCCAATTTTTCTCACATTGTAACGATCGTTTCTTTTTACTGTGGTGATCTCATAAGGGCCAAGAAACTTAGGCTTTAGTTTGGTGCCTGTCCCAAACTGTGTTTTTTGAATGGCCACCAAATCACCGAGCTTATATGTGTTGGCCTTTTTTCGCTTTCTGTTGTACGTTTTCACATTTTCCTGCTGTATTTTTAATATGTTTTGCTTCGCTATTTCTCTATTAGAATTCCTTTCCGATACGAATGAATTTAATTCCTCATCATCTAACAACTCTTTAATTCGCATGTCGGTTTTTTGCCGCATTTTTACTCCTGTCAATAGTTCGAAAGGTGGGAATTTGGTACTTCTCGATACGGTGCTATTTATGATGCGTTGTACGGGCGCGACAAATTTGTACCATTTGGTGGGGTCTTCTATGCTAAGTTTTGCTAAAATTGGTATAAGAATTCTGTGCATGCGCTCTATTTGTCCATTCCCTCTCGGAATCCCTGTTGTTATTGGAATATGTTCTATATTCTCTTCCTTGCAGTATTCTTCAAAATCGGCAGAAGTGAAAGCCGGACCTTTGTCGGTGACTATCCGCGACGGATTTCCGAAAATATCATGTTGTCGGGTTAACCTATCAATGACTTCTTTAGCGGCTGTCGTTTTAACCGGGTACAGCCAAACAAATTTAGTGAATGCATCCACAACGGTAAAAATATGATTATAATTTTTATTTGTAGTTGGCATGGGACCAATGTGATCTATGTGATAAGTCTCGAGGGGTATATTTTGTTTGGGAATCGGGTTTAGTAGGCCTTCTCCTTTTCCCTGCTTTTTATTGCAAAGTATACACTCTACGCAGTTGGCTATGACGCTCTCAATTTGTTTTCTTAATTGGGGTATATAATAATTTTCTTTCAGAAGCGTTTCGGTTTTAACTACGGCATAATGACCTCTGCTATGAATATTGCGTATTATTTCCTTTTGCATGTCGGTAGGGATCATTAGAAGTTCTCGGTCATTTTCATATTTGTATACGATATCGTTTCTTATAAGATATTCTGAACTTTCATTTTTTTCAATCAATTTTTTTATTGCTTGTATGTGTTCGTCTTCTTGTTGAGCATTCTTTATTTTTAATGTTAATTCATCATGCGATCGGGTGACTATTAGCACTGTATTTCTACTTAATGTGTCTACATGTTTCATTTGGGATCCTGATCGGTGAACAATTTCATAATCAAACTCTTGTAAAAACAGAGCCCATCTGGCTATTTTTGGCGTAATGTCTTTTTTGTCCATGGTTTTTTGGAATGCGGAACAATCTGTCACAATTTTAAATTTAGTGCCTAATAAGTAGTTTCGGAATTTCTTAACTGATTCTATTACCGCGAGAGTCTCTAATTCGTAACTTGAATATTTCGCTTGAGTAGGGGTAGTTTTACGGCTCATGTAATAAATAGGATGTAAACTTTTGTTCTCATCTTCTTGTAGTAGGACACTGCCAAAACCTATGGCGCTAGCATCGGTATGCAATTCTAGCCTAGCACCTCGTCGGAATGTATGCAATACTGGGGGGTTCACTAGTTTTTCTTTAAGCGTCTCAAAAGCTTGTTTTTCAATAATTCCAAATTTAAATGTATTTCCTGCCCTTAATAAATCACTTAAAGGTCTCGCTATAGTTGCATAATGGGGGATGTATTTTCTGAAATAAGAAGTTAGACCTAGAAAACTGTGTAATTGTTTAAGGGTGCGGGGTTCAGGGAATTTCTTTACTGCCAAAGTTTTGGCTTCCGAAGGTCTAGTAGTTCCGTTCTCGACAATATAACCTAAAAACTCAATTTTCCGTTTAAGGAATTGACATTTTGCAAAATTAAATTCTAGTCCGTAATCCGATGCAACTTCTAATACACGTTTCAGTTTCAATAGAGCCTCTTCCTCAGTCTCCGCGAGTACTATGACATCGTCTAGGTAAACTAACATTATTTTTTCTTTAATTGTTTAAAAACAGCTTGTATGTATCTTTGAAACTGTTGAGGGCCAAGTGAAAGTCAGAACGGGAGTTTTAGGTACTCGTACTGAGAGTTATGTGTGACAAATGCTGTGTATTTTCTGCTGTCTTCCGCTACGTCTATGTGGAAAAAACCATTTTTTAAATCCAAAGTAGTAAAAACCTTCGCGCTCTCAATGCTATCTAACACGTCCTCAATCCTCGGTAAGGGAAAATTATCTTTAATTATTTTTTTATTTAAGAGTCTATAATCAACGCAAAGTCTCCAAGAATCGTCTTTCTTTCGCGCTAATACGATAGGAGATGCATAATTGGAGTTACTTTCCTTTATGATTCCCATTTCCAGCCATTCGTTTATCTGTTTGTCGACAAATTCCTGTTCTGGAAATGCTAACCTACGCGGTCATTGTGCTATCGGAATATCATCTGTTAATATTATGTTTACTTTCAACTCCGTATCCTTAATTTTATTTGGTTTATAATAAGAGATCAATTCTGTTAGCTGTTTTTTGATGGTTTTGTTTGAAATGTGATTTACTTCAATTTCCTGAAAATTAATCGAATCGGCTGTTTCAGCTAAATAAATTTCTGTATTTTTTGTTAAGTCTAAACACGGTTCAATTTCCAATAATTTATTTTCATGAATGCTTGCTTGCATGTTTACGCTTTCACTGCAGTCTAAAGCTGTCTCATTCTGTTTAATTTGTTCTTTTCCCACACATTCAGCTGTCGAAGCAATCTTTTCTACCAGGGGACTGTTTTGCTTTTCTGACCGCAACATCGTAAGAAATCTGGGTGTAATATAGCTGACGCGCTTGATTTTTGTCACGACTTGTTCTCGTGGAACCGCAGTGACGTAATTTACTCTCACTTCCCTTAATTTCCGTTTCCCCGTAATTTGCAATCCCTTTTCTGTAATATTGAAAGTTAACTGTTTTAGAAAATTATTCCCCAAAATTATGGAGTGATTCAAATTTTTTACGATGTATAAATCTGCATTTACTGAATAGCCATCTATTTCAATATTTACTGTTATGAATCCTAGGGGAGTAATTTGGTTACCTCCAATTCCTGATAACACTAAATCGTTGTCGTGTAATTTAGGGCATCCCAAAGTTTTATAAATTTCGTTACTACACATGTTCACATCGGAGCCTGTGTCAACAAGACTTTCTATATTTTTATCTAGAATTCTCACATTTTTCATTATTTTATCTAACGAATTCGAGGTATTGCTTACGGCTGCATTCGCATTTTTTGCGGAATTATATGTACATTGGTCAGATCTGTGACCAGGTGTTTTGCACCTCCAGTAAATCGGGCCTTCTTTTTTTCGGGGGCAGTGTTTCGATATATGGGACAATTCATTACAATTGAAACAGCGAATTTTTTCATTTGAATTTTTTTGCGCACCCGTGAAATTTTTTTCATATGATTCACGACTCGTATCATTTCGGTGAAACACTCTATTATTTTCAATACCCTGATTTAGGCGTTTCTTAAATTCCATCTTTGGATGTTTGGTTTCATCTTTCCGCAAATTAATTTGGGCAGTTTCAAAATCATCCAACTTACCTGTCAATTCCTCTAAATTTGTAATTTTGGGTAATTCATCGCAAAAATGTTGTTTCATTTCAAATGACAACTTTCTCCTAATTTGTTCAATAATTAGAATATTTTTTAATTCCTCAAACGTTGATATTTGTAATCCTTCTAACCATTCATTCAAAAAATTTGAAAGTTCAAACGAGAAATCTTTCCACGATGCTAAATTTTCCTTCTTATGTAAGAAAAATTTTTGTCGAAACTGTTCGGGCGTAAGTTTAAAACGTCTTAATAGTATTTTCTTTACGTGATCATATTCGTTCGATTTTTCCTCACTTTCACGATTTATTAAACTCACTATGTCGAGCGGTAGTAATGCCAGAATATATGTTACCCATTCTTCCTTAGGAATTTCTAACCGTTTTGCCTGCCGTTCGAATAAGGTTAAATAAACACTAATTTCCTCCTCTTTATCGTATCTTTTAAACAGTTTTAAAACATCGGGACCTTTCCCTATTGCTGCTGAATTTATTACTTGAGCTTTATTATTCTCTAATTCTAATATCTTTAATTGATATTCGCGATCTTCCGTTTCTTTAGCTTTTAAATTCTTCTCCTCCTCCTCGCGTTCGCTAACTATCCCACTAAGCAAATTTTTAACAAAGTCTTCATCATACCCATCTGATTTAACCACCATATCAGCCAATACACTTTTAGTTGCATTCTCGGGCGGGTTCAGGCCCAATTCGATCACCAAAGTAATCAGATCTATTTTTTTCGATCGAATTAAGTGATTCATAACTATTTTTTAAACACATAAAAACAAATAATATCAATGCACATATAATAAAAAATATATCTATATCTCAATATATTTTATACCCTTTTATATATATATTTCAATAATTGTTTACACACACACATATATATATCTATAAACATAGCACTTACTTCACATAGCACTTACTTTACCAGAGAATTTTTTTTTTTTCGTTTTAATCTAAAAAAAATTTATGCAAGTACGACGGCTGGCATGTTTTTTTAAAAAAAATAAATAAATAAATAGCCTGCAAAAAAAAAAAACACAGCAGGCTTTTTCACTACGTACGATTTCGTAATGGTCAACTTCACTTTGAAAAAGAGAAAAAAAAAAATATAGTCTGCGAAAAAAAAAAACACAGCAGACTATTAAAAAATTTTTCATAGATATCAACAGTCTGCGAAAAAAAAAGCACAGCAGACTTTTTAAAAAAAAATTGCCACTAGATGAAAAAACAAAACAAAACAGCGGCTTCTTGATTCTTTTTTTCACTTACGAGAAAACTGTTTTGTAGTTGCAGGGGGAAAACACAGGTTTTTCTTTTTTTTTCTCTCTTTCCGAAGATTCATAAGGCGCTCCTTGCTGAAAGATTCTGAAGATTGACCCAACATCTGCGCTGACTGTCTACGGAAGGGAGGGGGCCACAAGTTTCACTCCGTTGAAGCTGGTTGACGACGATGACCGTCTTACGAGAGGGGGGGGGATTCTCTCATCTAATCCTTCCCTCAAATTTCTCTTTCCAGAAACTGATCCAGGGCGAGCACCCACGTTGTAGTAAAAGTTTGAATTGCTCTGAAGTGGTGTCTAGGGTAAAAAGATGGCCCAGGCGTTTTTTTGGTGAAAAACTTAGTTTAATGTTCTGGGTTATGTAAATACACATATATAGACTGGAACACAATTATGTACATTTTTATGGATTTGCAAAAATAAGAAAACGAACTGGAACAGGCCGTCTGCCTATCCAAGCTTGCCGTTATTCCATTTCCCACAGGCCCGTCTGACCTGGGTTTCGCTCCAAAATATGCGGACAGCTACAGAACCGTCTGTTCTCCGCTGAATTCCGCGAGCATCTGTCCTCTTCTCTAAAAAAAAAACTGCTTACACCATCAAAATTTACCGTTAGTCACGATGATAGGGTTCTCATCACCAGACTTGTATAAAACCAAAAACTTTCTGCGCACATAATATTGGGTCAAAAACTTTCTGCAAATTAATTTAATGTTGGGTGTAATTCGCGTTTTTGCGCGATTCATGGTCGTAATTCGCATTTTTTATGCAATTTATGATTGTATTTTGTGTTTTTTGTGCTATACATAAACGTAATTCACATTTGTTATGCTATGCTATGCGATTTATGGATGTAATTCGCTATTTTTATGCAATTCATGGACGTAATTTGCGATTTTTGAGCTTTTTGCCGATGAAATTAGCTTTTTTTTAGCATTTTATGCAGGGTTGCAAAAAAGCCGGCTAAAATTTAAAAAAACCAGGCCGGTTGGCTTTTATTGATTTTAGCCGGCTTTTTTTGGCCATAATTGGCGTTTATACAGAAAAGCATTTTAATTATAAGCTAAACATTTGTAAGTGCCTTTTAACTAATTTTAATGATGTTTAATTTACTTTGAGTTTAATAAATTTATTTATTAAAATGAAAAATTGAGATTTTAATTATAATTCATCTTGAAAAATTGGGTTATAACCCAATTTTTCAATAATGAAGGCATTAATACTAGAATAACACATTGATGGAGTTGCTAGTGATTTATATTCAGAATTGCAAATATGTCAGCTAAATTATAAAATGGCCATGCCAAGTGGTTTTTCTGATTAACATTGACTTTTAATCCTACTTTTGTTTTTTCATTTTTACTGCTTTAATATAAAATCAAGGAGGTTACTTAGTTACATGTTTTATTACTTAACTAATTTTAAGAGTTATTAAAATGTCATGTTTCATTCCCTATAAACATTTAAAATCATATATAAAAAAACCACCATTTCTCACTATTGTAAATAATATTTCAAATTATGCATATTTCATAATATCTTATATTTCACAATTTATTCCAGTATTCTCAATTAGCATATGCATGAATATATTCACTCATGCAAGTGGGCATATATATGCACATTTAAATAACAAAGAGCTATTCAAAATTTTAATTCAACAAATTTTACTAGAACATTTTTTGTTGTTGTTTAATTTTATATAATTATGTATTTAACTCTCCTCAAATACTGAATCTTTCCTAATTTCTCTTTCAACATTGTTCATTTTATGACTTAATCTTTACATATTGACCTGTAAGAACAGAATATTTCTATGAATGCTTTGATGTGTTACATTTTGTCATAATTCAATTAAATATAATTCTTAAGAATGTGTAATATCAATAGAACTATGAAATATAGAAGTTTAAAACACATTTTTTTTAGTATATTTTTTTTCCAAGATTTATATTTTTCAGACATAATGCCTTCACAGTTGACTACTAGCAATTATAAAGACTTATTTATTTGAAAAATTAAATAGAAATTTATATTTTTTTAGTAGTAAAGAATTAAAAATGTATTAAAAATAAATCAATCCAAATTTAATATGGATTTGATACAAATTAACACTTTAAAAATAAAAGCCGTCCGGCTTTTTTTGGCCTGGCTAAAAGCCGGCAACCCTGATTTTATGGACTAATTCGCGTTTTTTACACAATCTAGGGACGTAATTCACGCTTTTTATGCAATTTATAAACGTAATTCGCATTTTTTTACAGGAGTCATAGACGTAATTCGTGTTTTTTGCACAATTCGGTAGTAATTCGCGTTTTTTATGCGATTTATGAATGTAATTTGTTTTTTGAGCGATTTATGGACTTAATTCGCATTTTTGTGCGATACATGAATGTAATTTGCATTTGTTAAGCGATTTATGGGTGTAATTTGCTATGTTTATACGATTCATGGACGTAATGTGTTTTTTAAGCTTTCTGCCGACGAAATTAGTGTTCTTTGGGCAATTTATGAACGTAATTCGTGCTTTTTTACACGATTCATGGATGTAATTCATGTTTTTTACGCGATTCATGCACGAAATTAGTGTTTTTTACACGATTCATAGATGGAATTTACGTTTTTAGCACAGACTTTGGACGAAATTTGCATTTTTTACTCAGCCTTAGGACAAAATTCACGTTTTTCGTGCAGTATTTTGTCAAAATGTTGTTTTTTTTTACACGATTCTTTGTTTAAGCGCACGTCTTTTACGCGATTCTTTATAGAAATGCATATTTTTTACACGATTCTTTGTTGAAATTTGCGATTTTTTTCGAGGTCTTGTGACAACGTTCGCATTAACATTAAATATTTCGTTCATAAATTTGAGGGAATATTTTATTTTCTGGTACTAAAAAAAGTTACAAAAATAAAAATTGTTTATTTCTTAAAATTTTCTGCAAATTTCATAAAACTTTCTGCGCACAGCGTGCGCGCGTGCGTCTATATTATACAACTCTGCTCATCACGAGCCTCTAGATGCTTACTCAGCAATAGAAAGTTCATTGCCTGTTACTAAGGGCCTTGTGAATGGATCCCACATAGATAGTGCTAACAGCGATTGGCATTCAGTCGACCTCGACACTGAAACCGACGTCACTCAGCATTGATGCAAAGGAAGGAGATTAAGGCTATGGAGTGCGTCTCATTCGCTAGTACAATCTTAATATCAGGCCCCCCTCACGGCCTAGCTAAGGGGGCACTATGGGCAGCTCAATCCCTTGGAAAAAATTCCAAGGTCACTAAATGAATTTCTGTTTCGAAAATTCAAATGAAAAATTCTGTTCAAATATCTAATTTAGTTTTGAGACCCTTTCACAGTTTTGCAGAGTTATTAAATTGTATCTAAAATAAGTGTTTCAACACTCCCTCATCCTAATTGTGTGTATGAAGCTAAAATGATGTTTAATTTTGCACCAGTTATACACTGAAAATATTCTTCATTATATACTTTTCTTAGCATAAAATGAAGTTATTACAACAGTTTAATAAGAAACATAGTACCTACAATGTGAATATGCACTAATTTATCTTTCTGCGTCAGAAAGAGAGAGAAAAAAAATATGAGCTCCCCTACATTCTCTTGAGTCCTCCCCTCCCCCCCATCCTATGGTTCACTTCTAGCTATGGTCCTGGCCCTGATTCTGAACTCATTTAATATGATAAGATTTCAATGGAATGCATGTTGCCATAGAAATAACAGATTCTTCGACAGTGGAATACAGCATTCAGAAATGGGTATACATTTCGCAAGCAGTATTATAGTTTGCAGGAGATTTTACATTTATGAAGTTTTTTTTTTTTTCCTGGATTAAATTATTTTTATGGTATGATTTAAAGAATATTTTATGCATCGTATTTTAAAACTACGCTGTTAAAAATTTGAAACCTTTGCTGCATCGTCACTTCTCCGCTTTTATAGAAAACATTACTTCATTGTATTATAGAGCATTCTCATTGGTCAAAATAGAGATATTCTATAACAGCAGTGGAGTGACGATACAGCAAAAATTTCAAATTTTTAACAATGTAGGTGAAGATATCTTGCTACAGTCTTGCTCTTAGGGCCCGATTCTGAACTCATTCCATATGATTTCAGTGGAATGAGTTGTTGCCATGGAAATAACAAATTCTTCCATAGAAAAATACAGTGTTCGAAATTGGGCATGACTATAACAAGCTGAATTGGAATTTGAAGGCTATTTTATATTTATGAGTATTTATGCAAATTTTATCGAACCAATTTAGAAATTAAGTTAAAATTTCCAAAATTTTAGTTTGGAATAAAATTTTAAACTAAGTTATAAAATTCCTAACTTCCCTATTGGAATTTTCAAAAATTTTAAGGTTAAGTTAAAGGATCTAAAATTTCTTAAAATAAGGTAACATCCCCCCCCCCCCCCAGTAATTAGCACATTAAGAATTTGTCTTTAAACTTACTTCAATTTTCATTACAAAGAAATAAGATATTTATTTGGAAATATTTTTAAATCAAAGAATGCATATCTGTGCATCTATTTTGCCCACTAAAAGCAAAAAAATTTGAAAAAGTATTTTTATAAAAATATATTTATAAAAAGTTGCTGAAATCACCAGTAATTGGCACCTAGAGCACCAATGTATGACACATTGTGATCCAGTAATTGGCACATGTTTATATTAAAAAAAAACTTTACATTTTGCATTGGGTTTAATCGCTTTAAATGAATTTATTGTAGATGAAGATGCCATATTTCATGTTTTTGAGAGTAAGAAATCAGCATATTAGTCTAAAATGTGAACACTTTAAAACAATACAATATACTTATATTAATACCCAGTAATTGTCATGTTGCCCCCAGTAATTGTCATATGAAGCTTTAATGGATTTCAATTACTGATAATATTTCATACTTTCAAATAAAAACAAAAGATAAACAAAATTAGTCTATAACGTTAAAAGTACTGCCAAAATAAGTGGTTTAATCTCAAACCTTGTGATTCTCTTGTAATTGGAATAGGTGCCAATTACTTGGAACTAGCAAAATTGAAGCACCATTAATTGGCATCGATCATTAATTCAGAAATCCAAATATTTGTGTCAAAAATACTTTTACACAATTAAAGTTACCCTTTTCAACTAAACAAAACTGTTGTCAATTAAAATTTAAAATATATTATAAATCAGATAATAATGAATTGAAAAGCATGCCTTCCTTAAGCAAAAGAAGAAGCATTTGCAACAAAAATGACTAATTTGATACAAACCATAATTGTTTCTCTTTTCTAGGCACTATAGTCATCTAGTAGCATAAATCAAAGTTATAATCTTTAATGTAAATGAGCATATAACTGGTATATGGTCTTGCATTTTTAAAAGACTGGATATAAATCTAATTTTAGGTTATGTTTGTAGGACATGCCAATCACTGGTGCATGCCAATTACTGGGGATGTTACCCTATAACAAAATTATAAAATTTTTAACAAAAAAAAAATGCTTCACCTAGTTTTAAAATACGATGCATAAAATATTCTTTAAATCATGCCATAAAAAGTAATTTAATGCGGGAAAATAAAACGTCATAAATGCAAAATCTCCTGCAAACTCCAATACTACTTGTGAAATTTATGCCCATTTCTGAACGCGGTATCCCATTATCGAAGAATCTGTTATTTTCATGGCAACAACGCATTCCATTGAAATCATATCGAATGAGTTCAGAATTGGGGCGTAAAAATAAGATTGTATTAGCGAATGAGACACACTCCATAGCCTTAATCACCTTCCTTTGCATCAATGCTGAGTGACGACAGTTTTGGTGCCGATTGAGCACCAATAGCCGACAGTACCATCTATTGTTTGAAATCTGGACTAAAATCAAGAATCACGGTAAAAAAACTCCTGACATTATACATAACCCTCCTGCAAAAAAATTTTTAATAGCTGTGACCGTTTGCAAGCTATTGGACTTTAAAATCCATCAGTCATTTTTGGGACACTCGATATATATAAATTAGAGATGGGAAATATAGTTATTTTTGGTTAACAGGTTACAACAACCTGTTATAGTACTACTCTGTTATCCCGTCGACTAATTTTGCCAAATTATACAAATTGCCAAACTAATAGCCAAATTATACATATTGACATAATTTTTATTTTAAATAAAGAAAAATCAAATAATTAGAGGAATATTAATAAAAATACAAATAAAAAGTCGAAATAAAAATCACTTAATGACATTTTAAACACGTGAATAGTATTTAATGTCATTGAATGTGACATTCACTGTTGTGTTTTCATACTCTCACCTTCGAAACTCCATGGCTCACAAACATTTTGCAAGCTGTGTGAACTAATGACTTTCTTTGTATTCTATTTTTGTTTTGTAGTTGTTCTATGATTGTTCTGAGCAAACGAGAATGAGACGTACATTTGTACGCATCATAAATCGAGATGCAAAAGAAAAGTAATATTATTCATGTAATATGTGTTCGTCCTGTAAATTAAATGTTATAGTTTCGTCCAAAGGAATGTTTTATTGAAGAATATGCTTATCATTCAGACGAGATAAACCACTTAAAAGCGAATAACCTACACCGAGGTAAGAGATTATTAGATTAATAGAGATTCTAGTATTTATTACGAAACATTTTGGCGCCCATACGTCGCGCTTTTATTTGGTTTGAATATTATTCTTTGATAAGTATTTATTTCTTTTGAGAGATGGAAACTTTAGATGCTTTAAAATTAAAACGGAAAAGCATTAAGACTAGCGCAACGAAGCTTATGAATAATATCAATGATGTATTTCAAAATCATGATAGTACGATTGATATGCTTTGGTTAGAAGAATCGTCTGCGCAAATTAACGATAAAGAAAATCAATTTCTTGAATTGTGTAAATGTATTGAAGCAGAAATAAAAGATTTAAAAAGTTTAGAGTCAGATTTTGAATCAAGCCAAGAATATAGGGAAAAATTTATTTCCGTGAAAACTAAATTGAATCGCAAAATGAAAGATTTACAGAAAAGTGAAAGTAATGTCGCTTTAAATTCGGCTGCTGCCTCTAGTAATATAAACAATGATTTGCCTGTGATGGCTGAACATAGAATTCGTGTTAACCTGCCTAAGCTGAACATTGAGAAATTTGATGGTAATTTAGAAAATTGGCAAGAATTTTATAGTCAGTTTAAATCAGCAATTCATGACAATGATGAAATTAGTAAAATAGATAAATTTACATATTTAAAAAGTCTTTTAAAATCATCGGCGCAAACTGCAATTCAAGGATTATCGATTTCTGAAGAAAATTATGATATTGCTGTTAATGTTTTAGAGAACCGCTACGGAAAAAAAGAAATATTAATCAGATCTCACATTAACAAGTTGTTAAATTTGCCACCTGTTCGTAATTCGTCTAGTTTGAAAGAATTGTGCAATTTGTATGATACTTGCTTATGGAAGTTTATTATTTCCTATAATGACAAAATTATTACCGAGTAATTTAATGTTGAGTTATAATAGAGAAAATAAAAGTGAAACAGAATCGTGGAATGTCTTAAAGCTGTTAGATTATTTAAGAACGGAAATAGAAACAAGAGAACGTACATTTTCGTTTCGCAAGACAGAATCAGATGAAAACAAAGTAGTCGTAAAAAAAGAAATTTCAGATACAGATTTTGCTAATAGTAAATCATTTAAGCACAGAATGCCTACAACAGCTACTTTGAATGCAAATGTTGAAAATAGATGCATATTCTGTTCAGAATGCCATGATATAGAAACTTGTTCTAAAACTATAGAGGAGAAGAAAAATATTATAAAGAATCAAGCAAGATGCTTTTTATGTTTGAAAAAATTTCACCTAGTTAAATATTGTAAGTCTAAAAATAGATGTAAATTTTGTTTTCAGAGACATAATTCAGTAATTTGTGAAGAAAGGGAGAATAAAGGAGAAATAACCGATACTTTAGTTTCATCAATTCAAAATGCGAATTTAACACGAGATATTTATTTGCAAACCGCTACTGCATTAGCTATCGGAAAACAACATAAGTCGAAATTACGCTTATTGTATGACTTAGGATCGCAGAGATCATTTATATTGAGTAGCGTTGCAGAAAAATTAGGCTTACAAGAAGTGGGTGAGGAAGATGTTACGATTCACACTTTTGGTTCTAAAGACGCGATAAATCAGAAATGCAAGCGATACAGAATTATTTTGAAAAATCCTGAAGTGAAAAATAAAGGTATTACAATTGAAGTGTTAGAGACACCAGAAATTAGCGAAGCTTTACTTGCCGTACCCGAGAAGAAAGTTCGAGATTTTGTATTCAGAAATAAATTGCAGTTAGCTGATAGAACATATGGCAATTCAAAATAT
Source organism: Maratus speculifer (assembly GCA_964019185.1). Lineage (NCBI taxonomy): Eukaryota > Metazoa > Arthropoda > Arachnida > Araneae > Salticidae > Maratus > Maratus speculifer. Next base: position 318,059,303 of record OZ025296.1, on the reverse strand, counting down.
TTTCAACTATCAATTTTAATCGGAAGTGATTATTATTGGAAAATGGTAACAGGGAAGATTCGTAGACTTTCGGATGATCTTGTACTTTCGGAAACAATTTTAGGGTGGACTGTTAATGGTTGTACTGCGTCTAAAGATGCTAATATTTTACAAACTTCGATTAGTGTTATGAAGACAGTTTCGGAGCATGTTCAGTTGGACAGAAATGCAGATGTAAATGATACTTTAAAAGCTTTCTGGGAGTTAGAATCTATAGGAATAAAACCAGAAAAGGAACAATCTGATATAGAGAATGCCGTATTAAAAAATTATAATAAGACTGTTAAATTTAAGAATAATGTATATGAAGTGCGGTTGCCCTGGAATGAAAGAGTTGTAGAATTAACAGATAATTATGAGTTAGCGAAGAAAAGGCTATACAGTTTAAATAAGAAATTTGAGAAACGTCCAGAATTTTATGAAAAATACGCCAATATTATAGATAATTATTTAGAGAAAGGAATGGCAGAAGTGGTCAATTCGCAGCCAAGCTCAGTAACTTATTATATGCCTCATCAAGCAGTTATACGTGAAGACAAAACAACAACCAAGCTTCGAGTAGTGTTCAATGCGTCTTCTCACTCTGCCGAATCTATTTCTTTGAATCAGTGTTTACATGCCGGTCCAAATTTAAATCCAGATATACTTGATGTTTTACTTCGGTTTCGATTACATAAGATCGCAATTACTGGGGATATTGAACAGGCATATTTGCAAATTAGTTTAGATCCTGCAGATAAAGATGCTGTTAGATTTTTATGGATTGGACATTCCCCTAATACTGAATCAGATTTTAAATTGAAAACATTAAGAATGACAAGAGTTTTATTCGGAGCGAAACCTAGTTCATTTCTGTTATCTGCAACGATAAAACATCATATTAATAAATACAAATCCACATTTCCAGAAGCATTTGATATACTAAATAAATGTCTATATGTCGATGATTTACTTACTGGTGTGAATGAAGAAGCTCAAGGTCTGAAGGTATATGCTGAGGTTAAGAGCATTTTGCAAGATGCTAATTTCAATATGCGCAAGTGGACTACAAATTCCAGAAGTCTTCAATCGCAATTTGATTCAAAAGAGGAAGCTGTCCATCAAAATTTTGCTTGTACAAAAGTTTTAGGTTATAAATGGAATACTCAAGAAGATAATTTAAAAGTTGAATTGCAGAATCTTATGAAATATGAAAATAAGACCAGCGGTGTAACCAAAAGAGAAGTTTTAATGATGATAGGAAAGATATATGATCCCATAGGAATTTTAAACCCTTTTACAGTAACTGCAAAAATTCTTATGCAAGAAATTTGGAAAGAAGGTCTGAATTGGGAAGATAAATTAAATGAAGACATGCACAATAAATGGATTAAGTGGTGCGAGCAACTAAGTTCTATTGAAGCTGTAGAGATTCCCAGACATTATTTTGGTGAACACTCAAAAGATGCAATTCAAGATGTACAACTACCCTGTTTTAACGATGCTAGTTCCAAAGCTTATGGATCTGTTATATATTTAAGATATTGTGCTAATGAACAAATATTTACAAGTTTTGTTATTTCCAAAGTCAGAGTTGCTCCAATCAAGAAATTATCTCTGCCAAGATTAGAATTAATGAGTGCAATAGTAGGGACTAGACTAACAGCCTATGTTAATGAACATCTTTTCAAAGAAATGAAAACTAGTCTACATTTTTGGACCGATTCAATGGTTGTCCTGCATTGGATCAGAAGTAATGTCGAGGAATGGAAGCCATTTGTTCAAAATAGAATTCGAGAAATACAACAAAAAGCAAATCCAAGTTTATGGTCACACTGTCCTGGCTCAGAAAATCCAGCCGATCTGTTAACCAGAGGTGAAAGAGCAGAATCACTTTTAAAAAATAATGCATGGTTTAACGGACCCAAGTGGCTGCAAGAAAGTGAAACATTCTGGCCTCAAGAAACAAAACTAATTGATGTCAAAGTTGCTGAAGAAGAGAAAAGAAAATCAAAGCGAACAAAAATTGTCCAAACTAGCTGTGTGACTCAAGAAGAGAATACAATTTTTAAAATTGAAAATTACAGTACAATTACTAGACTACTTCGCATCACCTGTTGGATATTCAGATTTGTGAATAATGCAAAGAAACATGCAAATAAATTTTCAGGAACTTTGAGTGCTGAAGAAATGTTGAAAGCAGAGCAATATTGGATAAAACAGACGCAAAAAAGGTTCTTTCCAGAAGAAAAAGAAGCATTGTTTAAGAAGAAATTAGTCCCAAGAAATTCCAAAATTCTAAATTTAAATCTGTTCTTAGATGAAGATGGAATCATTCGATTAAAAGGAAGACTCCAAAATTCAAATTTAAGTTATTCAGAAGCCCATCCAATTATCCTTCCAAGCAAAAGTCATTTTACAGATCTTCAAATCAGAAAAGCTCATGAAGAAGTAGCTCGTGCTGGAGTTTCCGAAACACTTGTCCAATTAAGAGAAAGATTGTGGATTATAAAGGGAAGACAACAAGTAAAACATATAATAAGAGGATGTATCATCTGCAAAAAATTCAGCACTAAGCCTTATTGCCAAGATATTGTGCCCCTTCCTCCAGATAGAATTAAAGAAGCATCACCGTTTGAAGTCACTGGAGCAGATTTTCTAGGTCCCCTATATCTAAAAAAAGGTGCAAAGATTTACGTTGCTCTATTTACTTGCGCAGTGATAAGAGCGGTACATTTAGAGATTGTTATGAATTTAACAACAACCGAATTTTTAATGGCTTTTCGAAGATTCATCTCACGGCGTGGAATTTGCAAGATTATTTACACTGACAATGCTAAGACCTTCAAGAAAGCGGATAAGGATTTACAGCAACTGTGGAATTTGATAAAGAATCCCGAGGTGCAAAATTATTTTAGTGAAAAAAGAATTAAGTGGAAATTCATCGTAGAAAGAGCAGCGTGGTGGGGAGGATTCTACGAGCGACTAGTGCGTTCGACAAAGATGTGCCTCAAGAAAATCCTTGGAAGATCTTCATTAGACTACAAAGAATTTGAAACTACTTTACTGGAAGTGGAAGCTATTTTGAATTCCCGCCCATTAACCTTTGTGTCCAGTGATGCCAATGAGCCAACTCCCTTGTGTCCAGCACATTTTCTTGTGGGAAAAAGACTTACAGCGTTGCCACCGGAAAAGACAAGAATCACTCCTTCTACAAAAAATGAATTAACTCGCAGATATAGATACAGGTTAAATTTAGTGCAACAATTTTGGTTGAAGTGGAAACAGTTTTATCTAATGGACTTAAAATCTCTCCATTATACAGATCATTCCAAAGGCATACAAGTAATAAAAGGAGATGTCGTTCAGATCAAAGAAGACAATCAACCAAGGCTCTTGTGGAAATTAGGCATTATTACAGATATCCATCCTGGTAGAGACGGAAAGGTTCGTGCATGCACCATAAGACTAGCAACAGGTAATTTTTTTCGGCGAGCAGTCCAACACTTATACCCATTGGAACTTTCCTGTAAAGATGAATAGCTTATCTTTCTGGGCCGGAGGATGTTGTGTTTTTATACTCTCACCTTCGAAACTCCATGGCTCACAAACATTTTGCAAGCTGTGTGAATTAATGACTTTCTTTGTATTCTATTTTTGTTTTGTAGTTGTTCTATGATTGTTCTGAGCAAACGAGAATGAGACGTACATTTGTACGCATCATAAATTGAGATGCAAAAGAAAAGTAATATTATTCATGTAATATGTGTTCGTCCTGTAAATTAAATGTTATAGTTTCGTCCAAAGGAATGTGTTATTGAAGAATATGCTTATCATTCAGACGAGATAAACCACTTAAAAGCGAATAACCTACACCGAGGTAAGAGATTTTTAGATTAATAGAGATTCTAGTATTTATTACGAAACATTCACGATCATGCATTATTGGCATTTAATCATATAGTTTGGCGATAATTTTTTGGTCGACGGGATAACCTAGTAGTACCCCTGTTTTTTTTTATAACATATAACTAACGGATGTTTTATTTTAATTAGGCCTTTCAAACAAAATCTTTTAAAATAACTTTTTGACGTAATTATAAATGCTATATCTTACTAAGATTAGTCAAAATCAGTTTGTGATTAAAAACTTAATTTTTGCAGGACAAGACTAAACTTAATTAATTATGATACTTTGAATTTTATGCATTTTTGGCATTTTCTGACACTAAAAACAGGTTTTTCCAATTATGGTGATTAAAACATTAGAAATTCTTAAAATTTTAAGTATCATAACTCAGTAAGTTTTGAGCATCCAAGAAAAATTTTTACTGTTTGACTCGTAAGAACATGATAAAACTTTCTAAATAAAGCTCATAGGATCCACATATTGAATAAAGTTTGTAATTTCTTATCAATTTAAAAATAATGTAATTGATTTTTATGTGATGCAGAGGAGAACAAAATTTGAAACATTTTTACAGTTGGAACTATAACTCTAAAACTAGCGGTCCAGAAATTAGTTATTGGTAAATGACAAAAGACATCCTGTATAATAAGAAATTAAATAGAGTTTTAACACGATTTCTAACAAAAAAATAAATTTATACAATATAGATTATGAAACACCTTCCAACACATTTAGAATGCTATAACAAAACTTAACAATTTACAAGGTGGCAGATGGCGTCTTATTGAACAATTTGGAAAAAAAAAAACAATGCATTTGAAAACACGATTTCTGCTATTACCATTAATAGTCGTTAAAATATACGATTTTTTTTCAGCACTGTATATGATCTACAGGCATGTGTGCTTACTACATATAGTATGCTAAAAGTTAGTTCAGTTAAACGCATAGCACAGTTAAAAATTCCATTCAGCAATTTCAGCCAACAGACGAATGTTGTTGAGAACATTTGTTTGACCTTGCATATGATCTAAAGTTTGTACAAACTAAGTAACATTTAAAAAATTGTCAAACTTTAAAGCGCATACCATTATTGAAAATGCACTTTCAGCAATTATTGTCCGTAGTTCAATAGTTCAATTAGTGTTCTTCTATACCCAAATACTTTTGTATGTTCTTATAAGTAAGCGATAAGTTCTATGTACACCATACTCTTTAATAAGAACCTTGTGTATACCACAGTGATGAATATCAATTTCAGCATGTTTTAAATACTGTAATATCATTAAAATACATAGCGAGTGATTTTTCAACACAGACCGTAAACTAATGGAATTCTTCTAAGTGGCCCTGCAAATAAACAAAACAAAACAAAACAAACCTACACACTTCCTTCTTAAAATCGAACATGCCATACTAATAATAAAAAGCTAATCAAAAAAAAAAGATAGTAAAATTTTTTATTGCTGCTTTTTACATGTCGATGTTAAAAACACAAGTATTATTCACTTTTTGTGATTATTAGTAAAAATATTGATGTTTTTGTTTAACTAGTTTCTCTGAAACTTCTACCCTATATAATTTAAATTTTTCAAAGCACTGCATTGCATAATGCAAATTCAGATGTTCCTTGAACCAGCATAATATCAACTTATTTCTCTTGAAGTTATGGGCAGGCTGTAATATTCTTTCTCAGGCAAAATTTCAAGGAAAAATTAATGGTGGTTCCCTACCATAAATTGACATTAGATATTTGGACCCTGTATGAATCTAAATCGAAAGCACTAAAAAACATGTATTTTTGCCATCAGTAGCAAAATAGCTTGACAGCAAGGGGCTGCACATTATTTTAGACCTTGAAGATTGATCTATAATTTAAATCTTTTAAGGCCCTAACTGTGTTTTTCCATCACATAATCTTTGAATTATGATTTTACACAGGGCTCGAAAAATCGAAAATTTTTATGGTTCCCAGCCGGGAACCTACATGTTAAATGTAGGTTCCCAGATGAAAAACGTAGATTCCCAGAAAAATTTATGTATGAGCATTTTGACGAAATTTGCCATTTTTTCACGATTTTTGCCGTTTTTCTGCGATTATTTCCCGTATTTTGTCGATTTTTCACGATCTTTTAACAAAATCTGCCGTTTTATTGCAATTTTTTGACAAAATCTGCCGTTTTATCGTGATTTTTTCACAACATCTGCCATTTTATCGCGATGTTTTAATGAAACCTGCCGTTTTATAGCCATGTTTGAACGAAATATGTTGTTTTCAATATTTTTTTAATGACATTTGTCGCTTTTTCGCGATTTTCTGAAAATTTCCATTTTATTCACGATTTTTAAATTGAATATATATTTTAAATTAAATATAATTGAAAATTTTAATTATAATTGAATAAATAATTTGAAATTAAAAATATTTTTCAAGGAAATTTGCCGTTTTTCGCGATTTTTAAAGAAAATGTACCATTTTTTCGTGATTTTTTGATGAAATTTGAGTTTTTCCGCAATCTTTTGACGCAAATCAGGCTTTTCTCATAACATTTTGATGAAATTACGCATCACACGGCCTGCTTAAGACCTATTTTTTTTAGTCCCATCTCCGTTTTTTTTTTTTTTGCGTAAATTACGCGTTATAACGTGTCCGCATCATCGCTTTCGGATACGGCGATTTGTTAGGTTCCCGACCGGGAACTTGAATGAAAAAATATACGTTCCCAGAAATGATTTCTGGGTTCCCCGGGATCCCAGGAATGCTATTTTTCGAGCCCTGTTACACAAAATTCATATTAATGTTATACATATAAAAGGGTCCTATTTTTGTGAAATTGTGAATTTTTTTCTTATATTTGTGTCAGAATTTTGTGAATTTTAAATTATTGATGTCTTCAGGTTCTATTTTTCATATGTAAAAAGCTAAGTAATATGCTCTTTGGTGAGTTCAACTGCTTATTTACAGGCCAGATTTTATTACTAAATGATTAAATTTGTGAAAAGTTCAATTGAAGGTGAAAAAATTCTGTGAAAGGTACATTTAAGAGACAAATAATTTTGTGAAGGGTCCTGTTTTGTGATAAAAAAATTTTGTGAAGGGTCCTGTTTTAAGATAAATTATTTTGTGAAAGGTCCTTTAAAGGACCTAAAAATTTCCTAAACATATCCCTGGCTTTATTTTATGAATTATCAAACATATATGAAAAAATCTGCAAAATGATTAAAGGGTTAAAAAAAATTGCTAAATTTTACTTTGTCTAAACTTTGTCCAGCATTAATTTAAATGTATCTAAAATAGTTAACATGTATATATAAGTTAACCTTGAGATGGAAGTCTCATTGATGTGTATTATTTAATAGATCGGTACTACTCTGTTACCGCGTCGACCGATTTCGCCAAATTATTCATATTGACGTAATTTTTATTTTAAATAATAAAAAAACCAAATAATTAGTAGAATATTAATAAAAATACAAATAAAAAGCCAAAATAAAAATAACTTAATGACATTTTAAGCACGTGTATCATATTTAATGTCATTGAATTGACATTCAAGATCATCCATTATTGGCATTTAATCTTATAATTTGGTGATAGTATTTTGGTCGACGGGATAACAGAGTAGTACTAATAGATCTTATTATTATATTTTTGTAAATGCAAATTTTTTTTCTTTTACAGGTTACTATCATTTCTTGTGGTAGTAGATATTTAGAACCACAGATAAATTTTGTTTACTGCAGACTGAAAGAGAAAAAATCTGCTACTCGACTCTTGATCATTTCAAAATCTGCCCTGATTTCTTCACACAAATTAACACCAATTCAACGCAAGAACAAAACTAATAAAATGCAAATTTTAATGTGATAAAATAAAGTTACATGTTCAACTGTGATTGCTCATGGACTAATTTTTTTTTTAAATAAATAAATAAATTTTAAAATTTCATAAGTTCAATGATTATTTTATTCATATTTAGAAACAAACGAAAGAAAACAAAAGCAATTTTGCACAACTTACTTTAATTTAGGGACTAGTTTTTTCAGCTCAGCAGTTTTTGAGACAGTGCTTGAAACTGGGGTTGATTTCACATCAGAAGTGTTCAAAACTGGTGATGATCTAACATCTGAAGTGTTTGAAACCGGTGATGATCTAACATCTGAGGTGTTTGAAATCGGTGATGATCTAACATCTGAAGTGTTTAAAATTGGTGATGACCTGATATCTGAAGTGTCCGAAACAGGAGATGACCTTGCATCTAGAGAATTTGAAACAAAAGATGATGTCACTTCTGAGATGGTTGAAACTGTAGAATGATTGGGAATAGGTTCTTTTAAAAAATTAATAATTTCAGTAATTTTGCCTTTGGCATCTTTGTCATCAATCTTACATGCAGCAAGACTATTATCAATTAAGGCACTGTCTGTGTTTTCAATTAAAAAGTCTAAGATATTTTGTTCATCAACAGTCTCAGGGATAAAATCTAAACTTCCCGAAGAAGTACAGGAGGAAAAGAAGACAGGAGGTGGAGATCCAGTAATACTGTGTGCAGAAGATGAATCATAACCGCTTTCTGGGCTACTCACTGAACTAGCCCTAGCATCCTCAAAATAGTGTTCTTGACCTAATAAATTATTAAAAGACTCAACACCATTATATATTATAGTCTGACTATTATTATATACTGCACAATGATTAGGAACTGCACTTTCATTGTACTGAATTTGGCTTGATCCGCATAAGTGTTTTAAGCGTTCAGAATTAAACTGAGACCTATCATAGCTGTTTATGTCTTTTTTCCTACTTGCTCTCTTGCTTTTGGAGGATCTCACAGGACCTCGTTTCTTAAGGTGATCTACATCATCTACTTCTTCATTATCTGAATCAGACAAATCTAAATGATCAAAGAGATCATTTAAATTTTCTTCGGAGACTGATTCATCATTGCCATTAATATCCTTTTTTATTTCTGAGAAATCAGAAAGAATTTCGGCTTTTATTTCTGTATCATGTGTATCATCTTCAACATCCGATGTATTTTCAGTCTTGATTTCAATAGAGTTAGATAAGGCTAGTTCATTTATCTTGTTGTCTTTCAATAAAAAATCATTTTTAGCGTCAATTTTGTCATCATTTTTAGGACTTTCATCTGTTAACTTTATCTGATCAAATATGTCATTTGGTATACTATCTAAATTTAATTTATCTAACTCATAACTAAGTAAAAGATCTGCATCAATGTCTACATTTAATACATCATCAGCTTTTAAATCCATATTGGCAGAAAACCTGAAAATATATAAATGAAATGAAATATGAAATCGTGAAAAGGAAAAATATAGAATATAAAAGTTTTACATGAACTTTGATTAAAAATTTGTAGATTTAATAAAAATTGGATATAAATGAGAATTTCATTACATCAACATTGTTTATCAAGTTGGAATTATTTAAGACAACTATTCTTTTTCTTTTTTTTTTTTTTTTTTTTTTTTTTTTTAAATTTTGGTATATTACCAAGTTTGGCGATAACTTGGGGATATGTTTATACATTGACAAGCAAATATTATTTGTAAGTACTACAAACTGCAACGAAAACTATTTTTAAACACTTTTTAACAGATTCCTGTATATTTAATATCACATATGGAGTAACACCATGAGATCACATTTCAACTTTTATTATACTAGAATTGTGAAGTAATTTTAATTTAAGCAAAACTTTCCAAAATTATATATGAGTAGTTATTCACTTAATATTTTCATTTTCATGCTTACAAGGAGAGGACAAGAAGTTGGCGACAGAAAATCCGGCAACTCTCTGTGCAATGATAGACTATAGTTAGTAGATAAACATATCACAAAGATAAAGCACAATATGCAAGGGTGGGAGGAAGGCTAAAAAACAAGCCCCAAAGTCATTTAATTTTGATGCTTTAGTACATAATCTGACAAATTAACACAATTCTGAGCAGCCAAATGGTGCAATTAGCAATGCACCAAACTTCTAAATTTCCCTTTTGGAACTATGTGGGTTTGATGACGTATAGGGTTTTCTTTTACTGGGAATTAAGTCTTCTGAAATATATTATTCATTATCTGTAAATTTAGAAATTTCTATGCTAGACATGTTCTTTAATTAAATCATAACATTATGCTAAAAAACTATGCCTAATCTCTGCAAAACTTTAAAAACAAAATGCCATGCTCACTCGGTCCACAGCAGATGACTATTAAAACTTTAACACAAACAAAAGTAAGCATTCTAAACCCACCCTGTTTATTTTTAATAGTGTACATCTTTTGCTAAAAACCACATAATTAATAAATAAAAATGCCCACAAAAAGATTTTTTAAAACTGAAAACAGTTGTTCAAATTCCAAACATAAAATTACAAGATTTAAAGAATAAAATAAATAAAAAAAAGTCAAAATTTATCAAGCTTTTAAATTGTTAATTATTAGAAAAGATTAGGTTAAAATGCCATAATTTAATCTTATGCAGTATGCAGCACATTTTAATTGATTTTGCTGGGTAGAATAGAATTTTATCCATATAAAAAAACTATAAATAAATGTGAATAAAATAAAAGTTTTTCTGCTTGAAGAATTAAAATTTGCAATTTTTCTGTAAATAAATAAATGTATATTTGTGCTAATAGAAACATGTTTTTATTTATATTAAGCTTAAATTTAAATAATTATATGCATATACACTACATGGCCAAAGATGACCATCCACTTGCGATTTTAGACTTTTTGTTAAATATCTCAAAAAATGTATGAAGGATTATCCTGAAACTTTAAGTGTGTAAACATAATAGTACAGGTCATACATTTCCGTGAAGCTTTTTTCCCCGAAACCCTATAGAAGACCGTCAACAAATTGAAAAAAAAAAAAAAAAAAAAAAAAAAACCGAATATCTTTTGGATAACCCTGTCAAAACTAATGTAGCAAAAGAGTTCAAACTGTGGATTATGATTAAGTGGCTTATTGCAATAAATTATGTTCATTTTTATGCATATATAGCATGTATACTCGTACAGAAATTAAGGTTTTTATAAAAACAGTCCCAATTTTTCCCAAGTTTTTTGCTTATAATTTTCAGAGTTCTTAATATAAAATAATGTTCTTTTCTGAAAATATGACAAACAACATTGCACACAATACCCTGTAATCAAAATTTAAAAATAATGAAAATTGTTTGAATAATGAGCAGGTTTACTAAATAATTTTTCATTGTGCATGTGTGAAGACAATCAAAAGTTCATTTGCATATTATGTTAGCTAAATATATAGAGCAACTTTTGTGAAAATCTCAAAAACATAGCTTGAAAATAGTGAAAGTGTTTGTCAATAGAATAAGCTTAAAATCCGTTATTCCAAAAATGAAGCAAAAAGATGAGGGGTTGTATCCATTGATTAGTGTCAATATAGAATACACAATATGGCACGTACACTACATTTGGATACAATCCTTCATATTTTTGTCTCATTTTTGGAATAATAGATTTTAAGTTTATTCTATCGACGAACACTTTCAGAATTTTCAAGCTATGTTTTTGAGACTTTCACAAAAGTTGCTCTATACATTTAGCTAACATAATATGCAAATAAAATTTTGATAGCCTTCATGCATGCGCAATGAAAAATTATTTAGTATACTTGCTCATTTTTCATACAATTTTTATTATTTTTTAATTCTGATTACAGGGTATTTTGTACATTGTTGTTTGTTATATTTTCAGAAAGAAACATTATTTTATATTAAGAACTCTTAAAATTATAAGCAAAAAACTCGGAAAAAATTGGGACTGTTTTTATAAAAATCTTAATTTCTCTACGAGTATGCATGCTATCTGCATAAAAATGAACATAGTTTATCACAATAAGCCACTTAATCATAATCTACAGTTTGAACTCTTTTGCTACATTAGTTTTGACAGGGTTTTCCAAAAGATATTCGTTCTTTTTCAATTTGTTGATGGTCCTCTATGGAGTTTTGGGAAAAAAGTTTCACGGAAATGTATGACCTGTACTATTATATTTACAGACTTAATGTTTTAGGATAATCTTGCATGTATTTTTTGAGATATTTAACAAAATGTCTAAAATTGCAAGTGGACAGTCATCTTTGGCCATGTAGTGTATATATATATTTTATTATAGTTCAAATATAATTAGTAGGTCATCATTTTGTCTGTGGGAAAAAAAAAAAAAGTCTTTCAAGTTTTTCCATCCTCATAAAATTCTGTAATGTATCTGATTATGTATTAAATCTCAAAATTGGATGACTGTGGGGTTTGTTTCCTAAGACTCTGCACATATTGCACTTTATCCTTGTGATATTTTTTCTACTAACTATTGGGTCATTCCAAAAGTCATGTTTGTTTGGGAAAGTCAATTTGTACTGAAAAATTAAGCATATTAATTACTAAATAATATATAATAACTAGATAATTTTTTGATATGAATTAATTTTGTTTAATGGACATGACTTTTTGAACAACCCAATAAGTATATTCTATCTTTGATCAAAGGGTCATAGGAATCTGTGTTCCCTGCCACATGTATTCTCCTTGTTAGTATATTAAATACAGTAGTCTCCCTCTAATCCCACAGCTTGAGGCCAGAGGTTGCGCAGATTTTAGAATTTTGCAGATTTCTGATCATTGCTTTGTTTACATCTTTTTAACAGTAAAATGAATGTAATTAATAATGAAATTGCAACTATAAGGAATGCTTACAACATAATAAAAAGTTAAACTAAATAATAATTGAGATAATAAAAATTTACATGATTTTTAAAATGGTTAAAATATTAACTAGTTGGATGTGCCAATCCCAAAACTTTCTTCTATCTCATACATGCGTTTTAATATTAAAAAAAAAGTTACTCATTTTAATGCTTTAATAATTTTAATTTAATACCCTACCAACTTTGATTTTCATCTTAAATTTCTACTTCAATCAATTAATCGGAGTAAAAATGAATTTCTGTGTCTGCACGAGCCGATAGACAATAGAATGATAGGCAGATTTTTTTTTTTTTTTTTCAAATTCAGGGAGGACCTACTTTCCTCACCAAAAAATAATCATATACAAAATGTTTAGTTCAGTTGTAGAACTAACTTCACACACAATATTGAAAATGGCATAAAATTCGGTATTGCAGCACCCCCTTCTGGCAGATTTTTTTCAGATTCAGAGCAATCCAACTAGCCATAGCCATACACTTACACAAAAAATTTCTTTCAATTCGATGCATAACTTCATGTACTTTTGGTCGGTGCAATATTGAAAATGGCACAAAAATCGCCATTGCAGCGCCTCCTTCTGACAGATTTTTTTCAAATTCAGGGAGGACCAACTAGCCATAGTCATACAGATACACAAAAAAATTGGTTCAATTCAATACATAACTTCATATACTTTTGGTCGGTACAATATTGAAAACGGCACATAAATCGCGATTGCAGCGCCCCCTTTCGGCAGATTATTTTCAAATTCAGGGAGGACTAACTAGCCATAGTCAAACACATACACAAAAAATTTGGTTCAATTCGATGCATAACTTCATATACTTTTGGTCGGTACAATATTGATAATGGCACATAAATCGCGATTGCAGAGCCCCCTTCCGGCAGATATTTTTCAAATTCAGGGAGGATCAACTAGCCATAGTCATACACATACACAAAAAATTTGGTTCAATTCGATGCATAACTCCATATACTTTTGGTCGGTACAATATTGAAAATGGCACAAAAATCGCGATTGCAGCGCCCTCTTCCGGCGGAATATTTCAAAACTGAAGGAAGACCTGCTTGCCACAGCCAAAAACACTCACAAAAAATTTGGTTCAATTCTATGCATAACTTCATACACTTTTTGATGGTAGAATGGCGCCATACAGACAGACAGACATTTTGTAAAAACATGTTTTTTGAAATCTCTGACCCCTAAAATGTGTAAATCCTTCAAAAACTGGAAGTCGAAAAAATTTCGATTACAATACTTTCTTCTATTGAAGATAAAAGAAAGTAAAAATAAAGGTTGAGTTAATAATCATAATGTATGATTAAAAATTCAGTATAAAGATTAAATGAATTTTTCCTAAATTATTCATTGAAATTTGCCTCATAAAGGTACAATTATTATGCATATCAAAATCATAACAAAAGTTTTATTTCAGGTTTAGCCAGACTTAATAATAAAAAAAAGTTTGATATTCACAAATATATTGCAAGAAGATTGTAATTACCAGTGATATCAGTAATATCTCGATTTTTTTTCAGAAATAAATTTATTCTTTCTTCATGAAAAATCATGAATTCAGTAATATTAACAAATATTACAAATAAAAATATGTATGGAGTTGATATAAATTTTGCTTTAATTTTGATACTGTATCAATAAAAGAAAAATTTAGAATTTACACGAATAAAATAAATATTAGTTAATTATTCAAATGAAGATTAAACTATGCTATATGACTTACACCAAAATAAACTTAAGACTATTTGAAGTTTTTCAAAATATCAGGCAAAATCCCAAATATGCAGTATTTAACTAAAACTTCATGCATAACTTCTTCTTGAGACATCTGAAAAAAAATTTTTAATATACATTTGAGTTAAAAAGCATTTTCAGATAAAAATTCCAAAATAAATACAAAACATAAACAAAAGTAGGGGGGAAAAAAAAAAGAAAGAAAGAAAGAAAGAAAATGAAAGAAGCAATGTTAGCCAGGGATATGCAGTCAAGGATTTTTCTCGATTTTCCCAAATTTCATTTTCTGGATATGGTGAGTTTTGAAACACATGTTTTCATTTGATCATCTTGGTTCCTGAAATTCACACCAGCAGGGATGAAAGTGCACTAAAGCCATTTTGAAACAGCTTTGGAGCAGCAAAAATCTGATTTTAGAGCAGTAAAATCCATTTTTGGAGCAGCAAAAGTTTAATTTTGTAGCAGTAAAATCAGATTTCTTGCAATCTTTCAACGAAATTTGCATTTTTTTGCAATCTTTTAGCAATGTCTTATTCGTATTACACAATACTAGCATACTTTTGAAAAAATTAATTATTTTTTTTTAAATTTGTCAATGAAAATCATGTGTTTCTTGCAATCATTTGATAAAATTCACCGATTTGTCTCAGATGTCACAGACGTGCTATAGCATCAATAATGCAAGAAATCAGACATGGGATGTCAAAAAAATGAACTCTTACGTATCCTGTGGGACGCGTAATTTCATCAAAATATAATGGAAAAAGTCTTAATTCGAAAGGATCGCAGGAAGACATGCAAATTTCATTCAACAACTGTGAAAAAATGACTTATTTCTTCAAAACAAAGTGAAAAAAATGTCAAATTTTGTCAAAAAATTCATAAAAAAATTTATTTAAAAAATCACAAAAGACCAACAACATTCGTCAAAAAATTCACAACAGAAAGATAAATTAATTTCATCAAAAAGTTAATGAAAAAATCAAAAATTTTGTCAAAAAATCAAGATAAAACAACAAATTTCGAAAAAAAAAAAAAAAAAAAGAAAGAAAAAGCCAAAACAGCACATTTCGTTAAAGAATCCCGAAAAACAACAAATTTCATCAAAAGATCGCTGAAAAAAAATTGAATTTTGTTAAAAGATTGCAGAAAGAAATGCAAATTTCATCAAAGGATTGAGAAAACACAGCGAATTTGTCAAAAGATCTTGAAAAACAGCAGATTTTTTCAAAAAATCACGATAAACGACAAATTTTGTCAAAAAATCGTGATAAAATGCCAAATTTCATTTTCAAGAAAATCGCAATTAAATGGCAAATTTTGCCAAAAAATTTCGAAAATTGACAGATTCAGTCAAAAGTTTCCTAAAAAAAACCTACAAATTTCCAAAAAAATCGTAAAAAAAGAGCCAGTAATTTTCGTTAAAAGTTTGCGAAAAAATGACACATTTCCTCAAAAGATCTTAAAAATAGTAAATTTCTTCAAAAGATACTAAAAAAAAAAAAACCACTTATTTCGCTAATGAGTAGTTATTACCAGGAGTGGATTTTTCTGTTCGAAAAACTAGTTTTCCTGCTCCGAAATTTTTTTTTTTTTTTGCTGCTCTAAAATCAGTTCTTGACTACTCCAAATCTTTAATGTGACTCCTGAAATAACCTATCCTTCTATAGTAAAAAAAAACTAGCCTTAAAATGAATGACTCCTGAATGATGCTGATGTGTAAGATTTCCGGAAATAACGAATCCGGTTGTACCACTCCTTCCATGAGTCGAACGGCTCCGTCTATGCAACCATGACTATGATTCCAACCGGAATTGCAAAGCAATACCGAACGGAATCGCGAAGTGATTATGCGGGGGCAAGCGTAGCGAGCAGGGTTGCGGAGACCACCTGTAGTTTAAAACATCTGTAACTGCTCATTCCAATTATGCATGTTTGGGGCGCCGCACCCCATTTTGCCTCCCCCCAAAGGGGAACTTTTTTAATTTTTATCCACAGCACTCATGTTGCATATCTTTAGAAAGGTCTGAAACTGCCTTTTCCTATTATGGATGTCTTGTGTGTCCCCCTCCGCTCTGCCTCCCAGGGTGGGCACATTTTTAATTTCTTTACAACACCAGTCGACTGACACATCATTTTAAAGGTGTGCAACTGCTTATCCATATTATGGATGTCTTGTGTGTCAAACCCCCCCTCTGCCCCCCAGGGGGGCATATTTTTAATTTCTATACAACACCAGTCGTGTGACACATCATTTGAAAGTTCTGCAACTGCTTATTCATATTATGTATACCTTGTGTGTCACCCCCCCACTCTGCTCCCCAGGGGGGCACATATTTAGTTTCTTTAGAACACCAGTCGTGTGACACATCATTTGAGGGGTCTGCAACTGCTTATTCATATTATGGATGTCTTGTGTGTCACTCCCCACTCTGCCCCACGGGGGAAGCACATTTTTAATTTTTTTACAACACCAATCGTGTGACACATCATTTGAAAGGTCTGCAACTGCTTATTCATATTATGGATGTCTTGTGTCCCCCTCCTCTGCCCCTCAAGGGGGCACATTTCTAACTTCTTCACAGCACCAGTCATGTGACATATCATTTGAAAGGTCTGCAACTGCTTATTCATATTATGGATGTCTTGTGTGTCAATCCCCCACTCTGCCTCCCAGGGGGTGGCAGATTTTTAATTTCTTTACAACACCAGTCGTGTGACACATCATTTGAGAGGTCTGCAACTGCTTATTTATATTATGGATGTCTTGTGTCCCCCTCCTCTGCCCCCCAAGGGGGCACATTTTTAACTTTTTTACAGCACCAGTCATGTGACATATCATTTGAAAGGTCTGCAACTGCTTATTCATATTATGGATATCTTGAGTGTCAATCCCCCACTCTGCCTCCCAGGGGGCAGCAGATTTTTAATTTCTTTACAAGACCAGTCGTGTGACACGTCATTTGAAAGGTCTGCAACTGCATTTTCATATTATGGATGTGTTGTGTGTCACCCCTCACTCTGCCCCCCCAAGGGGGACACATTTTAAATTTCTTTACAACACAAGTTGTGTGACATCATTTGAAAGGTCTCCAACTGCTTATTCATATTATGGATGTCTTGTGTGTCAACCCCCCACTCTGCCCCCCAGGTGACGGCACATTTTCAATTTCTTTACAACACCAGTCTTGTGACACATCATTTGAAATGTCTGCAATTGCTTATTCATATTATGGATGTCTTGTGTGTCACGCCCACATTGTGCTTCCCACAAGGGGGGGCATATTTTTAATTTCTTTACAACACAAGTTGTGTGACACTGACACATCATTTGAAAGGTCTGCAACTGCTTATTCATATTATGGATGTCTTGTGTGTCAACCCCCCACTCTGCCCCCCAGTGGGCGGTACATTTTTAATTTCTTTACAACACCAGTCGTGTGACACATCATTTGAAAGGTCTGCAACCGCTTATTCATACCATGGGGTATTGATGAGTGCAGCAAGCAGGGGTAGCCTACAACTTGGAATCGCAAAGCAATTCCAGACGGGATCGTGAAGAGATTACGCGGGGGGTTGGCGAGCGTAGCGAGCAGGGGGGCAGAGCCCCCCCTAGTTTCATAAATAAAAAGTACCCACTTACTCAATGAAAATATTCTTTTTTTTCAACAAAAATATCTTTGTCAGTAAATCCGTCCTGCCTGTTTTTAAAAGAAATGTGAAAAATAGTGATACTTGTTATCGTCTAAACGCAAGTAAGCATTAGTTTCTAATTAATTTGTATTTTATTTTGCACATTTATTTTTTTAAAAGTAAAGAAAATTTCTTTTAAGAGTTTTAAGAAAATAATATTGGTTTGATTATTCATTAATTATTCTTAAATCAATAATTCATGCTTTTTATTTTTATTTTTCAAATGTGCAAGTTCAATTGGTACTACTTGGTTATCCCATTGACCAATAATATATCGCCAAACTATAAGATTAAATGCAATAATGGATGATCATGAATGTCACATTCAATAACATTAAATACGATAAACGTGTTTAAAACATCATTAAATATTTTTTTTCGACTTTTTATTTGTATTTTAATTAATATTCTACTATTTATTTGTTTTTTAATTATTTAAAATAAAAATTACGTCAATATGTGTAATTTGGCTATTAGTTTAGCAATTTGTACAATTTGGCAAATTTGATGAACTGAATAACTAAGTAGCACCATTAAATTTTTGCATCTAAAATATGACTTATTATTATGACTCGTTTTTGTAAAAAAAGGACCCAGAATTTTAGAAGTTCCAGGTCCCAGGATTTTAATTGCTATTAAAAATTCATTCTGGTATACAATTATATAATGAATTATTATTATGATTATTAGTATTAATGAATTTTATTTGATACAAAAAGGTGGTAATCATCTTCATTACGAAAAACTTTCAGTTAACCATATCTGTACAAAAATTAAAATTCTCTATTAAACACAACGATAAATAGAAACATGCTTTATCTATTGACATAATACAAATTATTTTTTAAAAATTAAAATACTTCTTTTTCCTTATATAGGACACAGAAGAGGACTATAATTTGTCTTGCAGAAAAACTGAAGTTTGGATAAAAACGGATTTTTGAAAAAAAACAAAATTCATAGTTACATAAAGGTAGATAACTTAGTACACAATCATTATTAAATAACAATAATAATAAAAATATAAATCCAAAAATTCAGTAACAAAGCGGCAGGTATAATGCAATAAAGTAGTGATACAGAAATAGAAAAAAAAAAGTTTGTTTAAAAGATCTTCATAAAATATATTTAAGAATATATAAAATACTTAATCAAAATATTTTAGTAAATTATAAAAAAGTAATATTTATTTTCTGGAAACACGTAATATGGGAAAATGACAACTGAAACATCAACGTTTGAAGAAATGATAACGAAAAAAAATTGATATATTAATGCTTAAAAAATAAACGGAAATATTGGGAAATAACCGAAATAAATGTTATGATGCAACAACAAAAGTCATGGTAAAGAAAACAATCTTCCATAAGCAATAATTTTTTTATCATTTCTACCTTATACTTCAAATTTCAAAATATATATTTTTTTAATTAAAAATTTGTTTTTTTAATTGGAAGTTAATCTAAAATGAGTTAAATGTAAAAAACAGTGATATGTTAAATAATTCAACCAAAATATTATCAGAATTAAATTACTTTATAACTTTGAAAAGCCATTTACCTGGAGGCATTATCAAAATGATCAAACTCGATTTCTCTCTGACGAAGTAATTGACGACAAAAAGAAAAAGTAAATAAAAAAGGTAAACTTTGAAGTAAAAGTTAAAGTACATAGCAAATAAGAATCGAAAATATTCGCTTTCAAAGGGCGTGTTCAGCACAACTGACCGGTCACTTACCGATTGTAGATAAGTACGAAATGAAATTTTGCGCTGAACACGCCCAAAGTTGCGATCAAAAAAGCAGAAAAATACAAACTTCTGATGGTTCGTTACATTTATTATTTTTGTGAAAATGTTAAAATCTACATCATTGATTAAATGGATTTTTTACATTTTTTTTAGTAAACACATTGTAGGCGATCAGAGTATGCAACCGGATTCAGGTATCGTCTCTTAAAGCTACATTTTGATTGGTTGTTGACGACGGTTGGTACATGTCACATGCTTCAAATGGCGCCCAAACTTACCATTTATAAACATAATGATTTACGCTTCATTTTCAAAAATAATGCAAGAATAAGAAAAATCAAGATTAAACAGAAAGACAAAACGTGCTTTAAACGGCAAAGGGAGAGTTATGACGTTCTGTGTGGGCTCCAGATATGTACCAGATTAGAGTATCAGTCGTTACGCGAAGATTATTTTTCACATCTGCTTGATGAAATCCGCAAATACTTTCCGTAGTCTGCGCTTATTGTGTTGAAACCTTCAAAATCGTGTCCTAAAGATCTAAAAATCTTGTGTTTAGATCAAAAGCTGGGTTCGTTGGTTAGATCTTGGATCAACCAATAAATAAAAACCTTTTCTTTATGAGATTTTCAGCAGTTTTTTCGTGTTTTTCAGGTAATCGTTTGACATTCATAAAAATAGTCCTGGCTGCGACAGCACAAAAACCGGTGTTATCGAGCATAAGAAAAAAACCCTTTATTTTATGGAAGAGTAATAATTAATAATAGGGGAATCTAATGATCCATGTCTGTCGAAAGAGAAGTGGTGAAGCCAAAAATTGATACCACTAGTGGTTTATTCGTAGGTTTAACATTGTGTTTGCCGTACAAAGGTATGAAACACGGAAAACTGAATGGTAAACCTACGAGTGAGCCACTAGTGATATTAATTTTTGGTTTAAGTGCACCATTTCACTTCCGGCAGACATGGATCATTAGATTCCCCTATTATTACTTTTCCATAAAATAAAGATTTTTTTCTTGCGTTCGATAACATAGGTTATTGTGCTGTCGGCTTTTGAACTAAAAGAACCGGTTCCTGTTCTTTGCGATTTTTGAATTTTTCGCGTTTCGAGGCAATTTATTTATGTTAAATACTGAAAGGGGAAAAAATTCTCCGGTAATCTTTTTCATCTGGAAAATATACAAGATTTCTTTTTAAAAAAATCGGGTCAACACGAATCCAAGCCGACCCCCAAAGACAAACAGGCAACGTCCGTCCGACAGATTCGACCTAAGGCCATTGGCTTTGTAGATTTCTGAATTGTACGGATTTTAAATATAGTCTGTAACGAAAAGCAGAAAAATGAAAACTTTCTTATCACTATGGTGTACAACAATTTGTAAATTTCGTAACCAATCGATAATGTTCGCGTGCTCATTTCATCATAACAGATTAAATATCACGATCTCCCCCCACCTCCCCATCATTTGATGAAATTCACGATTTTTTTTCGCAATCATTTCACGATTCTTTGCCATGATCGTTTGATGAAACTCGCGTTTCTTTTCAGGGGCAGGGGCTCTTTGATCATTATATCCGCGTTATCTCCTCCCGCAATCCTTTGATGAAATTAGGATTTTGTAGCGACCGATTGATAAAACTGATTTATTTTCCGTGACCATTTGTCGAAATTAGATTTTTTGCGCGACGATTGACGAAAGTCAGAGATACATTCTTCGGGGGCCGATTGACAAAATCTGTTTTTTGATTCTGCGATATTTTCCCTCAATCGTTTAATTATAAAAATGCGATTTTTTGCGCAATCATTTGAAAATTTTGCGGTTTTTTTACGAAATTTTTTGCGGAAATTTGCGTTTATTCTTGAACTTTGCGATTTATTAAAAAGGTTGTTTCGGAGATTTCGGACGAAATTCACGATATTTTTTTGACAATTGTTTGAACAAATTGTTTATATCGCGACCGATTAACGAACTAATTTTACAAAATTCCTCAAAAGGGAAAAAAAAATTAAGAGATGTAAAATACCACAGCATTTTTTTTATTATGCGAGATTTTTCTATTTTGTGCACATTCCCGAAAGATCTTTCAAACTCTGTCGCTCAAAGAAAACGTTGTCCCACCCCAAAAATTCTTGAAATGGCACCCCTGCTTCTGAGGAAAGAAACGTAAATATTTGCAAAAACACCATTCACTCTGGTGTAATCTAATATTGGGTCTATCTTGGGTAATTAAGAGGGTTTTATGTTAAGCAGCTTATTTTAAAACCCAGATTTTTTTTTTTTTTTTTTTTTTAATGTCGGAAGTTTTTGAACAGAATTACCCCTGGATTGACAAAATTTGCAATGTTTCAATTAACTTAGTAACATGAAAATTGTTTTTCTTTCATTTCTACAGTATTTATTATAAGTTTTGTATTAACTTTGAAAATCTGAAATGTGTAAAAACATGCACTTCATTGATTGAAAAATAAAATAAACCTCCATGATATATCAAAGCATATCTTTACCTTGAAATTGAGAAATGTGTTATTTTTTTATTCCAGTTTCACATTTTGAATTTATGCATATAAGTTATATAAAGTGAAGAAAAATTAATAAAATATTTAAATTCTGTTATGAATTACATTTTGCTCCATAATAATACTAAAAACATGCTGTAATTATCCAACACTTTATTTCAACATGGATAAAATGTTCAAAAAATTTAATTTAGATTCTAACTATTTCTTTCTTTAAAAAATTTAGTTTTATTATGGCAGATTATAATTACTTGCAAGCTCTGACTATTGCTTTTTTCAAAGTTTAAGTAACCAAAATAAGGTAGAAAAAATTATTTTTACTGTAGATTTCTTCCATTTTCTTTTTATGACTAATTTATTTAAGAATACCATTAAAACATTTTATTTGCATAATTTAACTAAATAAATAAATAAAAACTTCAGTACAACGAGGTGGAACACGTCGAAATTCGACGAAAGAAAATATTTAAGAAAGAACTGTTTCATTGATTTATAATAAATTTACAAAATTCGTTAAAGTAAAAAATACATCTTATATTGGTCAGTGTAACTCTCAAATAAATATTATTTTAAGCTAAAATTAACAAAATATATATATACTATAAAACTCATTCCAAATTAATAAACGAAATAAAACCAAAATTCACCGGATTTTATAACAGACGATATTTTTCAAATAGTATAAGCATTTTATTATTATTATTATTATTATTATTACTACCTACCGACAAAATAACGTTTATATATTTACATTTTTTAGAAAATTAGAATACATTTTTTTTTATTGCTAGATGTTAAATTGATTTTTAGGAAATTTTTACAATTTTTATTTGCGTGTGTTGTATTTATTGTTGTTTATTTATTATTATTTATTTATTTTTTAAGAATGCAATTTGTAAGGATTTGTTTATATCTAATAATTACTGTTTTAATTACTTGAAATATTTTAAAAATAAATTGTTACATAAAAAATCATTGTTGAGTGTTAAATTTTATTTATTTATAAAGCATCAAAATAATAATAATAATAAAAGAATAAAAATCATATAACTTTCCCTTGTAGTAAAATGTATCATTATTAAAAAAAAAAAAATAAAACAAATACTTTGCCGAGCATTGGGATCGAACCCTAGTCCTCTACAAAAGCTTAGAGATATAAATCTGTGCCTTAAACCACTATCTAACTGGAAGGGATAATAAGTTCAACTTCACGCATGTGCAAAGACCAATTTGAGTTGCTCTTAAAGAAGTAGCCTACTGCTTTAATATATATGATGGGATTACATACTCCCTCCTCCCTTTTTCTCTCTTAATATATATACAGTAAACTCTCGCTACAACGATATCCGATACAACAATAACTCTCTGTACTACAATAATATTTCTTGGTCCCGGTGAACTTACATATAAACTAATGTTAACCTTCCCTCAATATTACGATATTCTCTAGAACAATAAACCTCTGTAAAACGATTTTTCTTTTAAAATTTCAATGTTATTTTCTACCTTTATAACGATATTTTGGTTTTTGAGTACTGAGAAAATAAACTCTGTCATTCATCATCTTTGTCATTTTTTCGGTCTATTTTGTTAACAGAAGACTCACTATTGATTCTCAACGTATCTCTATAATGAAAGATGCCAAATCGTTTGGTTTGTCATTTTCTCGTTGCTATAGGAAGAGGAAAAGTGAGGTATTTATAAGTGACATTCTAAAAAAAAAAAGAATTTGAAGCTTTTAGAAGGGATGAAAGATTGAGTCTTTAGTAATTTTGAGTTCTAAACGAAAAAATTGATTTTTGATTTTCTTTATTTCATCAGTGTATGATCGCTTAAGATGGCAGAGCGAAAACAACTATCCTTTATCAACAATATTGATGAGAGAATGGAATAGGTTGATGCAGTTAAAAAATACGAATTATCGAAATCTACTATTGCAAAGTTCCCAAAGAAGAGGAAACATATCGAAGACATAAGTTCAAATACAATTAACGCACAGAGAAAACAACTGAAGGTTGTGACAAATGAAAACATTGATGATGCTGTTTTAAAATGGTACCAAGAGGTGAAGGTACCAAATGTTCCAATAAAAGGACTTTGTCATGTGTACAAGCACGTAAATTTGCAGTAACACTAAGGAACGAAATTTTTAAAAGTAGTAACAGTTGGCTAATCCATTTAGGGATCGTTACGAAATAATTTTCCAGGAAATTCACGGACAGAAAAAGTCTGCCTGATTAATGACGCATTTGAATAGCGGCAAAACAAGATGAACAAATCTTATAAAAAGCATGTTCCAGAAGAAGTTTCTAACGCACATGAACCTGAGCTGTTTTTCCAACTCCTACCCGATTGGACACAGGTGTTCAAAAGTGAAAAGTGTTCTGGAGGGAAGAAATTGAAACAGAAATTTATTGTTCTTCTGTGCCCAAAAATCACAGGCACACATAGCATACAAGGTGCTTCAAGAACCTGAAAAGTCTTTCCGTGAAGCCAATAAAAAGTCTTGGATAAATTTTATTTTTTTTTATTTCGTTGGCTACAAAAATTACAGAAAGAAATGAAGAAGAGAAAGAAAAAAATCGTTTTGTTGGTAGATAACTGTTGCACTAATGTCTCATTTACAAAATTGCAAAATGTAGACCTTATTTTTTTCTCTGCCAACTGTACTTCAATTTTGCAGACTTGATATATGGGTACAATTAAGTGTTTTAAGGGGTATTACAGAAAACGGTTGGCAGAGTAGATACTTATACATTTTGAAAATAAAATAGAAGACCTTTTTTAAAGCTGTAAATGTGAAGAAAGCATGTGACAATATTTCTGGAATTGGTGGAAAGTAACAGAGAAAAACAGTCGTCATTGTTGGGAAAAGGTCGGTTTTTGTCATGAAGATAAAAAATCTGATTGTGATGAAAAATTCATTGAATGAGTTCTTTCATATGATCAAGAATGTGTTTTGAACATCTAAAAATCTTTATACTAAATTACTAAAAGAAGTGGCAAAAAATCTGGAATTAGCGGGGAAGACTATTAAACAGCAGGTGATGACCTTATGGTTTTCACAGAATATGCTGATGAAGACATTCTCTCTTTGAAACTACTGACGAGAAAGGAAACAACAGGATGGCGATAGGAAAGGATAGTGATGATAATAATACGGGTCCATCAAAATCCGTACTGTCATCCCAGGAAGCTCTTCAATCTGCGAAGTCTTTACAGACATTTTTTAAGCCTTTAGTCGACAAATGAAGATAATTTTCGTGTGTTCTCAATGCATGCCTTTTTCGTTGACTTAATTGTTAAAAGATGAATAAACACATCAAAATATTGGATTATTTAAAAAAAAAAAAATATTTTTCAGATTGGTGAATATTTTTTTGCTTATTTTCTAAATTTATTTAAATTTATTTTGCATTATTTAACTATTACTATTAAAATTATGCTAACTATTTTTTTCTAAATAGAAATATTTAAGTAGTATATAACTTAAAGTAAAAAGAAATCCTAATTAAATGCCCAAAATATGTAGGACCTCAGTATAGCAATAACCCCTCTACAACAATATATTTATTTGGTCCCTAAAATATTGTTGTAACGAGGTTTTACTGTATATATATACACAGTAGACTCTCAAATCCACACAGCTTGGGACTAGAGGTTGTGTGGATTTTACTGGTCATTGCTTTGTTTATATATTTTAAACAGTAATCTGAATATAATTACTAATGCAGTTTAAACTATAATGAATGCTTACAATATAATAAAATATTAAATTAAGCAATAAACTTAAATAATAAAAATTTAGATAATTTTTAAAATGATTAAAATATTAAAAGCAAAGGTCAAGTTAATAATCAATAATGTATGATATTATATATTTCATTATAAAGATGAAATGATACCAGCAATATCTTGAATTTTTTCAGAAATAAATTTATTCTTTCTTCATAAAATATATATATATATATATATATGAATTCAGTAATATTAACAAACATTACAAATTAAAATATGTATGGAATTGATATAAAACTAAAAACTTCAACTTTTGTCCCTATATCCGAATTGAATGCTTCATTGTTTACATCCATAAATTATGTGCAGATTTCAGAGAGTTGCGGCTTTTAGGGCTGCAGATTTGAGGAAGTCTACTGTATATTATATTTACTTGCATAAATTACACATACCCTTAATTAAAAGAAAAAAAATCAGTAATTAAATGAAAATAAAAGAAAATATGCATAACTTTTGCATCAAAATTATGGGAGCTTAAACTATTGAAATGAGATTCACATACCCAATTTTTTAATAACATTATGCAATCAAGCGATGTGGTTTATTAGAGCTTCATATTGAAAATTAATGAATTTAAGTATAGGTTGTTCAGAAGTAACAAAATGGAAGTACCATAGAGTCCCATTATTTCAAAAATCCTCCTATTCGGAACAGCACTCGGCAAAAATACTGATTTTTTAAACTGAAAAACAGAAAAATTAAAAAGATGTTCATGAAAAAAAAAAAAAAAAGCATTTATTGTTATATAAAGAAGTTAAATAGAGATGTACATAGAGCCTAAACTTGATAAAAACACCCAAAACCAAACTGGAATAAAAGCTGTTTACTTACAGTACATGTCGGCTCTATTTATACAATTCTGTAAAAAACATTTTTAATCACGTTTAAACACAAAGAAAAACTAATTTACACACACTTAAAAAATAAAGTCAGAGATTTTTTTTTTCTGATGAAGAGCACTGAATTGACTAAGTAATACAGATGTAAATTTTTCAAAAAAATATAAGTGGTGGAAAAAACTGTTTTTTTACCCGTTTTTTCTGGAAAAAAATGGAAAAGTTGGAAAAATTGATTTTTCATGATTGTTTTTCCCAAATAAATTATATTTTCTAAGAGAATATTAAATAATAAACATTTTTTTCCATTTATTTGTATTAGAAGAAAATTATTTTCACTTCATATTACAAACTAAAAAGAAAGAATCAAAGTCTGCTTATTATTAACAAAAGCAGTTACATACAGAGTTAAACTTCTACTGTGCTTAAGAAAACTACTAAAATTTAAAGTTTAATCAAGAAGGAAAGTATAATTTAGAACGTATTTACTTGTAATAAAATATGGATTTTTTTTTCATTGCAGTTGTTTTCTAATGCTAACTGTCCATGTTTTGCAACATTACTGTATATTATGGAGGTAAAGTGGAGGTCAATTTTAGATTAAACACCTTGAAAAAACATTGAGTTAATCAGCTGTAACAAAATCTTGAAAAATGTAGCATATTAGTGCCACCTATAGGGCAATTTACACCAAAAACTGAACAACATTAATATATATCAGGAACTGGCTGAATCTGTAGTTTTATAAAAAATCGTCTTTTAGTTCTTGAGATAGAACTATTGTGGAAATCATGAATAATGCAGCATAGCAGTGCCATCGGTTGAGCGATATACACCAATAACTAAACATCGAGTTTATGTCAAAGAGTAAATGAATCTAAAGTTTTGAGAAATTAAGTGCATCAGTTCTTGAGATAGAATGCCCATAAAATTTTTATCACATTCAGATTGACAGAGTGACAGATATTTTCCAAAAAACACTAAATCGTGTTCAGGACCTTCTAAAACTTTTAAATACACCAAAAAATGGAACTCAAATTTTTCACGAATTCAATATATACTTCTTGTAAAGATAGAAGAAAGTAATAAAAGTATGCTTCAAATTTTTTATTTTACCATTCCCATTAATTGGCATATTATTGAAATATTTTTGCAGATGAATTAATTTTTAAAAAGAGAAGTTGCATTTAATTATATATCTAGATTTTTTTTCATGTAATCCTGTTTTTGTGAAATTGTGAACTTCTTGTATGTACTTATACAAAATATAATCAGAATTTATTATTTAGAAATTATTACTATATTTAGGTTCTTATTTAGACATTTTTAACAAGGTTACTCATACATATATACAACTTGATAAGATTCAGCTGCTATATGACATGAGATTTTTTTTCTTTAATCACTGCACTTGTAAAAGATTCAATTTTGAGATTAAACTTTTTTCTGAAACATCTATTTTTCAAGAGAAATTTTGCGAAGGGTCTTGTGTTTCATACTAGTAGAAAAAAATGTGAAGGATCCTTTCAAGTCTTCTCAAACAGATTTCTGCTGAGAGATCAAATTACCCACATTAAAGTTTTCATGTGGAACACTCAACATAAAAATAAATAAAATTAAAAGTATGACAATGTAGCTATTACAAAATTTTCAATATATTATTTTACAAATGAAATTTCAATTATTCCAGTTTGGAAAAAATGAAAAATAAACCTTCGGAAAAAAACTGAAAAAAAAGTTTTTTTCCCCATTTTTTTTGTTTTTTTTCCAAGCATTCCCATCTCTACTAAGTAACTTGTTTTTTGTCATCGTTGACTCAGATTTATGTGTGGAGAAAAAGCATATTTATTGCTATGATACTACAGTTAAAGTTTTTATTTGAACAGTCTGTCATATATTAACAGTTAATTTTAAATTATTAGAATTAGCAGAACTTATTCACCACGAGCCGATCAATGCTGTATAAATCTGTGCAGGAATATATGCTAAGGAGACTAGCATATATTCCTGCATATAATTTACGCCTTAACAAGTCAATACATTGATTACTATTAATGAAATTCATCTATTTTGAATTCCCACTAAATTGAACTGTGATCAGTGCTAATTAATTCAGAGTAGTGGGATGAAAAAAAAAAAAAAAAAAATTAAGAAAATTTGTTGCAATCTTTTCAACAAATCATAAATTAACTCCTATTTGAACATCCCTAATTAATATTAATGTTTTAAATGAAAATATTACATTCACCTGAAGAGCACTTATTTCTTTCATCACATAATGAACCAAGACTTGAAATGCTGGTGGATGGAGAAATAAAAAAATTTGACTCGGGAACACGAACACAGTTTATTAATCCAGACCAATGATTAAGGGGCTGCTATGGCCGGTTCAGCCCCCCCCCCCCCTCCCTGGAAAAAATTCCAAGGCCACTAAAGAAATTTCTGTTCCAAAAATTCAAAAGAAATTCTGTTTGAAAATCTAATGAGACCTTTTAACAATTTTGCAGAATTATTAAATTGTCACTAAAGCATGTGTGTTCAACATTCACTTCTCCTATTTGCACATATGAAGCTAACATGATGTTTACTTTTGCACCAGTTATAGTCAAAATTTCCATCATCATATAATTTTCTTAGTATAAAATGAAGTTAGTACAACAGTTTAATAAGAAACATAGTACCTACAATGTGAATAGGCACTCATTTATCTTTCTGCCTCAAAGAGAAATTAAAAAAAAAAAAAAAAAAAAAAAAAAAAAGAGCCCCTCCCCCCTATTGTTCACTTCTAGTTACGGCCCTGCAAATGATTCAACTTAGTCATGGAAGACCTGGGGAGACTTTCAGAACAATATAAGCAGGGCCGCAGCAAGAAGTGAACAACATTGGGGGGGGGGGGGGGGCTTATAATTTATTTTCTCTCTCTCTCTGACGCAGGAAGATAAATTAATGCATATTCACATTGTAGGTACTCTGTTTCTTATTAAACTGTTCTAATAACTTCATTTTATGCCAAGAAAAGTATAGAATGATGAAAATTTTGAGTGTATAATTGGTGCAAAATTAAACATCCTGTTAGCTTCATATGTAGAAATAGGATGAGGCAGTGCTGAAACACTTATTACTTACCCATCATACGTAGTATAGGGTAAGTCTTGCAATCGTTTTGAAAATCGAAAGAAATTTTTTGACGGATTTACACGTTTTAGATAGTGGAGATTCCGAAAAACATATTTTTAGAAAAAAAATTTTTGCCGGCCGTCTGTCTGTCTGTCAGTCTGTAAACGCTCTATCTCCCGAACAAATTGAGATAGAGACTTGAAATTTTGTATGTGGTTAGTATGTAAGAATGGGACGAACCCTATTTAATATCAGCAACCTCGATTATCCGGAACTATTTTTTTCGGACTCTCGAAAAATTCGTTCTGATGAAAGGTATATAAAAATTTTCGAATTTTTTTGTTCTAAGGAATGGACGTAAAAGGCAATAAAATGACACACATTTTGCATATAGAACGAAGTCGGTCGGATTATTAGTTGCCGAGATATTTGTAATCTTATTTTCCACATTCTTCGATTTTTTATGACCCTGTATTTCATTCAAATTTCAATTCAGAAGTATATTTTAATTGGAAATGAGACGCTTAATCCGACGCAGTTAATTGTTAGTTAATAGAATTATTATTTTTGGAGTTATAAGGATGTTTCTTTTACGCAGTTCGGTACTAAGGATCCGTTATCCGGAACGCTCCGAAAACCGGAATGCAAATCGATAACTTTTTTTTTTTTTTTTCCAGCGATGCCGCGGACGCGTTATAGCGCGTAAATTACTCAAAAAATCGGCGATGGGACGCAAAAAAATAGCTCTTACGCGTCCCGAGGGACGCGTAACTTAGTCAAAGGATCGCGAAAAAAGGCAAATTTCGTTAAAAATCACGAAATAACGACTAATTTTCGGGAAATTTTGTCAAAAGATTCGCGAGAAAATGGGTAGTTTCGACACAAAATCCATCAAAAAGACAGATTTCCTTCAAAAGATCGCGAAAAAATAACAAATATAATCCAAAAAAATCGCGATAAAACGGAAAATTTTGACAAAAGATTCGCGAAAAACGGCAACTTTCGTCCAAAAATCGCGATTAAAGGCAAATTTTTTCAAAAGATCACGAAAAAACAGCAAATTTTGTCAAAAAATCCCAAAAAAGGCAGATTTCGTCAAAAGATCATGGAAAAACCGCAAAATTCGTTAAAAATCGAGAAATAACGACTAATTTCCGCCAAATTTTGTCAAAAGATTCAGGAGAAAATGGGTAATTTCGTCATAAAATCCCTAAAGAAGGCAGATTTCCCTCAAAAGATTGAAAAAAAAAAAAAATATATATATATATATAGTCCAAAAATTTCATGAAAAATGGCAAATCTTGACAAAAGATTCACGAAAAACGGCAAATTTTGACAAAAGATTCGAAAAAACAGCCAATTTTAATTAAAGATTTGCGAAAAACAGCAAATTTCAACACAAGATTGCGAAAAACGGCAACTTTCGTCAAAAAATCGCGATAAAATGCAAATTTCTTCAGAAGAACATGAAAAAAATGGCCCATCCTGAAGCAGAATTCTTAGAAATGCATGATATGTTTACAGTGTTTTTGCCTCCAAATTGTGCATAACATCACTTATCCAACCATCTGGGTCAAGGAATTCTGAGATCGTTAAAAATTCACTACAAAAATAACTTCTTAAAAAAATGCTCAGAGTACAACAAAGGAATTGGAATAAAAAATTTCCAGAGAAGCTTCACAATCAAAGCTACTTTGTGGAGTGTTGCTAAAGCATGGCAGGCTGAAGATAAGGATACACTTATTCATGGATGGTATAATGTGTGGCCATCCGCATTATTTTTCGATGACGAAAATGAGCCTCAGTTTGAAGGCTTCAAGATTTCGAAAGAGAAGGAAATTATTGCTGATCTGTTGGCATATGCCAAAGGCTTTAATTGTCCAGAAGCTAAATTGCTTAATCGAGAAGCAGTGGAAGATTGTTTAGAAACCGATGAAAACATTCCTGTCACTAATCAGATGACTGACATTGAGATTTGTGAAATGATGACAAACAATATATCTGATGAAAGTGATGATGAGAAGGACAACCAGCAGAATGAAGCAGTTGAAAAGTACCAAATGAAAAAGTGGTATTTTATACCGAACAAATAATTTCAGGCATGCAACAGAGGATCTACTTCCACAAGCAGCAAAACATGTCTCTATACAAAATGCAAGAACAATTAGTACAAGAGACGTGCTATAAGCAAAAAACTATCATAGGCATGTTTGCTAAATCCCAATCAAAAGATTCTATTTCAAAATCTCAAAATTAAATTTCATATATATGTATATTTTTTTCATTTATTATAATTATTTTTTTTATTTTGTGTAAATTAATCAATAAATTAAGGTATTTACCTATTTATTTCACTATTTATGAAATTATTTCGTGCATTTCTTATACTTACGGTAAAGTGTTCCGAATTACGGAAAAACCCCTTATCCAGAATGCCCTGGGTCTCAAACATTCTGGATAACGGATCCTATACTGTACTTGAGTAGTTTGGCGTTTTATATAATTTGTCGAAATTTGTACATCAACAGTTCTTTAATGTAGCATTACTATGTATATTAACAATATTTAATTTTTTTTTATGAATTGCAATGCATTGTATAAATAGTTTCACATGTTTTATTTTCATATACATATCCATGATGGGTAAGTATTACGGTGGCCCCCAACGACTAGTTTTAGATACAATTTAGTAATTCTGCATAACTGTGAAAGGTTCTTAAAACTAAATTAGATTTTTGAACAGAATTTCATTTGAATTTTCGGAAGAGAAATTCATTGAGTGACTTTGGAAACTTTTCCAGGGGGGAGCTCAAAATACTTTAGGGTGGGGGGGGGGGGGGGCTGAACCTCTCATAGTGCCCCCTTAGCCACGGCCTTGCATATAAGAAGTTTATATTTTTACATTTTTGCAGGGCAGACTGATTATCTTAAATTCTGCCAACTGGAGATGGAAAAAGAAAAGAATCAGAACCATCTCAGAGTTATGAGCACATGAGATGAGGAATTAATTTGTAAAATCTGTTTCTGGCTAGATGTTACTTTTAATAAG
Source organism: Maratus speculifer (assembly GCA_964019185.1). Classification (NCBI taxonomy): domain Eukaryota; kingdom Metazoa; phylum Arthropoda; class Arachnida; order Araneae; family Salticidae; genus Maratus; species Maratus speculifer. The sequence goes on along the minus strand of OZ025296.1, from coordinate 318,026,097 downwards.
ATAAAGAACTTGATTGATTTGATATTTTAGAACAACAAGTGCCAATCCAAACACCCATTTCTATCTAAATTTGAGATGCTAATCACAATTTATGATCTACACATAATAATAAATGTTCAAAAAAAAAAAAAAAAAAATTAAATTACAATTTATAATTTACAACCTAAATCCAATTTTATATTTTGACATTAATTAGAATTTACAGCCTAAGTGTATTCAGTTGATTTCAATTTATGATCTGAACCTAATAACTGTCACATTGAAAAAGAAGTTGATTGGAATTTACTACTTTGAATAATTATCTAATGTAAACATGTCAATCAACTCATATTTGGAGAAATTAATTGCATCAATATTAAAGATGTTTATGATGGGTAATTTCTTTTATCAATATTTTTTTCTATTTGTTTTACTGCCACATATATTCCCCAAATTTCTTTTTTAAGTAAAACAAATTAGATTCTTGATTGAAAAATACATAAAACAGAACTTATTAAATGTATTTTGCTCATGACCATTAGACAATTTTTGTATAGTTTTGCTTACATACACATTATTGATTGGGTGTTCACCTCTTATCTCAGCCCTCCAATTAGATTATAATCAAGACAGTCACAGTTAGTTATTGATAATTAACTGTAACTGTCTTTGTTTGTTATGCAATGAAGAATTATTTGTGCTGATGAGGCCTTGCCTACAGCTTGAAGAAATGTTTACTCTAGTATTTTTAAATGTTTTTTAGTGTTTTATTTTTTGTATATAAGTGTTATTTATTTTTAAAAAATGTATTTAAGTCTGTCTTAGTTTATATTATTCAATCTTTTAAGAGATTGCTTGTTTAATTTTCTATCTAATATAAATCTAAATAATGTTCCTACTGCATTTAAAATATTAAAACAATTTAGTTTTAAGATATAGATATAAGATACAAACAAAACAGGAAATAAAACATAAAACCATTGTTTAGAGCAAGTTTGATACCACATTAAAATCATTTAATAAAAAATATTTTTTTTTTTTTTTCTTCTAAGGATATTAGTACTTTTCTAGGGATTTCTAGTACTTGAAACTGAAAGGTCAATATTGTATATTTTAGCTCCAAATACAATTAAATAAAGATATTACATTATTTTAATGCATTTATAACAAAATTTTACAGTTTTATACCCTTAAAATATTTCCAAATTTGCATGCAGAAATATAGCAAATGGGGCTGAATTTTTACTGCCTTATAAAAACAAAGTACATGAGTTATAATTTTCTTTTTGTTGTAAAATGATAACAACAAAAAAGATTTGCGCAAAATATGGCAAGTGGTTTTAAAAAACAGATAAAGAGAAGTCTAAAAAATTTACAAAATAGTTAATAACAGGGTTGGCAAGGTTTTGGACACAATGGCAAAATCCATGGTTTTACAAACGATTTTACTGTACGGTTTAATCCACATACCGGATTTTACAGTGCGGTTTTCAAAACACTTCGGTCTAAAACTGTCCAAAACTATATCTTACAGTAAAATTGTATTTATATCAGAACAATGCTAAAAGTTTAAAAAATTGGTAAAAATATTATAGTACAAAAATACCAATTTAGTTTTAACAACCTAATTACCCTACGAAAATTCTACCTAATAATTTAGCAATAACAATCTAATTGCCCTACATAACAAAGCAATTATATTAGAAATAGATTAAATTTAATTGTGTATAATAATTTTAATGTTATTCATTTAAATAATAGTAGTTAATAGAGGTACTAACAATTTTATAAAGAATACATTCTGATTCTGTTATTGAAAGTCCCAAGAGTTATTGAAAATAAATAAAGTTCAGGTTCAGCATACTAATTAAGCCAGCTTACTGCTGGCAACTATGTTTATGTGTATATTAAGAAATAGTATAAATAAAAATAATTGATTTTATTTGATTATAGTAAAATGTATTGTAAGATATTTATATTTATTCATATGTTTAATAAGTGTGCAAAGGTTACATGTGGAATATTGTTTTTTTAAGGTTTTGGACATTGTACAGTTTTGGACGCTTTAGTACAGTTTTAGACAGTAAAACCCACATGTCCTGTCCAAAATCACCAACCAGGGTTAGGGGTTAGGGGTGGCCAAAACCCCTAACCTTGGTTAATAATTTTACTCTTATTCTTACGGCTGGCCAAAGCTATAACATGGGTTTTAAAAATTTATCCTAAAAGGCGAACTTGGCATAAATCCTGAAAAGATTGAAAAGAACTTTATATAATTACTGAACTATTGATTTTGGAGGAAAGAGCTTTATTTCCTTTTTATATATGTATACAGTAGACTCCCTCAAATCCGCACAGCTTGGGACCAGAAGTTGTGCAAAATTTAGAATTTTGCAGATTTCTGGTCATTGCTTTGTTTAAATTTTTTAACCATTAATTTGAGTGCAATTAATAGTGCAATCGGAACTATAATGAATTATTACAATATAATAAAATATTAAAATAAGTAATGAACTAAAATAATAAAAATTTAGATAGTTTTCAAAATGATAAAAGTACTAATAGCAAAGGTCAAGTTAATAATCAATAGTGTATGATTTAATATTCATTATAAAGATTAGATGTATTTTTCCAGAATTATTCAACAAAACTTGCCTCATAAAAGTACATTTCTCATTCACATCAAAATCATAAAATAAGGATTTTTTTTTTCAAGTTTAGCCAGCCTTAATCACCAAAAAATCTTGATTAATGCATAAATATACTTGGTAAGAAGATTGTGATTACCAGTAATATCAGCTATATCTTGAATTTTTTCAAAATTGTTTTTCTTTTATAGAAAAAAAAAAAAAAAAAAAAAGAGTGTTATTAAGAAAATTACAAAATAAAAAATATATGGAATTGATGCAAAACTAAAAAAAATCAAGTTTTGTCCCAATATCTGAACTGAAAGTTTCATTGTTTACATCCATAAAATATGTGCGGATTTTAGAGAGTTGCAGATTTTTGGTTTGCGGATTTGAGGGAGTCTACTGTATTTAAAAAATGCCTAAAATGATACACCATAAATTATTTACATAAATTTCAAATGTTACAATTTTTAATAAAATACAATTTATTTTTTTCTTAACATCTCATAAAATACAATTTAATATAAAATATATAAATAAATGGAAAAACAAGTTACAATAAGGCTAACAATCAAATTTCATAAGTATAGCAGAGTCCAGATCCTCCAAGAACCTCTTCAACTTTTTTATCAAGTCTTGATATTTGTTCAGCACTAAAATAATTTTTCCAATCACCAACTTTGCCTATTAAAAAAGAAATTTTGACAAATTCAACCTTTATTTTTCAGAATAAAAGACAATATGAAATATACTTAATGCTACAACATTGCAGATTAGAAAATCTCAAAACAGCCTTTTTATTTACAAATATTTTGTAATTAACACACATTTTTTAAAATATAAAATAACTTATATTTTTAATAAAAAGGAGTTTTGTCCCCAATAACCTGTGTTCGGCAACCTTGTCCAGACCCTGTTAGAATACATAATTTTATTTTTAAAAAGTTAAAAAAAAAAGTTATAACAAAAATTCAATATGCATTTGAAGATAAACTAAAAAAAACATTAAAAGCATTTTTAATTTAATAAAATATCACCCTTTTTCCATTTTTTTGAAAAATAAAAGAAACAAAAATCTGGAAAAAGGGACTATGATCAGACAAGTCTGTGGAATTTATATCAGTCTATATAATCATAAAAAAATATTTCCATTTTTGAAAATACCATCTTATTATTTTTTTTTGAAAACTGAATTAAAAATAAATAAATAAAAAGAATTCATGCAAAAGTTAAGAAAAAAATAATTAAATGCATATTAATGATGAAAAATATCTTCATACATTTCTTTCTGTCAACTCTTTAAAACCTGATCTACACAATTATATAGGTGATCCTAAAGAAAAAGAAAAAACATTTTCCCCTTTTTGTGTGATATAAAGTTGAGTTTGCATCCATACTATTGCATGCAGGGTTCGATTTAAGCGGTATCGCATCGCAATTTGCGATTCAAATTTAACTAAAATGCGATCCAAGAAATGCATTAAATCGCAATCATTGCGATGCATATTTCCCACACCCTTTGTTATGTCATGTACATTTAAAGTTAAAATTTACACGGCATATGTTGTGTTTTCACTCTCCCCAAGTATTTATTCACAATGGAAGTGCAGCTAGATGCCACTGCTGGGCGCAGTTTTCACAGTAAGTACATGATTTGTTCCCGCCCTGACGATTGATTACTGAATCACCGTTACTCGCTAATCACGGCGTTTGCTCATAGAAGTTTGACATGCGTGTTGTAGTGGTTCTAAAAGGAATACTCACTGTTATGATCCTTTTACTTTATATTGCTTTAAAAAAAAAAAAAAAAAAAAAAAAAAGTAAATTTTTAAGATTAAAAGTTACATTAGCTATTTTTTACTTGCTTACAAAAGTGTCTAACTGCTATTCAAAACTGACTTTGTATAGCAGTTACTGCTATGCAACTTTCTTTTTCTAAATCGACCCCTGATTGCATGGATACATTCATAACGTATCCTGACACTGGATATTTTTTTTTTCAACCAAATATGATAATATTAATTTGGGGAAATATTAGTTCGGCTTTTATTTTCTAGTTTTAAAAGAATATAGCATAGAATTTAAGTAACCGTAGTTGTGGGTGAAAATGAAAAAATGTAATGATTTACTATTAAGATATGCCAAAAGTTTTAATAAATTATGCAAGTGTAAATGAATGTTACTCACTGTTGATTAACAGATATGATTTTAAAAGTTAAATAAATGTTAATATAGCAGCTTAATTTAGGGAAACAAAGAAAATTGTGCTATAACACAGACAAAGAAAGTTTTTAAATATTTAAATGGATTATTTCTTTAAATAATTGCATAAAAGAAATGCAATAGAATTACAGTGAATAAGAAAAAATTGCCAATTGTTTATAATGATGCAATTAAGGCCTGTCCAACCTTTCAGTAGCAGGGGTGCACTTTGGCTCTTGGCACTCAATAAAGGGCCTAATTATTTACATGACTGAAAAAATGTGGCAATATTATCACATAGTATTAGTATACACATGTCTAATTATAATGCAAATGAACCTTACAGCAATAAACAAAAGACCCCTATAGTTCTGGAGTTACACATATTAAATTTCAAATTATACTTTTTTTTAATGTGAAAATACAGTTTTATTTATTTTGCAGGTATGGAATAGTTTTATAAAATGTACAAAAACAAAGACAAATATGATAATGACCAATCCACATGAGTGATTTCAGAGGGATAGTCTGGAAGTACTTTCATAGATGTAAATTCTTCTGCATAATTTTATTAATTTTTCTTTACAAAAAAAAAAAAAAAAAAAAAAAAAAAAAATCCTAACTTTTAAAATTTAAGAAAGGAAAATTAATCCCTTTTATCCTTTGTATAAAACAGTAAATGAACCAGTATGACAACAATAAAAGGAAAAAAGGCTGAACTTTCATTTTCAAAAAGGTGAGGGATAAGTGAAAATGTTTATTTTTCTCTTACTTTTTAAGTAGTAAAAAAGAACTATTTCCAACTATTATGAAATTTAGTTACCATACTTACACTACATAACAATAGCTACAAATCATGAAAATATGCATGATTAAATTTTCAAAGTATGTTTCTGATTTTTAATGCGCAACAACAAGCTAACAGCATGCCAAACACAGGTTTTAAAAATCTCTCTCATGAAATAATAATGATTTAAAAAAAAAAAAGCTTCTTTATAATGGAATTTTACTTCTAAAAAGTTTCATAACAGGAATCCTTCAAAAGGATACCAAGAAAATCTTGAGTTGGTACCATGGAGCCCACTACATTGAATAGCCCTAATGTAAACAGTGAAATTTCAGTTAAAATTATTCAAAAAGAAAAAAAAAATTAAGATGGCCTGATTGGTTAATTCAAAGCTTGGTACTTTAACCAATAAAGTACATGCCTTAACATCACAAATGAAGAAACTATAATGAAGTGTTTAGAGTACTCATCGGGTTCTGAATTAAAGAAAAGGAGAAAAAATCGTTTTGGTGAAAAACTAGAGGCAATACATATTTGAATTTTCCAGTCTTTTGTACTTAATAAGAACTACTAACTGTTTGCAGGTTGCAGAAAATATTTGAAAACATAAATTGAGTGTTTTTAGTCAAACTATTATTAATCAAATATTTGACATTTTAAGTTGCAATTTGTTTTAACAATTATAATTTAACAAAATTATTTGTAAAATAATTTTTTATATTTTTTTCGTATTTTCATTAGTATCATTTTGAATTGTATTAATATTTCTAATTTACTAGCGAGCTTCGCCTGCTACACTGGTTGATTTCCCCAAATGAACATTGCATCAAACAAATTAGTGAATTTGAAGTTGTGTTTTAAAGCAATATTAATCTTTATTTGGAATGTCTTTTTACATTGATAAAAATGTATATTATACTATTATGTTTTCTGATGGGTCAGAGAAATTTGGTTTATTAAGGAGTAATTTGTTTAGTTGATCATTTATGGTAAAGTTTGGTATACAACGATTAAACAATATGATATCTACTATCACCATCCCTAAAATATAATCTAATTAACAATGGAAGTCTCATCAGATTTCATCCAATAGAACTTTTTAAAAAGGCAAATCTTTCATAATTAGACTCACATGATTATAGAATTTTTCTCCATAGTTTTGTAACTAAGCATTGCAGAAGAATGATAAACAACAATTAAAACAACTTCTGAAAAACTATAACAGTTAGATAGTACAAACAAGCTCCATCAAAATCTATCGAGTAGAACCCAAGTTGTAAGCAAACAGAACAAAATTTCCATTTGCATTATGTATGTGACAACATACAGTTATTTCATAAAGATATAAAATTTTGAGGAAGTTTTAAAAATTTAAACAAAACAATGATCTAAAATTTATAAAGACTTAGAACATGAGCTGAACAGATTTTTCAGAATCTATTGTTTTACACAAAAAGTTAATTATTTTTTTTCAGAAATCTCATGCATTTGCTCAGATCACAGTTGATTTTAACAGAGGTCTTTTTCTTTTAAAATGTGAAACAAATCTAGAACTAACAAAACCTCTGATTCAAGCTATGCAAATTTGAAAAGAGCATATTATGTACATATGGAATATTAAAATTTGTAATTATAAGATGGGAAACGAAAAATATTATATAATAATGGATTAAATTCGACTATCCATAGTAACATAGTATTTTCTGTTTTCTCACATTTTAAAATTCCACTAAAATAGAACACAAATTTGTGATTTTTGAAATACAAAACATCAAAGTAAAATATTACCTTTACGAAAAAATCCTTTTCCTTTTCCATCAATTGCTTCTTTATCAGAGAGGCCAACAGTTTTGCTTTTTACCATATTTTGAAAACTGCAATGTTCAATGATAGAGTTTATTTCATCATCTTTTAAAGATTTTCCCAGAAAATCTGCTATTTTCTTAACATTCTCGGCAATATTCTGAAAATAATAACAAAAATAAATAAATAAATAAAAAATGACAATACTCAATTAGAGTAAAGGTAATTTTATTTATGAGAAGTTTTATTTAATAAATAACTACTGTTACAAGGGAAAAAAAAAAAACTCTTTAGTGTGCAAGAGAATTTTGTCAGTGATTTTAAATGTAGCAATATATACAAGTGTTAGCTGCATAAAATACTTATTATTATTATTAATATTTTTAAATAACTGAGAAAAATCATGAATGTAAGGATCATATCATTAGTTCCATAGACATGATTAAAGCAGGTAAAGATTTATAAAATAGTGCAAGTCAAAGTGACAGTCACAAACAAATATGGACTGACTGCTTTCATATGCCAGGCAGCCATTTATACTCAAAATTATTTTTTCAAATAAAATTTGAAACCAGTTAAATTTTTAGTAAGATGATTAAAAAAATTAATGTTTGAAAGATAAGTAACATTCAATTTAAATATGTATACATTCTGAGATAACTTTAGTTAACATTAAGCTGACAGAGCAATATTTCTTTCCAATGGAGTTAATACAAAAAAATCATTCTTTAGTTAGTGAAAAAAAGAAAAAAATAGTAAAATAATAATAATTTATGGGGATAATTATTAACAAAGTAAATTATCTAACAATGAATTTTGCAATGTTGTTTGGCATCAAGGTATAATTTGTACTTGAAATCAATCACAATTTGGGATATTCTTTAAGGCGAAGTGCTATACAACTCAATTTCTTTCAAGACATTTTCTTGGCTATGTTACATTTAAATAGAGACTGGAGCATAAAGGACAAATTTTTACTGTTCTTACCAGTATTTTTTATCAATAAACTTCGTGATGTAGTCCTATTGTATATCTTATAAAAAACATCTCTTGAAGATTATTGATAAAAGAGATTGGTACTACAAGCCAATGTCGAAACTAGAGGGGGGCAGAGGGGGCATGTGCCCCGGGCACCAACAGAACAGAAGGTGAAGGGGGCACCAAATGAGATTTTTTCAGTGTGTTTGTTATTGAGAATGCATACATGTCAGGGCGTCAAAATATATATTTGCCCCGGGTGCAAAAAGGCTAGTTTCGGCGTTGCTACAAGCAATAAAATTTGTCCTATATGCTACGACAAAGGTAAATAGGTCTTACTATATGTAGACAAATTTAACTTATGTAATGACATGCTCATACCATTTAATGAATCAAATTTCAAAACAAATCGTCAGTCAATTTTTAGGAATTCTAAAATGGCTGGTATTTACATATTAACAATACCTGATTAGATTCACATTGGCAACAAAAATCTTAATTGCAGTGAACTTTACTTATTTTACTTATTTATTTTTGCCCTCTTTATTACAACTGAATAGTTAATATTAGATAGTTTCCATATTAAAGTCAATGACAGAAGTATGCTTACATATTTCTGCTCTCTGAGTAGGAGAAAATGATAATTCAAATTCACATTACATTCCACAACATTTAAAATAAAATCTTCGGGAAAGAGAGAGTGACTTCAGCCTGTCAAAAAACTTTTCCTCTTGCCTGGGCTACATGAATTCATCAATGATCAAATTAATAAACTGAGGCCTGAATCAAAAGTTTTTTGGTTGGAGTGCTATTGTCATATTTTGAACAAAAGGGTTAAACATACCAGGACTTCATTTATAGTGGAATCCAACCAATTACACAAATCCATACCTAAACTGGTATTCAAACTTGGTACCTCTTTGCAGCAACCAATGCCCTAATCGTTAAAACAGTAGCTATGTCAGAGAATGTTTTGGTGATGAGAATGCCAGATTATTTAAGCAGAAATCTTCAAATCTATTAGCTTCATCACAAATCCTTCCAATTGAACAAAGAGATATATTGCATGTTTCAGCATTTGTTATTTGCTTTGACACAAACATATCTTTGATTTTTTTTCATCAGGATTTGGTAGAATGAAATAGTGAAACAGTGAATAAGTACTCTTTGAAAGTCATATTCATTAAAAATTATTTTCATTGATCTTTCCCAACAGAATTAGGATAAGTCAGAATCAAACAATCATATATGCTGAAAGAAGGTTTGCAAAATAAAAAGAATTTGAAATAAAGCAAAATTTTATAATACAAAAACATTTTTATTATAGCATATGTTTTGCGATTAAATCTATACCATAAACAAATACCTGTTGCATATCTTCATAAAACAAGAAAAGAATATTTGCATCATCTCTGTGATTCCAAAATTCTAAATTGTGCTTCAAGAAAGGACTGTAAGTAGCTGCCAAAATTTAAAAACAATCCTCAAATAAATGCTTAAATATAATTTCATTTACGATAAATTTAAATTTAAAATTACTCGACATTTAATGAAGAAAATAAGTAAAAACATTAAACTAGCAGCAAGAATTATGTTTCAATAAACACATTATTTAAGAAATGAAAATTTAAATAACCTGAAAAACAGATATCAAACTTATGGGAAATATGGGTCTATGCATATAGTTTTAACTTTGTTTAATATTTTAATAAGAAAATATTGAATTTATGGGGGAAAAAAAATCAAACTTCTAGCTTTATATGCATTTTTTTGATGTCCTGAATATGCTATAGTTAATTTTGGAAAATGTTTGTCAGCTTGTCTCACGTGTCTTTGTGTTATACAAATTCTGTTGTTGCTCTAATTCATGAAGTAATTGCACATAATTTCAGGAAACTTCATATTTAGTTAAACCTTCACATTAATAGATGCTGATTAGAATTAGGAGTCTTTTATGTGAATTGGGTGTAGGTGATAAAGCATTAAGTACTGTTCCTACTGTCATAATTCCTATTGTACATAAAATAAATAAATAAATAGACCATTATAATTTTAGAACTCAAATGACAAACCTTGCACATGGGCAAAAATTAGGGTACTACTTGATTATCCAGTTCAACCAACTTGCCAAATTATACAAATCTTCAAACCACGGTAGCAGGAAGTTCAAGACGGGAGATGGATGAGGCAGATTTTATTTTCTTTTTTGCAGATTCTTTTTCATTGAACTTTTATTTTGCTTCATATGTTTGGCTCATTATTACTTGTTATAGGTAAGTTTCTGTTTGATTAATTAATGCTTCAATTGCAAAAATATTTTATCTGCAGAAATTTTTTTGTCCCTGAAGTATCTGTCGCAGACACTAGGGAATTTTTCGCTACTGGGCCCCAAACTATATAAATGGAAGAATATTACCATTCTAAAATTTCAAATTAGGAATATTAATGAATTTATATAAAAAAAATCATAAAAGAATAGAGTATTGATGACTTTCATTTATAATGTCGTGACATACCAAATATAAAATTTGATTTAATCAGATGATTTTGAACAAAATAATGCTAAAAATAGTTTACCTATTTATATGCAGAGTTATTAAATTAAACCATAAAGAAACACATATTTTTAAGATATTACATTTGTCAAAAAAATGTAAGTATTTTAAATCCAATAATTAAATTTATTAAGGGACATAATAAATATCAATCATGGAAGACTGTCAGGAATTTAATGATTTTTATTTAGCCAGAAAACATAGACAGATATAACTATAAAAGGAATACAAACATTAAATGTAGGCTCAAAGAAGAAGAAAAATAAAATCAAAATTTGTTCCAAAACAGTTTATTTTAGTTTTCACTTTTGACTGATGGATAAATATTTGTGACCTCCAGTTGAAACTAATTAATTATATATTTTCTCTTTTAATATCAAGAGCATATCACATATCATTTATTGACATAATAGTTATTTTAAATAATGAAAGAATAATTAAATTAGTAAAAGATTAATAAAAGTACAAATTAAATGTCAAATTAAAAATCACTTGATGTAACATATCTGACGTGCTTGAATGCAAATAAATGTGACAGTTACTATCATCCATTATTGGTATTTAATCTTACAGTTTGACAATAGTTTTTGGTCAATGGGATAGTTAAGTAGTACTCAAAATAGTTTGAAACATATTTTTAGAAACATTGCTACTTTGTAAAATTATTTGCCTGTAATCTTTTTTTATTGTTGTTTACTGCTTTTGAAACAAATTTTTAGTTTATTACATTTAGTATCTCTAATCTCGAAGAGATAATCTGTATATTAAAGTTCCATGGCAAAAATGGAACGGCACCTCGTAGAAAACTTTCAGCCTCGATCTACTAAATGTACCTGCTAAGAATGCTATTTTTTAGAATTGTTATTATTATTTTTTAATAAAAAAGGTTGAACTTATTATCTAATGCCACTTCCAATGTAATATTAGAATTTTCATGTCTTACACAAATTTTATTTGATTAACACCACTTATTTTATAAAATATTTTTAAATTACATTTTGACAGCTTATGCAAGAGTAATATACCATAAAATTTATTCTCAAAATATAATGGTGCTAATAGAATATAGATATAGAATCATATATAAAAAACTAGCATCAGAAAAGGGTTAAAGTTACTAAAGTACGTTAGAGTAGAAGTTTCTAGAAAACTAAATTTTTTATGCAGCTAAACAATTCCTTATTTAGTTATGTACAAAACTTAACACATGTTGTTTGAAAAATTTGCTTTAATTTACCTGAGTTAAAAGGGATAAATTTATTACTATTAATTATACAAAGAAAAAGAATGGCCTTATCCTCAACTTCTAATAAGAGGAAAAATTAAATATGTATGTGTACTTATTGGTTTATTCTTTAATTAGTAATAATAATTAATCATATGTCTACAATTCCTTACTCATCCCCCTCCACAAACCCAATAAATTTATCTAATCATAGTTTTCAAATCTGTAGTGCATTACTACAAATTGCAGCAATTTAATCTCATATTCAATCAGATTACTGTAAATATATTAAGTAATTCCTGTAATGTGATTCAAATTTTATCAGCATTCTTGCAAGAAATTTAGGCGAAATATTAGACAAAAAAAAAACTATTAAAATTTAGTGGTGAGAGACTGCCTGTAGGTGCCTCGATTTTTACATCTCTGGTTTATGATATATTAGTTTTTCAATGAACTGACACCTAAATAAATAAAAATTAAATGTGTTTTAATTAATAAACTCAAATAACTGAGCATTTAATTATTCCATTCAACTGGAACATTTAACATAACTAACAAAAAGTATAATAAAAAAAAAAATAATAGTAATTATACACACAAAAAAAACTGAAACATTTGCAAAAATTGCAGAGAGAATTAAAATAAATAAATAAATACAAAGAACATTGTTTATAAAACATAATACTAATAAACAGCATTAGTCACAGTTTGTCAGACAGAACATTAATATAAATAATGATAAATATTATAAATCGCTAATTAAAAACATAGTTACCAACTTCTACACCTTTTTAAAGTCAGACGTATTTGAACCAGAAATTTTTTTTAATACATAAAGTATATATATATACATTTCATTTCATGAAACCAGTACATACTTTATTAAATAATTTATTTTGTTTTAAAAGCATGTTTATATTACTTCAGAAAATGCAAAAATGGACAACTATTTAAAGGGAAAAAAAAAAAAAAAAATCAACAAAAAGGTTGCAAAAATATCAACAAATTTTATAAACATCATTTTAATAAAAATATTCTTACAGTCTGTCTAAGAAATGATTAATCATTCATCTTAATGAACTTGTTTACCTCGATTATTAATAAATCTTTCAAAAAATTGGTCAAAAGTTCCTTTGTAACCAGTTTCAGCCAGCATACAAGCAAAATGATAGTATGAAACAGCAACATCTCTGGGATTTCTAGTAACATAAACAATCTAGAAAAGAAAATTTACGACTCAATACTCCAATTAAAATACTTTACTTTCTTTCACCTGCAATTAAAAACAAATAATACAGAAAAAACCGTCTTTATCATTGCAATCTTATCAGGATAAGAGAAGGGACCTGTGAAGCTAAAATACCCCTCTCCCCTATTTAAATCATATGAAAAACTGGTAGAACCAGAGAGAAAAGTAGAGCTTGATCTAATAAATGATACATTTAAAATTGGCAAATATTTTCAATCTAAAAAAGTGATTAAAAAAGAAATGGAATCAGATTATCTGTAAAGCTAATGAAATTACCCAAATTTTTGTTAGCCAAAAATATAAACTGAGTTTTACTAGTGCCATAAAATAATCAGGGAAAGAGAGGCATTTGTAACCATACTCCAAAGTTACAGTTATCCATAACCACTTTAAAAAATTTGGATTCATAACTATAGGCTACAGGCTGATGTAATAAAGAAGGAAGACAGTCTGTTCAGAACAAAGTGTGGATAAAATTCCATTCCGGGGTTTTTTGATAAGTGGAAGATCAAAGCTCCAAGTAAACCCAAAACCTTAAACATATACAGGGTGAGTTATAAATATCGAAAAAATAGGCTATCTCCTTAAATATTGCCTCTAGACCCATACTTCCAATTGCAAAAACTCATAAAAAAAGGTGAAATTTCTGATTTGTGAATATCCGTTCTGAAATATTTGTGTTTAGAAATATCTATCTACATCAATTCCCAACCACATTATTATACTAATGTTATACTTTAATTATTACTTCTATGATACTTTAATTATTACAATTCTATGATGCTCTTTAAATCTTGTCAGCCATCTGTTAGACCATGTGAAATCGTTGTAACCGAGAGTATCAACAAAAGCTTTTGCTTTCTCTTGTAAAACTGCACCAGTTAAAACAATGTTCTTGCTTCTTTTATCCACAGTAAGAGAGCAATTTCGATTTCTTCATTTTTTCCTGTGCACATCCGTTTTCTGGCTGGTTCGAATTAACTGACAACATAAGCCGCTTTAAACTTTTCACAATTCTTTAAAATTGTAGAACGTGTGCTATTGGGTATTCCATGCCTTGACGCAATTTCTAATTTTTTCAGCACTTAATCACTGATTTCATTTAAAATCTTTTGCTTCATTTCTAAAGATACAGCTTGCTGTATTCAACTCACCTTTCAAAAAATTCTACAGAGCAAATGCGAGCCAAACAATTAATGGAACAATCACATTAAAAAAAGAAACTCCTTCACCTAAACATTCATTGTTGGGATTTGAAAATACCTTTTATGTTACTTCATCTGACCATCTGACAGATAAAAGTGTTTCGTAATGGGAAGCAAAAATCGTAGTTGTTCTTTTGAAAATCAGAAGAAAAGTGGGTGACATATGCATGGAACATTCTCTTACCAAAGAACATTTTAATTTAACTTTTTTTTTTCCTCTTATTTTAGAATTTTTTTTTTTTTTTTTTAAGAACTACATGTTAGAAGAATGTAATAGATTGAGTGTGCTTTTTTGTGCAGAATAACTTGAATATAAAGAAAACTTCGCTTAAGAAAGAATACTTTGATTTCCGAGCAAAAAAAAATTTCGCCTTAAGCGGGATTTTGCAAAATTCTATTTCGTGTTAAATGAATTAATTTACATTGGTTTCAGACTTATCTGATGGGACTTCAGTATTATTTCATGTTAACGAGGTTTGACTGCATAAACAAATTTCAGTTTTCTTATATATATATATTAACTATAAAAACATGTATGAATAAATACATGTGCTTTTGAAAAAAAAAAAAAAAAAAAAAAAAACTGCATGTAATTTTATTTTATTTTACTTTAATACTTTTTAATTTTACATATAATAACAAAAAGATTAATTCATACATTACTACTGAAAAAAGAAACAAAAAAGGTAAATTATAAATATTATATTTGAACTTCACCAAAATCGAAGCAAAATAAATATCAGTTATACCTTACATTGCTTCTTATGAATATCTGGAGGTAAAAGTGAATAAGGCAAGTGGCTTTTTAAAAGTCTAGGAGACGGCATTTTCTTCACAAAATCAAAATCAGTTCTGGCATGTTCAACATAAGGAAATCTTTCGTTAAGATCTTTCGATTTGGCAGTTGAGAAATCTAAATTACTCTGCACAAGATACATAATTTCTTGAGTCCAGGTGGTTCCTATAGAAAACAAAAATCGCTACAGTCAGAATTTCATCTTACCAGTAGGACAGTACACAGGGAGGTCCTAAACTTTAACAAAATAAAAGCAATAATACATCTCAAGACAAATAACTTTTGCTGTGAAATGCTGTAAGAAAAATACTAAGTGTGTTTAAGCTGAATCTATATATATATATTTTTTTTTTTTCCAGTTTTTTTTTGCTTGGTTATTCCGTCGCCAAAAAACTATCACCAAACTATAAGATAAAATGCCAATAATGGATGGTCGTGAATGTAACATTCAACGACTTTAAATACAACATACATGTTTAAAAGTCATTAAATGATTTTATTTCAATTCTTTATTTGTATTTTTATGAGTATTCTACTAATTATTTCTTTTTTCGTTATTTAAAATAAAATTATATAAATATGTATAATTTGGCTACTAGTTTGGCGAAATTAATCAACAGGATAACCAAGTAGTATACTTTTTTTAAAATATCTTTTTAAAAAAAGTGAAGACAGGATTAGAAAATTTTGAAAAGACTATCATATGAAAGATTAGCTCTAAAAGAGTTAATTTTCTTTTTTTTTCGAAAATATGAAATTTTACACAGAATGGGGTGTCTAAATAAGACATGCACCAGAGATCCTACCTCTGGTGCAACCTATCCAATGAGTGGGTAGTGAAAAACAAATTTTAAAAGAAAGACTTTTCTTCTACATGGAGACACCATATTTACTTATGTGGACTATGGGATGAGTGATGTGTCACTCTTGTGGTTTTTTAATGCAGGAGGACAAAAAATAAATAAGGAATGATATGGTTATTTATTATAATAACGTATAATTTTAATTGAAAATATATGAGGGATTGGGGAGAGGCTGACAACATGATGACTGGGGGGGGGGGGGGCACCATTTAACATTCACCCCGGGTGTCACCCATTCTAGCTACGCCACTGATTCAGAGATAACATTATAAAATAGATTTATCAACATTGATGTACAATAGCATGCATAACAATCTGATGCTGAATCAATTTAGCAGGATCTGATTTAAGGAAACACTCTGATCCTCATTGCATTTTAAAAGATAACATGCATGCTAATTTATACCAAAGACCATGTTATGAATAAAAAGAGAACATTTTGATTGGATCAAAAATGATATTGCTATCAAAAGACAAATTGTCCTTCCCCCAAGAGATATATATCTTATGATATCATATGTGAGATCCCCCTTTCTCCCTTCTACAACAATGTTATATTTGTTGAGAATATAAGAACTTTTTAACCCAAATTACTCTTAAATGTTGATATTTTCGTAGGATTAGCATTGTGTTTGACATGCAATCAAAAGCTGGAAAACTGGGTAAAGCAAAACACAATGCTAATCCTACAAGTCAACAACTAGAGGTATCAATTATTGGCTTAACGCACTACTTCGCTTCCGGCAGACATGGATCATAAAATTCCTCTATTATTACTCTTCCATAAATTTTCTTGTGCTCATTTTGTGCAGTCGGTTCTTGGACTATAAGTAAAAAATATTTATTTCTTGGATATTCACCAGCAACCTGAGAGAATTTATTAACAGGGCTTGAAATTCAATTTTTTGAAGGAGGGGAGTCTCCCTACGAACATTTACAAATGGAGGGGAGTTTGGCTGTATGGGAGGGAGAAAAAAAAATGCTTAAAACCTACCATTATTTTATGTTCTATTTAAAGAATTACCAGAATACAGACATGACAAAAATGACAGTAGCAATTTTTATCAACAATTCAGAATACTTATGCGAAATGTGTAAAAAAAACTTTTATATTGGTTAGTCTTTATTGGTGGTAAATTCTTTCCTGGTGCTAATTATCTTTGTTACAGGTATAATTATTGTTTTGATAATAATTAATAAAACTTCTAATTAATTTGATATATTTATATTTATAATTAATTGTTACAGTTAAAACCAATATTATTTTTCTGTATTAAAATGTACAAGATACAAATATATTTAATATTAAATATATTTAATTATAAAATAATGCTTATTTGAGTGTAGAGAATAAGAAGTATCACTATTGTTCGCATTTCTTTTAAAAAGGGGCAAGTGAAATTTATCGAAAAATATTTTTTCTTAAAGAACGAAAACTTTCGTTAAGTAAAAAGGTGCTTTTTTTTTATGAACGGCTACTTTCAGGAATTGCATTAACTCAGACAGATTTGGAGCTGTCAGAAACAGATTTTAAAGCAGCAAAGAAATAAATTTTAAACAGGTTGGAAATTGCACGTGAAGCGTAGCAAATGAGGTGCGTTTGTACAATAACATAGTTTTAAAAATATCACTCTCATATATCAATCTCATAAAATTGTAAATAATTACAATTAAAATGCACACCAAACAATGTTCTCCCTATACCATTATGCAATGGAATACTTTTGTGTGGCCTTGTAAATCAATAACAAATATTCTTTGCACCACAGATTATGCAAAATGTATATTATAATATCTACTTTATAGATGTATATCAATTGTATTACGTTCAAATAAGTGTAACATCATTAAAATGCATTTGAAACATTTTCTCCCATTAACCGTAATGTAACAGAATACTTTTGATAGTCCCTGTAATTGATCTATGCATCCGATTTTCTTAAAATTTGAAATAACTCGACAAAATTATGTAATAATTATGTATTAAAAATTTCAAACAATTAAAATGCATTTGAAATTTTTTCCCCGTTGACCGTAATGTAACGAAATCCTTTTGATTGTCCCTGTAATTGATCTATGCGTCCGATTTTCTTAAAATTTGAAATGACGCGACAAAATTATGCAATAATAATATATTTAAAATTTCAAACGATTCGGTTGGGTAGTTTTTGCGTTGTCATATGCGGACGGACTGAACGACAACAATAGGTGCTACGTATTTACATAATTACGAACGCACCTAAAAAAATGAAGCTAGAAAATTAGCTTATTTGACAGAATTATGCACTTCCGGCAATATTTTTTTTGGGAGGCCGGGGTGAGAGGTTCCCTTTGACGAAATTTGCATTTTTTAGCTATCTTTTAAAGAAATTTGTCTTTTTTACGATCTTTTCAGGAAATCTGCCGTTTTTTCGGGATTTTTTGACGAAATTTGTCATTTTTTTGCTAATTTTTTGAGGAAATGTGCCGTTTTTTCGCAAATTTGCCTTTTTTCGCGAATCTTCTGAGGAAATTTGTCATTTTTTCGCGATATTTTGGAGAAATTTGTCGTTTATAGTGAATATTTTGTTGAAATCTGTTGTTTTTGAGATTTTTCGATGAAATTTGGCGTTTTCCCTTGACTTTTCTTGACGAAAACTGCCGTTCTATAGGACTAAATTAGCCATTCTTTCGCAAATTTTTTGACGAAATGTGCGGGATATTAGGTGTTTTTTGTACAATATTTGCCATTTTTTATGAAATCACACCTCCTGTGAGATGCATAATAGCTTTTTTTTGTGTGCCATCTCTGATTTTTTGCGTAATTTACAAGCTATAGCGCATCCGTGGCATCACTGTTTCATAATTTTTTTTAATTAAATGAGTTAATTTTTTAATTTAAATTTTTTATTTATTTATTTATTTTATTTTTATTTATTTATTTATTTGGAACTACTTTGATATACCCCCCAAATCGTAAATTTCGCGACTTTTTTTTCTCGCCAAGCAAAATACCCATTAAGTTAAATTAAGTTAAATACGAAAAATAAAATTAATTAAAATTAAGTTAAATACATTAATTAAAAATACATTAATTAAAAATAATAAATTAATTAAAAATACATTAATTAAAATTAAGTTAAATACAAAAAAGGAATACCTAAAAAATACAATGAATACATAAAAAATACAAATGAAGGAATGAAGCTGAGTAACAGCAAACCTAAAAGGTCCATAGGTTCCTTTTAGGAATAGTGCGTAGGGAGTGCCAGATTTGGCGCGTAATTTTTTTTTTTTTTTTTTGGGGGGGGGGGTATATCAAAGTAGCACCATTTATTTTATTTTATTTTATTTTATTTTTGTTTGAAAATTCGGAACAAAATTACCCTTTTTTGCCGCGGAAAATAGACTAAACTCGTCAATCAATTGCTGGAAAAAAATTCTGAAATTTGTCGATCGTTTCTGGAAAAAATCGTGATTTTCAATGATCTTTTGCGGTAAAAAACTCGCAAAATTTATCGATCAGTCGCACGAAAATATCACAAAATTCGCAAAACGGTCGTGGGAGTTGATCACAGTTTCAAAATGTAAAATTTTTTGGGCGGGAGCTTCCCGTCCACGTTTTTCTTTTGGCCGGGATTTCAAAATTTTGGTCGTGAATCCCGCCATCCCGCCCTGAAATTCAAGCCCTGATTAATATTAAAAAAATTTGAGCAAATTACTACATTGTTTCACACCATCATGAGTCTAATGGGAATATTTCATCTAGCACAGAGGGGCGATGCCACTGTTATGTGCATGACTATTAGAGAGTATTTTTTTTTTTTTTTTTTTTTTTTTTGTAAAATGAGACAAATTTGATAGTGATGTTATTTAGATAGTGTTTTACATTTTTATTACAGGGCACATAAAAATTATTTTTGTAGTGACATCTTTAATTTAAAGTAATAACATTTTTATTTTATTTTTTTAATAGTAGTTGTTTTACTTGTGTAACCTTCTGAGTCACACATGTAACAACAACTAACTATTTTTTTTAAAATTGTTATTACTCTAGACTGGAGATGTCACTACAAAACAAAAGAGATTCTCTATGTGTCCTGTTCCTGTAATAAAATAAAATAAAAACTGTCTAAATAACATCACTTTTAAATTTGACTCATTTAGCAAAAAAAAAAAAAAAAAAAAAAAAAAAAAAAAATTAAACGCTTTGTAAAAGTCACACATGTAACAGTGGAATCGCCCGGAGCATGATTTCACAAGAAATTTCCGATGATGCTATACAATTAATTGATAATTTCCAAATGAATTCTAATGTTATGTTAACTTTGAATAGAATTTAAACTATATTTACAATAAATATTATAATTTGAAAAAACATATTTCACCTGTTTTAGGATATGATATGATATAAACATCATCTTCACGAGCTTCATAAGTTAGTGCTTCATTTTTCAAAAAATTAATAGCGAAGGAGGGCAAAGAGTAATCATTACACATATATACATCAAAGTTTTCTGCCAGAGAAGGATCTTTAGGAAGTGTTTCAAAATGTAGATTATAATTCATATTTAAAATACAACAAGTGCCAATAAGAAAACTATAAGACAAAAAATAAGGTCATGCACAACTCTGATTTACAGATTTATCACGGCTACTGTCGGGTCAATTTTGACACCTTTTTTATTAATAGCAAAATGACCCAATTATCAGTGTATTGAAATTCTCGATATTTTACTTTAAAAAAAAAGAAAAATTATAAAATGGATATGTTTCCATTGAAAGAAATGAAGTCTCGAGTATTGTTCATATTTAGAAGTTTAAATGATTAAATGACATTTTCAAAACAAGCGAATGAAACCATGGAATGAATCTCACAATCACGGTCCGCGATTCCGCGATCACAGGTTATAGTCAAGGGCCGTGTTCAGCTATTACGCGCACTGGACGCGCGCTCAGGAGCCACGGACATGGAGTGAGTATCTATAGTGGACGGGATGTGCGTTCAGTACTAGCTACTGTGCCACAGGTTACTGTAACTGTTCGCTCAATAATAGATGGAGAACAGATCACGGATGTAATTACTTGTGGTGCCAATTATAAAGATAATCTGTTACACATGAATGAGAGCTCGCTGGCCGAATGGTCAGAGTGCTGAGCTTGTACCCAGATGATACGGGTTCGAAACCTGCGCGGGCCAAAAGTTGGTTTGTGTTTTTTTTTGGTTGCTTTTTATTAATAAATAAGACATTTTTATTAAAGGTAAATTTTATATTAATAATACAGAAGCACATGTATTTCTATTATAATAATAAAATACTTATTTAAATACGAGAAAATGAGATTTTTGCGGAGAAAGTTTTAATATTCTAAATTTAGAATCAGGCCCGGACTGGCCAGGTCGGCAGGTCGGCGATCGCCGAGGGCCCCCAGCCTAAGGGGCCCCCAAAAATAGTGGACGTATTACTTTATACCAAATTAATAATTTGACTATTTCCCAATAATCTTTTTTTCCAAACCGATTTTACAATAAATGCTAAGCGGTTGCCAATTGATTTTTGTTTAAGATAGCCTACTTAATAGGGCATTACATCAAATGGCAGCGGTCACGTGATTTTAATGTTTCTCTACAAAACTGACGTCATCACCCCCAATGAAGCGGGAGATTTGGCGTTTTTTTTTGGCGATTTTCTGGCAACCTCGTATATTTTTGTTGACATATTATAGATGTAAACAACAAATTATTATCACAAGTTACATGAAACATCACATATACTATAATGTATTTCAGAATAATAATTAAATCAACGTGAAAAATTATGATTATCAATATTTAAAAAATGTATAGTAGATAAAAAAGTTTCATAAGCAGCTGTAATAAAAAAAAATGTTTTATTACTCAACTTATTTACTTTGGAGTAAAGAAAATTTATAATTACAAAAAATATAACGATTGATTGACATATTACGAGCGGAAAATTGCATATTTATTTAATGCTTCACTTTTAACGCTTATTGTATATTCATCTATTTATATATAAATATTATTTATATAAAATCGTATTTTAACATACTAGGCTGTAATTCGAACTAAAACGCTCCTTTTTTAAAAGATAAAATTGTATTGTAATATATTAAGCTGTAATGCCGAACCAGAACGCTTTATTATTATTATTTTTTTTTAACAAAAGCATGAAGGATTCATTGTAGATGTTATCACAACTTATTTGTGACTTTTACTTCCTTTTTAATTTCTGCTTTTCTAATAATTTTTTTTTCCTCAATATTATATTTAAAATTTCTGTTACTTCTTTATATTTCTGAATTAGAATTTATTAAATTAGAAAGTAAACAAAATGCTAGAGTAAGACCAATGATATTGAGAAATTCGACATATTCGTACTTTAATATTCATAAGTTAATAAAATGCCAGCATTTTAGAATTCCCTCTATAGCATTTATCACTATTCTGAAGAATTCAGCATTCTTTTAATATTAGCCTGAACAAATTGAATCTGTGCTGTAGATATGTTTCTTAAAATAAATTTGATGGTACAGTTTAAACACTAAAAAATGTTGACAGATTTCACTCAGCAAATATAATTATATAGTATTTGTTTGACCAAAGCTATGAAATTTCTGATGTAATGATATTGCTGTCTCAAAAAATCCTGCATTGATGATCAAGAAGGAATATTACAGTCCCAATAAAAAGAATATCATAACCATAACATTATACATACTAAAATTAATAAAGCACACCTTTTAAAAAATCCTTAGGAGTTCCTTCTTACCATACTTTACTGTATTTTATTAATATTAGAATAGTTCCTTGTGAAAAACTATATTTTTTTATTAGTTAGCCACAGTTTATATATTGACAAACAATGTTCTTGCCATAATCTAGCAATTTTTTATATTGCATTCATTTCATTTAAAATATAAATCTTTTATCATTTCATTAAAATAAAGAGGAAGAAAAACAGAAAATAATAAGGCAAACCAAGGCATTTTATTTAGGGATTGACCGAATACCGAATAGTTGATTTGGTATTCGGTGATTCAGC
Source organism: Maratus speculifer (assembly GCA_964019185.1). NCBI lineage: Eukaryota > Metazoa > Arthropoda > Arachnida > Araneae > Salticidae > Maratus > Maratus speculifer. The sequence continues at coordinate 318,002,779 of OZ025296.1, read as the reverse complement.
ATGTAAACCGAATATTCGGTTTCGGCCGAATACTTATAAATATTCGGCTGAATTTTTAGAATAATTTATGAAAAATAATAGGTTAAGTATTACTCTAAAAGTATTATACGTACATGATGGCTAATGCCCATTTAATGTTATTTATTTCAATAGTATGCCTCAGTTATATAAGTGATAATTTATAAAATGATACATTATAATTATTTGTAATTGAAATTTAATATGGACAAAATATGAGGCAAAAAAAAAAGCTGTACGGCATTATCTGGTTGTAATGTTTCTTTTTTGTTCATAAATCCATTTTACTTTGAGAAATAAATGTTCACTGTAAACACTACTGGTAGGCGCAGATAAGTATTTCTTAACTAACTTGGATAACGTTGGATACTTATTATGTTTTTTTTTTTTTTTTTTTTTTTTTTTTTTTCCAACCAAATTAACGGATTGTCTTCCCTTGATATAAGTGGTATTACTATGTATGCAGCCAATTCATCTGAAGCTTTAATGTCTAATGTGATGATATCATTTTCAGTAGAAGGATTTTCACTTTCTGTTTTTTCACTTGTAGCAATTTCAACAAAGCACTCCCAAAATGATGAATGCACAGTTTATGACAGGGCATCATTTTTATTGAAATTTTGTGATTAATTTGGCTCAGTAATTTCAGTTTGAGAGGATATATTTATTATTTATTGCACTTTATTTTTAAATACATTTTTTAATTTATTAGCAGTTGCTCCATCTTTAAAAAAAGCTGTTTTGAATCTGGGATCCAAAATAGAGGCTAGAAAATAAAACTCATCATCATAAATTTTTGAAAAACGTTCTGCGAGTCTTTTTGGTTCTTTCATGGTTCCCACTCCAAAAAATTCTACATTATCACTTTTCCAAGTAACGTTTCAATGTAGAAATAATAGGTATTACTTCTGAAATTAAAGATTTTTTTGTTACTTATAATTTTTGTTATTTCTTCGAAAGGTCGGAAAAGCCTAAGAATACTTTCTATCATTATTAAAAAAGTTAATACATGCAAAAATATTTATTAAAAAATTTTAAGTATTCGGTTGCCGAATACCGAATATTCGGTGCACACTTTGACCTAATTTTCGGTAATCGGCGAAATTCCTGATTCAGTCAATCACTAATTTTATTTCAATATTAAAGCATTATTTTTATCTAAATCACAAAAAATAAAAACTGCATTAGCGAGGTAAAAAATACTATTGAAACAATTTGCTCTCAGTTAACATAAAAGTACTTAAACAAAAAGTTATTATTAAGCTAAATTTAGTTTTATGAAATGTGAAATGAAGTTTAAGTATGCAGTACCTTTTATCCTCAGTACCGAGTTAAATTCCTTATACATAGATAAGGATTTAAAAAAAAAAAAAAAAAAAAAAAAAAGAAAGAGTTATACAGAATAGCAATATTTGATATTATTTTAGCTTCATATCACTTTGAATTTTTATGATATATCCATTCTTACTTTTCTAGTACATACAGCTATAATGAACCCTACTTTCCATAGTTTTTTACCAAGTCTTATTATTCTTGCAGCAATGATTTTCTTTTAATAATACAGTTAGCTCCTTCACAATGTTTAATTTTAAATCTTTAATCACTGATATTTCAATACAGAAATTTTCTGTACTTAAATAGTGATAATACTCCAATTAAATAAGGTAAACTTAAAAAATAACTGGTGGGAATAATGAAGGATTCTGAGAATTTTAAATGCCACATATATCAGTCGCTCATCCCCAAGGTGTTAATAATATACAGTAGACTCCCTCAAATCCGCACAGCTTGGGACAAGAGGTTGTGCGGATTTTAGAATTTTGCAGATTTCTGATCATCGCTTTGTTTACATTTTTTAAACAGTAATTTGAGTGCAATTAATAGTGCAATTGGAATATATAACGAATGCTTACAATGTAATAAAATATTAAAATAAGTAATAAACTAAAATAGTAAAAATTTAGATAATTTATAAATTGATTAAAGTTTTAATAGGAAAGGTCAAGGTAATAATCAATAGAGTATGATTAAATATTCATTATTAAAGATTAAATGTATTTTCCAAAATTATTCAACAAAACTTGCCTCATAAAGTTACATTACTCATTCACATCAAAATCATAAAATAAGTTTTTTTTTTCCCAAGTTTAGCCAGGCTTAATAACAAAAAAAAATCTTCATTAATGCATAAATATATTTGGTAAGAAGATTGTGATTACCAGTAATATCAGCACTATTTTGAACTTTTTCTGTAATAAATTTATTCTTCCTTCATGAAAAAACATGAACTCAGTCATATTAACAAAAATTACAAAATAAAAAACCTATGGAATTGATACATAACTAAAAAAAAAATCAAATTCCCAATATCCAAATTGAAAGTTTCATTGTTTACATCCATAAAATATGTGCGGATTTTAGAGAGTTGTGGATATGAGGAAGTCTACTGTATATACATATGATACATATGTTTGTTGTTTTTTTGTTTATAGCAGGATTCCGTTATGAACAGGCTTTATTACAGATAATAAATTTGCTGGACATTACCATTTAAAAAAAACTATAAAGTATTATTTGTATACAATTATGTATACATTTATAATGTAAGATGCATTTGTAACCTTCTTTTATTTCTAATTAAAAAGATTTTAACCTCTATTTAAAAAGATTTTAAATAAAATTTAAAATATTGAAAATATAATTCAATTTTAATTGAAATCATTGATTAACTCTAAATGAAAATGTTTAAGAGGCTACTTCACTCAAATGAAAAGACCCGTTCGCTAATTCTAATCCTATGGGAGAAATTCATAGAAATATCTCGGTTGCATTTCAATATTTTTAGATGATTCTTTTTGCATTGGATAACTCAGATTGATCTGAATGGAGGTCGTTTTTTAGTTTTTCGATTTTGGTTGCAGATATTTTTTATGGGGTTGCTTTGGCTTTCCAAACCGGTTCCAAAAATGAAAGCGTCCGTGTAAAAAATAACTGTGAACAAAATGAAAAAAGTAACTAACGTCATGCATACAGATCGATCTCAGATATCCAAAGCCAAAAAATCATTTAAAAATATTGAAATGCAACCGAGATATCTGTATAAATTTCTTCCATAGGATTAGCATTAGTGAATGGGTCTTTTCATTTGACTGAAGATATGAAAGAAAAAAAAAAAAATGCTAAACCTTCTTGTGACTTTATTAAAAAAAAAATGATGATTATATTGAGAAATTGTAATAGGTTTTTTTATAAAATAATAATTAAGCATGCTGGACACAAAATCCTGCAACTTCGAGGAATAAAATCCGTGAGACATTTCTCTTGATTATCGAAATTTAAATATTTTCCTTTGAACTCTAATTATCAGGGGGATCGTGGGCTCATGAAAAAATACCTGAAATTTTAGCGAGAAAATGTTTCTGTATGGGAACAAGGGGGAAAGACAACATATTTATAACAGGAAGGCCAAATTACATAATATATAAACTTTAATTATGTTTAGCAATCTTATGAAATTGATATTTTATTTTAAGAATTGAACTATCATAAAAACTGGAATTTTGGTACAGTAAATTTACAAAATACCTGAATTGAGGTATATAACCTGAACACAATCGCCCCTGAATTATCAAAAGAATTTTGCAAATCATGGGAAGAGTGTTCTGTAAATTATTTTAGTGTAATAAAGTTAATCTTTATTAGACCATTTCTTTTTTGTATAAATTTTGGATACTTATGTATTAACGCCACTGCAGCTACAGATTTGATGGTTTTTAAGTATCCACAATCTATGCCTAAAATTTTTGCGACAAATCATAAAATAAAACACTTTCAAAATTCAAAACACATTATTTAAAAACAAAGCAGTTAGTCGGATTTCAGTGGAAAATGGCCCGATATAGAGTTTAACTCCTGTATCATCGCTCCTGAAAAAAATAAAATTGCATCTTGATCTGTTTTTATGCAAAACAGGCATCAAAAATCAGCAAACAACAAGGCAACAAGAAATCCAAACGATAACTGTATGCGCGTGCAAATAATGAGATTGCTCTTTATTGCAGGGTTTGAAAAAGCCCAACCCACTGGGCCCAGTAGTCTAAAACCCGGGTTTTTTCGGGCTTTTTTGAAAAAACCCGGGTTTTTACGGGTTTTATTAAAAATTTTTAGAGAACTCTTCAAATTTCTAATTTTTACATGATGCACAGTACCTAAATTTTTCATTTATCAGTGAAACAAAGGTATAATTTTGCATTAAGTATAGATTAACAATAAAAATAAATATATAAAAAGAAAATATAAATATATTTAAAAAGATTATTTTGTATCTCATAGAACTAGATTACTGGAAGAATGATATATTAAACCAAGTGCAACTGAATTTCTTTATATAAATCTTAAGTTAAACAGACTAATTTATGCAATTTCTTTCATTTCTTTCAATAGTTTAAAGCAGCAACATTTATGTAAATATTTTTATGAAGAAAAAAATAGAAGTCACACAATTGAAGCAACATTTATATTGCAATAGTATTAAATTGGATTATTTTAAAGTCAATGTCAGTCATATCTATAAAGTTAGATCGTAAATGGCAATACACTTTAACTAGTTTAGTTTTGTATGCCATCTGTAAGCAATCATTTAAAGTATCTGGATACATTTTAGATTATATTTTATTAGGGTTTTTTTAAGTTAAAGAAATGTGGTTCAGAATGTTTGAAAACAAGGTACTTATACTACTAAATACAAATTAAAATAACTAATTGATTACAAAAAGTTTATAAATCAATGATAATAATAAACATTATAATTTGCTTTTCCAAAAATTAATTATTAGTAATAATTTTAATAATGAAATTATCATTTAAGTACTATACTCAAACTTTTTCACTCTTTTTTTTTTCTTTTTTTTTCTTTCTTTTTTTTTTTTTTTTTGTTATAACAAGATTTCCAGAAAAACATGACTAGCAAATTCCTTGATTTTCCATGACCAAATCTCAAAAAATTCCCTGACTTTCCCAGATCAAATCTCGAAAAATTCTCTGACCAAATAAACATACAGCGAAATTTGATACTTATTTTCACAATCTTTTGCCTTCTGCAATCATACTTCAATCTTTTTTTTTTTTTTTTTTTTGGCCCCAACTGTTTGATGAATTTTGTGTCATTTTTCACTTTTTCACTCAAATGTTTTCCATGATTTTTTTAGAAAATATTTGTAAATTCCCTGACTTTTCCTGTATATTTTGAGATTTTCCTGACTTTCCATGACTACTTTGAAATTCCCTGACTTTCCATGATACTAGGAACCCTGGAAATCTGTCAAGATTTTTGTGTTGAAATTTATTGTATAAACTTTCATTGAACATTGAAGAAGAATAATAAATGTTGCGATTAATCTTAAAAGCTATAACAATACAAGCAATCAGGATGGGGATCACATTTCAACTGCCATCTTTAGGTATACATTAAGATTTAAAGCACTTGGATGCATTTTAAAATATATAGCCAAAAAAATCTTCGTTATTTACAAACAAATTTTTTTTATGGTCATTTTATCAATACTTAGAAATTCTTTTAAATACGGTTAGTTTGAAACATATTTAAATTGGCATTTATCTTTTTATTCTCATATCTTAGATTAAATAATGATACAGTTGTGAAAACACGAGAAAATTTGAAAAAACCCACAAATGGGTTTTTGATAGGTTTTTTCAAGTGGGCCCGCCCGAAAAAACCTGCCCGGGTTTTTTCGGGCTGGGCCCACTTCGGCGAACCCTGCTTTATTGGCACATCAGTAAAATTTATGCTGCAGTGGCGTTAATACACTACCACAGCATAAATTGCACTGTACCAAATTTTGTAATAGTGAAACATAAATTTAGCATTTTGTATATAGATAAAGTCATGATTTAAGGCTAGAATAAAATGCCTCTTGCTACAAAATATCTGACTCGCAAAAGTAATAACTGTCAGATTGTAACAGAAATGAAATTTATCTCATATTTAACTGATTGATAAACAAATCTTATTACGTTAAAAAAATATTTAATTTTTAACGAAGGTTGAACTTTTTGCAGCATTGCAGAAACTCTATTTCGCGCGTAGCAAAAAAAAAAAAAAAAAAAAAAAAAAAAAAAAAAAATTTTTAGTTTTCAGTTACCAATTTCTAGAGCATCAATGGTGATAAGTGGAATGAAAGGGGTTATTTTGAACTAATTATGCCAAAAATAATCATAAACTCTAGGAATCAGACTGAGCATAATGTTTATTAATTATTATTGTGTATAAATTATGCTTTCGAAGTCATGTACATTAAAAAAATTATATCAACTTTGAATTTTCAATTAGTAACACCCATTTTTGATATTTTATTTGAGTTTCTTGGATCCAAATGGATTAGGAAATGATTGTATATCCATATTATCTTAAATCTTGATACAGCTGGAAGAGCATGATTTTGAGGATGATATAATTGAACCCATTTCAAAAACATTAATTTATATCTTCATGAAAGGCATCTGATTTTTATACTAAATTGACCCAAACATATTTCTTTCTCTATTCAAAAAAGTTTTTTTAATTATTTAAACTATTAATAAATTTATATTAAAATCAATGTGAAATATAAAAGCAGTAATTCTTGATTACGCCCATTAATAACTACTTTGCGCATAAAAACAGCAAAAAATGTTGATTTTCTTAAAAATTTCAAAACAAATAAATCTTTTTTCCTTATAAAAGGTATCAAGTTGAAAAGCTAATAAAAAAATCAACAAAACTAAGTATTTCATTACGAAAATAAAGTAATTGTAAAAAAAAAAAAAAAAAAAAAAAAAAAAAAAACACCATTTTTGCCTGTGTAAAAACAATAAGGACAACAAATAAATTCAACATAGTAATCAAAGGAACTAATATTTCATATATTAATGCAACCACCTCTGAAGTTTAATGATTGCAAATATTCCACCATTCCTCGACATCATTCATTTTTGCACTGTTCGGGATTGTGTTTGTGCTATTCATCCTTAATCATAGACTTGGGTTCTGATGATGAGAAAAAATGCCTTCCTTTTTGATAAACTCAATCTTCTAGATCTCACCATAAGTTATTGATAGGATTTAAAACTGGATTTCTGAGCGCCCATTGCAAGACTTCAATATTTTTCTTGTGGAACTAATGTTTTGTGGAAAGGCACATTATCTCATTGTTATAGCCACCCTTTTTTTTTTTTTTTCCCCTGCCAGAATTGTATCAACAAATGAGAGATGGCCAGAAAGAGTTTGAACATGTGTCTTTCAATTAAATTTTGCTAAAAACATATACAAATGGCTCCACATCTTTGAACAAAAAGCAGCCCCATGTTGCAATTGATCCACCACCTAACTGATGTTTTAATAAAATCTTTTTTTTTTTTTCTTAAATCATCTCAATAATATTTTCAACCACACAAGTGATGACTTGGGACAACAAACTGCTGCAGGTTACTTTCTCTGATGAAAATAAGTGAAACTTGAATGGTCCTGATATTATAAAAATTTAATTAAATCCAATTGATTTTTTAAATCACCAGATTATAAAACATTCACCTTTTATATAAACATTTTAATAAAATTTTTTAATTTTATTTAAGAAAGGTGTTATAATAAAAATAAATGACATTGACATGTTTCAGAACCGTCAAACAAGTTCCATTATCATAATATAAATAAAAATAAAATTTCAAAATATTTCACAGTCAATACAAATGACACGCGACAATGAGATAACAAAAAACCTGCGCTCTTTTGTAAAAAATTAAAATATAGACCATGATCTAAAATGAAAATAAAAATAAAATTTCAAAACTATTGTGACAATTTGAAAAAAAAAGAAAAAGATCTTCTCAAAACAGTTAATTGACGTAATCATTGCAGCATTAGACTGCTTTTCGTTCAGTGACGTTGAGTCACTTGTGTATATTTCCGAAAATTTTAATTCAAACATATATATACAAACTCTTTTTGACCATCTTTCATTTGTTACAACACTTCTAGCATGAAAAAAAAAAAAAAAAAAAAAAAAAGAAAGAAAGAAAGGATTAACAGCAAGATAATGCACCTATCCACACAAGCCGTAAAGGCATTCAGAATTCTCTAAGGTGGGACTTTCCTCAATAATATACTTTATACAATAATTTTTTTTAACATGCCAGTTTTGAGGCAATATAATGTAAAGTTAACATCCAAAACAATGCAACTTGGATCAAATTCCCAACAAAAATTCTATGTATTGCTGACAATTTACACAGTGTTGAATTAAAACTGAACATCCTAAAGAATCTAAGCGTAGGAAAAATCAGTCCTCTAGATTAGAGGATAAAGACGTGCCATCAGCAATGCCCTTCGAAATTTTTTAAGATAAACTAAAAAGCTTTTATATGCAAACATTTAAAAAAAAAAGTTTTTTTTTAATTTACCTAATTTTTCTTTTATATATTAAACTTATATCTCAAATAAATATAACTGAAGTAAACTTACTTGTTTTTGTTTATATGTGTTTTCTTTTTCTTGATTTTTATAATTTTTTTTATATGTAACAAAAGCATTGACCGGGAGGAGTTTCCTGTGTGAGCGGCCGAACACTGTGTGCCAGGCGCTACCCACGCTAGAAACTCTCCAAGTGTTATGCCTTTATTCACATATAATTACAAACATATTCTTCTGTTGCCATTGTCACATCTCACTTTTTTTTAATGGGAGATCTTCTTGAAGAGAAATCTTTATCATGCAGGGTCACAGTTGATGCCGGGATTTGTCTATGCCTGTGATGATTCTCATAGGGGAGTGCCGATTCTGCCAAAAGGGTGCAATCTGGACGAATTTCTTTTGCAGTAGCTTTTTATCCCAATACATTGTTGGCACAGCCGACACAATTCCTGTGTAGCGGTTTAAATTCTTAAAAAAAAAAAAAAAAAAAAAAATTAAGTAAACAGATAAATAGATTTTGAAAAATTAAAGAAAATGTATTACTTACTTCTAAATTTTACTGCAACACTTAAATGAAACTTTTTCGAAAATTTACTAAAATAAAATCATACTTATTAATATTGATAACAATAGCTTTTTTTTTTTAAATCAAATTTAACTTCTTGAAATTCATCTTTGTGAGCCTGGTAGAACTGTTCATTCAGAAAAAAATTTAACAAACTGGATCCCGATTGACAGTTCACCTTATACAATTCGGCAGGAAAGTGTTGTTCATTTGTTGTTATTATTCCCATCCATCATTTCTCTCATAACTCTGTCAATCTCAATATTATGGAAACCAACAGATGTTACATCATAATATGTAAGAAAAGCATGTGGATAGCTTGCCCTAGCTGAAATGTTAGCTACTGTCCTCATTTGTATTAATATTCATAGGAACCCCATTAAATAAATCAACTAACTACACCCGAAGGGAATGTAGTTTTCCCAGAATTAACCGTCCCCTGTAGTGCAACCCATCTATGTTTAGGCTTTCCAATCTGATAAGCATAAAGCAATTTACTTAACAATGGTAGTAGTTTAAAGATTATTTTTATATGAATTAAATTTTAACAAAATACTTTCATATAATAAGGGTGCTAGATAAACTACAGGGCTGAACAAAAGTATTCAAGTATGTTTTGATCTATTAATATTAATTGTTGAAAGAAAATTTTCAACTAGTTAGGTGTTTTCTTGCAAGACTAAATTTACTCATTATGTAGTATATATATATCAATCGGCAAATCAAATATGCGGCTGTTCAAAAGTATTAGAATACATATTTGGCTGTGAACAGTAACACACCTTATTTCTATAGATAATGATGTTTTGTTAATGATTTCAGGAAGAGGAAGTGTAAGAAAGTGTTCCATAATCTATGCTTAAGGCATAATTTTTCTTACTTGTTTAACTTAAATGAGTTCAGAAAATTCATAAACTGTGCTATATTTATTTGGTACTTATTCAATTTCATTTAATTTAAATAAAACTTTTAGCAAATAAAATACTTATTTGAGTAGAAAAAAAATGGGGGGAAATTTGGCAGATATATGTTTTCATATTAATAGGTCTGCAAAATTGACTGTTTTAAAAGTAAAAAAACTTTAATAAAGTATTTTTAAATATATTTTTTCCGTGAAGGATTGTGAATTTATCTTGCAGGAACTAGAAGGAAATATTGTAGTGTTGCGTATTGATTGAAAAGAAAAGAAAAAAAAAAAAAAAAAAAAAAAAAAAAAAATCGACAAGCATGTACAGTGAAACTCCAAATAAGGGACACTTCGAATAACGGACACCTCTATTTAAGGGACAAAAGTTCCGGTCCCAGTCCCTTGATATAGGCCGAGTAATGTATTTACCTCTGAATAAGGGACACCTGAAAATGCGATGAAAGGAGCTGGTTTTTGCATTTCAGATAATGAAGTAGCCAGTGATGAAAACAAAAATAGATTTTTGAGAGCTTATCAAACAGACAGGCAGTTATGTTGATATGACTCAATTGATGTGCATTTATTTACCCACAATTAGTGTTTTTATCCCCATCAAAAGTAGTGCTGAAAATTGTAAGGATGACTATGAAACTGAAGAAGAAATGGAAATTGTGAAATAAAGAACTTTACAGATGTTTTAAAATATGTAAAGTTCAATACTTTTTTAGTAAATGTTGCTGATAATGAAGGATTGAAATTTATATGCATGGTAAATGAACACTTGAAAGATTTGTAATGGGTCATTCCACATGAATTCAACCAATGGGTGTTGCATCATAGTCACAGATTTTTTTTTAATTTTATCATAGATAGACATAGTAGTGAAACCCTCAAATCTGAAATTTAAAAGTAATTTTCACAATATTGGCCGAGATATGGCCATTTGAAAACTGGCCATTTTTACGAAATGGCGGCCATCTTGGAATTGTATCACTGTCTAAATATGGCCATAACTTGACAACTAATGGCTCAAATTTTATATATCTGGTACCAATTTGAAGCTATTTGTACAAAGAATGAATATTTCACATCAAAACAATAATAAATTTTCATTTTTTTACTTTTTATTATGTGCAAAGTGAAAATTTCACCGCAAAAAAGGGCAGATTGTAATGGCTCATAAAAAAAAATGAATCATCATGAATTTTCCTGAAACTTGGTAAAAACGTTGCTCCATCTGTGTACTTTAAATAAAAAAAAATTGGAAAGGTAAAATTTGTTGTTTTAAAATAAATGGTTTTTTACACATAAGGTGTCATTAACCAAATAATGATATTTTTAGAATCTGTAAGCATTCCTGATTAAAAAAATAATGGTTAAAATAAAATTTTCTAACATCTAAATTAGTGTAAAAGTATAATCAAAACCTCATTTGTACTGATTTTGTAGAAATCTGCCCCCAGCCCCCCTCCCCCCCACCCCCCCCCCCCCCCCCCAAAAAAAATTAGACAATTCAAAAAATTTTACACTGAAAAAGATAAGAAAATAATTAAGAAATATAATGTATAATTATAAAATACCTATAAATGCAGTGCATATATATATGATAATTTACTTCACATATAGGGGCGAGTGGGGTGGAATGGGACAGTAGGTTTTTCTCTTTAAGTATCATTCTAAATATTTCATCAATCACACATTAGGTGAAGTAATGGTACCCCAATCTTCAGTTGAAAAAAGTAGCTGATTTACATAAGCTTGCAATTATATAAAGAAAAAGATTATTTCAAAAATGAAAAGTAAATTTAGTTCATATACTTTTTATGCTTTCTGTATAATGATTTGATTATGCATAGATGTAACAGTTTCTCTATATATGGAACATTATACTGTAAAATTAGAGAGGTAAAATTTATTGTTTTAAAAATGGTTTTCTACATATAAGATGTCATTGACCCAAATAATGATTATTTTAAAATCTGTAAGTATTCTTAATTTAAGAAATATTGGTTAAAATGAAATTTTCTAGCATCTAAATTAAAGTATTGTGTTTATATTATATAATTCAATAAAGAAATATCAATTTGCAGTTATTTACACTAAATATTTATTTTTACAGTACTTTTTATTTCATTTCATTCAAAATTTTTGTAACTTTTGTCTGCAAATAACCAAGTTTCCTCTTTGAGCTACGCCTATTCATTTTTATTGGCGATAACTCTAACATTTCACAGCTTTTGTTTAATTGTTCCATTACTACTGTGGGTTCACTAAATTCTGGATCAGAGATGCTTTTCATGTCAACAATAGAAATCATCTTATTTATTGATGAATAGCAGGAAGTACATAATTTTTTTCCTGGAATGAGGATGTCTGGATTTGTCATAGACATATCTAAAGAAATTGTTTTCAGTGATTTTGCTCTGTTACTATTTGGATGTTTATTAAATGGATCACAAGACTGTCTCTGATTTAAACTATAAAATTTTAGAAATTTATCCTTGTGAACCTTGCATATATTCGCATGCAAAAAACTTTTTTCATCTGGGATTATATAATGTAACCTTTTTTTTAATAAATGTAAATCCCGTGGGGATAATTGAAGAACAGAAATAACATCAGTACTCAGAGAAACATTGAGTTTTTTACATACAAAACATTCCATCTCCAATGTATAATAAGTACAAAATAAATATTGTATGTCTAAATACACTTCATTGAAAACTTTAGAAGTGGTATATGGTATTTAAAAGGAATTACTCAAGTTTCTTGGACATTATGATGCAAGATTACATCATACTTTAATTATAGCCAATTAAGAAGCAGATGAAGTAAAGCAGCAATCTTTTCTTTAAATTGCATCAGCTCATATAGAACATGATGCAAGATAGCATCATACTTTGATTATAGCCAATTAAGAAGCAGATGAAGGTACAGTAGCAATCTTTTCTTTAAATTGCATCAGCTTATATAGAACATGATGCAATATTACATCAGCTTATAGAAACATAATGAAATTTTTACATCATGTTTTGAATTCAAAATTTAAAATTTTGAATTCATGTTTTGATTCTTGAAATAATCTTTTTCTTTATATAATTGCAAGCTTGTGTAAATTAGCTAGTTTTTTCAACTGAAGATTGGGGTACCATTACTTCATCTAATATGTGATTGATGAAATATTTAGAATGATACATAAAGAGAAAAACCTACTGTCCCATTCTACCCCACTTGCCCCTATATGTGAAGTAAATCACCATATGTATGCATTGCATTTATAGGTATTTTATAATTATACATTATATTCCTTAATTATTATCTTATCTTTTTCAGTGTAAAATTTTTTAAATTGTCTAATTTTTTTTTTTTTTTTTTTTTTTTTTTTGGGTGGGGGGGAGGGGGGGCTGGAGGCAGATTTCTACAAAATTAGTACAAATGAGGTTTTGATTATACTTTTACATTAATTTAGATGTTAGAAAATTTTATTTTAACCATTATTTTTTGAATCAGGAATGCTCACAGATTCTAAAAATATCATTATTTGGTTAATGACACCTTATCTGTAAAAAACCATTTATTTTAAAACAACAAATTTTACCTTTCCAATTTTTTTTTATTTAAAGCACACAGATGGAGCAACGTTTTCACCAAGTTTCAGAAAAATTCATGATGATTCATTTTTTTTATGAGCCATTACAATCTGCCCTTTTTTGGGGTGAAATTTTCACTTTGCACTTAATAAAAAGTAAAAAAATGAAAATTTATTATTGTTTTGATGTGAAATATTCATTATTTGTACAAATAGCTTCAAATTGGTACCAGATATATAAACTTTGAGCCATGAGTTGTCAAGTTATGGCCATATTTAGACAGTGATACAATTCCAAGATGGCCGCCATTTTATAAAAATGGCCAGTTTTCAAATGGCCATATCTCGGCCAATATTGTGAAAATTACTTTTAAATTTCAGATTTGAGGGTTTCAGTACTATGTCTGTCTATGATAAAAATAAAAAAAAAATCTGTGACTATGATGCAACAAGTTTTCCTTAAATTGGTTGATTTCACATGGAATGACCCTAATGAAAAATTGAAATCTGCAAAAGAATCACTTTTGATTGATTAAGTAAGATTCTTTTAAATGTTAATGCACATTTTACATGTATGAAATATTTGTGTAAAAAATGTAAATCAATAATTCTACAAATCTTTTAATGAAGTAATCGATTAAAAATTTCAATAAATTAAATATCTATTTGTTGTGTCTGATTAACGTAATTCATATCCTTCTGGTACATTTAAACTTCACCTTTAATTTAATGTTATATTTTATGTCTATCTGAAAGATTAATTTTAAAAAAAGAAAAAACTCCGAATAAGGGACACCTCTATTTAAGGGACGAAAGTTCCGGTCCCATGGGTGTCCCTTATTTGGAGGTTTCACTGTATATCACAAATATTTTTCAAAATTTACAATGTCTTTTTTATAAAATATTCTAGTATACTTATCATAATGATAAATAAGCTTTAATATAAATATATACAAACAGTTTACAAGTATTTGAAAAGCAGGCATGATTCTAGCACTAGAAATATTACTATTCACGTAACAGACAAAAAATTATACGAAATATTGAACAAGAAGTAATCGGACAGATTATTAAATAGAAAACAATTACAAAACACTTACGTAATATATTTCTTTCATTTACATTCAAGTCTGGATAGCGCAAAGATTTCTGAATTTTCTATTAAAAACAAATGATTAAGGCTAATTTAAATAAAGCATTTGGCATTTAAATCAAATGCGATAAAGCAGCCAAAATGGTAACCATACATTCACTTGAAAGATGCCAATAATATGTGCGTGAAGTTGCGCAGATAGAAGATTTTGGGCGGTAATGTCCCTGACGTCATGTTGGAATGCCCTATGATGCCGTATTTTGTCGTTAGCCAGACGGAATAGGGTTGCTGGCTGGCTCAACTGGGAGCAGAATCGGCGCAACGCTGCGTCGCACGTCGCAGACTCTTGGGAAGGTCTACAGACTATTTTCAATTGTTAAAAATTTAGCAGAAATTAAAAAATTTCGGTCCTAAATCCAAAAATTCGGACATAAAATGTATCGCGAATTTCGACGAATAGTCTTCGAAAAGAAATGAATTTTGTCATGGATCGCGAAAAACCACGCGAATCTCGTCCACAGATCGGAAAAAACGGCAGTTTGCGTCAAAAACTCTCGAAAAACGGCAAATTTTTTCGATAAATTTCGAAATAATGGCAAATTTCGTCAAAAAATCACGAAAAAAAAGACAAATTTCTTCAAAAGATCACAAAAATCGGCAAATGTCTTCAAAAAAATCGGAAAATTACTTTAAAAGATTACGAAAAAAAACGACAGTTTTCGTCAGAAAATCACGAAAACACGGCAGTTTTCGTCAAAAAATCACGAAAAAACGACAAATTTCTTCAAAAGATCGCGAAAAAACGGCAAATTTCATTTAAAAATCACGAAAAAAAGAACATTTCATCAAAAAATCACGGAAAAACGGAACATTCCTTCAAAAAATGACAAAAAAACGGCAAATTTCTTCAAAAGGTAGCGGAAAAAAACGACAAATTTCTTCAAGAGATCACGACAAAACGGCAGTTTTCGTCAAAAGATCACGACAAATTGGGAAATTTCTTTAAGAGATCGCGAAAAAGCGGCAAATTTATTGAAGACATCGTGAAAAAAACAGCAGTTTTCGTCAAAAGATCGGTAAAAACGTCAAATCTTGTCAAAGAAGCGCGAAAAATGCAAATTTCGTCAAAAGATCTCGAAAAATGGCATCTCGTCAAAAGATCGTGAAAACCCCACAAATTTTGTCAAAGGGGAGCCCCCTCCCCTCTTCCGGACAATGCATGAGGTGTTAAAAGTTCTGAGAACAAAGGCAACTTCTTTTTAAAAGTATACTTTTCTTTTATGTCTATCACAAATACTTGGGTGGTTTGAGTGCAGATAATGTAATGCGAGGGATTGGTCTGCAGACTTTTTTTTAAAGTTTTTACTTGTGTTGTAGACTCCAGAAAAAAATTCTGCTGCTGGCTCATGGATCTCTGTGCTGTCCTAAGCGATTAACAGACAAGCGGCTCAAAACATCAAAGGCTCCCTACGGATATTTATGGCGTTTTGCTGACCACTAATCAGGATTGATAATACAGCTGAAAATCTCCAAAAAAGTTTCAAAGTACTA
Source organism: Maratus speculifer (assembly GCA_964019185.1). Classification (NCBI taxonomy): domain Eukaryota; kingdom Metazoa; phylum Arthropoda; class Arachnida; order Araneae; family Salticidae; genus Maratus; species Maratus speculifer. The sequence continues at coordinate 317,986,589 of OZ025296.1, read as the reverse complement.
ATATTTCTTATGTGCTCTTTGATATTTCGAAGGAATCTGATTTTAAAACAAGTAAGAAAAAACATGCGTTAAGCATAGATTATGAAGCACTTTCCAACACTTAATGAAATCTTTAACAAAACTTTGTTATTTAGGGAAATAATAGTGTATAGCCAAATATACCCAAATATGTATTCCAGTACATTAGAACAGCCCTGTATTTCATATGTCAGTTCATATAATGGGAAAATTTAGCTTAGCAAGACAATACCCAGTAGCTTGAAATTTCTTTTTCAGCAATTCATACTATTAGATGGAAACATACTTGAATACTTTTGTTCAGCCATGTAGTTTACATTGTACCTTTATTACACGTCAGCATTAGGCTAAAATTTATTGTAAACTAAAACACTTTTAAAACAACTGAAATCACATTCTCATAAATCATCATTCATAGGCGTCCATGTACCGAATTCTTTGCGTGGCCCTGTATATCCCTTTATCTATATTCTGCAAACATTTCTCAGTAAATTGAATGCAACTCAGCGTAAAAATGCATAGCTTATTTAAGAACCACGTTTAAATAATTTACGTTCATATTCAGTAACGTTGGTGAGCTCTTATGTGTAGCCCTGTATATCAACTATAATATTTATGCACACCATATAATGTGCATATATTTAGCGAAATATAAATGCGAATATCATAATTAAAATGCATTTCATCCCTCCATCAGCCATCATCGGACACATATACGGTATTTCGGAAAGAATATACTATTTGAAATCTTTTGTGTGGCCCTGTAAATGCTATGTACTTCATATTATGCAAGAAAGTAGCGTATAATTTATATTAAGTTTCAGTGACATATATAAATTTTATTATGCATGAAAAAGCTTAATATATTTAAAATATGTCACACACAATTCCCCCTTTTAACATTATCTAATGGAATTCTTTTGTGTGGCCCTGTAAATGAATAATAGCTACATTTTCACCTTATATTTTATAGAATGCATATTTTAATATGTTTGACAGGGTATAACATCTTTAAAATTCCTTTGAAACGATTTTCCCCATAGGCCGTAATGTAACAGGAAACTTTTGATTCGCCCTGTAGATAAACTAATCATGGTAGAAACTTCATTTTCGATAGTACTTGTGCTAGGGTAAACATCAATAACGTCCTAAAATTTCATGGCAATCCGAGTATATTAACGATTTTTCCCCATGGGCCGTAATGTAATGGAAAATTTTTGATTCGCCCTGTAGATAAATTAATTATAATAGAAACTTCATATTCAGTAGGACTTGTGCTAGGGTAAACGTCAACAACGTCCTAAAATTTCATGGCAATCCGAGTATATTAACGATTTTTCCCCATAGGCCGTAATGTAATGGGAAACTTTTGATTCTCTCTGTAGATAAATTAATCATGGTAGATACTTCATTTTCAATAGGGTTCGTGCTAGGGTAAACCTCAATAACGCATAAAAATTTCATAGCAATCCGAGTATATTTACGGGAGTTAGAGCGCGGACAGACGGCCAGACGGACAGACAAACCGAATGCATAAGCACTTTTCAACTTTGTTGGAAAGTGCTAAAAATGCATTTATCCTGTAAATGAGAATAAAATTAAAACTGTTTTTGTGGAAACATGTTCGGTACCATGAGTGTACGTATGTACCCTCAAAAAGAACACATAGACATTTTTTTTTTTCACTAAAAAAAAAAGAAAAGTAATTTTTTTTTTTTTTTTTTTTTTTTTTTTTTTTTTTAATTAGAGCATTTTCGTTATTCTTTAAGTAAATGTAACCTCTTTTTAAAAAGTGGTGCCAACCGAATAAAATTTGTGTGAAAGGCGCCTGCCCCGAAGGGGTTAAACGTGTGACGATGTAGAATCTGAAGACGAGGAAAATCTGTATGGTTATTGCTCTGATAAGAAAAAATGTTTTCGGTGTTTATCATGCGCCTTTTCTGTTGTTTTTGAACTCTCACAATCTGGAATGTTTACCAACCTGTATGTAGCTTACAAATTTATATTAACCATATCCTGTACACAAGACACCTGTGAAAGGGGGTATTTTCTAAACTTAAAATTGTTAAGAATCGACTTAGATCCCGTTTAAGTCAAGATCTTATATCTAATCTTCTTTTCATGAATGTAGAAAAATATTTATTTTATAATTTAGATAAAGATGTTATTATAGATGAAGTAGCCAGAACTAGCGAAGAACTGGGCAAAAAGCTGTTAGGTTAGTCAAAAGCCATTCACAATAACATAACATTTTTTAACTGTTGTAAATTTTATAAAATCTATTTTAAATAATGTGCCCATGAAATCAAATTTAAAGTTAGTATTGCTTTTTTCAGTATGCTTGGTTTTTATTATTATTATGCCCCTTTTTAATGTCTGCTTAAGTATTACAGTAGCACTTAAGATATGGCTTCAACGAAGTAATTCTGATACCTAAATATAAAATATATACCCCTATCTTTTTAAGTAATATACCACTTGTAATTAATCAGTATATTTTTTTTCTAGCTTGGAACTAGTTAAGTACCGTATATAAAATAGTACTAATATTTATTGTGAAAGAAAGTAGACTACATCAGAAAAAGCTACACCAGAAAACGGTGTAACACTTTCCAACAAAGTAGAAAAGTGTTTATGCATTCGGTTTGTCTGTCGGTCTGGCCGTATGGCAATCTGTCCGTGCTCTAACTCCCGTAAATATACTCGGATTGCTGTGAAATTTTTATATGTTATTGATGTTTACACTAGCACAAACCCTATTGAAAATGAAGTTTCTACTATGATTAGTTTATTTACAGGGGTAGTCAAAAGATTTCTGATACATTACGGCCTATGAGAAAAAATCGTTTCAAATTCCTTTTAAAGATGTTACACCCTGTCAAACATATTCAAATTTTCATGGATTCATAAAGTGTACTAAAATATGCATTATAAAAATATGCAGTGAAAATAATAGTTACTATTTATTTACAGAACAACTCAAAAGAATTCCCTTACACAATAATAAAGGGGAAAATTGTTTGAGACATATTTTAATTATAGTAAACGATTTCAAGTATCATAAAATTGATATACGCCGCTGATACTGTCAAACATATTCAAATTTTCATGGATTCATAAAGTGTACTAAAATATGCATTATAAAAATATGCAGTGAAAATAATAGTTACTATTTATTTACAGAGCAACTCAAAAGAATTCCATTACACAATAATAAAGGGGAAAATTGTTTGAGACATATTTTAACTATAGTAAACGATTTCAAGTATCATAAAATTGATATACGCCGCTGAGACTTAATATTTAACGCATAATATGAAGTGCATAGCATTTACAGGGACACACAAAATATTTCAAATTTTATATTTTTGTCCGAAGTACTGTACATTATCAGTGACAGCTGATGGATGGATGACGTGCATTTTCAATTATGATATGTGATTTTAAGTTTTATTAAATGTCTGAAAATTATGTGGTGTGTATAAATGTTATAGTTGATATACAGGGTTACACAAAAGAGCTTATAAATGTTATTGAATGTGAGAGTAATTAACTTAAAGATGGTTTTTTAAATAAGTTATGCATTTTTACGTTGAGCAGCTTTCAGTTTACTAAGAAATGTTTATAGAATATAGATAAAATGATATACTGGATCACGCAAAGAATTAGCTACATAGTTACCCATAAATTTTAATTTCTGGAAATGTGATTTAAGTAGTTTTACGAGTGTTTATGCTTGAACTAAATTTTAACAAAATACTGGCATCTAATAAAGATACCAAGTAAATTACAGGGCTGAACAAAAGTATTAAAGTATTTGCCATTTTTTAGAATAAAATGCTGAAGGAAAAATTTCATCCAGTTAGACATTTTCTTGCTAAACTAAATTTTGATGTTATATAGTATATATATATGTATATATGAACCGACGGATCAAATACAGGGTTATTCAAAAGTTTTGGAATACTTATTTGGCTATGGACTATAGCATCTTACTTCCCTAAATAATAAAGCTTTGTTAAAGATTTCAGGAAGTATTGGAAAGTGTTTCATAATGTATGCTTAACGCATGATTTTTCTTACTTGTTAAGCATTTAAACCTAATTTTCTACCATTCTATTCACAATAAGTTTCTTAGTAAGGGGCCCCTTTTCAGTCTCTAGCCGAGGGCCCCCAACGGAGCCAGTCCGGGCCTGTTTAGAATATTAAAAGGATAATTAGAACGATATTAATATCGTTCCAAAGTGATTTATATATATATTAAGCAAATGAAAAAAAAAGTTTTCTGCGAAAATATCCGTATACGCCTAAAATATTTATTAATGTTCTTCTTCTTCTCTCTCTTTTTTTTTTTTTTGAAAATTTTAGAAGTAAGTTTTTATTGAGATTAGGATGCAAATATAATGCATGCGTGGATATTTTACGGTGTTAAAATCAAAATGGAAAATATTATAAAAGCAAAATGTAAAAGATATACATTTTTTTAAATTAAGAATATCTGCATACATATATTTTAAAGAAGTGAAATATTTGGAGTTTGCCTTCTAGTTTTGTAATGAATAAAGTATGATTAGAATGTTTATAATTTTTCTATTGAAAGTATAAATAAGTGTTTTGCTTATACTTATACTAACATAATTTCGGATGTCGTTTGTTTCTCATATTTTATGACATATTTTGGCCTGTTATCCACACGGTATTAAAATATACAATCATTAAATAAGAAATATGTACATACTAAAACTTCTGAAAAATTATCTAACTAACAATGCAAATTCCATTGAAATCAATCCAGTATTGTAGATTACAAATCAATCTTGTAATATGTGGATTCAGGGCCATCGCTAAGACTTTTTATTGGTGGGGGAGAAAACCTTAATATTGTCAAGTCAAATTTTTATATTCGGCAACTCGTTTTATAATTTTGCCAAGTTAACGCACTTTGAAAATGTAATACAATTCTTATTTGTAAAAAAATTAATAATATTCCTAATTAGACTTGTAACTTCTGCAAATTCTATCAAAAATAGAAAATGTATTGCAGTTTTTATTAAAATTTTAATTAAATTTGACATAAAAGATTTAAATTTGCAAAGTGTAACAACATTTGTGAATGTTTTGGGAGGGTAGGCTCCCTCCTGTCCCCCCCCTTAGTTAGTCCCCCGTGTGGATATCTCAACCTTGGTTTATCAACAGCATTCTATTAATTACAACAATAGAATCAACAGTATTCTATTATTTAATACGAAAAGTATAAAGCAACTGATAAATGATTTTTAAATAAATAAAAAGAAAATTATAAAAAAAATTAAATTGTATCAGTCAACCTACCAACTTTGTTTACAAACAAAGTGTAACCAATAACAGATAAGCACAAAATGCACAATCACGTGATCAAATCGCCCAGCAATTTTACGCGCGTAACGCGCGTCAGCTTTTAGCAGGGTTGGATGTCTTATTTTAAATGCTGATCGGGCTTAATTACATGAAATAGGTCACGTGATACTTTTCCGGAATACTTTTAATTTTATTTGAGTGGTCACAGGTATGTATTTCTGTTACGGAAATATGTTTTGAAAGGATAAAGAGATATGGTATTTGTATTTACCAATTCTGAACCATAAAAATAATACAATAATTGAATAACTTTAAAATTCTTTTCTTCGATAGCACCTACTCCAAGCAGAATCTTCTGAGCGCGCGCGCACAAAAAAGCGTTTTTTGAACACGGCCAAGATGTACGCGCGCGCGAAAGAACATGGAGTGAGTGTTTATCGTGGATGGAATAGAGCATATCGATAGATGGCAACAAGTCACATGATATCCATATTTTCCCATGATTTTGACATCATTACCGCTAATCTGGAGGGAGACTTGGTGTTTTCCTTGTCGATTTTCCGGTAAAAAATTATCAACTTGAATCACAATTTATTATAAAAGATCATATATGATAAATCAAGCGTTCAGTGATCGATTCTCGGAGTTCAGAAACAGATAAAAAGTAGATCATGGATTTGAGTAATTAATAGGTGCTAATTATAAAGCTAATCTGTTGTAAATAAAGGTGAATTAGATAGCCAAATGGATGAAGCATGGAACTCGAGATCAGGGATTAGGGGTTTGAATCCTTCGCACCTCCCAAAATGTGTTTATGATTTTTTTCATTGGTTGCTTTATATTTATAAATAAGATATTTTTTAATGAAGATAAATTTTTATATTAACGAGATGGAACCCATCGAAATTTAATATTAAAAAGAAGTTTTAAAATGCCGTCACCAATCATTCTTCGCTTTAATTTTATTTCTTCTGAAACGCAACTATTGTTTTAAGCTAATTAATTTTAAAATGGAGACAGTGTTTTTCAATAATATTAGGACAATTTACAGATGAAACAGAATTTTAATGCTTTCGAGTAATAATTTCTTTGATTGATTTTCTCGTTCCCTTTCCGTAATCGGAATCTCTGCCACATTTCCACAAACGGAAATGCTTTCCTTTTTATAAAATAACATGTTCAACGGATCCTTTAAAAATAATTAAATATAATTTCTATCATAATCTGATTCAAAACATATTAAACATATTTGAAGCAATTTGACATGATATTAACCCTTTCACGGTTAAAGCACTTCTATTCATAAAATACTAAAATGATTGAATGACACCGGAATTTAAAAACAAATTTATTTCATAATATATAAATGTTTTTTTTTTACGTTCTTTTTAAAATTGAAATTTTCATTTAAAAATTCCGGTGTCACTATGGCATTTCGCAATTCAAATTAAGTGGTATTCTGGGCGCGTATACGCGCTTATAACCACGAAAGGGTTAATTTAAAGTTCTACATAACTGAATATCTGTCTTTCTGAATAGCAGATTTCAGTTTAATGACAAAATGCTGAACCTTATGGATGGTATTTTTATGATTTATTGTTTTTTGCTTCTACCCTTAGGTTGGTTGAAATAGATTTGAAAAATAATTCATTATTGAAAATAATTTAAAATGACGCTAAATTGGAAGTCATTTTTCAAATAAATTTCATCCTAAAGTTAATTTTATTCTTGTTTTATCATGTAACAATTGAAATTGTACAGTATTTAGATATAGAAATAATGTAAGTATACTGTAACAAATTTTGATTACAAATTACGGTACATATACTGGCAACTTTGTGACAGGTATGTATTATACATACCGTAATTTAATTGAACGGTATAAAGTAGAGTGACTACTCCCCAGTCCTGAGCCCGTACAGACCCTTGCTGCTCCTTCGACACGAGGTTTCAGCACAGGTTCCTTTCGCAAACCCTTTCGGGAGAACACGGGTCGATTGCACCGTCCCCTCGCATCTCCAGACGACTGCGGTCATGGGACCGTGCGCTGCCCAACACACGCCACACAGTCCCCGTTCCCAAATTTAGGTCGAACGGTCGGTTGAGACAGTCATCACCACCCAACACACGAAGAGATCTCAATGGTTCCTTTCCTTGTCCCCCCCCAGGTCACATCAACGACCCGCACCCGCAGAACAACGGCGCCTATTGAGACGCAGAGGCCAAGAGCCGACCGCACAAAACCCTAAATCATCAAGAACAAGAAAAAATCCTTTATTTTATGGAAAAATAGTAATGGAGGAATCTAATGATCCATGTTTGCCGGAAGCGAAGTGGTGCATAAGCCAAAAATGAATACCACTCGTGGTTGATTCGACTGACTCATTTTATTTTTAACAATTTTGGAAAGGAAATGCCATCAGCCTCTTTCAACTCTTTGGGTCTAATGTCGTGTCACTGTAGAGATGGGCAACATCGTTCCTTTTAAGGAATCGTTCCAGCCGAAATCGTTCACCGAAAGGAACGAGTTCTTCGGAGTCGTTCCGAAAAAAGGAACAATTCTAAAAAAAGAAACGAATTCGAGAAAAAGGGAACGAATCCGAGAAAAAGAGAACGAATCCAAGAAAAAAAAGGAACGAATCCGAGTAAAACGGACCAAAATTTTCTTTTATTTGTCCTTTTTGAGCACTTAATGCCTGGACTATAAAGAAGAATACATAATCTTACTTTGAACTCGAAACAACATTCAATAAGGGGCCGTCCATAAATGATGCTACTCTACAAGGGGGGGGGGGGGCTTCATGAAATTGTGACAGTTTGTGACAAGGGGTTGGGAGAGGTTATAAAGAAATGTGACATCACACATTTTGGTTAAAATTAAAGCAATAAAATTCAGTAGATTAAATTATGAAATATGAAGTTATTTTTAAATTAAAATATTTTGTGTTCATAAAGATAAGATTTAAAGCCAAATATATTAAATTCTATTTCAAATTACAAAATACTACAGTTTTCAATTGCTCTTTCTTATTAATATTTTATTTACTATGCTATATTAATTATTACTATTATTAGTTTGTAAACCTTATTTCATGCAAAATGCGAATCATTTTTATTGTTCAGCTCACAAAATTGTTAAAACACATAGTTAAAGTTTAAAAATAAAATTTGAAGTATGACCTAAACTATAGTTCTTTGTTTCTGAACTGCAATTATATGTTTACGTGATACAGTGTGGCATGTGACAAGAGGGAGTAAAGTGAAATGTAACACTTTGTGACAAAGGGGGGGGGGGAAGGAGAAGTCACAAATATAAAATAAATGCGTGACATAATTTATGGACGGCCCCTAACCTGCTTCCACCACATTTTCGTGATTCCCATCCACGAACATGGATGGCAATGCCGCAGACCTGCCAACCTTTGAAAATGAGAAATAGTAGCACCCAAAATTAAAATTAATATAGAGGTTGGTTGGTTGCAGCCATTTATCCTAGAAATCGGGTTAACTGATTGCTTTCGTTTTGGATTGAATTTAGAATTTTGCAGGTTACGTTCGGGTTAACCCGACTTTCCGAAAGTTACTTCTGTATACGCTTTCAGATTAAACACTATATACATTATATTAATAAACATAGATGCTTGTCTGTGCTGTAATGTTTCTTGAAAAGAGCTGTACAAAGCAGGGTAATTCTGAGGGGGGAGGTGGTAAAAAATCTGAAATTCACAGAAATTTTTTTAAACGTTCAGTGAGGAGATAGAGAGAATTTCTTCATGCATGTCGTGTCTTCATTTCTTCTTCTACTAGGTTGTAAATTATTCTTATTTTTTGATAATTTCGTCTAAATTTTGAATAGAAGATATTTGCACAAGGGAAGGGGATTTTGGTCTTTATGGTCTCCAAAATTTCACTACTTGGCCACACGCGATGCGTTTTACCGCTTTGTGCGCTTCATATACTTGAGCGTGCAACGTTTGAAGTGTTAGTGCTAGAAAGAAATAAGTAAACATGCATGGCGTTAGTATGTTGCTGAACAAATTTTATTCATTAACTCGCTAAATAAAGCATTTTGTCGCGATTTGGCTCAATTGCGAACGGCAGCGAGAACACTGACCATAGCTACTTTTTTAAGAGAGAGTGTTCAGAAACGTAATTCAGTTCTCGTAAATTTTATAGCAAGATGTGTAGGTAAATGGAAATGTTATCAAAGTATGCACAATAGATTTAAAATTTGCTTAAGACAGTTATCAGTTTATTCCATTCAAAAATTATTAATTCAAATATTTTGATGCTCCCGATGTGTGTTTGTGTGTGTGAGGGGGGTACTTTAATTTAGAGATCTGCATGTTCCAGATCCCGCCCGGCCCGGTGTAAAAACTAAAGGTTCAACTCGGACCCGGCCTGCCCGAATCGTACAAAAATCATTGAAAACAGGCCTTGCCCGTGCAAAAAAAAAAAAAAAAAAAAAAAAAAAAAAAAAAAAAAAAAAACTGTATTTGGCCCGACCCAATTATTACAAAAAATTGGGTCTCTTCTTAACATATAATTAAGATTCTTTAAAAGAATACTGTACTGTAGATACTTATGGAATATTTTTTTAGTATATTTCGAAGTGATAAAAGGAAGGTTAAAATAATCATACTTTCGAAGCTGTATAGTAAAAAGTAGATTTCTGAAATATTTCTCTGTCCTTTATTAAGGCTATTCTCAAATCCAAAGAAACTACTTTCTACACATTTCTGAATTCATTTCTCTTCGGAAAATCATAAAGATTACCAGGTGTTCTTATTCAGAAATTTTGTAATCGAATGACGCTATCCATTTTTTTTCTATTTTTATAAATGCAATACATCTTTGAAAAAATACTGTCAAAGTTTGTGTTCATAATCGAATTTCCGGAAGCGATAATACGAGAAAGGGAGAAAAACATGCCACCAAGTGACAAGAATCTCTTATATCTCGTTAAGTAATTTATTTGAAAAAAAAAAAAAAGGAAATGCTATTCGATTTCAAATCTCTTCAGAGGTCAGGCCTGTCCTTTGCAGTTAAAAATAAGTCAGAAATCTTCGCGTTGTTGATCAATAAATTTGAGAAACACCTTAAGATATATTTGCAAAGATTCCGCTAACAGAAGCTTATTATCGTGATTAATATTTTTACAAAAGATATTGCCTGCCCTATGGATCCTGGGAACAATTAATTTCAGTTCCAGATCGGATCGACTACGTAGAGAGAAAAAGACAAGCCTGATTCCGACCCGGCACGAATCTTCTGAAAAAAATAAGCCTGGAATGTAACCAATCCATGCCGGTCTCTATGCTGAACACGTTACATTTCTCTAGTAACTAGCATCGGCTCATGACGCACACGTATACTTATTCTCGAGAAAGTTATTCGTTGAAAATGCTCGTATTTTATTGGTTTTGTTTAAATTTTCATATCGGGCGGAAGGCCCTTTTTTTTTTTCCATCGGCCCGCCGCGAACCTTTGAAAATCAGCCCAATTTTGCCAGCCTGCGGCCCTGTGCAAACCTCTATTCTGATTATCCTCCGACTGCCTCTGCTATATTCCTTCAATAAGTTGTAAGTTTCACTGCAATAGAAACATTTTTTAAAATAAATAAATAATTATAATTCTACAGATATAATGCAGTTTTGAAAGATTAAGTTATGATTAACCCTCTCATGCATAAATTATTTTTCATTATGCACAATTACTATGTAAATAATTGTGAATAATGTAAAAATAGTAAATAATAATACTAAATAAAATAATAATAATATAATATAATGAAATAATATAATAATAAACAATATAATAATAACTAGAATTGTAATAATAATATAATAAAAAAAATAATTATTATTATATTAATTGTAAAAATAATAATATAATATAATGAAATAATATAAACAATATAATAATATTATATACATACAGGTATGTATATATAATATATATATACAGGGTGTCCCTAAACTCATGGTACATACGCTAAGGGGTGATAGAACACATCAAGGCGAGTAATAGTAAATAGGAAACCAAGGGTCCCAAACGTTTTCCAAAGGAGATTAGCCGCCATTAAAGTTTAGGGTCCAAAACTTCAAATAAACATAAAAAACGGAAAAATTGGTCGATTGATTTGCGGTTTTCACTAAAACTATTCTTTATGCCGGTATTTTCTTGAAAATAAATTATAAAGATAGATTTCGAAAAATGCCGATAGAGGGCGCATTAGACTTTGGAGTAACGAACAACTATTTTTTGCCGTTATTTTTTGCATCTCATTAAATGGTTTTGTAAGCTTAGACTTAAATTTAAATTTTGAGCTCAATATCTGAATAGTTGGGAGTGGTTAAGTAGCACAAACTGAACTGTGTTCAGAGGGTTCAAATTTTAAATGATTATAAAAAACGGAAAAATTGGTCGACTGATTTGCGGTTTTCACTAAAACTGTTCTTTATGTCGGTATTTTATTGAAAATAAATTATAAAGATAAATTTCAAAAAATGCCGATAGACGGCGTTTTAGACTTTGGAGTAACAAACAACTATTTTTTGCCGTTATTTTTTGCATCTGATTAAATGTTTTCGTAATCTTAGACTTAAACTGAAATTTTGAGCTCAAAATCTGAATAGATGGGAGTGATTAAGTAGCACAAACTGAATTGTGTTCAGAAGGTTCAAATTTCAAATGATTATAAAAAATGGAAAAATTCGCCGATTCGTTTGCGGTTTTCGCTTAAACTACTCTTTAAATCAGTGTTTTCTTGAAAATAAATTTTAAAGATAAATTTCACAAAATGCCGATTGAGGCGCGTTAGACTTTGGAGTAGCGTACAACTATTTTTAACCGTTATTTATTTATTTATTTTTTTTTTTTACTCATTAAATGCTTGCAAAAGTTTAGACTTAAATTTTGAGCTTAAAATCTAAATCGTTGGGAGTAATTAAGTAGCGCAAAAATGAACTGTGTTCGAGGTTGGGGGGGGGGGGGTTAAATTTCAACTCCTGAACACACTACAGTTTGCGCTTTTTAACCCCTCCCAACGAGTCAGAATTTGAGTTCAAAATTTAAGTTTAAATCTAAAATTTCGAAAACATTCAATAAGCTTTTGCAAACATTTAATTAGATACAAAAAATAACGGTTAAAATTAGCTGTTGGTTACTCTGAAGTTTAAGGCGCCCTCTAACGGAATTTTTTGAAATTTATCTTTAAAATTTATTTTCAAGAAGATACTGACTTAGAATAGTTTTATTTTAAACTGCAAACAAATCGACGAATTTTTCCGTTTTTTATAGTCATTTGAAATTTGAACCCTCTGAACACAGTTCAGTTTGTGCTACTTAACCACTCCTAGCTATTCAGATTTTGAGCTCAAAATTTAAGTTTAAGTCTTGGCTTACGAAAAATTTTAATGAGATGCAAAAAATAACGGCAAAAAATAGTTGTTCGTTACTCCAAAGTCTAAAGCGCCCTCTATCGGTATTTTTTGAAATTTATCTTTATAATTTAATTTTTTTTTAAATGTGGACATAAAGAATAGTTTTAGTGAAAACCGCAAATCAATCGACCAATTTTTCCGTTTTTTGTAATCATTTGAAATTTAAACCTTCTGAACACAGTTCAGTTTATGCTACTTAACCACTCCCAACTATCCATATTTTGAGCTCAAAATTTAAATTTAAGTCTAAGCTTACAAAACCATTTAATGAGATGCAAAAAAAAAAAAAAAAAAAAAAAAAAAACCGGCAAAAAATAGTTGTTCGTTACTCCAAAGTCTAAAGCGCCTTCTATTGATATTTTTTGAAATTTATGTTTATAATTTATTTTCAAGACAATACTGACATAAAGAATAGTTTTAGTGAAAACCGCAAATCAATCGACCAATTTTTCCGTGTTTTATGTTTATTTGAAATTTTGGACCCTAAACTTTAATGGCCTTTGGAAAACGTTTGGGACCCTTGGTTATTACTCGTCTTGATATGTTTTAACACCCCCTAGTGTATAAACCATGAGTTTAGGGACACCCTATATACATATACATACATACATATACATATAAATATATATTATACATTGATTATATCATATTAATAATATAATATTATACATATTATATATATATTAATAATTATATATTAATTATATTTTATTAATAATATTAATTAATAATTAATAATAATATAATATAGTAATATAATAATAAATAATAATAAGTACTATATTTGTATCAGATCTCCATAAATGAATGCTCAAAATTTTTGTGCTTAATAATGCAACAATTATCTATTCTCATATGAGGACCGTATGCATGAGAGGGTTAATAGTCTCAAGGGTTAATTCCTATCTATAAAATTTTTATATCAAGCTTAAAAAGTTATTTTTTCTTACCCCCCCTCCCCCCCCAAAAAAGTCTAGAGAAAACGACATTTTAATTTTGCATTTCCGACTCGCCGCGACGCGACGGTCAGGCAGCAACATTAAAATAAATACACTTGTATTGCTTTGTAAAATCATTAATGATTAATGTAGAATTGGACTGAATAGTTTTGCTGTACGTGTACATAAATTTCATACCTAGTACTATCCACATCTATATACATAATAGCAGAAGAAAGACAACTTTAAGAAATTATAGAATGCAGGGATTTTTTCGATTGCAGGAATATGAGGATAAATGTTGGCCCTTAAGGAGACAATGGGTACGGAAAACAGCCAGGGTAGGAGAAAAAAAAATCCTTAAATTGGAAAAAAAAAAAAAAAAAAAAAAAAAAAGAATTTTGGTTATTTTTGACCATTCTTTTTATCATTTGACTCTATTTTAACGAAAAACTTATATCTGTCCTTGGGGGACCCGGGGCAATTGCCCCTCATGCCCCTATCTTAGTCAGGCCCTGCACACTAGTTGAAAACCCCTGGTTTAAAATTTAGAGGAGTTCATGTTGACGTATCGAGAAGATCATACGTAAGCAAACCATTTGACCCTGGGAAAATTCTTAAAAGGAAATAATACACATTTAAATATGACGTTTAAAAGTGCTGCAGAAGAACAATAAAAATATGCTAAAAATTCTCCAAAACGGAATAATTCTAAGAAAATTGCTCAAGGAAGCATTTGATTAGATAATTTCAGGCTTGCCTAACTTTTCGAACACATCTTTCTTCAACTGTGCACGATGTAGAATACTAGGAATGACAAGAATAAGAATGATTCTTCTCTCTATATTTTTCTTGTCAACAAACAGCTAACGCGCATCAATCCAACACATCATGTGTCAAATGTATTTTATTTATATTTTTAATTTGCTATTCTTGGTTGCTATTTTATAGCTTATGTAAATCTTTAAAAATAAAAGCAAGAAATACAGCTAAGAAAGAATTAAGTAACACACTTTTAACCCTTAACACAGACAGCTGTTTTTTTTTAAATCACAATTTAACTTGTAATTTTCAGTTTAACTATTGATGCCTACTAGTGAAATTTTGTCTTGTTTGTAGCCCTGCACTGAAAAAAAAAATTCAAGAGATTACTAAAAATTTTTTAGTAAATTTGTATTCCACAGAATTTTTTAGTAACCATTACAAACTTTTTTTTTTGCAAGTGAAACAAGCATTTCTTTTGTAAACTGAACAAAAGAATTTTTTGTATAACTAACTTAAAAACTTTTAGTATGAGCCACCAAGCAAATTTTAGTAATTGCTCCAAAATTATTTTTAATAACCATTACGTGCGCCCGAAGGGCAGGAGCTTCCTTCGAGCTGCATCCAGACTTCTGAAGCGGAAGAATTTCGGCAAAACCGCAATAGATGGAAGCACCAAACATTGCTACCTCCTCGTGCAGGATTTTCATAACCCCTTCATTAACGAGTACTTACACTACATACATTCGGGGCGTATTTGGCGGCCGCCAGTATCGAACCCGGGACCTTTCAGCCTGGAGTCCGTTACGATAACCACTATGCTATCAAGGCCACACCAAGTGAGTTTTAGTAATAGCTATTAAAAATATAAAACTATTAACTCTATTCGTTGCTAACTTTTTTCTAGTAATTCTTACAGATTTTCTTGTAACCGACTAAGATTACTAAAATTTTTTTAGTAATTACAAGGATCACTAAAGTTTTTTTAGTAGATCGATACTTTTTTTTTACAGTGTGCCTAGACTAACAATGGAGACTTCTAAATAACGGAATTGTAGTTATAATAATTCGGTGGATAAAATTTTGCACAAAAGCAGTATACCAAAAGTTAATTCTTTACCTACCGAATTATGAATTCATGAAAATTTTACACTCTAAAGCATTTTACGTAAATTGTTTAAAATAATTTAAAAGATTTACATAATCATTTAATAAATTTTTGAAGGATTTTAGAAGGATTTAGAAGGGCTTAGAAGGTTTAATTAAATTTGAATTTACAGGGATTTTGTGCAATATTTATTACTCCACCCAAAACTTTTATTTAAAATTGTTTTCTTAGTATTTTGTAGAATTATAAAATGTACAAATGTGATGTTCTTAAAGAATAATTGAAAAATTCCCATTCAAATCCTTCAGCGCCAAAAAAGCTTAAAAACTTTTTATAAATAGTTTTGTTTTGTATAACCAAAAATGCTGCTTTTAGAACAAAGTAAAGTAATGTATCTATAACAGAGCATTACAACTAATCGACGTATTAAAAGAATTTTATAATAAGTAATTTTAATGGTACTTATAAGTACCGTCAGTAGATAAAGGGTTAATTCATTACCACCTGGAGTTGACTCTAGGTGGCAATTGCACTTATCTGCTTTAGGTGACAGTAACAGTAGGTCTGCAGTTTCCTCTTCTGCGGCCGGTTGTAAAGCGTTGGCTGGAGAGAAACCATCTACAGTCGACTCTCGTTAATTCGAAATCGGATAATTCGAATCTTCGCTTAATTCGAACTAAATATGAAGTCCCGAAATTTCCAATGGCAGAATAACGTTAAAAATTTTCATTAATTCGAAATCATTTCCTCTTGACTTCGTTTAATTCGAACTAACGCGAATTCCGATTTTTCATTTTTCTCTTCTTTCTCATGGATTTCATATCATTTGAATATTTTTCTTTCTTTGGTTTTTGTGAAAATTGTTCCGAACAAGTATACATATAATCCAATGCATTTGATATCCACTTTCTTAGTGTCCCGTCTGTCCATGAGTCTGTCCACGCTTTGAATTTTTCTTCCATTGTGCTTGTGTCTAATCTTTTAATTGGTTTATGTATTGATGCATTTTAATTTAATATTAAGTCATATTTTAATGATAACAAACGAAATAAATTAAAAAAACACTATAACATTAATTCCTAAATTCTTTTTGTAATAGTGCCATATTAAGCATGTTTTCATTTAATATTTTCCATAATTCGAACTTCGGATAATTCGAACATTTCTTGTGGTCCCGACGAGTTCGAATTAACGAGAGCCGACTATGTAATACAGTAATACAGTACTATGTAATACAGTACAAAATCTATGGATCGACTAAGAGATCTGAAGAGACGGAAAAATTAAAAGTTCAACCTGGAAAAGGCCGTAAACCTGTCACATCAGTCAATGTTTATGCCATCGAGACAGCTGTTGCCATACAGTTACACATAGAGTTTGGGGGAAGAGTATTTTTTCACATCAAGGTCATCCCTTTCATTCTTATATTTTAAATACAGACAATGACAATTTTTATCAGTATCGACATCTTGCTTACCATAGTTTTGAGTCAAAATGAGGAATATTATTGGCAATAGCCATCCAAATAGTATCGAGGTGAGCTCATGTTCATTGTAGGAGTTCCCTCCTTGAAAAACTCATAGTATTACCACCCTGCATCCATTTAAAGGTTTTGACAAAAATAACTTCGAGCCTATTATCTTTCAACAGTTGTTTACTAAAAATTATTCAAATTTCAGAAACTATAAGATATATACACATGGGTCAAAGAATAGCAATGTTGTTGGTTGTGGGGTTTTCTGTCATAACATCAGTTTAAGTTACCGTCTGCACCCTACAACTTCTGTATTCACAGCAGAGTTGATTGCAATAGAGAGAGAGCGATGTTGCACATATCCCATCGTCATAACGCTTCATTCATCATTTATACAGACTCAAATAGTGTTATTGACGCCATAAAATCATTTAATGAGCATCCTTATGTCTCAGCCATCCTCGATTTTTATAATAAACTGACAAACCGTGGTTCTAATATTCTATTTTGCAGGGTACCTGCACTCATGGGTAATCTGGAAATGAAAATGAAGATCAGGCAGCCAAAACTAACTTTTAACCCATTAGATCATAAGATTCCATTCTCAGATGTTAAACCAATTACCAAACACTTTATTTATAATGAATGGCAAGAAAGTTGAGACTCACACTGTTAAAAATCTGCTGCATTTTGCTGCAACGCCCTCCACCACTTGTATATAATATCTCTATTCCAACCAATGAGAAAGCGCCATTTCACGGCCAAATAACCGTTTTCTATACAAGCAGGGGAGTGCGTTGCAGCAAAATGCAGCAGATTTTTAACAGTGCAGAATTTAATAATAAACTGCACCATATCAAAGCCAATCGTGACCTGGCCTCCAATTTACCCAAGGAAAACAGATGTCTTTCTGATTCGTCTGAGAATTGGACACTCTAGAATCACTCATAAACATCTATTACATATGGAGATTGCCCCTATGTGTCCACATTGTCATTTTGATTTCCTGACCATTCATCATCTTATAACTGATTGCCCAGGCCTTCGGCACTTGTACAGAACATATTTTAATTCATCATCATCAATCTTGACAAACCTCACTGGGGATACACCTCATGGAGCACTCTCTTTACCTTTTTAAAAATGCAAGATTTTAATTTGAAATATGACCTTTTTATCTCTATTATTGTTTTTATGACTCGAACTTGCTTTGACATTTTAACGACATCCGGATGGTTTTCTATCCAGATTCAAGTTTCTATTGATTTATTCTTAATTTTATATTATACTGGAATACTATTTTAATTTTTCTACATTTGTCTGACTATATCTGGATGGGATAGCCCATCCAGCTATCCTGATCTTGTCTCTTTTAACTTTTGTATTTTTAGTCTTTGTTTTGCCGCAGCATTTCCCTCAAGGAATTTTGCGCCATTAAACCCTATTCAACCAACCAACCTCACGTGTAGTTTCTCGACAGATAAACTATTCTCACAGTACCATCCGAAAAGTGCTCAGGAACATAATGCACTATTTCCTCATAGAAGATCCACCCTACCCAACAGCTGTTGGATAGGGACAAGCCACAATGTCTCTAATTCGCAGTCAGTTTTCGCAACAGAATGGCTGTTAATCTGTCATGGCCTTAGAATATTCTGTGGAGCAGGAGCGACGAAGTTCGTTTCTACTTCACTGTACAATCAACACACACTATTGCCGGATTTGAGCTCAGAAAAATCCACGGATGCACATTAAAACTCCATTTCTTTGAGGAAATAACTGCACATGGTCCTATCACATGCTCTGTTATGGGCCATCAGTACTGTGACATGCTGCAGACATTTGTTGTGACGCAACAACAGCAACGGCGAGTCCTTACATGGACCATTTTCATGAAGGATGGTACGCTCCACATATCCATGAGTCCGTGAAGGTGCTACTACTTCAAGACTTCACAGACGAACGTGAACGAATCCATGACCACTAAGCTCTCTGGATCTAAATTCGTGCAATCTATGGTTATGGAGCCAATTAAAAAAAGTCTGGTCTATCATGTAGATGTTACGACGTTAAATGAATTAAAAGAACTTCATAATATTTCATGTGCGAAGCGTTACGATTGATCATTTACGATCTGCTGTTGAACTCATTGTCCATCGACTTGAAATTTTGCAGGTGAATGAGGAGGATCACATGGAGTATCTTCCCCTATATCGTCCTGCGTATGATTAACATCTGCTTTCCTTGTGCAATGTCGTCGTAATTTTTTCTTATTTCTGCAACCTGAACTTTTTTCTTTCTTTTTATCATACAGTGTACTGTTATTTCCCTCCCCCCTTTACTTTTATTTAATGTGGTTCGATAACAAGGTGATCAGAAAATGGGCAATAAATGTTGATATTGTTTCTGGATTCTGTCTTGACCACTTATTGTGTTAAATTTAATGTTTTTTCGGAAAAGGCTTTCTGTGATGGACATTTTGTTACTATTTTTTTTTTCGAAATTCAGTAAGAGCAACTCTTGTGCAGCTATATGCCGCATTTTGTTACATTTCTTTCACTCGTTTGCGATGTAAGGTGCTATTTACAGGGGAATTTTAATTACAACCACCCCGTATTATACATACTAGTTGAGGGCTATCCATATATAACATTATCAACTTTTTGGTAATTTTGGTGCCCCTCCCCCCCTTTCGATATCATACATTATCATCTCTAGAATATCCCCTCCCCCGGTAATGATATTATAATCAATGTCAATTTTTTTTATTCTAGAACTTATTTCTTTTATTTGGAATAATATACAAAACTGGTTACATTGATTTTTAGCATACTTTATTGATTCAATTGAAGAGAAGTCAATAAAATATTGATTTATATTAAATAACACTTTAAAGAAATAGTTACTACTTAAAAGTATTTTATAATAGCTTATTGTTACATAATGCATTCAACAGTAACACTGTTGTATTGCACTTGCCCGCAACGGAGGAATGGTGGGGGGGATATAAATTCTTTCCAACAAAATAAATGGACATCATTCTCTTTTATTTATTAGTAAACAAAAGTTTCAATAGAAATATACTTCACATATAGTTTCTCGAACTGTGATTATATATGCACGCACATATGAAAGAAGAATAGTAATGTCAAACGTTGAAGCATTCCATATTTCCGAATCAGATAATTTTATAATAATTTAATGATTTTAGTACTCATTTTGTATTTTCATAAAAATAGATAACAGATTTAAAAAAGATAAACTATTCTGAATGTTTCAAATAAAAAGAGAAAATTTTGGTTGGATCAAAAATGATATCTATACTATACGATATCATGTGCCAGACCTTCCCTCCCCCTAAAATGATAACTATATATTTGCACAGCCCCGTGTATGTATATATATACATATATGATTAATATATATATATATATATATATATATATATATATACATACATACCGGCTTTTCTAAAATGGACAGGCTGATTTTAAAATTCAACAACTTGCAAATTAGCGCTTATTGCTTTCTGTGTCATCTAATTGGGACTAAAAACTGGGAATCTACAGAAAAAAAAAATAAAGACTCATGTCATCTTATGTCATAATTCTTTTTCAAAACATTTTTTAATAGCTGACACCATTTGCACATTATTGAATTTTAGAAACTATCAGTCCATTTTAAGTTGGTATATATGTATATACCGGGTGTCCCAAAAATGACTGATGAATTTTAAAATTCAACAACTTGTAAACGGTGACAGCTATTTAAAAAATTTTTGCAGGAGGGTTGTGTATAAATGTCAGGAGTTTTTTACCATAATTTTTTATTTTAGTTCGCATCTCAAACAATACGTGGCGCTGACGGCGATTGAAGGCCAGGTGATCAATGCTGAGTGAAGCGTCGACCTGGCCTTCAATCGCCGTCAGCGCCACCTATTGTTTGAGATGCGAACTAAAAAAATTACGGTAAAAAAACTCCTGACATTATACATAACTCTCCTGCAAAAATTTTTTAAATAGCTGTCACCGTTTACAAGTTATTGAATTTTAAAATCCATCAGTCATTTTTGGGACACCCGGTACATATAAATATATAAGTATTATAATGTAACCTAACATTGAATTTATAATGTATCATAGATTTAATTCTATCCAATGTATTATTTAATTGAATTATATGTTTATAAAACAATTCTCAAAAAATATTGTTGCTAATGAATAACTTCAAATAAAATCCATTTCACCAGAGATTTTAAAAGATTATTTATTTCAATAAGAATGTGATACATAAATAGATAATGATATACGCAAAATGCAGTTTCTAGATTTTGCAGTGTTACAACAACATTCAGAGATTTTATCAATGAATAGCTTCATATAATAATTTATTTCACGAAGTATTTTAATTAAATATTTATTTAATAGGAATGTGATACATATATGATGCCATCAAAATACAGCGCTTAGATATTTACGATGTTACAGCATCACTTTAAGGTGTTTAACCGCAATTTATATAACAAACAGAATGCATAACAATAAAAGATCATCTTAATAATT
This sequence comes from Maratus speculifer, assembly GCA_964019185.1. NCBI lineage: Eukaryota > Metazoa > Arthropoda > Arachnida > Araneae > Salticidae > Maratus > Maratus speculifer. The sequence continues at coordinate 317,964,945 of OZ025296.1, read as the reverse complement.
TGTTGTAAGAAAACAAATAAAATAATTTACCGAAAAAAATATTGGTGATACTATGTACAGAACAAAAAATATAAAATGATAATTTACATTAACACCAAAACGTCTAAGAAATGTAGATTATGACCAGTTACACTTCAGAGTTTATGTTCAAAATATTATCTTTAACGTTTTCTACAGTATTATTTTAATACAATTTTTTTTAAATAAAAAGTAAACATTTTCCTTTGTAAAGAAATTTGTCAATATTGATAGAATATATGATCCACTAAAGTTTTAATACTGTTTCAATGATGACTAAACTTCAGCATGATTTGGATCCACATATTAATTTAAATTTACAATATGAAATTTTTTATTTATTTTTTCACTTTTGGAAATGATTCTAGCGTTTGCATTGATAATCTATGCTATGTTTTATTAATGAAGTATACTACATTTAAATATCAATATTAAAATTAATTATGTTAGTAAGAAATTAGTAAGTTATGTTTGTATGAAAGTATCTTTTAAATAAAAATATTTCTTATGGGAATTCTGAAGGCCTTAAATCTGCAATAAATACTAGTATTTGGCGAACTTCTAACTCCAATTAATTGGTACCGTTAAAAAAATGTTCTTGATTAAATCAATTTATTTTTTCTTATATACGAGTTTATATATGCAAATGTATACCACTAAAATTTTTTTTCTAAACCTCTTCTTTCAAAATTTTGGAAGTTTCTGTGTGAAAACTCCGACTTTATAAAGAGGCTTTTTTTATTCTAAAGTTATATGTTGTAAAACAGAAATACAGGGGGTGGACAAAAATATGGAAACACCTTTTGAAATGCATGTTTGAAAAGAAAGATGGATTTTAATGAACTATGTAGATGGTTCTGGCGTTTTCGCCTACTGACGCCACCTATACAACTTCGTAAAATCGTTGCACCATTCAGTCGTTGTTGGAGCACTGTTATGTGAAGTTGTCATTGCATTATGTCAGAGTTAATAGACTTCGAATGTGGCCAAATTGTTGACACGCGTATGGTGGGTGCTTCGGTAAGCAATGTAGTCGAGGTTTTTAGTGTTTCAAGAGGTACTGTGTCGAAGATTTATTCCGCATATTTGAAATGCGGAAAAACATCATCTGCTAAATCACAGCGCGGACGAAAGTGTGTGCTGAGTGATCGTGACAGACGATCATTAAGGAGGATTATCGCGAAAAATAAGAAGGCCACAGCTGCAAAAGTTACTGCTGAAATGAATGTCGTGTTACCAAGCCCTGTGAGTACCAAAACAATTAGTAGGGAGCTTCATAAACAGAAAATTGCTGGCCGTGCTTCAATTGAAAAGCCATTCATCAGTGATGCTAATGCCCCTAACAGGAAAAAGTGGGGTTTAAGTCATAAGCCTCGACTATAGAGCCGTGGAAGACAGTAATATGGTCTGATGAGTCTTCTTTCACATTGTTTACCACTTCTGGCCAAGTTTACGTCTGGAGAACGCCATCTCAAGCCTATAATACAGACTGCTTGTTGCCAAGAGTAAAACGAGGCGGGGGTTCGGTGATGGTTTGGGCACCCATATCTTGGTTTTCTTCTGGCCGTATGATAACTCTGTCAGGGCGTATTACTGCTTAGACTTATGTGAACATTGTGGCCAATCAAGTCCATCCAGTGGTACAAACTTTGTTCCCCAATGGTGATGGTATTTTCCAAGACGACAACGCCCCGTTCACACAGCTCACATTGACCAGGCTGGTTTTCTGAGCACGAGGATGAATTGTCGCATCTCCCCTGGCCACCACAGTCACCAGACCTGAATATTATCGAACCTTTGTGGTCTACATTGGAGCGGAAAGTGTGTTCTCGCTATCCACCGCCAACATCGTTATGTGAACTTCCCACCGTTTTGCAGGAAGAAATGTACAATATTCCCTTGGCAAACATACAGGAACTGTATTTATCTATTCCGAGAAGATTGCAAGCTATATTGAATAACAATTGGTACCCTACACCATATTAGGCAAGGAAACATGTTTTTTTAAAGGTGTTTCCATATTTTTGTCCAACCCCTGTATCTTCCTTTAAATTTATTAAATAACAAAACTTTAACGTAACTAAAGCTTTTAATTATAAGTTTAAAAATTTAAAAAATTAAAATTGAACATGAGAAGTAACTCTACTTTTTAATAGATCAGAAGGCTTCGTGTCTTTTTGAATATGTATGATTTAGTACTATAAAATTTATTTTAAATTGAAGAAAAATATTTCAAAAACGTTTTATTTCGAATTTGTTCTTATTCTCTTGCGATTCGAGGTATCCAGATTGAATTGCATTACATTCAATTTGATTGTCCAATTGTTTCTCATGAATATAAAACATCAAGTCATATTTCTGATGAAATGAAAATTTTCATGATAAAATGATGATTTGTAATAATTCTAATGTCACTGTTTTTTTTTTTTTTTTTTTTTTTTTTAACTTATCACAATAAGTACATTAATATATTAATAGATTTAAAACATTTCAGAAGTTTTCATATGTTTTAGAAAAAGGTGGAATTTATAAAGTATATAATTAAATCTTCAACGTAAGCACCCTAAGGTGTTTTAACTTCTATCATGGGCTCCCGCAAAAAGGGGCAAAGGAGGGCAACTACTCCATTTATTCAAATTTAATTGAATAAATTTTCTTTTTATTTGATCACATTGATAAAATAACATTTAATCTTTTCAAGTAAGTTAAAATAATTAAACTCCAATAGAAGGCAGTACCGGAGATTTTTATTAGGCATTCTCTGTTTTCTGATCTCTCTCTCTCTCCCCCCTCTTCCTTCCAATCCTCCATGAATACATTTTTTAATTCTGTTTTTCTTTTTTATATTCAAGTGTTTAAAAAGTTATCTTAAACACGGTGTTCAGGCGAGAAGAAAAGAGGGGGGGGGGGGGGGGTTGCGGAGCCCTCCTGACGAAAAAGGCAATTAACTGTTTCAATTCTTCATTTTTCTAAATGTCTGTAAAAGCTTACTCTTGGATTTTTAATATTTTTGTGTTTGTTTAAAAAAATCTCTTCTATATAAAAATTGTCTTCAAAATAATAACGAAAAACTTAATTTAGATTATTTGATATTTACATACTTCATTAAGAAATACCTATGGGATAAACTACTATCACATTCATTCCAAAAACTTGCCCCTCCCCAAATTTTTATTATTGGGTGCCTATGATTTCAATTTTTATTTTCAAATTTCCAAAACATCTTTATTAATGCTATTGAGACTGTTGTGTATTTTAACACGGCTAGGCTTAGCATTTGACCTAAACATAAGTGGCACATGGTATATTTTAGATTCAATGAATCGTTTGTTTCGTTTTTTGTTTAGACGTGGCTGTATCAAGCCATCTCCGACCAGATCCGAATCCATATAGTTCTCTGACTTGGGATCTTTCTCGTAGACTTCTCCAATATCTTCCCAGTCTGGCCGTTTATCCTCTCGTTTTGGAGATCCAATCTCTTCATATGATCCAGGTTTAGGATAATCTTTTTCGTCAGGCTTTGAATAGTCTTTATCTTTAGATGGGGGATAACCATGAGCTTTCTCATCTTCTTCATCTTCCCATGTCATGCCGGGTTTTGGGTGGTTTACTGCTGGATTCTGTGGTATTACAGGTTTCGGTTTAGGGATATAAGGATTATCGCCAGGATAGACAGGTTTCGCCTCGGGAACATAGGGATTTCCATTGGGATATCCTGGGACATAGGGTTTTCCATTGGGATATCCTGGGACATAAGGATTATCCTCGGGATAGCCTGGTTTTACACCAGGAACGTAAGGATTACCATCTGGATATCCTGGTTTTACACCAGGAACGTAAGGATTACCATCTGGATATCCAGTTTCTCCTCCAGGAACATGTGGATCTTTGGGAGGTAGATTAACCCCACCTGGACGATACTGTTTGTTGAATCCAAGGTTGAATCCAAAATTGCCCAGTCCAAATGATATTCCACCTCCTAAATGAGAACCTAGAAGACCTCCTCCTGGCACTTTAGGTTTTGTGAGGCTATCAATAATTCCTCCTGGCCTAGGAGTAAGATGCTTTAAGAGTAATCCATTCGCATCTAAGACGCTGTAGATCAAAACCAAGCACGATAGCAGCCTGAAAAGAAAAGAAAGAAGTATTTAATGACTAATTCAATTGTTAATTTGTGATACATTGTATGGTGGTTTACTTTTAAAGACGCAGACAGCGTACTGAATGCGCCACTCAGAGAAGGAAAAAAAATACAATTGCACATTCTAAAATAATTACGTGTGTTAATTATTAAAAGCACACACTACACAAAATATTCCATATGCACTGGTTCCTTTAAAAAACTATTTATAAAGAATAAATTCGCTAGCAGCTCACTGCTGCATATCGTCTGCACTTATCTCAAACAACTTTTGGAATAATAATAATAAAAAAAAACAATTCACTTCTTTTCACTTTCTTAACACCGACATTTTAATTATAGGTAGCACGGTATCGTCTGCCTACATGGAACAACGTGATTAATAACCGAATTTAATCTACAGTGTCTCGCAAAAGTGATGGGACACTTGTGCTTTATAAAAAGAAACTGCAATAAAATAAATAAACAAACATGTGCAAAATTTTTTTGGGTGTGTTTCATATTTAAAGTTAGTAACAATTATTACATAACATACATTTTGTCAAAATATTAAAATATTAATTTAGTAAAAATACAATTGTTCAGAACGGAGAAAAAAATGGCTCACATAAGTGATGGGACACTTACTTTTCCATCAAATATTTATCCAAAAATTTTACTTTTTAAAAGGTTTTAATATTTTGTTGGATTTCCTTTTACTTTTAAAACATGATTTAATCTTTCTGGGATGGATTCGACTAATTTTTTTGTGATTTCTGGAGTGAATTTACTCCATTCTCCTTGAAGCACCGATTTTAGTTGTTGTTTTGAAGAAATGGTGTGTTTGCGAATTCTTGATTCCAATTCTTGCCAAATATTCTCTATGGGATTTAAGTTTGGAGATTGTGGTGGTGTTTTTATTATTTCAGGACAGTTATATACCAGCCAGAGTCTAACGTTCAGAGCAGTGTGCTTGGGGTCATTGTCCTGGTAGAATTTAAAATCGTTATGAAGGTTCAATTTTCGTGCTGAAGATTTCAAATTTTGCTTTAAAATATCAATATACTTGTACTGATCCACTATACTGTCAATAAAAACAAGATTACCAACTCCAGCGGACGACATACACCCCCATATCATAACTCCTCCTCCACCATGTTTTACTGCTGGTACCAAGTTCTGTTTGCGAAATTCTTCCCTGGGTTTTCTCCACACCAAGATTCTACCTTCAGAACCAAATATATTAAATTTACTCTCATCAGCAAATATAACTTTATTCCAGTAATCAGAATTCTTATTTATGTTGGATTTTGCGAAAGCTAGTCTGAGTTTTCTATTCTTTTCACTTACGAAGAATTTTTTCCTGGCTACTCTACCTTGATATCCAGCAGATCGAATTACCCTTCTAATAGTCTCAGGATTAACAATTATTCCATATAATGCTTGTAAATCAGCAGCAACTTTTGAAGCACTATTTCTTGGATTTTTTTTAATATTTCGAACGATAATTCGCTTTATTCCATTGAATAGCTTTGATGGTTGGCCAGGTCTTCTTTTATCCTGAATCATATGATTCTTTTTATATCGTTTAATGATATTGAAAACGTTGAACGACTCAAGTTAACTGTTTCAGCAGTTTTTCTAATAGATTTTCCACGTTCAATATGCAAATTAATAACTAATTTTCAAATTTCAGGCGAAGTTTCTTTTCGTTTAGCATTCATGGCTACACAGAGCTAAAAAACACAAAAATTCCAAAACAAACTGGAGAGAAATACTGCAGACGATTTTATAAATTATTGCCGATTGCTTTTAAGTAAAAATAAAACCCCCAAAAATATTTTTATTGCTTATTTCAGACGATTTTTGTTGCATATATAATGGTGTCCCATCACTTATGTGAGCTATTTTTTGCTCCGTTCTAAACATTTGTATTTTTATTAAATTAATATTTTAATATTTTGACAAAATGTATGTTATGTAATAATCTTTACTAAATTTAATGAAACACATCCACAAAAAAATGTGTACATGTTTTTTTAATTTATTTGATTAGTTTCCTTTTGTAAAACACAAGTGTCCCATCACTTATGCGAGACACTGTATGTTCTTTCTAAAATCTCTTAACCACTTCTTGAGGAGCGGTGGGATACATTTTATCCCACCTAATTTAATCGAGATCTCACCAGAAACTTTTAACGAAATTTTATATTTTTAACTTTGGCCGCAAAATGTTGAAAAATTGCCTTCTCTCATTTTAAAATAAAAATTTTCGATTTTTCCGGTGAAAATTTAATATAACAAAGAATTTATTGCTTGCCCCCTCATATGGGGTTAAACAGACTAACAATGTTTAAAATTTAAGTTTGTAATTTTTTCTGTTTAATTGTTTTTATTACTAAGTCACCACGATGTATGGAATACGCCATTCGTCTATTTGCGTAATTTTTTACCCCCCCCCCCCTTTTTTTTTAACTAAACAGTTTTTTTATTATCTTATTATTACAAATCAGATGTATGCTACTTTTATATTATTACTACTGACTTTAGACATTATTCTTTTTACTTTCTTCTATCTTTAAAAGAAGAAAGTATTGGATTCGTGCAAATTTTCGAATACCGGTTTTCGACGAATTTACACGTTTTAGGGGTCAGAAAACCCCCAAAACATGTTTTTGCAAAATGTCTGTGTCACTCTGTATGTGACCCCCCCCCCCCAAAAAAAAAGGGATGCTCTATCTCAAGAACTAAAGCACAGAATTTCACAAAACTTTAGATTCGGTTAAACCTTGATTTAGGCTGGAGTTTATTAGTTTCTGGCGTATGTCGCCCAACAGATGGCGCTGATATGCTGCCTTTTTCACGATCTCCAAAATATTTCTGAGAGCTATCTCTTAAGAACTAGTGGACGTATTTTCATAAAACTTCAAAATCCTTTAGTTCCTGATATAATATAGTGATGATTACCGTTTGGTGTAAATCGTCCAACAGGTGGCTTTGCTACGCAGTACATTTTCATGATTATCGCAATAACTCTAAGAAATTAATGCACGAATTTTCACCAAACTTCAAATTCAGTTAGTCCCTGATATATATTAACATTCTTTAGTTTTTGGAGTTAAACAAGTGGCGCTTATATCTAGAATTATTTCCGATTTAAGGGGGCTCAGGGGTTGAAAACTTTTCAAAAAATCGATTTTTTTTAATAATCTAGTTTGATTATTCAATTAATTCTTAACTCAATGCAAAAAACCGCATAAAAATATTAGCATTTTTAACGGAGTTATAAGCATTTATGTATCAATACTTACATAGCCGCATCCATATAATTTCAACTTTAAGTCGCGTTTTCTCATAACTTGATTTTTGACGACTAACACCAAGATTTAAAAAAAAAAAAAAAAAAAAAAACTATTTGATGGAATGGCTTAATTTTTTTTTTGCATGTATATAACATCATTATCTAGATTATGAATTAAGGATATAACTATCACTTAATAAAAACATTATTAAAAAAACTCTCAAAGTTGAAAATTTAAAAAAACCCTAAAAAATACAACTTTTTTTCCATTAAAAATACTCAAAATATTAAACTATCTAAAATATATTAATTCATAATCTAGATAATAATGTTATATGCATGCAAAAAAAAAAAAAAAAAAAAAAAAAAAAAAATTAAGCCATTTTATCAAATAGTTTTTTTAAATCTTGGTGTTAGTCGTCAAAAATCAAGTTTTGAGAAAACGCGACTTAAAGTTGAAATTATATGGATGCGGCTATTAAAGTGTTGATACATAAATGCTTATAACTCCGTTAAAAATGCAAATATTTTTATGCGGTTTTTTGCATTGAGTTAAGAATTTAATGAATAATCAAATTAGATCATAAAAGAAAAATCGATTTTTTGAAACGTTTTCAACCCCTGAGCCCCCTTAATGATTATATCTCAAAAACTAATACACGGGTTTTCCTCAAACTTCAGATTCAGTTAGAACTTGATATAAGTTGTTGCTGATTAGATTTTGGGTGTTTATCATCTAACTGATGACGCTGCTCACCTTCATTTTTCTGGAAGTATTACCATAGGATATCATTAAATTGCTTAAGCTTTAAAAGCCGATGTCGAATTGAGACTTTATGGCACTATAAACTGTCCATTAGAGCTCTGGACAGGTCCAGACGTGATCCGAAGTCCGCAATTGTTTAACCCTTTCGGTCCGAATTTTTTTTCAATTTTTAGAAAAAAAAAAAAAAACTTTTGCGTTAATAACATTAACACTAGCTATCCAAGTAGGTTAATTAGTGTTTAACGAATATTTCATTGAAGAATTTTTGGATGTGTTTAGAAAATAATGTATTACAACTAGATTTAACTTATATTAACACGTTCTAATATTTTTTGCGCTGTATTACTCATGATTCTTTCAGATCAATAACTTTGAATTTAAATTCAAGGAATGGAATATATGTTTAAAATAAAAGAATCGCAAAGGGCGCCAAGAGAATTAAGCAAATAATATTAATTGTTAATACAGTAGAACCCCGCTAATTCGGACCCCGTTAATCCGGAACAGTTTGGTCATTTTTTTTTTTAAATTTGAGAAGCGATTGGCTAATTTCCATAACATTAACTTGTTTCATCGGCGTATTCTGAATTAAAAAAAAACCTTTTTCTGAAATCTTTTCGGAAGAATTAAACAAAGTAAACATTTTTACTGACTGTAAATATTCAATACCTTTAACATGAAGGTGATTTTCTCTAAGTATGTTTTCGTTTATTTCATTTTTTTCTAATTCTCCGGATAATCCGGATTGGGTCTGGTCATAATTAATCCGAATTATCGGGGTTTTACTGTACTACTAAATGCCAAAACATAAATGAAGTTATACACCGGGTGTCCCAAAAATGACTGATGAATTTTAAAATTCAATAACTTGCAAACGGTGACAGGTATTTAAAAAATTTTTGCAGGAGGGTTATGTATAATGTCAGGAGTTTTTTTTTTTTTTAACCGTAATTTTTTATTTTAGTTCGCATCTCAAATAATAGGTGGCGCTGACGGCGATTGAAGACCAGGTCGACGCTTCACTCAGCACTGATCACCTGGCCTTCAATCGCTGTCAGCGCCACCTTTTGTTTGAGATGCGAACTAAAATAAATTACGGTAAAAAAAAAAAAAAAAAAAAAAAACTCCTGACATTATACATAATCCTCCTGCAAAAATTTTTTAAATAGCTGTCACCGTTTGCAAGTTATTGAATTTTAAAATCCATCAGTCATTTTTGGGACACCCGGTAGTAAATGCATAGACAAATGTCAACATTACTACATATAAATAGTAGCAAAAGTATTCCTTGAAACAAAATAATGCTCCAATAAAAGACATGCACTATTAATAGTACACCAGACCCGAAAGGGTTAAACTGTCTGTATACTATACTACAGCTCATATTCAAAATATTAGAATAATTACCTCTTTTTAGAAATTGAAAATATCGTTTGGTAATTTAATGTCTTTTAATGAAAATATGCAAACGATATTTTTATTAAGAACTTATTGTTGATTAAACTTACTTGTTATCTTAAATTTAATATCATTTTTGAAAAGATTAATTGCAAAAAAAATTATTTTGAAAAGTCAAAATATTAGAATATTTATTCAAGTGGTTCAAAATATTAGAATATTTCACATTAATTCTCCTTTAATTATTACCAATTCTTAACTGGTGGCATCATTGATTAAATTCAGACTATTTTATTTAAAATCAGTATTCTTTTTTGCAGTTTGTTTCTTTTTCGTCTTAAAATGGGCCGTGTGAGTGATATTCCTGAATCTACTAAACTTCGTATGGTTGATTTGTATCGGCACGGTAAAAATCAATGTTTTATAGCGAATTATTTACATTGTTCGCAATCGAGCGTTAGTAAAATACTAACACAATATTCAAAAATTGGAAAATTTCAAAATAATCGCCGAAATGGTGGCCGAAAACCAAAAACATCTGCTAGAGATGACAGGAAACTGAAGCATATAGTTAAAAAAAACCGTTTTAAAAGTGTGCGATTCTTGCACCGAAAATGGAAAGAAGAAAGAGTTGAAGTTTCTACATCTTCAACATTAAGACGTCTCCATAAATTTAAATTTGAATCTCGTGTACCGAAAACAAAACCTCTCATGACTGCAAGACAAAAGCGTATAAGATTGAATTGGTGTAAATCAAGACGTTTATGGAGCAATGAAGATTGGAAAAATATATTATTTAGTGATGAAAGTATGTTTTGTGTTTCATATGGTAATCAAGGTATTCGAGTTTGGAGAATGAAGCAAGAAGCATTTGATAAAGAATGCCTTAAACGTTCCGTAAAATTTGCTGCTAGTGTCATGGTTTGGGGTTGTATGAGTGCAGAAGGACCTGGAAAGTTATGCATCGTCTACGAAAAGGTTAACTCTCTGATATATCAAGAAATTTTAGAATATTACATGATTCCATCATCAAAAGATTTATTTGAAGCTGATTTCATCTTTCAACAAGATTTAGCGCCCCCGCATACCTCGGTGTCAACTAAGAATTGGTTCCGCCAACGCAACATTAAGGTACTTCCTTGGCCACCAAATTCACCAGATCTTAATCCCATCGAAAACTTATGGTGTATAATGAAGAAAAAACTTCAAGAAAATCCTCCTTCAAGTAAAACTGAGTTAGTGTCACGTATAAAGTCTATTTGGGCTAATATTGATAGAAATGTTTGTAAACACCTTGTATATAGTATGCAAGATCGATTGTACGCTGTTATGAAAGCTAAAGGGGATGCTACAAAATATTAACTACCATTTACTTCATATTCATAAGGTAATATTGTTGCGTAAAATAAAATATTCTAATATTTTGAACCAATCTAAATTTTATTCTAATATTCTGGTGTGTTTAAGGAAGCTGTATACCTAATTTATTGTGCTGTATTTTATATTTTATAAATGTTAAAATCTTATCTAAACATTCCAGATTTAATTTATAAGAAATTTAATTGCATTTACTTAGTATAAAAAATAAATAAATGACAAATATTTTTTTCTTATTACTTTTTCTCAATTATTCTAATATTTTGAATATGAGCTGTATATACGTGTCTTTAAATTTTAAGAACATTTTAGAGCTGTTTCCCTTTTAAGTTGTTATTGTTTACAATAGGAGGTTTTTTTTTTTTTTCCGGTTACTATAGCATTTTGATCAGTTATTTGTAAAATGCGATATATATCCGGAATACTTCAGTTTGGAATAACAATAAAATTCACAATAGGTTTATTGATCACTTTCAGTTTTATTTAGAAGTTTTTTTGGATATTTAAGAATATTGATATTTTAATGAAAGACAATTTCGCAGACAGATGTGTCTGCGAAATCTCCGACGTCTTACTTCTCTTTTTTACCACGCTTTTATTAACTTCATCTGTGAGTTTGTGAGTTTGTTACTCTCCTTATTTTATGTATGTTCACCGACTACTCCGAAACCATGCAACCGATTAACTTGGTTTTGGTGTTAAATGAAAGACGATGCTCTCGAATTGGAACCACTTCAGTTTCATCGAAATTGGTTCAGTACTTTTTTAGTAATTAGGTAAAAACTAATAAAATTAGTGATTTTTCGCTAATTAAAAGTGTTGAATACGTTCACTGAATGGAGTGTAGACAGCATGGCCGAGCGGTCTAAGGCGCCGGATTGAAGCTCTGTTTTTCGAAAGAGATTGTGAGTTCGAACCCCACTCCTGACATTATTTACATCTATGTAAAATTAAATAAAAAAAATTCCGTATTACAATTTTTATTTTTAACCGGCTTCAGAAAAGGAAGAGGAAGTTATCGATTCGACGCGTATGTATTTTTTTTCTATGTATGTTCACCAATTACTCTGAAACCATGCAACCTATTAATTTGGTTTTTGTATTAAATATAAATATAGTTTAAAAAAACTAAAAACCACGCTTTTAAAGTAATCAAACTAAAAAGTGAAAAATAAATATAGTTTAAAAAAACTAAAAAACACGCTTTTTAAGTATATCAAACTAAAAAGTGAAAAATAATTCGTACTTTAAGCTGAAAACGAAAATAGATGAAAAATACTATATTACTATAAAATCATTGTTATTATAGAAATCAATCAATAAGCAATAAATAAAATTATCGTGGAAAAAAGCGTGGGGTGCTTCTTAAGAACTGATAGATGGAGCATGGTATAGATGGAGCACCCCACGCTTTTTTTCCACGATAATTTTATTTATTGCTTATTAATCGATTTCTATAATAACAATGATTTTATAGTAATATAGTATTTTTCATTTATTTTCGTTTTCAGCTTATAGTACAAATTATTTTTCACTTTTTAGTTTGATATACTTAAAAAGCGTGTTTAGTTTTTTTAAAACTATATTTATAAAAAAAAGTACTTAAAAATAAAAATGTAAAAGGTTATTGTACAGTTTTCTAATGAAAAGTTTTTTGATCTCGTGGGCGTTTAATGAAGAAAAGACAGTATGCCAACTCAACTCTACTTTTCTTTTTGCAGCAACAATCTAAGGCATTATGGCAAAAACTATAATTGACGTTGCGGTAATTAGATTTGTATGCAGACCAATGCACTCTTCCAGCTTTTAGACGTTTATAAAACGTTAAAAAAGAATACTAAATTGTCTTTAGGTACATTAGTAATATTACGTCTCTAAGAATAGAATATGATGAAAATATTTAATGACCTCTATAATCACATAATAGAAACTGACATCAAATGGCCTTTAATATTATTCGAATGCCACGGGTAGACAAACTTTTGAGTTACTTGTGATACAATGTAATACAGAAGAAAAAAAGTTTTTAACGTTGCACTCAAAATAGATATTTAAGGAGATGATTTGTAAGAATAATATAAAAATGTTTATCTTATTATATGTTTTTACATATTTAAATTTAAACGAAATTTGATCAAAACATAATTTTGAAATTACTGATATAAACAATTAAAATATCCAAAATACAAAATAAAATATCAAAGACTGTTAAAAAGTTGAAAACAAATACAAAATGTTAATAAGTCTTTCATAAAAACATCCAAATTTATTTAAATAGTTGTGATTTTTAAATATCGCTATATCTACTCTAATATATCTAAACTGAAATAATAAAGTAGTGTAGTCTAAATTAAGATATCTAGTTTCTAAATTTTACTTTTTGATTTTTTTTTTAAAAACCAGTTTGGACTCGTGCTTTTAAATATCCATTAACATGGTATTAAATAAGTTTTGGGTCATAAGCTTACATTAAATTTCTTATAGCTGCATCTTTATGGAATATTCATATTTTGATTTTTTATAATTGCTACATTAGTTTTTAGGTGCGTTCGTAATTATGTAAATATATAGCACCTATTGTTGTCGTTCAGTCCGTCCGTCCGTTTGTCCGTCTGTCTCTCTCTCCGAGTATGTCTGTCCGTCCGCATATAACAACGCAAAAACTACCCAACCGAATCGTTTGAAATTTAAAATATATTATTATTACATAATTTTGTCGAGTCATTTCAAATTTTAAGAAAATCGGATGCATAGATCAATTACAGGGACAATCAAAAGGATTCCGTTACATTACGGTCAATGGGAAAAAAGTTTCAAATGCATTTTAATCGTTTGAAATTTTTAATACATAATTTTGTCGAGTTACTTCAAATTTTATCAAAATCGGATGCATACTTCAATTACAGGGACAATCAAAAGTATTTATGGGAAAAAATGTTTCAAATGCATTTTAATGGTGTTACACTCATTCGAACGTAATAAAATTGATATGCATCTATAAAGTAGATATTATAATATACATTTTATATAATCTGTGGTGCAAAGAATATTTGTTATTGATTTACAAGCCCACACAAAACTATTCCATTGCATAATGGTATAGGGAGAACATTGTTTGGTGCGCATTTTAATTGTAATTATTTACAGTTTTATGAGATTGATATATGAGAGTGATATTTTTAAAACTTCGTTATCGTACGAACGCACCTCATTTGCTACGCTTCACGTGCAATTTCCAACTTGTTATAATTAGAATAAATATTATTAAAACTTTTAAAGACACGAACGGTAGATGCAATGAAAGCAGCATGGCTGTGAAACGAAATCTACTTATCTCAGCAAAAACTAAATTAAAGGGTCTCTAAAAATGATGCAAAATAATTTTTCATTTAACTCTATCGGGTCTGAAATTTTTTTTCAGTTTTGTGGACAAAACTACTTTTATCTTGATAATGTTAATCGTAACTGTCCAAGTAGATCTACCGAAGTTTAAAAATTGTCTCACTGCGTGAAGTTTTACGAATATACATATTTTGTATACTATTCAATTCATATTTATATGATATTAGGCTAAGGAAGAGTTTTTGAAGACGTTTGGAAAATAAATTATTACATTAGGATTTGAGAGGATATTACAACTTTCTAAGGTTTTTTGCTTTTTGTCACACATAATTAGCTCAGAAAAGTAACTCATATTTTAAATTTAAACAGTGAAATATATGCACAAAATAAAGAAATCGCCAATGGTGCAAAGAGAATCAAATAAACTTTTATTATTAATATTATTAAATGTCGAAGTTACAATAAGAAAGGCATAATCATATACTATCACTTCTATATGTAGAAAGTAACCAATTAATTATTAAGACAAAATAATACTTGATGAAAAGACCTGTACCATTAATAGTACAGCAGATCCGAAAGGGTTAAAATGAATTTCAGGTTGACACTTTAAGAAATCGAAATAAATAATGTTTTAGCTAAAAAATAAAACTTTGAAATCTATAAAAAACTAAAAATTTTTGTGGGCTTCTTGATTATTATATTTTTTAAAGTATTAGACATTGAAGATAATTATTAAACAGAAGGGCGATTATTAATTGGATTACGCTACATCAATATTTTCCCGACATAGTCTGCATTTTGGTATTGAAAATATTTACCCAGATCTATTTTTGTTCATTAACTGTTTCCTCTACATTTTATAGGGAAATTTTCGTTATCGTTCCAGTGTTCGTAGTATCGTCAAAACTCAGACTTCATTATTATGTATGGTTTGTTAACCCTTTGCACTCGAAAGGGAATTTTCATTGACCACTAATGTCCCAGGTAAATGGGTGCTCCAAATGTTCTAGAAACCAGTATTTTAAACAATTTTTCTTCTCCTTATCTAATGGCCGAATAATCTGTTGGTCAATCCATTTCAAGTGGTCCAGCACTGGTCGCTCAACCATTTTTAAAAAATCTGAAATTTTTTGTACGACAACCCTAACATGATGGAAGGTCAAAATGGCCGTTTTTTTATTTTACTATTTTTTGTTTGTGCATGGCGGCCATCTTTGTTTCATCGTGTGCAGCGATTTTATCAGATACTAGGATACACAAAATTGTAAATATCTCGTCTTTTATTTTCCCAATTAAAATGGGGTTTGCAGCTTTTAGTTCAGAATAAAATAGGCTAAATGTACGGTGGTAGAATAATTTTAAAAAATAAATTTTTACAGGTGAAAGTTTAGCACAAAATTTAAGATTTTTTCCAAAATCTATCCGTTAGCAAGAGGAAATTTTTCATGCAAGGAAAATTGTCAACCTTACACAATTTTTTCTACAAATAGCTCAAAAGTGCGTGTACTCATAGTCCGAGATCTGGGAGTTGATTTCTCTTTGCGAAAAAAATTCCGAAATTCGTCAAAAATTTCAAAAATCGCACTTTTTAGGCTTTAAAATCTCTAGTGGGGCACGAGATAAAAATCTGAAATTCTGGCCTTTGATAATATTTTATAGTAGTGTTATGCACAAAAAAATTCAAGAAGGAGATTTAACTACAAGCTGAGATATGACATGGACAATATGTGAAAACAATACTGCCAAACTATTGTTCATACCTCCAAAATGTTAAATTAATGATTTATGGTACAAAGTTAAATGTTAATTACAAATATCTTCTTCAAATGCTTGTGTGTGATTTAAACAATTCAGAATGTATGCTAAGCCAATACACTATTTGTCCAGATGAACAAACCGACTAGAAATGCTATTGCAACAATTTTACTCGGAACACATTTCAGAAAAAAGTAAATTACAGACAATAGGTTGCAACTGATCAAGTTGACATGGTTTCAATTATTAAACCTAGAGAATTTCATTCAAGTTGACAAGGGATGACAAGACTTGGGTGGCTTCGAATAAAATTTTGAGAAAGAACAGCCTGATGGAACTGACAACAGTAACTGGTCGAACTCATAACATCTCTCGTAAATACTGCCAAAACAATAAACAATAACACATATATAGTACACATATGTAAACAATAAACAATAACACATATATAGTATCTTTGTAAATTAAACATTTATTTTTTAACTGTTTTCAACAAACGATATTTTCTGTGTAAATATTGTAATAAAAGAGAATAATCTCATTTCTCCTAATGTACTCGTAATAGCACTTCTTAACATTTTTTAATCACCGTATCTCAGCTTACAGTCAAGTCTCCTTCTTGAAATTTTTTGTGCATAACACTACGATAAAATACTATCAAAATTCCAGATTTTTATCTCGCCCCACACAAGAGATATCAAACTTCAATGTGAGGAAATAGTTGCACACGATGAAATAAAGATGGTCACCATGCTTAAACGAAAAATATTAAAATTAAAATAATAGTCATTTTTAACTTCCCTCATATTAGGGTTGTTGTAGAAAAAAATTTCAGATTTTATAAAAACGGTCAATCAACCAAAATATTTTCGGGGCCATTGAAATGAACGAATAGCATTTCTAATAGGTTTTGTTCATCTGGACAAATAGTGCATTGGCTTAGCATACTATCTGAATTATTTAAATCATGATTTAAACAGAATTTGAAGATGATCTTTGTAACTTTGCATCATCAACCATTAGTTTAATATTTTGTAGGTATGAACAAACGCATAGTAGGTTACAATAGTTTAGAAGTATCGTTTTTACATATTGACCATGCCATATCTCAGCTTGTAGTCAAATCTCCTTCTTGAAATTTTTTTTACAAAGCACTATTATACAATACTATCAAATGCCAGAATTTCAGATTTTTATCTCGTGCCTCACCAGAGATATCAAAGCCTAAAAAGTGCGATTTTTGAAATTTTTGACGAATTTCGGATTTTTTTTCGCAAAGAGAAATCAACTCCCAGATCTTGGACTTGGTGTGTAAGACACGCTCTTTTGACCTATTTGTAGAAAAAATTGTGTAAGGTTGACAGTTTTCCTTGCATGAAAAATTTCCTCTTGCATACGGATAGATTTTGGAAAAAATCTTAAATTTTGTGCTAAACTTTCACCTGTAAAAATTTATTTTTCAAAATTATTCTACCCACCGTACATTTAGCCTATTTTATTCTGAACGAAATGCTGCAAACCCCATTTCAATTGGGAAAGTAAAAGACGAGATATTTACAATTTTGTGTATCCTAGTATCTGATAAAATCGCTGCACACGATGAAACAAAGATGGCCGCCATGCACAAAGAAAAATAGTAAAATTAAAATAACGGTCTCTTTGAACTTCCATCATGTTAGGGTTGTTGTACAAAACATTTCAGATTTTTTAAAAATGGTCGAGCAACTAAAAAAACATTTTCTGGACCACTTGAAATGGATTGACCCCTGTGATAAAAGATGGCGAAATAAATTGTAAGATATTAGTGGTGCCAAAGCATTTTGGCGTCCCGATGTACGCGGGACACCTGGCAATGCGAGTGAGAGTCACATACGGGTGGGGTAGAGGGGTGGCTTCTTGCCTAAAAAAAGAATATAGGAAGTCGATGAGTATACAGTTACAGAGCAATTAAATCAATAATCGAATCAAGTTACACTTTTAGATAGCTTCTCATTGCTTTTTTTCCCAAGTTTACGATAGCGATCTTCATGTTAATGGTGTTATTACGTGATTATTGTTGTGTTAGCGGTGTTATTAGTACAGGAAATAAAGAAACATCCTCAATTTAATTTGTTTTTAATTAGTGTTTATAATATTATCAAGTAAGTGAAATACCAAATTATGTTAGAATGAAAATTCACGTCACGTTTACGGCATCGCCATTACGAGGCATTATGATGTGGTTTTATACTATGTAGAGAAATGTGCTCTTGTAATAATCATAGAGTGAAATTTTCATGGGAGACTGAAAGTATTGGGTCTCCCATAGCTTAATTTTGACAATATGTTGTCATAATTTCGCCATTTTAGAAACGCTGCATTTTATGGTCGTAAACCATAAAGCAAACATCCGACTTCAGTTTTTCTTTTCAAATTTTCCGTATTAAAATGGTATTTTAGATGTAAATAAAAAATTTGTAATTTTTTCATAAATTATTTATAATAAATTAAAAAGTAGAAGTTACAGAAAGCGCCCAAATCAGGAATGCAAGCGCTGCGCCAAAAATGGTCGATTCTCACCACTAAATATTAAAAGAAATTTTTGGCATATTAATTCTCAGAAACTCCGTCGTTAAATAAGTCAAGAAATTATGTTAAATTTTAGTGGTTGCAACAGACTTAAGACTGTGTTTAATCATTGTGCGCGCGGCAGCGCGCAACAATAATATGATTGAGCGGTAATGCTTAAGCATTAGCGCAAAAACACGGATTTTTCAATTTTTCTTTTTGCAATAACTAACTAAATAATCCAATAATCAAAATTATCCAATTTTGATGATTTTTTTTAAAATGTTCGTCTGACCAAGAAGCACAACATAGCACAAAAATTATTTTTTTTATGGCATACTGTAGGTGTACTGTAGAGTATTCTGAAAATCGGACAAAAATTTAGTGTCACAGCACTTTTCTCGAAAACTACTAAAGATAAAAACTTAATTTTTTTTTTAAAACAAAAGACAAACTTTTTATCCCGGGGTAGTCATCGAGAAAACGTTATTTCGCTGGGCGGTATTTCTGAAATTGCGTATTTTCCAAACTTGGTCATAAATGGGTATATCTAACGTTCTATTGCAGATAGAATGTTGCGGTAAAGTTTATTTTAAAGATTTTGCGATGCTAATTAATCCGGCAAAAATTCATAGCTTTACGTTAAGCAGTTTTTTTACAAGATGAAATAAAAGAATGGCAGTCATCAATCTAAGGTACTTGTGATCATCGGAGAGAAAAACCAGTTACACCATTCGATTAAGCATAAAAAAATACAGAATCCTTTTTTTTCTCTTATTTTTAACTTAATTTTTTAACGAATTATGAATTTTTTTGAAATTTTTGACATGCTGATTTTTGTCATTTTTTAATGAATCATTTACTGAATAATTATGCACGGTGTCTAGCCCTGGTGGCTGTTAAATTTGATTTTTAATTTTAAATTAGGCAATTTTTTGCACCATACCAAATTTATATTTTATCCATTTTTTTCATTTATTTATATTTTGTTTTTAGCACAATGGCATCAATGGCAAAAATGCCTGGCATACCTGTCAAATATTGGGGCCCTGTACTTTAACAAAGTGTATTTACTATAAGTATATACCGTATTTATTCTAATAGAATGCGCCCTCTAATAGAGCGCATCTTCTAATAAAGTGCGCACCTTGGTGCTGATTGAAAAAATAAATATACGGAAACGATATAGTAGATAAGTAGAAAACGATTACTTAAATGCATTATCGAGGATTCTCATCGATCAAAATAGAGATATTCTATCAAAGCGATGGAGTGGCGATGCAGCAAAAGTTTCAAATTTTGAACAATGTACCACTCCTGTAAACTATAGCGCCAAGGATATGCACACTGTTAAAAATCTGCTGCATTTTGCTGCAACGCACTCCCCTGCTTGTATAGAAAACGGTTACTTGGTCGTGAAATGGCGCTTTCTCATTGGTTGGAATCATTGTAAACGCGGCAGCGCGCAACAATAATATGATTGAGCGATAATGCTTAAGCATAGGAAACCGCAAAAACACGGATTTTTCAATTTTTCTTTTTGCAATAACTAACTAAATACTTATCCAATTTTGATGATTTTTTTTTAAATGTTCGTCTGACCAAGAAGCACAACATAGCACAATTTTTTTTTTTTTTTTTTTTTTTTATGGCATACTGTAGGTGTACTGTAGAGTATTCTGAAAATCGGACAAAAATTTTGTGTCACAGCACTTTTCTCGAAAACTATTAAAGATAAAAACTTAATTTTTTTTTAAACAAAAGACAAACTTTTTATCCCGGGAACATTTTTTATTTCTATATATAAAATACAAAACAAGTTGTACAGTATCCCAGTGGAATATGGAAAAATAGAAGGACTAGTGAAAAATGCTCCAAGGAGCAGTGCAAAAACAGAATATGATTTTAATTGAGCATTAAAAAGTAATGGACAAGTGCTTCTGTTAATTACTGAGCATGAGGAAGGATAAGGGATCCCTTCTTGGCTACAACTCACTTCAATGCCAACTTTGAAAAAATCATATTTGCGCTTTTTCCGTGAAAACAAATCAGTCGCAGTTACTATAAAAATGTATAGTGTAAAGACGTAACCAGTAAAGATGCAGCTTAATTAGACATAAATGTAAAGGAAGGCGACATAATGCCAGATACCTAGTTCCTGCAGGTATCACATTCATGCACTGCCACCAAGCATACCCTAAGTGTATAATTGCACAGAAAATTGATTTGTAGTATAGTGCAGAGTGAACAGTGCAGTTAACATCAGAGATGTAGTACAGGCTATACGCCGTACACCTTCTGGACTTTTTAATAGAACACCATATACCCTCTGTTTTTCAAGAAAGCTTATAGTATACACATTCTAGAATATCCCTCTGCTTAGAGCATATATCTTATGTTATTTTTATGACTACACCCCTGGTTAACATCTAAAGCACGGTGGAAAATTCTACTAAAGAACTGCAAATTTCTTTTGTATGGAAAAAGCGCAAATATGATTTTTTCAAAGTTGGCATTGAAGTGAGTTGTAGCCAAGAAGGGATCCCTTATCCTTCCTCATGCTCAGTAATTAACAGAAGCACTTGTCCATTACTTTTTAATGCTCAATTAAAATCATATTCTGCTTTTGCACTGCTCCTTGGAGCATTTTTCACTAGTTGTTCTACTGAACAAGCGTAAAACGTTTTGACGCATTTATAAATTAATTTTTTAACGGAAAGATATGGAATTGGAAAGCAATGTATATGAAAGCAATTTGAAATCGAACTGTATTTTCTGTTTTTCGATGAATAAATTACCTATTGAATTATAAGTGATTTAGATCACATGAGAAACACGTTTTTCACCCCAGTTTGAGTGGCTATTCTTTCGCGCAGAAATTCATTCAAAACGTCCATGTTGCTATTATTTTCTAAAATTGTTCTATTGTGTTTGAAAAAAAAAGGGAAATGAGTGCGATTAGACAATTTATGAACAACAATACCTGCTAGTTTTATGCATTTCCTAAAATAAATGAAAATTCATGCAGGGTGACGAGTGATCAGAGAAAATACAGTAAAAAAAAAAGGGCAAATACCATTATTTTGTTGAGAAATTCGCCATCTTTAGTCTCTTTATATTATTTGGAGTATTTTCTATAAAAGTACCTGTAGTTTCCTCTTTTTTAGATTGTGCTTTTCAATGACCACTCTCTACTCTGTTGTGTCATAAAGTTGCCTCTTTTGATTTAAGAAACTGTCTTAATAATTCTGAAATAATTTCTACAAAAAAAAATAAATTTCTTTCTCGATGGTGATGAAAAGAAACAACTATATATATTTAAATTACTTCTTAATATGACTCAAGGCAAATCCTCCAAACATTAAAACATTAATTTTGTTTTTCCACAATATTCCATTCACTCTTGAGCAAAGCAAATGAAACGGGAAAAACATTCATTTCACATACTATTCTAAAACTACTTGCATTCATGGTATAGAATTATTTTTCCTCTTTCGAAAAAATTGCACTATCTTACAAAAAAAAAAAAAAAAAAAAAAAAAAAAAAGAGAGAAGAAAAAAAAAAGTTAAAAACCACGTTAATCGTCCAAAGAAAATAGAGAGAAACGTACGTCGAACCTAATCATTAAAGAAAAATAAATATTAGTTGAATGGGTAGGAGGGCTTGTGCAATGTTTCCAATTTTTGTGGGCGGGATTTTATCACGGGGTTGTTTTCGTGGGTTGCGAGTATATGGCGAAACACAGGGTCACTGAAAAAATTGTAAGAAGCGACCTTCGAGATGTCTCATTGAAGAAATCGGAGTGTATTTCCACTAACCTCAAGGATTTCAACACATCTTTCCTAAAACTGGTAGAGCACGAAATGTTATTGAGTGAAAATAATGAATAGGAATGACAGTTAAATGTTCAATAAATATGTAATAATACAATACAAAGAGAGATTACGCTGCTGCATTTAGTTTGCTATTAGAATTTATCTAATATGGAAATTAGAAAGTGGGGATCAGTGTTGAATTTAGACACTTTTCTCCGGGAGAGACTTATGCTGGGGGAGGGGGGAGACAAATAGAGTTTCGGGGGCGGGATTACACTTTTTTTACCACTGAAAACAGAAAATCTCAAAATTTCCGGGGGGGGGGCTTTGATAGCTCATGGGGAACGCCCCCCGGACCACCCCCTGAATTCAACACTAATGGGGGTGATGTTGCAGTTGTGTAGTCGTTAAAATAACAGAGGATATACGATCGAAGCAGAGGGTATACGATGAAGGAAGAGGGTATCCCGTAGAGTGCGTATACTGTAGCTTTCTTGAGAAACAGAAGGTATATTGTGCTCCTTTAAAAAATCCAGAAAGTATACGGCGTATACCCCCTTATATCCTCCACTGCATCGCTGGATGGTGGACCAAAGCGTTTTGCAAGAACTGGAAGCACTGAAACTAGGCATTTTTAGAAATACAGTTGAAAATCGTTAACATGAACCTCAAGGGGAATCAAAATTTTGTTCACATTAACAGTAATTCATGTTATCAGTATCAATTCTTTGCATTCGTTTCTATGGGGGACTGTGAAAACAATTCATGTTAAAAGTATTTCATGCTAAGAGTGTTCATGTTAATGAGGTTAGACTGTATTCGGAAAAAAATAATATTAGGTTGAGCAAAAGTTCCGTCGTATTTCAATACCATTAATACATGTAAAAACTGAACACCTTATAATTAAATTTTTAGCGGTATTAAACAGGCATGAAAGTGGGAAATGAGAAAAAAGGTGGAAAATTTTCTGCATCTATACAACGGCGCCAAACTCTTATAATTTAAGTGTCATTTTAACACCTACTTATAGAATTAAATTAAATATAACTAACTGCATGTTTGGTGCTATTTCTTTCTTTCTTAACTTAGAAAGCATTAGCAATGTTAAAGGTGTAACACCAAATATATCTGATAAACTTACGTGAAGTACAGTCATTAGTTTTCCAAAACAAATATTATTTTGAATAGTTTAGCTGTTAACCCCCCCCCCTCTTTTTTTCAAAAGAACACAATCTCTCTGCTAAATTGATCTTTGCTTCAGAAATACATCTAATAATAATAATAAGAAGAAGAATAAGAATCACAGAAATTACCCAAAAGTGTTGTATTATTAGTACAAAATATTCTATCCCAAAACGAAAATTCTTTTGACTTTGAGTTTTGAAAAGTCTAAAAAATATTTCATTCTTGAAAGGATTCAGAACAACTTCATTTAGATGACTTTCAGATGCTTAGATGTAGCTCACCTTTCACTTTATGCCTCTTTTATGCAACAATTCAAGAACAAATTCTAAGTATTTGATTAAACAAAATGCCCAATTACTAAATTTTCTAGCCCCCCACCCCCAAATTATCTTTACAAAATTTTCTTTGCATTTTTGCATCAATCCAGAGAATGTCCAAAATTGCTTAAAAAAAGGTGGAATTCCTCCTTTAGGAGGAACTCTTTCATGCTTGATTAAATATAATAAAATGCAATAGAACATAAAAATCGTTATTGCAGCGGAACATTTTAAAAATTTGAGGAAAAACAGCTAATCATAGCCAAAAACATGCAAAATATATTCGGTTTATTTCTATACATGATTTCATACATTTTCGATGGGTCAATGGCGACACACGGACAGATTGACGGACAGACAGACACTTTGTATAAACATGTTTTTTGGGATAACGAGTAAATGCGTCGAAAACCGAAAAAACTCAAAGGCAAACCACATATATTACATTTCTTTAAAAAATATACGTGCAGATATTTTTAGTTAAAATAACGTACATCTGGTATATTTAGATTTTTATTATATTTTCCATGTTGATTTTAACGCAGTAAAATATTATTTGCATCCTAGTCTCAATAAAAACTCAATTCAAAATAAATAAACAATAAAAACAACAACAACAAAAAATTCTAATTTAACAAATTACAACGACTATTTGGAAAATAATATTTTCAAAAGACTATAATTTTAGACTTATAAATGATTTCTATATTTAAAAAACAATAATAACACCATTTTTATGATGATCAAAAAGTAACTTAAGTAATAACAGAGTTATATTAATACGGCTGGACATTTACAGTCACGTTAATATTCCTGGGCCAAATATTAAATAAAATTTCAGTTTCACAATTTTCGGTATTGTAAATTTTTTAATTTCTAAACATCGCACATTTTCAATTTTTACATCGTCGTATACAGAAAAAAATTTACTTTTAAATGCAATTTGTTTGAAACATGTATTTAAATTTGTTATTGAGCTATTAATTTTTTTTTGTAGTTTTTTATATTTTTTTTTTGTCATCGTGGCGACAGAAGTATTCCATTTTTGGACATTAAACATAGAGTAATCAGAAAACGAATAAAATGAAATAAGTTGCAGAATTCAACCAATAAAAACATCCAGATATATTTCAGATTTCCCAATTCTCGACCAAGAACAACAGCTATTTTTCCAAATAGTTAATTAATAAATAAAAATTCGATTACAATACTCTCTAATCTAATTAATATTGAAGAAAGTAAAATGAAAATTATAATTGAATGTGAAAATAATAATAGACGTTTTATGAGAATTAAACAGACTTTTGCCATGCCGCTTTACAGTGTCATTTCTTTCTCATTTCTATATTTTCACTTATATCTAACTTCTAAGTCATCCTGCAATATTACTTAGGTAATTAAATTAAAAGTAGATGCGTACGGAAATATCGATCAATCTTACATTAAAATATAATTTTCTTTTTTACTGTTTCATTTTCCTGGTGGATGATTCTTTTACCGTAAAAAAAAGAAAAAAAAATTCTTTAGCAACAAAAAACGAAACAAAAGTGGTCGATGTCTTGTAACATTTATGCAAATCAGAATCAATGCATAAATACAGAATATAGAAATTATTCTTTAAAGTTCAAAGTTGCAACGATAGGTATAGCATTTTTTAAAAAATCAATTGACTTTTAACTATGACTGGCTGAATAAAAAAAGCGCTGAATTAATCGTTTGGGAAACGTTTAATGTTACAATGTTGTATCTGATTTAATACTGAAGCGGTCTTCATGAATCAATGTGATTCGAATTCCCTTTACGCACGTGAGCCGATAATTAATTTGACGCCCAAAATAAACGCTTTACATTTCGCCGGATGAAATGTAAGTTCAGTATCCTTCCGCCGTGTGAAAGCAATCCAGCAGGAAATAAATTGCTCGTGCTCATCTGTTACAAAATATTACTTGATATTCATTTCTGATGTTATGGCCCCTTACTACTGAGTGAAAAAGACCCGGATGATAATGTTAAGTCTATGGGAGCGTTCTTTTCAAGTATCTCGCTCAAATTTTAATATTTTTACATGATTTTTTTCCCCATAAAGTAGCTGAGGACTATCTACAACCGGGCTAGTTTTTACTTTTTCAATTTTGCTTACAAATTTAAAAATAAATAAATTATTTTAACTTTTGAAACTGGTTAGAACCGGTTCTGAAATTGAAACTATCCTAATAAAAATATATACCCAAAATCGAAAAAGTAAAAACTAGCCCGGTTGTAGATTATCCTCAGCTACCTTGTAAAAAAAAAAAAAAAAAAAAAAAAAAAAACATGAAAAAATATTAAAATTTGATCTAGATATTTGAAAAGAACCCCATAGACTTAACATTATCATCCGGGTCTTTTTCAGTGAGTAAGCCAAATTTTACAATAACATTTTAGTGGTGGGGATAATCAAGGATTCTTAAGCCTTTTTGCGGCACGTATACGTGCCGCTCGTCCTTAAGGGGTTAATGATGGAGGAGGCTACTGTCAAAAGACGTGTTTTAAATTACTAATTTTACTACCACCTAAGCCTATTACCACTAATATTATTACTAATATTATTGCTAAGATGAAAGATGATTTCTAAATAAACACTTTGAAATAATTTAATGCAATTCAAAACCTGATTTCTGCTATTATCATGAATAGTCGTTAAAATATGATTTTTTTGCAGTCCTATATATAATCTGCAGATATGTATACATAGTACATAGTACGCTAAAAGATAGTTCAGTTAGACGCATAGCACAGCTGAAAATTTCTACTGAGCAATTTCCGACACTAAGCTGATGTTGTCGATCACTTTTGATGATTTTTTTTTTTTACTTATATTTTCTGTAAAATACACCCAAGTTAAAAAAAAAAAAAAAAAAAAAAAAAAAAAAAAAGGTTACATTTGAAAACGCACGGCATAACTTAAAACATACTTCCAACAAATATTGTTCGTAGGACTTCAATAGTTCAATTATTACTCATGTTCTATAGCCAAATTCTTTTTGTGTCGCTGTAAATAGATAATAATTTATATGTACACCCTATTTTACAGTAAGAATCCAATAGAATCCAATAATTCTTTAAAAAAGAATAAACCTTTTTTTCCCATTTATTCATACGGCAAAATATCTGTAGAAAATTTCCAATGATAAAATAAATGATAGGGGATAATTATGAGATATTGCTGTATGTTGTAAATTAGAAAGGTTAGGTCATATATTGGGAGGAATATAAACGTTTAATACGAAGGAAATGATTTAGAAGACTATTTCTATAAAAGGAAATAAGTAAGCAGAAGTTAAAATTAATGAAGTTAATTACATGAAAAGAAAAATAATTTCGTTTCTCACAAATATTAAATGTTAGAGTATTATTAAGTGAAATACTTATGTTAACATCCAAAAGACTAATACAAGAATTGTTAACACATGTAGTACTTAGAGATTAGAGAGATAACTTACAAGAAGAGACATCTATACTAATAAAATCCGTGCGCCTCTGTGTGTCTGTCTGTTTGTCTGTCTAAAGCCGAGTACAGTTCGCAACGCGGGCGAGTTGGAAGTCGCGAAAGGTGTATTTCGATTCGAAAAATTCCGGGAAAGTCATTTCGGGCATTTTCGAGACCGTGGGACCAAAATTAAAAAAAAATATGAATTAAAAACCGGTCGGGAAACGAAACGGAAAACTTCTCATTTCCCAAACGGATCTCTCAAGCAGAACACTGCTCCACCTTGCGGTGAAGGACTTGAACTTTTCTCCTTTGGCTAAAAGAAGAAGCAGCCGAAAACCTCTCTTTCTCCCCGCACTAAAAGCGCTTTGTTCCGCATCAATTTTTTGATTAGCCGTCGAATATTTACCGTAGTTTTCGCTAAAATATTGAACTTGAAATAAAACAGGCCGAAATATACCGAAACTTTTTTTTGCGCGTTTTTTCTTAAACCATCATGCAGACAGTTTTTAAAGTAGAAAAAAACTGATTACATATTCAGAATCTGCGTAAAAGTCTGCTTCTGATGAACCAAAAAATACGAAAACATGTGTTATGGGCGCATAGCGCCAACCGTGCAAAACCAAATATTTTTAACGGGACGATGGGCGCGAAGCGACCATGGCTCCGATCCACAATCTTTTTTTTCAAATGCGCGTAGCGCCGACCGTGCGAAATCGCATATTTAACGGGATAATGGGTGCATAACAACCATAGCTCTTTAATTTACTTTTTTTTGTGCTTGAGGATTCGAACATCAAGACTTGCTTATTAAATGAATTTTTTTGCTTATTATATACTGCTTAATATCGATTTTCGTTTGGAAAAAGTGGCCCAGCTAGCGGGCGCAGCTCGCTAGTCTATACTAATAAAATCCGTGCGCCTCTGTGTGTCTGTCTGTCTGAAGCCGATTACAGCTCGCAACGCGGGCGAGTTGGAAGTCGCGAGAGGTGTCTTTCGATTCGAAAAATTCCGGGGAAGTCGTTTCGGGCATTTCCGAGACCGTGGGACCAAAATTAAAAAAGTTATGAATGAAAAACCGCTCGGGAAGCGGAACACAAAACGTCTCATTTTCCAAACGGATCTCTCAAGCAGAACACTGCTCCACCTTGCGGTGAATGACTTGAACTTTTCTCCTTTGGCTAAAAGAAGAAGCAGCCGAAAACCTCTCTTTCTCCCCGCACTAAAAGCGCTTTGTTCCGCATCAGTTTTTTTGACTTGCCGTCGAATATTTACCGTAGTTTTCGCTAAAATATTGAACTTGAAATAAAACAGGCCGAAATATACCGAAACATTTTTTGCGCGTTTTTTCTTAAACCATCATGCAGACAGTTTTTAAAGTAGAAAAAACTGATTACATATTCAGAATCTGCGTAAAAGTCTGCTTCTGATGAACCAAAAAATACGAAAACATGTCTTATGGGCGCATAGCGCCAACCGTGCAAAACCAAATATTTTTAACGGGACGATGGGCGCGAAGCGACCATGCCTCCGATCCACAATCTTTTTTTCCAAATGCGCGTAGCGCCCACCGTGCGAAAGCACATATTTAACGGGAT
The DNA here is from genome assembly GCA_964019185.1 of Maratus speculifer. NCBI lineage: Eukaryota > Metazoa > Arthropoda > Arachnida > Araneae > Salticidae > Maratus > Maratus speculifer. The sequence goes on along the minus strand of OZ025296.1, from coordinate 317,935,933 downwards.
AATGGGCGCATAACAACCATAGCTCTTTAATTTACTTTTTTTTGTGCTTGAGGATTCGAACACCAAGACTTGCTTATTAAATGATTTTTTTTGCTTATTATATACTGCTTAATATCGAGGCTCGTTTGGAAAAAGTGGCGCAGTTAACGGGCGTAGCTTGCTAGTATGTTTATTATTTAAAGAAAGAATATTTATGTCATCAATAAATCTAAAAAACAAAATATTATCGTTAATAAACTTTCTTTCATGGAAATATAAATATAAATCTGAAGTCATACAGGAGGCGGATGCCCCCTGTGAAATTCCTTGCATTTGTTTAAAAATAGTATTATTTTGGAAAATATAATTATGATAGAGTGGAAAATTAGTGAAAGATTTGAAGTAGTCAATGTCTACATTTGCGGTATATGCAGGGTGTCCCAGAAATAATAGGACAAATTTTAAGGGGAGATAGGGGGCATGACATGGATTCAGATTTGCATACAAACCAATGGTCGGAAAAGCTTTCCTGGCGCAGTAGTGATGACACAAAACAGAAGAAACTGAGGAGACGAACAGGGATAGAAAACATGTTTATTATTCTTAGTACTCCAAAAAAGCCGGGACAATTCTGGAAAGTGCTGAGGACCTTGTTGCACGCATCGTGGAAGCTCTTGGGGGAAGTCCAGGATATTCACGGTATTTTCGAGAACATTAGATCTTCCATGCCCGGAGATAAGCTTCCATGCAACACTGCTTGGGCTCGTAATTTCGAACACCTACTTTGATAAAGCTCGTTGTCTTTTTAATGTTTTTTTGATTAGTTTTTGCTGTACTAAGATTAATAAAGATAACTTTTCCTCTTACTCTAGCCCTACCTTTCTTGTGCTTTGTGTCATCACTATTGGATCAGAAAAACGTTTCCGACCATGGGTTGCTATGCAAATCTGAATCATTATGATATCCCCTACCTCCACTTTAAGCTTGTCCCATTACTTCTGAGACACCTCTATATATATTTCATTGTACGTTTATACATTATCGTAATTTTAAATGTGTCTCAAAATTCTTAATAAAATGAAGATATGTCGTTGATTCAAGAAAGCTTGAGGAACACTATTTCGAAATAAGAGTGAAACAAAGAATCTTTCTCATCATCATCGCTTAGATTAGATTACTTTGATAATTTTCCGCTTTTTTAATGTTTAAGCAAATGAATAAAAAATCAGCTGGGCGGAAAGTTCCTGAAGAAATAATATCTTACTATTGTTTTCCTACGATAATTAATTTACACTTCAAGCAGAAACATCTTGGGGGAATACCGATATTTTCATACCCGCATAATTAATTTCTTTATAGCTGCGCTCTTGGAATGCTATCAGTGACGTTGTTCTACTGCTAGAATAATAATAAAAGAAAAACAGTTATAGATCTCTTCGATAGATAAAATTTAACTGACATCAAACTTTTGTTCTGAGACCGATCTTTACAATAAATATTCATATAGATACAATCTCGATGACCTTGATTTTGAAAAGGTTTAAGAAGCTGTGAACATTCCAGAACTTGATTTATTCTCTTCATCACATTATATCAATTCTTTTGATACTACAGAGGAGTTAGTTTGTGTGTTTTTTATATCCTCAAGCAACTTAATACCTGTTAGTTCTCTAAGTAATAAAATGGAAGGTAGTCGTCTGTTTTTCCTTTATTTTTTTTTTATTTTTTTTTTTTATCTTCTCAATTTTCAAGGTACATGATAATTCTATACTAAACTTTCGTCATCTTATATTTCAGCTTACGAAGCCATGTTTTTAACAAGTTATTTTAAAAGTTAACCAGAGTTTCCCCCAGGTTTAAAAAAGGGCAGGGCGCTACTGTTCTGAAAAGGACATTTTTTACATTTTTCGGGGCACTTTTTCATTTTTAAGGGCACTTTCATAGAGTTGAATCTAGAATCTAACGGTTCAAAAAATCTCGGGGAAAAACAGAAATTTCATCAAAAAATTGAAAAAAGAAAAGAAAAGTAAATTTTGTTAAAAGATCGCGAAAAAACAGCAAATATTGTTAAAAGATCATGAAAAAACGGCCAATTTCGTTAAAAGGTTGCAAAAAACAGCAGATCTTGTTAAAAGATCAATAACGGCATATTTTGCTAAAAAATCGCGAAAAAAGTGAAAATTCGTGAAAAAATCGCGAAAAAACGGCAAATTTTATTAAAAGATCGCAAAAAACGGCATATTTTGCTAAAAAAAATCGCGAAAAAACGACAAATCTCGTGAAAATATCGCGAAAAAACGGAACTTTTCGCAGAATTTTCCGTTTTATTGCGATTTTTGGACGAAATTTGTCGTTTTTTCGCAAATCTTTTGACGAAATCTGCCATTTTATCGCTATTTTTTGACGAAAATTACCATCTTTTTGCGACTCATTTGACGAAATTTTCCATTTTATCGCGATTTTTGGAAGAAATTTGTCGTTTTTCTACGATCTTTTGAAAAAATCTGCCTTTGTGTGAAATTTTGTGACGAAATTAGCCATTTTTTGCGAATCTTGCCGGAAATTAGTCGTTATTTCGCGATTTTTAACGAAACTTGTCGTTTTTTTAGCAATTTTTTGACGAAATTACCCGTCCCGCGGGACGCGTATGAGGCTATTTTTTGTGTTCCGTTGCCGATTTTTTGTTTAATTTACGCGCTACAGCGTGTTCCGATCATCGCTGGAGGACTGCGTTTTTTCAAATGTGGGCAAGAGGGGCGCTATTTTTTTTTTTAATGAATGACAAGAGGGGCGCTAGTTTTTGGATGAGGGGCAAGAGGGGCGCTAGTTTTTAAATTAAAGGGCAGGAGGGGCGGAGCGCCCCCCTGAAAACCTCTGGGGGAAACTCTGAGTTAACTAATTATTGATTGACTTGTTTTTGAAAAATCTTTACTAATATAAGAGCTATAAGTACTAATCTACTTTTGGAGCTACTTTTAATTAAGTATTTTTAAAGTCGCTCTCAAATCAAAATTGTCTACTTTCCAACAGATTTTTAGCTCACAGGCTATCATAGCCTGAGAGCTTATGTGCCCGTCCGTTCTGTATGTTCGTATGTACGTAACGCGATAACTCATGATAAAAATATCCGATCCACTTGAAATTTTGTATGTAGGTATATCCTGACAAGGCGCTTCCCTGATTAGTTTTTGGAGTTCATTCGATATGTATAAGAGGGGGAACGGGGGGCTCATGCCCCCCGTTAGTTGATATAGATGGGATTTTCATGCAGAATTAAGTTTTCAAAATTTAGATTAGGATCATTCTGATGAGGCAATTCCGTGACTGTTATTAGGTGTTCATTGATTAAGTATAAATAGGGGGAACAGGGGTTCTAATGCCCCCCCCCCTGTTAGTTGATATAAATGGGATTTTCATGCAGAATTAAGTTTTCAAAATTTAGATTAGGATCATTCTGATGAGGCGATTCCGTGACTGTTATTAGGTGTTCATTGAATAAGTATAAGTAGGGGGAACAGGGGTTTTAATGCCCCCCCCGTTAGTTGATATAAATGGGATTTTCATGCAGAATTAAGTTTTCGTTCAAAATTTAGATTAGGATCATTCTGATGAGGCGATTCAGTGACTGTTATTAGTTGTTCATTGAATAAGTATAAATAGGGGGAACAGGGGTTCTAATGCCTCCCCCCCGTTAGTTGATATAAATGGGATTTTAATGCAGAATTAAGTTTTCGTTCAAAATTTAGATTAGGATCATTCTGATGAGGCGATTCCGTGACTGTTATTAGGTGTTCATTGAATAAGTATAAATAGGGGGAACAGGGGTTCTAATGCCCCCCCCCCCGTTAGTTGATATAAATGGGATTTTCATGCAGAATTAAGTTTTCGTTCAAAATTTAGATTAGGATCATTCTGATGAGGCGATTCCGTGACTGTTATTAGGTGTTCATTGAATAAGTATAAATAGGGGGGAACAGGGGCTCTAATGCCCCCCCCCCCCGTTAGTTGATATAAATGGGATTTTCATGCAGAATTAATTTTCGTTCAAAATTTAGATTAGGATCATTCTGATGAGGCGATTCCGTGACTGTTATTAGGTGTTCATTGAATAAGTATAAATAAGGGGAACAGGGGTTCTAATGTCCCCCCCCCTTAATTTATATAAATGGGTTTTTCAAGCAGAATTTTCAGATTTCGTTCAAATCTCTGAATAGTTTTGGAAGTTTAATGGTTAAGTATAAAAGAGGGGGATAACTCTTTTTAAATTATATAAATGCTAAATGGGTTTTTATTAAGAATTATCTAATTTGCTCTGAATTTTGGATATAGATTTTTTATATGATAAAGCATGTCTTTGATAGTATAGGAGGTTCAATGATTAAGTATAAAAAAAGAGAAAAGGGGAGAGCTGTTTCCCCTTCTTAATTTTTTTTTTCGAACGGAATTAACCCTTGAAAATATAAAGCTTTAATGTGCAATTAGTATTTGTAGCCTGTGAGCTCAATGCCTTCAGTTTAACTGGGCAGTATTCTTTATTAAATTCATTTTTGCTCTCAAACGCATGAAATTGGCATTCAGAAATTATGTTTTTCTATTTTCGTTAAAGGAATAATTTCTATCAGAAATTCTGTCAAAGTTCATGTTTTGAAGAGAATTGCCGGACTCAACAGTGTTGCAAAGTAAAAAACTGATGTCTTGAGGCAGCAATCGCTTATAACTCAAGTTATCTTATACTATAATGCGAGCAAAAATTGTGTGTGTGTGTGTGTGTGTGTGTGGGTAAATTTTATCTCAAAAACGGCTCTAACGATTTTCGCAAAAATTTGGATTTTACCATTTTCGGGCACGAGAAGACCATTGGGCTAAGTCACATGTTCGAGAAAATTCGATTATTGGGTCATTTTGGGTCATAATGGGTCAGGATCAAACTATTTATATCTAGAGAACGGCTGGATCGATTTTAAGGAAATTTTGTATCCAATCGTTTTTTGGCACGAGAAAACAATTGAACTGGGTCACATGTTCGAAAAATTTTGATTAGTGGGTCACTTTTGGGTCATTGTGGGTCAAGCCATTTTTATTTAAAAAACGGCTCTAACGATTTCGACCAAATTTTATATTTTATCGTTTTGGATTACAAGAAGACCATTGGGTTAGGTAACATGTTCGAGAAAATTCGGTTAGTGGGTCATTTTTGGGGTCATTGTGGGTCATGTTATTTTTATCTAGAGATTTTTTGACTAAAAATTGCATTCTATGGTTTTCGGGCACGAGAAAAACATTGGGCTAGGTTACATGTTCGAAAATTTTTTTTAATGGGTCATATTGGGTCATTAAGGGTCTGGGTCAAGCTATTCATATTTAAAGAACCGCAGAATCAATTTCATCGAAATTTGGCCTGTAATAGTTTTTTGACACGAGAAAGCTAATGGGCTAAGTCACACGATCGAGAGATTTCGATTATGAGTCATTTGTGGGTCATGATGGGTCATAATGGGTCATGGTCAAGCTATAGCTAAAGAACAGGTGGATCGATTTTAACGAAATTTTGTATACAACATTTTTTTGGCACGAGAAAACTATTGGGCTAGGTCTCAGTTCGAGAAATTTCGATTACTGGATCATTTTGGGTCATAAAATGTCTGGGTCAAGCTATTTATATTTAAAGAACGGCACGATCGAGTTTAACGAAATTTTGAGTGTAACAATATTTATACACGAGAAAACTAATGGGCTAAGTCTCATGTTCGAGAGATTTCGATTATAAGGGTCATTTGTGGGTCATGATGGGTCATGGTCAAGCTATATCTAAAGAACGGATGAATCGATTTTAACGAAATTTTGTACACTGCATATTTTTGGCACGAGAAAATCATTGGGCTATGTCACATGTTCGAGAAATTTCGATCAGTGGGTCACTTTTGGGTTATTCTAATTTTATCTAGACAATGTCTCGCGCAAATTTGACTAAATTTTATATTCTATCGTTTTCGGACACAAGAAAATCATTGGGTTAGGTCAGATGCTTGAGAAAACTCGATTAATGAGTCATTTTGGGTCATAATGGGTCAAGGTCAAACTATTTATACCTAAAAATTGGCTCAATCGATTTTATCTAAATTTTGTATTTAACGTTTTTCGACACGCAAAAATTAATGAACTAAGTCACATTTCCGAGAGATTTCGATATAAGGGCCATTTGTGGGTCATGCTAATTTTATCTAGAAAATTGTTCTCACCATTTTGAGTATATTTTCTATTATATCGTTTTCGGGCAAAAGAAAATCATTGAGATAGGACACATGCACGTAACAATTCAATTAGTGGGTCGTTTTAGGTCTTAATGGGTTCGGGTCATTCTAATTATATATGACAACGACTCAGTCAATTTTACCTAAATTTTGCAACGGAACGTCTTTTGTCGCGAGAAGACTATTGAGCTGAGTTGCATATTAAACAAAATTATATTAATGGGTCATATCGCTTCATTGCTGAATGCTGTCCATTTAATTTTACTTAAGAAATGGCTTAAATGATTTTTATTCATTTTATACTCTACTGTTTTTGATTACCTGAAGACCATTGAGCTAAGTCACATGTTTGATCATATGTGATTAGTGGATCATTTGGGTAATAAGGGTCAGGATCACGAGACTATGGCAAAAGCCAATAAGTTGGCGATATTTAACAAAATACTGGCGAAATTTGGCCGAAAAATCGACTATTAAGGTTACGAAACCAAAACACATATTTGGCGCCAAATAAAAGAATGTGTCCAAATTTGGTTATATCTGGCAAAAAATATTGACTTTCAGAATGTGAAGAAATTTCTTATACATTCTTAATAGTCTTCGAGATGCATAGTTAAACTAATCAGAGTCGAGCTAAAAAAGTGATTTGGATTGATGTCCTTTCGTCGTAAATTTTAAAATAAAGTAAAATTTATGAACATGTGCATACAAACATAGTTTTCTTATTGATTGTTTTTGTAAATAATACTATTATTAATAACATGTTTTATAATAATAATACTATATCGAGTTGAAAACAAAGTTAATTTTGACCGAGCTGAGCTCGGTCACCCCTGCTAGTAATAATAATGAAAAAGTCTGGTCGATTACAAATAACATCAATCATTTCTACAAGCATCACTCTTTTACATTTAACAAGAAAGAAAAAATCATGCCTGAAGCATAGATTATGAAGCACACTCCTACACATACAAAACAGGGCCGTAACTATAAACTTGGGGGCCCCGGGGCAAAACCTCCGGGGGGGGGCCCAGGGAGGGCAAATTGAAACTTTGCCCCGGACATAGTTTCTTTTCTCGCACACCGTTGTTTAAATGTACATAGTATGATAAGCCCAAAAAGACTAAAAAATGTAGAATTGGACAACTCTACTCGGCAGGCACTTGGCGGCGACGCCATTTTTGCCGATCCCACTGAAGTTAGCATAGGGAAGAAAATACGGACTTCTGATTGGTTGAATACTTTAAAGAGCATTTTATTCAGGTTCATTTTTCAGTATATGTAACTTAATCATGCGTTTCTGTTTAAAAACCTTTTGAAAGATGGATTGTGATAATTTTTTTTTCGATTTTATGTATTTATTAATAGACTAGTTGATCCATCCGGCATTGCCCGGGACACGTTATGATAACCTTAAGCAAACAATTAACACTTTAGATCTACAATTAGTCAAAATTAAGCATAGGATATGAATTATTCGTTAGAATAATATTTTAAAGAAATGCATAAAAAATGAGTAAATGCTTTAAAAAAGGCCTTTGGACCTCAATAAAAACATCAGGGTGTAGGTCCTGAAATAAGAGTCCAAAATTCAACTTTAAATCTATGCATTGAGAAGGTTTGATAATAAGTGGGTGAAATATGCTTGGAGAACAAAAATTTCAAGGTGCCTGACAGTGGCGTAGCAATTTAAAAATTATGGAAGGGGCTCAAATAATTTCTAACTCAATACGCACAAAATAACTACAAAACTGAGAAAATCTATAAAGGATAAAACGTCTCAATTAGTAATTATGTAGAATTATAAATATATTTATTCACAATTAAAAATATGTGTATGCACATTATTTAAAAGCACACATTAAAGAATAGGCTAAATTTCACAATTTTGTTAAATATGACACTACAATACGAAAGAAATTTTTCATAAATATAACCGAATTTTATAAAAGAAACACCGCGGCGTTTACTAGTTTGAAAGTTTGTTTTATTTTTTTCCAAATGCGACGTTTACTTCTGCTTTTACTCGATCTTTTTACGAAATCGGTCGTTTTTTCTCGATCTTTTGACGAAATCGGTCATTTTTTCTCGATCTATTGACGAAATCGGTCGTTTTTTGCAATATTCGAAGAAATTAGTCGTTTTTTCTCGATCTTTTCGCGAAATTTGCCGTTTTTTCACGCTTTCTTGACAAAATTGATGTTTTTGACTCATTTTATTACACAAATTAGCCGTTTTCTCGTAATCTTCTAAAAAATGGCTGTTTTTTCGCACTTATAAGACGAAATTAGTCGCTTTTTCGTGATTTTTTGATGAAATTTATTGTTTTTTTCACGATTTTTTGACGTTATAGATTGTTTTTTCACGATTTTTTTTTACAAAACTTGCGTTTTTACTACGCGATTCCTTAGAGAAATTTGTTTTTTCGTTAATTTTTGAGCAATTTACGTTTTTTAGCGCTTTTTTCGAAATTCGCGAACTTTTTATATATCTGAATTTTCCACTAAAAGTAACGATATTATAAACCTGGAAGATCGATCGAAAAACCCGAATCGAATTACATTAAAATATTTAAAATTTTATTTAAATATTTTAAATAAAGTTATAGATAACTCAAATTATAAGACATCTCTTACTTTACATTATTCAGAAAACGTTAATTGAAGTCAGATCAATGCAAAGCTGTCCACAAAAGAAGCATTCATATGAGTTAAGCGATTACATTAGTTAAAGGTTATTGAGGGGGGGGGGGTCAGTTTTGACGAATACAGTGATTATGACGAATGCGGCGTTTCTTCGATAAAATACAGTGCTTAGAAAAATAAATATATATATACTTACAAATTTTGTCGTCATAATACAAGGTAAGTGCGGTTCGCAGCCATTGTGTTCAAAATGGATTCAGCATTTAGTTTTATTTCTTGATGAATGTTCATCAGTGCAAGTCCGGAAAGCCGAGAATTTGACATACTGTTCCTAAGGTAAGTTTTTAACTGTCTCAATGTGGAAAATGCTCTTTCTGGAGTGGCTGTTGATACTGGAAGCGTTGATAATACTTTTAACAATTTTTTGATGTTGGGATAAACATTCGCATTACATTTTGATAATGACTCTATCGCAGTGCTTGGCCTTTCTTCTTTGTCTAACGATAACCATTTTTCGAACCACATTTCAATTTCAGCTTGTAAAATATTCGGAAAACTTTTTATATCAGAAGAATAAAATTCAGCACATTGCATGATATTTTCTACTGAAGATTTTTCTATGTATTTTGGCAGTATTGCGTATAAGCTAGTAACTATATTCTTATGATTTTCAAAACGGTCAATCATATTTTGAATTACAAAATCCATGAAAGGTATGAAAATTGTTTTTCTGTAATAGACTTCTGCTGATTCACTAGGTGTATTATCCCTATGCATTTGCTTTTTTAGCAGTCTAGGTTTTTTTATTTCTAAATTTAAGTCCTTTGCGACTTCGGAAGCTCATTCGAATATAGCTGAAAATTTGGATTTAGAATTTTCACACATTTTTCTAAAAATCTCTGTCACATCACTTATGGCTTCATAAGATGATATTAAATCAATATCCGGTTTCTGTAGGGCTATTGATAAGTTGTGTGTGATTGAGAAACATTTTTCTGCCACAAAAAGCGATACTAAAAAACTACTTTGGCATAAAGCATTGTAAAACAGCATAGCTTTCTTTGATGCCTCGGTTTCGGAATTGGCGTCTTCAGTAATTTCCAGCAAGGTTGAAAGTATTGGTTCCAGACATTCACAAAATGTAAAAATAGCTTCGTGGCTTTCTACCCAGCGAGTTTCACAAAATTTTTTGTGAAGGCAAATCGTTTTTCTGGATGTGTTTTTACTGTTTAAAAACTCTTCTTCTAGAAGCTTGAAAATTTTCCTTCTCTTTGGCGAAGCTCTAAAATAGGGACTATTTCTTGAATAGTTGCAAGGGAATTTCTAATTGAAGGGACAACACATGATTTTGATAAAACTAAATTTAACACATGGTTGCAACAATGGACATACAATGCTGCTGGGTGCACCTGCAATATTTTTGCTTGAACTCCATTCAATTTTCCAGACATAGAAGCGGCCCCATCGTAATCTTGGCCCCGCAAGTAGGAAATATCGATCCCAAGTTTTTTGAGATTTGACAATATTGTATCAGCGATATTAGCCCCAGATAAATTTTCAATTTCTATAAAGTCTAAGAAGTCTTCTCTTATTATACAAGAAGAATCAGATTCCTCGATATAACGGACACAAAGTGTCAGAACTTCCTTTCCGGAAATATCGGTAGTCTCGTCTGCGAGAACTGCGAAACATCTCGCATTATTGACTTTTTCCACTATTTCATCTTGTATAGTCTTTCCACATATTTTGATAATTTCATTTTGTATGTCCGGACTTGTATATATTTTTTAAATCATACCTGATTGAATTTCCTTTAAGTCCTCAGCTTTATCGCTAGCTTCCAAACGAAATCGAAGCAAAGCTCTGAAATTACCTTCATTTTTACCTGTTTCTTCAACAGAAATATTTCCAGAATCTCTGTGACCACGTAATGCAAATCCTTGTCTTCCGCAAACAATAACTGTTTTAATTACGGAAAGGAGCTTCAGCCTATTTTTACAGATTTCTGCATTTCTGTTTTGATGAAGTTGTATTTCTATATTTTCATTTTGCCATTTCATAATTTTCTTGAATTCTTCTGCCATAATAACGTAATTCTTATGATATTGGCACATTTGATGCGATGTGAAGCATGCTAAAGCATCTTTCCATTGTGAAAAAGGCGATAAAACTAATTTACCCAATCGCTGGTTTCCTTGACCACCTTGCCCATTTGAAAATACTACACAAATTTTGCAAAATGCTCCATCAAGTTTTGCAGAATAACTTAACCATGGAAATTTTTCAAACCAGTGATATTGAAATTTTCTTTTTTATGGTTTGCTGGGAAAGAAAAAGATGGATCTGGCTTCCACGAATTTTCTAAAACTTTTAATTTTTGGCAGTCATCGAGATAAATGCCATCGCCAATAAATAGTCCTATATCCATATTACTTTCAGAGAACGATTTAGATAATGTATTTACATCACTTTGTCCAATGCTAATAGCTTCTCTCGCTTCTTCAGTTTTTTCATCTTTAACTGCAGAACTTGATTCTTCACGTTTTTCTTCCATGACTTCAGAATCTTCCGTTCTTTTTGGAACTTTAGAAGAGAAAAAACTCAACAATGTTTTTTTCGGTCTTTTACGAGAATTCATAGTGCAGTTTTATTTTTGTTAGGTATCGAATATAACGTTCACATAAACTGCTACCTAGGGCGATAAAATTGAACTAAACCTTAACAAATCATAACACGAAAGGCAAATGCAAAATCAAAGTGACTTTGAAAACAATCTTTTCGGAAGAAATTCTGTTCTATTCACAAAATATCAGGGGAATGACGCAATCCACTGCTAGCAATAAGTTTTAATTCGACCAATGACGTGCTACTAAAATCTCCCCCTCTTGCTGGACACGTGTTTTATTCACGTGGTATACCAGTCGGATCTGAGTTCGAAGTACTGCCGTTCCCAGAGGATTAAAAAAAAAAAAAAAGAAAAAATAAGAAAAAAAAAGCTTTATCTATTTTTTTCCTATTACAAATGTTGCTTCTAACAGTTCTATTATTCTACTATAATATGCTTTTAGTCCCCCCCCCCCCCCTTTACTGAAATTGATCGCTATTAAATATTGCAGATTAACTTGTTCGAACTTTCTAGAATGTTTCAAATTTATTATTTTTGTGAATTTTAACAAATTAACAATACAAATTAAAACCTATTAGAATTTTCAGATTATAAGCTTAAGCATATTTATTATTTTACATAAGTTTAAGCAACAGAATTTCAAATATTTAGAATTTTCATTATCACGAAATAATTTGAATGCGTTTATTAAATGAATTTTTTTTGCCTAATTAAGCTTCTAATAAAATCCAATGGGGGGGGGCTTGAGCCCCCTGAGCCCCCCCCTTTCCTACGCCCCTGGTGCCTGAGCCGAGACCATAGGGACTCTCAGGCTTTTAAATGGAATGTAAGAACATGGGAATAACTAAGTGAAAAAATAGTTCCAAAAATGAAGATTGGATTAAGAGAGGACAGTTTAATAGCAATTTACGGTACAAAATCTTCAAGGGGCCAGGAACTTATTTCGCATGTAGTTGGGTATAAAATATTTTTTGTAATTATTAAAGTAATGGGAAGACGCTAAAGCAATGTGAAAAAAAATTGCAAACAATCCGGATCATTATTAAAGAAATTGCACCAACGGCCCCAAGAACGCGATTAATATTCAAAATTGGTGGTAGCTAGACTATGGCGGTTTCTTAGTAGCTGATGGATTTAAGAAGTTGTTTAAAAAAAGGAGTTAGTTGAACCATTTTAAAGGAATTTATAATAAGGGCCCAAAAAGGAAACTGACAGTTAAAAAGAGGGCCCTAACAGGAAAACATGTTAAAATATCTTAGTACTTAGCTCTTTAGATCTACAATTAGTCAAAATTAATCATAGGGTATGAATTATTGATTTTAATAATATTTTATTAAAACAATTTGCACAAATTGATTCGGAAAATGTTTAAAAAAAGGGTCCTAGCCGCGGATGAAAATATGAGAATCTTGTCCCTGAAGGAAGAGTCCAAGACTCAAATTTTAAAATTTTGCACTGAGAAGGGGATAAATTTAAAGAGTGAACTATGTTTGCTTCACAAAATGTTCAGGGGCCCTAGACTGAGCCCTATGATTCCACAGGAGGCCAAAGTGTCTTATATGGAATGTCAAAACATTAAAATATCTAAATGAATAAAGAATCCTAAAAATGAAGATCGGATTAAAAGGAAACAATTTATTAACAATTTATTATTACAAAAACTTCAACGGGCCCCGAGGAGCCAGAAATTTATTTTGCATGTAGTTGGGTATAAAGATATTTTTTGTAGTTATTAAAATGATGGAAAGACGCTATAACTATGTTAAATAAAATTGAAAGCAATTTGGTTCATGTTTAAAAAAGCTGCATCAAGGGCCTCAAGAAAGCAATTGACAAACAAAATTAATGATAGCTGAAGTCTGAGAAATTCTTTTGTCGTTCATGAAATAGGTACAGAGAGGACATAAAAAATTGATAGAAAAAAAAAGCTAGTGAATTGGACCATTTTTAAGGGAGCTATAATATGGGGCCCTGTAGGGACCAACTGACAGTTAAAACCAGGGCCCTAATATGAAACCATGTTAAAATATTTTAGTATATAGCGCTTTAGATCTTTAACCAGTCAAAATTAAGCATATAGTAGGAACTATTCTTTGGAATGATATAATTTTTTAAATGCACCAATTGATTGGGCAAATGTTTAAAAAGGGGCCCTAGGGTCCGAATAAAAACATCAGGTTTTCTGGATTGGTCCTGAAAGAAAAGTCCCAGGCAACTTTAAAATTTTGCACTAAGAAGATCAGAAATATAGGAAGTGAAATATGTTTATTTCACAAAATGTTGAGGGGCCCTGGACTGGACCCTATGATTCCACAGGGGAACACAGTGTCTTGTATAGAATGTCAAAACATTAAAATATCTAAATGAATAAAGAATCCTAAAAACTAGCAAAAGCCATGCTTTGTTTGGATTCGCGAAGCATTATTTTATAAAACAAATATTTGAAAGTAAAAATATTTTTTAATATTATTTTTGCATCTTTATTAAACAAAAACGTTATTTTATGTTTTGGCGCATTTTAATTTTTTATTTATGTTGTAAGACTGGTGTCGGACGTTCCCCTCAGTCCACACAACTTTGAAGAATGTCCGTGGTAGATATAGCTGCCACCACCGATATTACTAGGTGATATCGGTCACCCACTGTGAGATTGGTGTAAATGAAGACTTACGCTAGTAACTGAATTATCAGTTTATTAAGAATATATGTACACACAAAATACGCTATTTACAAATATATACAACTACAACTCGGATATAGGTGATCCGGTTCAACATTAAATTAGATACCGTAAAGATTGGTTGTGTACTATTCCAATTACACTTTCCACCTCACCCTCAATATACGTTAAATTCACTTTTTTTGAGTCTCCCAACACAAGTATACTGGGCCTGCACTTCTTAGCCCAGAGCACTAAACACCAGGACGTCTGTGTCCTTTGCGCACCAGAAAACACACACTTTACGCTCTTCCACACAGCGCAACCTCTAGGTCCGAAACCTAGGTACCGAATCAATGATCTGAGGCAAAATTGCCCTCTCCAAATCACTGCTTTCCCCCACATAAACCCCTTTGGAGCCTCCTCATTGGACACTCCATTCTTTTCTTGCTTAGTGGCATGCTACTAATCTGCTCACCATCCGCATACTTCACTGACAGGCGGACATGCCTCTCAGCTATCTCTTTTCTCTAACACCCCACCTGTAAAGGATTAGCTGGCAATTCCCCTTTCCACGAAGAAGGAATGTCACCTTGGAAATTCTGTACACAACCATACAATATGAGATATTCAAATAGAGAAAGAGTAGACATTACATTCTTTAGCACAGGTGCTATCAGATCCTGACACCCCCCACCTTAGCGGAAAATATGCCTTTTAGGGGCTAATTTTCCCCAAACATATAGTAATATCGCAGAAGAGTTCAATAGTCTCTTTACAGATTTCTTCATTATGCTTATTACATAGGTATTTCCAGGTGTCTGAACACTATCTACTGACATCTCTACTGAACCTTTACTAATATTATTATTACATAAACAATACACATGTTAATACAATATTATAAAAAAAAAAATCAAAAAATATTTACACACACACAGAAAAAAAAAAATTAAATGTGTGACGACATCCCTTTAAGGTTGTCCACTATTGGGTCGTTGACGCCGATGGGCTAACAACTGGTTGTTCTTCCCAGCTCTTTCTATGTAGTCTGGAAATTGCATCAGCATTTAAATGTTGAGCTCCTAGACGATGAGAAATACTCAGGTTCCAGCGTTGCAAGGCAAGAGCCCATCTAGTGAGTTTGGGGGACCTTGGGGTTGTTTCAGTGAGAAATTTTAATGGATTATGATCCGTGTGATCTCAATTTGAGATCCATAGGTCCATTTTTCAAACTTTCGCAACCCAAAGAGAACACTCCAAGCCTTTTTCTCTATACTCGGCCAAGCACGCTGAGCCCCTGACAATTTCTGACTGGCAAAAGCTGTTGGTTTATACTGACCCTTTTCATCTTTTTGAGTAAGACAACATCCTACTGCCAGGTCGGAAGCATCTGCGTGGAGCTGATATTCCCGGCCTACGATAGGTGTAGCCAAACTCGTCACTTTACATAACTCATCCTTAAGAGTATTAAATGCTTTTTCTGCCCTTTCATCCCATGGTACAGTATTTTTAACCTTCCCTTTTGTCAATTCGGTTAAAGGTATAGCAATTTCGGCATAATTTGGAATATAAGATCGGTAAAATCCCATTAATCCCAAAACAGATCTAACTTCCTTTTTAGTTTTTGGTCGCTTTAGATCCCTTATTGCTCCTATTTTTTCCTCATCAGGTGCATGCGTTCCACCCCCAATTACATGACCTAAAAACTTAGTCAATTTCTCTTCAAATTTACATTTATCTAGCCTAATCGTAAAATTTCTGCTTTTAAGTTCTTCAATGACGGCCCTAACATGCTCACAATGCTCTTTCCAGGTGCCGGAGAAAATGATGACATCATCAATATATGCTTCCGCATACCTCCGATGACCTTGAGGAACCTCATTCATATCTTTCTGAAACGTGGCAGCCACCCCTGATAATCCAAAAGGCATTGTACGCCACTGATAAGTTCCATTATGCGTTGTAAAAGCTGTCAAATGTTTACATTCCTCCGCCATTTTAATCTGCCAATAACCTCTCAATAAATTAATCGACGATAAATACTTAGCCGCCCCTGCGGTATACATGATTTCTTGAGAATCTTTCATCGGAAAGGTTGGAACCTGAGTTACCGAATTTAATGCTCTATAGTCTATACAAAGCCTAACAGTTGCGTCTTTTTTCGCCACACAAACAATTGGATGACTAATTTCAGCATTTGACACTTCGATTAGATTTAATTCTAATAACTCCTGAATCTGCCTATCTACTTCCTCTTTATAAGCTACCGGTACACTATATATCTTTGGCTTTTTCCTTTCTACCCCCGGTTTAAGATCAATAGGATGCTCCCCTACATCAGCTGGTCGTACAGGACCCATAAACACCTCTTTATTTTCCCTCAAAATAGACTTTATATCTTTGACTTGACTATTAGATAACCCTTTTATTTCGAACCTCTCTATATCTCGTTCTACTTCCTGATCCCGGTTCAAAATAGGAATTTCCCCAACTTCTCCAAATTCCTCATCACCTTCGAAAACAATATTAACTATATTACATTTAGCAATAAATTCTCGTATTTTGTTTTGGTGCACATGCTTCCTACTCCCGTCGGCTAACTCAACTATAAATGAATGCTGATTTCGTTTTTCGACTATGGTTGCCGGCCCTTGCCACCTAGAATATAACTTATTAGTCGAATCGGGGATTAACAATACTACCTTATTGCCTACTTCAAACGTTTTTTCCTTAGACCTTAAATTATAATGGTAAGCCATTCTATTTTGTTGTACCTCAGACGATAATTTTGCCTCATTTGCGGCTCTTTCTAAACGTCCCCTAAGTTTATTCAAATACTCATGAATCGGCGTAGTATCTAACTGCGCCCCCTTATTTTCTCCTGCCCAGGATGACTTGAGAATCGACAAAGGACCCTCCGGCGTTCTACCATATAATAACTGGTAAGGTGCGATTCCCGTCGTAGAATTTGGGACTTCCCTATACGCCCGTAATACAAATGGTATTTGTTCATGCCACTTTTTTCCTTCTTCTCTAATAGTATGATGTAACATACGTTTAAGAGTCTGATTAAATCGTTCCACAAGCCCGTTAGAGTGTGGATACTGTGGGGTCGAAAATCTTGGACTAGCACCTAACCTTTTCTCAAATTCTTTTGTTAAGTCGGCAGTGAAATTGGTTCCATTATCGCAGGCGATTATATTTGGAATTCCTGTCCTCATAAATATTTGAAGTAGCGCATCACACGCGGTTTTAGCACTTAAACTTTTTAGAGGGATCGCATCCGCCCACCTGGTATGTTGATCTATTAAAGTTAGTATATACTGATGCCCTTGGGAACTTTTAGGATCAATAGGCTCAATTAAATCAACATTAACTACCTGAAATGGAAGTTCCGGACGTGACACTGGGGAAATAAGAGCTCTATCATTTACTTTAACCCCTCTAGTCAACTGGCACTCTAAACATGACTCACAAAATTGTTTAGTTTCTTTCGCCATCCCCTCCCAATAAAATGAATACCTGATTCTCTGTAAAGTTTTCTTAGCTGCATGATGCCCTCCAAATACCGAACTATGCGCTAATTTTAAGATTTTTTCCCTTCTTACTTTGGGTACTACTAATTGCGCTATAGTTTCGCCTAACAATTTCTCTTTATGATACAATAAACCATTTACAATATAATAATCCCCCTTATCCACTTTAGTTAATTCCCAAGCTTTCTCTAACTCTTTACATTCTAATTGGGATTCCTTAAACATATCTGAATTGCTAACGATAGCTTTATTACCTTTCTCCACTTCCGTTTTTTCCGTATTCTGAGTTTGTACATTTTCTGATTTCGCTTCTATTGCGTAAACATTACAATTATCGTTACTCATATCTTCCTTTTTACTCGAAATATCAATAATAATTTCCGAACTTTCTAATTCTTGGGCCTCTAGCAATGGCTCCTCGCGGTTGACACCTGACAACTCATTAATCACTTCGGGATGTAAAATCACTTGCTCATTAATATTATCAGTCACTGCGCAAAGTACTTCCTGATGAATTATATTAGTTTGTCCGAATTGCAGAATAGCTAACGGTAGTTTAACCAACGGCGATTTAACTGCTTCACCGAATAACCCTTGTAAATAAATACTACCCGCTCCTTTCAATTTCTCTTCCGGTACCAAATCTTTATGAACCACACTAATTTCACACCCAGAATCAACCAATCCCTTTGCTTTTTGCCCATTTACACTAACTTCAATTTTCTCGAGTTTATTTAATTTCTCACCAATAACGTTAGTTCTCTGTTCGGCCTTTGCCGATATTCTCGCCACAATAGCTCCATTAGGTAACTCTTTGCTTTCTTTTACCACAATCTTATGCACACCCGCTTTCGGATCTCGCCCTTTATTACCATTATTTCCCTCATTACCCACTTTATTACAAAAACGTTGGTAATGACCTCTCAAACCACATTTAAAGCATTTAGGCTCTGAAGCATCACTAGGCTTCTTAAAATCTATTTTCCTATCCGAAAAAAAATTAGTCTCATTACCCCCATTTTGCCTCCAATTATTACCAACTTTGTTATCCTCCCTCGGTCTCATTTTTTTTATTGTTTACGTGCCTATTTTTACCTTTAAAACTTTTATACGTAACGGCGTAAGACTTATGTTTAGCGTCAAAATAATTGTCACATTCTTTAGCAATTTTAGAAGTTTCTAACCATTTACCTTGATGAGTTAACCCAATATATGACGCGGTATCCTCATCTAACGTACTTACTAATTTATCCGTAACTATTAACTGGTTGACCTTTTCATAAGAGTCAGCACCTCTAATCTTACAATAATTTTCCCATGTCGCTATTAAACGCGATACAAATAATACATGAGTTTCGTTCTGGTTTCTCCTAGCCTTCTTAAAATTTTCCAAACATGCCTTCGGTGTCGGCTCATGTTCCCTCAAAACTAACTCCTTTAACTCCTCATAATTTTCCATTTGTTCCGTAGTCGTATAAATTAACAAATTATCCGCCTTATCTCCTAACATATTTAGTAGAATTTCGGCCTGCTGATTTTCCGGTACATTTTTAGTTTTGAATGCCCTTTCTAAACTGTTGAAAAATAAATTCCATCCCTCAGTCCCTTCCGGTACTTTGATAGAGTTTTTACGCTTTTGATCAATTTTTCTATATTACTTTCATTATTAGATTCCCTAGAAACATTACAATTATTTGCCGAACCTTGAACCCTTAGTCTCTCCATTTCTAGTTCATGTTCCATCCTTAATTTTTCTATCCTCTCTTCTCTTTCTAACCTTTCGTGTTTTTCTTCGCGCTCTAACTTTTCCTGTTTTTCTAACCTTTCGCGCTCTAATTTTTCCTGTTTTTCTTCACGCTCTAACCTTTCCTGTTTTTCTAACTTTTCGCGTTCTAATTTTTCTTGTTCTAATCGTTCTGCAACAATAGCGTCAGATAATTCCTTAATAACCCCCTCGTCATACTCATCACTGTCCATTATCTTTTTCTTAAGCTGAATTCTGGTATCATCTTCCGCGACTTCAACACCCAATTCTTCAGCTATCACCTGAAGATCAACCTTTCTTAGTTCAATAAGAAAGCCATACCTTCACCGATTGTTATTACTACCCTACAAGAATAGTTAAACCTACCCAATTAATATTTCCTAAATTTTTAACTTAGTACAGTTATATCCCACATATTATACTAAATAATACCCTTCAGATAATCAATACATTTCATTTCTAATTAATTTACTGAATACTCTAATTTTTCTCAACCATTGATATCACACAATATACTTCCAATAAAACAAAAGATAAAACAGTAATTCAATTTGACCACTATGCAATTTAGATTCCCATTTATACACTTAGATAATAACATACAATTTACATAAAAATACTGCTACGTTGAAATTGAATAGAAGTATTGGTGTCAATCAAGAAAATTCACATAAAGAAAAATTGTAAAACATGCATATATAAATTTCTACCATTATCCTCACTAAAATATTTCCGAACTTAATACTGGTTCTTACACTTAAAACAAATATACTGAAAATCTTTACTTTTATTTTTCCTCACTATGGCTCTCTTTTGAGCCTTTTTTTTCTCTACTATGGCTCTCTTTTGGGCTTTTTTTTTTTTCACTATGGCTCTCTTTTGGGCCTTTTTTTTTTCTCACTATTATTGGCCAATTAAAATTCTAAGCAAATGTTATTATACACTCCTCAAACTTAAAAATGTTGCTTCCTTTAAATATTACTTTAACAATAATTTAACTTTAAGTAAATTTAATTATTCCTTTCAACTACTATTACCATAATTAGTAAAAAAAAAAAAAAATTATAGACCATCAATAATAGCTCAAGTTATTATGACCTTTCCTTAAATATGGTTATGGACACTTCATAGGTAGGAAGTATTGATAAAACACATAAATAATATAGACAATTTACTTAAATTACTATTAATTATACAACAAGAAATTTTGGTTCAAGATGTCAGTAGTAAGATGTGATCAAAACACCTTACCTTATACTTTCTTTGCTGGGGTACATTTCTAATCACAGGTAGTTCCACGATGTAGCGGTAATATGGCACAACAGTTCAGTTTAGTTCTTTCTAATAAAGATACGCACAACACTTTAGTCCACACTAGACGATATGGCACGACACTTTATCACACACTCGACGATCCGGCACGATACTTTAGCATACAGTCGACGACCCGGCACGATACTTTAGGACACATTCGACGATACGGCACGACACTTTAGCATACAGTCGACGACCCGGCACGATACTTTAGCACATACTCGACGATACGGCACGGCACTTTACACACCTTCGACGATACGGCACGACCACACAAGAATTCCACTGGATACTCCGGCATTAACAGACTGCAACACGGCTCGCTGGTCACTGGTTTCAGTCAATTCTATCCCGACGCTGCCAACAATTTGTCGGACGTTCCCCTCAGTCCACACAACTTTGAAGAATGTCCGTGGTAGATATAGCTGCCACCACCGATATTACTAGGTGATATCGGTCACCCACTGTGAGATTGGTGTAAATGAAGACTTACGCTAGTAACTGAATTATCAGTTTATTAAGAATATATGTACACACAAAATACGCTATTTACAAATATATACAACTACAACTCGGATATAGGTGATCCGGTTCAACATTAAATTAGATACCGTAAAGATTGGTTGTGTACTATTCCAATTACACTTTCCACCTCACCCTCAATACACGTTAAATTCACTTTTTTGGAGCTCAACCTTGAGTCTCCCAACACAAGTATACTGGGCCTGCACTTCTTAGCCCAGAGCACTAAACACCAGGACGTCTGTGTCCTTTGCGCACCAGAAAACACACACTTTACGCTCTTCCACACAGCGCAACCTCTAGGTCCGAAACCTAGGTACCGAATCAATGATCTGAGGCAAAATTGCCCTCTCCAAATCACTGCTTTCCCCCACATAAACCCCTTTGGAGCCTCCTCATTGGACACTCCATTCTTTTCTTGCTTAGTGGCATGCTACTAATCTGCTCACCATCCGCATACTTCACTGACAGGCGGACATGCCTCTCAGCTATCTCTTTTCTCTAACACCCCACCTGTAAAGGATTAGCTGGCAATTCCCCTTTCCACGAAGAAGGAATGTCACCTTGGAAATTCTGTACACAACCATACAATATGAGATATTCAAATAGAGAAAGAGTAGACATTACATTCTTTAGCACAGGTGCTATCAGATCCTGAGAACTGGCATAATAAAATATTTTCGAAGCAAACTTTTAGAAAATATTTTTAAATTTTCAACTAAAAGCTCTTTTAAAGATGTTTTTACAATTTCCAGTAACCATTGGTGTTTTTTAAAGTTGCTTGAAATATGCATGTTTCCAATCTTTATAATTAACATCAAATAATTTTTGATAGCTATTTTAGAATAAATATGTTTGAAGAGAGCTTGAAGAAAGTTACTTCGTCGAAATCCTACTTCTGGAAAAACATTTGAAATCTGCTTTCGTTGATACTATGAATTTTTAACTGTAAAACTTTTTTTTTCGAATTTCTTCGTTTTTATACATGTTAGCGTATCAGAATATTTGATATTGTAGAATTTTTCGTAAGAAAAATTTCTATTGAATGCTTAATTTTGAAGGATTTTCACTCTCGACAACGTTACGTACGTTTTTAAGCCAACTTGTGTCTATATATCCTCAATATCTACAACTGCTTCATCTAATGTTAAACCTTGGGATTTATGAACTGTAACAGCAAAAGCTAACTGCAGAAGAAATTCTTTCCTTGAGCAATTTATGCTTCCATTTTTCCAGAATTTAATTATTGGGGGAATTGGTACGCACCAATTCTTATAAGTTAAATTATTGTAGTATTCAAATTTATCCATGATTATTCGCGATATCTGGTCTGGTGGCTTGTGATTATCTTTGTTACGTGCAACAAAGTCTAAAGTCCCGTTCACTAAACCTTTTTCGGTCCACAAATAAGAACGTAACATTACTTTAGATCCAAATGATTAAGTAAGAAATGGTTAAAGTCAATTTGTCGTTTCTGAATTGGCCAACTTTGCTTTAGTACATTTATAAAGAGCTTGAATCGAGGCAACAACTTCACGCTTCAATTCTTTTAATTTTTCATTTATATAACAAATTTAACAATTAATTTTATTTGTTTACAATTCTTTTGTTGCCACTTTGCAAAAAAAAAAAAAAAAAAAAAAAAAAAATACAATTTTTTTTTTAAATATTCAAGTGTCATCTGTGCAAACGATTTTGCTGAATAATGAAAACATTTTATTTATTAAATTAATCATGATTCTATCTATAATTACTTACTCCATGATTTATATATTTTTTCTGAAAATATACGCGTTTCATTTTTTATTTATTTGATAAAATGCGTCCGTATTGGAAATGCATGTAAAATAAATTAAAATAATAAATTTTTTAACGTTTTACTGTAAAAAAAATTATATTGTGCAAATCTACAGATCATAATTTATTTTTTGTGTTTAATTTGAAGTCAAAATATTGAATAGTTTTTTTGTAAAGTGTACGACAAAATGTAATTTGAGTGGCCTAGTAGAGGATTCGCTTCGCTCATCCTAATGAAGATCAGATTTTAAAAAAAGCAATTTATTGAGAATTTATTATTACAAAAACTTGAAGGGGGCTTGTACCGGGCCCCAAAAGGCCAGGAAATTATTTCGCATGTAGTTGGATATAAAAATATTTGTGTAATTATTAAAATAATGGGAAGACGCTAAAACTATGTTAAATAAAATTGAAAGCAATTTGGATCATTTTTAAAGAAGCTGCTCCAAGGGCGTTTAATTAGTCAAAATTAAGCATAGAGTATGAATTATTTGCAAGAATAATATTTTTTAAAAATGCACCAATTGTTTGGGTAAGCGTTAAAAAAAGGGCCCCAGGGCCCGAATAAAAATATCAGGGTGTTTGTCCTGACATAAGAGTCCAAGATTCAGCTTTAAAAATTTGCACTAAGAAGGTGAGAAATTTAGGGAGTGAAAAATGTTTAGCGCACAAAAAGATTAAGGGGCCCTGGGTCGGCCCTATGCTTATCTAGGGGGCCCCAGTGTCTTATATGGAATGTAAAAATTTGAAAATATGTAAATGGAACAGGTATCCCAAAAATGAAGATCGAAATTAATGGAAGCAATTTATTAACAATTTACTATCACAAAGACTAAAAGGGGCCCTAAAATGGGCCCCAAGAGTCCAAAGTCATAACTGAAGAGTAAAAAGGCGAAAATATCTGAAAGAAGAAAGGTAACTCAAAACGGAAAAGATTAGATAAAAAGGAGTCAAGCTATTAACAATTTGGCGCATAAAAATTATAAGGGGCCCAGGGCCCTGACCTTAAAATATTAAAAGTGAGCCTCAGGTGCATCAGGACTTGTCTTGGACTATCTTCACCTAAAATTTCAGACTTCTATGTGCGGTAGATTTTGCTAACCATCGCAGTCACACACTCACGCAGACATACACAAACAGAGCGTTTTGTAAACTTATTAGTATAGATAAGAAGAAAGATTTTCTAGAATTTTTTAGATGCTTTTTATATTATTCAGTCGATCAGAAGTCCACATTTTCTTCCTTATACTAGCTTCGGTGGGATCAGCAAACATGCTGGCGCGACATGACACATTCGACTCGACATTTTGCTGTCTGCTGTAGAATTCCTTTTGCATGCGAAGCGTAAGGAGTGTATTGACAGACAAGCAAAAACATCGATTCTAGCACTTTGATTTTTTTTTAATTACTAACTTTTAGGTATGTGATGGGCATTTTATAAGAACTTAGACTAGAAACTAAAATCAATAGTTTTTTTAACCATCAATTTGGGGCCCCTCAGGCTTGGGGGCCCCGGGGCAGTGCCCCGGCGGTAGTTACAAAACCCTGATACAAAAGAATGCAACAGAACTGCACCGTTTAAAAAATTAAAATGTCTCATTTCACCATATGGAAACGTATAACCAGTGTTCTCGCTGTCGCTCGCCTTTGTGCCAAAATGCGACTAAATTCTTCACTTGGCGAGTAAACAAGCGATTAGATTCGCCAAATTACTAGTGCTCAATTTTCGCTCTTTCTTTCTTTTCTTTTTTCATACATATGCATAGATACTTATTTTTAATATAAATAGCAAATAGTTGAAATTAAATTAATAACAATCGTTGTCGCAGTTATTAAAAACTTTGGTTATTTTAGAAAATATTGAAAAAAAGGGTATATTAAAGGATTAAAGATATATGAACATATATATTTGTCCTACACAATGAATCTAATTTGCTAATACTTTTTTCATTTGGCGAATATTTTTTACTTTTAATTAGCCAAATTGCTAACGTAGGTCAAATGTCAGCGAGAACGCTGCGTATAACGTATTTCAAAACCGAATTAAATCTGTTCCCATCTACAATTGGGAAAATATCTGAATTTTTTAGCAGCCCTGTATATGACATAGCGATTTGTATCTATTAACAACATGCATTTCAAAATTTAGTTCATTTAAGAGATACATATATTTCAGTTGAAAATTCCCCTTCAACTATTTCCTGTAAAAAGGAGAATGGTATGCAACTATTTTTGTTCAGCCCTGTATATGAGATGAGGTATAGAACTTATATATAAAGAGCAATATGCAAAAAACTAATTGAATTTAACAGCGCGTGCCGGATTTTAAATCGTATTCTCCAGCAATTATTATGCAAAGACAGTATTGTAACCGATTTCTTTTGTGTGTCCCTGTAAATTAATAAGAAAACTACTATGAATGCACTGTTTTAATACGATCGTAGTGAAATTCAGTGATTTATATCAATTTGAATACATTTGAATTGTCATTAAAATACCTCTCCAAATGATTTTCCCCTATACCATAACGTAATCCAATTCTTCTGAGTGTCCCTGTAAATGAACCATTCATCATGCATTTGCATACTTCATCTGCAATACCAAACATGCTTAAATAAGTTTTGTCAATTGCATGAAAATCTGAAGGTATTTACGGGAGTTTTAGCATGGACAGATGGACAGACAAACCAAATGCATAAGCGCGTTTAAGTTTTGTTGGACAGTGCGAAAAAGGAGTCAAAGTTTCGTGTTGTACAGGAAAAATATTTTTTTGTGATTCGATTTTGCCTAGTTGCCATTTAGTTTGCTAAAAGCGATTATTACAATGATTTTCGACTAAGAAAACGTATGATCAATATAGGGTTAATTACGTATCTTAAATTAAGAAAATTTAAATAAATCAAACAATATTCATTATAACTGTCAAGTGATAAAAGTACAACTTGCACTTACGGCTTACTGAACCGCGACTCAACCTTGAACAAGGAGGGTCTCGTTAAAACGTATACTCAGTAATATTAAAATATATATTATATGCTAATTTATTTACTCATATATTTTATAAAATGATCAACCAAATTTAGCTGCGAAATTTCAGTAGAAAATATGTAAAAAAGTAAAACATTACATCTTACTAACCTTTCAGTATGAGCATGATTAAATTTTTCGCATCAGCAGTCGCGCAATGTATTTTTGCGCACAGTATTTAAGTTATTACAAAGGAAATGTACAGGGAGTCCAGCAAATAACACTCTGATTTTAAAATTAAATTTCTCAAAAATAAAGATCGACAGAGCTATGCGGTAAACGGTTTGTTTATTAGGTAAGTTGTAAAAATCTCATATAGAAGTTTTATTATAAAAGTTTATTTAAAATTTCGAAATTTTAAAAATTTAATTCCAAAAATCTTTAAACTATGGCAATTTAAGCCAAAAAACTCATTCTCCGCAAACAATCTAAAACAAGAAAAATGTCAAATCAAAGTATTCTTTTTGTAATCAGAACACAATCTTTTCCAAAGATTCACCGTTCGAAACTTATATATAAGATTTTTACAACTTACCTAATAAACAAACCGTTTGCCGCATAGTTCTGTCGATCTTTGTTTTTGAGAAATTTAATTTTAAAATCAGGGTGTTATTTGCTGGACACCCTGTATTTCATAATAACAGACATATCAGAAGAGTATATGATGACATGCGAGTTAATCTGCGACTGAGAATTTGCCTTATCCAAAATTTAAAAAACGGAGTTTTCTCTATCAATCTATTCTATTGACAAACCTGCATTGGAAAAACACTACAATCTGCAAAAAACTTGTTTTATCGTGTATTTCTAGCATTGTAAAATCTTGGTTTACAATGAAAACTAATGTACGCCGGTCAGAGGTTTTTCGCCATTCCCAAAATTTGATTTTCTAGATTTTAAGGCGAATTTTAAAATTCAAGTCCTCATATATGTAGTAAATATTGAACTTAAATTTTTGTTCCATTTATGATAACGAAGTTTCCGAAAAATCACTTTACGACTCTGGAAGGGTAAATCAAAGATAACTTAAAACAATTGTATTGCTACTTAAGGGGACAAGGGACCTTTAAAATCATTTTTTTTATATTTTTAAAATTGCGCTTTAAATATTACTCAAGGATACATTATATGCATTATAACAAATATTTATCACAAAAAAAAGTTCAAAAAAAAAAAATTTTTTTTTAAAAAAATAGAGAAATTTGTGAAATATTTTAGATTTAATGGGAACTTTTAAAAATGTCCCATGCGCATTCCATAGCAATGAAAATCTTCAATATTATTTATACAAGTTTAATTATCATATAAAAATAAAACTGTACATGGAATTTCATATATCTGAATATAAAGCTAAGAAAAAAAATTATTTCTAATTTTTTCTGAAATGTTGAGCATTTTTGAACCTAGTTTTACAATAAATTACCTATAACTTTTACAATTATTTTTATTTTCAAAAAACCACGCACAGTTTTATGACATATATTGAGATGAATAACTATAAAAAATTTCAAAGCATTCAGAGAAAAAATAATGCGCATGGAGCATTTTGAAAAGTTCTCGTCAAATCTAAAATATTACAAAAATTTCAATATTTTTGTCAAAAAATTTTTTTTTTTACTTTTTTGTGATAAATATGTGCTATAATGCATACAATGTATCCTTCAATAATATTCAAAGCACAATTTAAAAAATATAAAAAACATGAATTTGAAGGTCCCTTGTCCCCTTTACGCTAACATCTACTATATGTATAAAATGAATGCTTATGACGATAGCTGCCAACTTTTATGCATTTCTCCTATCACAAAAATTTTATATTAAATATTGTCGTATTTAATCATCGAAATCTTATGATTAAACAAATGGAAAATTCCTGTACAATTTTAGTGGTAGCAAAAATGCGTAAAAGTTAGCAGCTATGTTATAACTCACATTCTGTTAAACATATTTTTAACGGACTTACTTTGTAAGTTGGATAATTTTTAAAAAAAATGTTATAGTTGAGGAAATTTTTAGCAGAATACACATCGTTCTAAGTTGGTTATTTATAAAACTATGCGAAAAAAATTATCAAATTATGTCAACACGATTATGAAAGATTAAATTTTTATAGAAGTTCTTATAGGATTCTGATTAAAAATGCACTGCTAATTATGTAAATTAGGAAAAGTAAAATCGAAAACTTATATGTAAAATTTTAATTCCGAATTACAAGGCTTACATCCTTTGTGTGTGAGACCATCGCTATCCAAATTTGCTTACGAATAAATTATACTTAATAATTGAGAAAATACAGTCGAGTCTCCCTATAACGAAACTCCATACATCGATTTTCTCTATATAACGAATTTTTAGTAGGAACGATCCTCTTTTCGCATGATTACATTAAAAACAGTCTCTATATAGCGAAATATCTATCTCCATACAACGAATTTTTTCAAAAATTGGTCTTAATTTTTTTAGTTTTAAAAAAGCTTCGAAATCATATGGAATCATTTTTCCATCACTTATTTTTGATTTACCGTTCAGTGCTGTTTTTTTTATATTACTTTTCTCCTTGTTCTTTAAATCCAACGAATTCATCCCGCCTCCCACACACCTTTCCACATCCTTCTCAAAACAGAGTCAATTGGATTGTTACACATATAAGAGAGGAATCAATGAGAGGCACATAAGAGAGGCCTTCAAATGGAGGAAAATGTTAACTACACTTTTTCATTCCTTGCTAAAATTTGAGCTTTTTTTTTTTTTTTTTTTTTTTTTTTTGGAGAGCATAACAATTTTAAAATCAAAACAACAAAAAATTATAGATATCTTCGTCTGAAATTAATGCAAGTCTTCCTTATTTGATTTTCATTAAGCTTTCAAATAAATGTCTGTTCACTTTTTTGAAACAGCTTAAATAATTAAGAAATACAATTGTTAGGTTAATATTTACTTTTAAACATTTCAAATTCTTAATTAAAAAGATTAAAAAAAATATTTATTTAAAATTTACATATTAAATACGATTTTTAACATCATTCTCTATACATCAAATTTCTCTCTATAACGAATTTTTTACTGGAACGATGGATTTCGTTATATAGAGACTCGACTGTACTAACAAAAAAGAAGGAGGAAAATCAGAACGGTGTAAACGTCACGTTTGATTCAAGAATACATACTTTGGACCGATTAAAAAAATTCATATGAACTTTTATCTGATTATATTCAAATGCAGAAGAATGCAAGATATATATATTTTTTCAAAGTCGAGCAATGGTGACGCCAATCATGCCCCAAGGCACATTGTCTGCAAGTCATATTTAAAAAAATCAGTATGGGAACACACTTGCCAGTTTAAATTCAAAACATGTCTACTTCTTTGACTTTTGACTCTTTTCAACATTTACGAGAATAAACTCTTTAGTTTCATCCAAGTGATTGATGGTGAATACATTTCATTTTTTCATTTAATTACACTTTCCATTAATCATTCTTAAAAGATATTCTTGTTATATTTTAGTTGCTTTGATGGTGTGTTTTATTTTACGTTTTTCAGTGGGATACAAGATGAAACACATTATTCTTATAAAATATGCATTCATTAAATGTGTACTGTAAAGAGTAATTTTCTAAACGATGTAAATTCAATGAGGTAGTTAACATAGTTGCACAAATCATCTTCCAGTTGTAGGCATATATTATTGGGTATAATTTTACTGTTCTTCAATTTATTTATTGCATTTTTCATTTATAAAAATTAGCTCTGTCACTACCCCACTATTTTAACGTAAAACGGTTTTTGAACAATTATTTGTCAGTTAATCTGCAATCGCCTGAGATGTAACGGCTTAATAAATTATCAAAACTATCTCCAGAATTGTTAATTTTTTTCATCATTATTACCCCTATCAATTTTATCAATAAATGTATTTAAAATTAAGATAATCATCAATAATATCAATATATATCAAAAATTTATTTTAAAAGAATATTAAATTAATATTTTAATGCACAATTAAAAATATTCAAAACTGTACGTTAAAGGTTATAAAAATAATTTAATTACAAATTTAATTTTACATTGTTCATTCGTTACATAAATTTTTGCAGAAGAATTCTGTTTAAAGTGTTGTGCATTGTATCTATGTTCGGAGCGCTAAAAATAAATAAATAAATAAATAAAAGCATGATATTGAAAAAATACACCTATTTTTTGTTCACTTGTAATACAGAATGATGAAAAAGCATAAAATGCTAATAATACCTTCAGAACACTTTTAAAAATTGTTTGTCATTTTTGAAAAATTTCATACTTACACCAAAAGGCGTATATGCTCAATTTACACTTACTTGTGCACTTTGTTTACTTTTTTCGGTGTAACTCATTTTAAAGAATCTCTCTCTCTTTCTCTCTTTTTTGCCAAAATATTTCTAAAATACATACTTAATTTTATATGAAGTGTTAAAATTTTATTTCCAGTTTGTCAGCTTTTTTTACAAATAAAAATTTAAATAAAGGATGTATTTTAGAAATATTTTAAAAACTAAGAAAACAAGTTAGAAATTTCACTTGAAGCGTAGCAAATGTGGTGCGTTCGTACGATAACGAAGTTTTAAAAATATCACTCTCATATATCAATCTCATAAAGTTGTAAATAGTTAATTACAAGTAAAATGCGCACCAAACAATGGTCTCCCTATACCATTATGTAATGGAATGCTTTTGTGTGGCCTTGTAAATCAATAACAAATGTTCTTTGAACCACAGATTATGCAAAATGTATATTATAATATGTACTTTATAGGTGCATATCAATTTTACCATGTTCGAATGAATATAACATCATTAAAATGCATTTGAAACATTTTCCCCCATTGACCGTAATGTAACGGAATACTTTTGATTGCCCCTGTAATTGATCTAGGCATCCGATTTTCATAAAATTTGAGATGACTCGACAATATTATATAATAATTATATATTTTAAATTTCAAACGATTCGGTTGGGTAGTTTTTGCGTTGTTATATGCGGACGGACAGACGGACGTACTGAACGACAACTGTAGTTACTACGTATTTACATAATTACGAACGCACCTAAAAAGAGACATCCTTTAAGAAGAGGACACAAAAAATTAGTTAAAAATGCTAATTTTCCGAGAAAATATTTTAAACATAAGGCGGCACCAAACGCCCATAGACTTAATGTTACTGTTGAGAATCTGGAAGCTAAGTGACTAGCAGCCTTAAGGGTGTTATTCGGAAAAAAAAATATTTTTTTTACCGTCAACAGTTCAAAATTTTCTGAAACATTTTCAGACACATTTTTAAAGTAAAAACACGAAACTTGCTGAGATGATTTTTGAAGAAATGTGTAAGAAATCGTGTGATTTCTCTTTTTAACTCAATCAATTAGAGTTTGATTTATACACAATTATTTTCTCATTATGACCATTTTCTTTCCATTCTCAGATCCACCGCTTCGGAAAAATCGATTCAAAACGCCGACTTTGACAGCATTTATTGCAATATTTTCTGCATTTATCGAAAAATCAACAAGCAGGACACATTATGCGGTTTTAATAAGAGGATTTTCCAGTTTGATGCGTTTGAGAGCAAAAATGCATTTTAAAAATAAATCAGATTAAAATTAAATTTAATTATAATCTATTTAAAAATAAATCAGAAAATAAGCAGTTTGGATTGGAATACATTTGTTTGAAATTGCTTCTTATGCAGTGGCCAGCAATATTCTGCCTTCATTACTAGTAGTTGCATCAATTGCAGTAACTAGCAGTAATCTTGCTTAGTTTCCTATGTATCAACCGGCCTTACTATAACCAGCTCATATATATTCTGCTATCATAATTGTGGTTGGTTTTCATACAGAACCATCAACACTCTGTTATCATAGTAATTGGTATTTCGTATTTCTTTGAGTAAATTCACCAATTGGAAATCTTGATGTCTTTATGACTCAATTTATAATTCACGAACCACACAGAATTTCCGAATTTTTCTCGAAATTGTATTTTATGGAATTTTTTGAATACTTCTTCCAAAATTAGTATAAAGAAAAAAAAATACATATTGGTATTTCATATTTTAACGAGTAAAATTTACAGTTTATCATTCGGAAACTGATTTCTTTATGACTCAATTTATAAATTACCAACTATATAAAATTTCTGGATTTTTTGCCGAAACTGTAATTTATGGAACTTTTTGAATACTTTATCCAGAATCAGGCAAATAAATAAATAAATAAATAAATAAAATACATCATTTACTTTGAAAAAACAATCACCGTATATTGTACAGTTTTTTTTTTTTTTTTTTTTTTTTTTTTTTTAACTATGAGAAATCTTTTGACTCACGCCATTAAAAGCCAAGATTAATGTCTAAAATCCTGGCATTTACCTAAAATAATATTTAGCTTCTATAGTTATAAAAAAAAAGAGTATATCAAGGAAAACTCTTAATCAGCGAAATATTTTCTTAGTTGAGGTATGGATTTTTCATCCGAGTTAGTTAAGAAAATTCAGTTTCATTCAATGACGGGAAAAATTCCCTTTTCATTAAAATACAGAAAAAAAAAATGAAATGGAAGTTTTTAAAATCAGAGAGATATATATTTTTCTTTTTTTAAAGTTGAGAAAGGAAAGCTTGCAGTGAAGAAAATATTTACGATTCGTTTATTTTAATATTATACAGATTATTAAAATATACCTTTAAGGCTACGAATTAAGCAAAATATTTTCATATGAAGAAAAACTGATATGTTCCACTGGGTGTAAGAGAGAAATGTTTTAAAAAAAAATTATGGTATAGTAATAAGAAACAGTTCTTAACCATGTCGGTCTGATTAACACTTTTGGATAAGAAATATAATAAAATTCATTTTTAAATGAAAATTTTATATATTTACATAATTTATTTTCATCGGAAAAATTATCCAAAGTATTAATAAAATACAGTAGAATGCATTTATAAATAAAAATTTTATATATTTACGTAATTTATTTTCATTAAAAAAAACACCTAAAGTATAATGACGATTAATTGGATTTTTAATGGATGGATAAATTCAAATAAAGTCAAGCTCTTTCATGACCGATTATAAGAATTTCATGTTTCATGACATAATTTAAAGAAAATGCATTCTAATTAAGAGGTCATTTGACTTGCTGAAAACGACCCAGATGATAATGTTAAGTCTATGGGGGCGTTATTTTCAAATATCTCACTCAAAATGTAATATATATATATATTACAAATTAAAAAAATTTTCGCCAAAATTAACCTTTATACTATCTTAATTTTCTTATAATAATGTTCAGTACTTACTTCAAATTATTAAATTAAAATCTTGTTTCTAAATCTAATCTGTTAATCTTTATGCAGACGATATAAATTCTTAATTTGCCTTAAAAAACATTATTCCAGTATGCGTAAACTTAAAAAGATGGCTCTAAATTAAAAATATTCTTAATAAAAACTTTATTTCTTAATATTCCAAATAAAACTAATTTCTTCTATGTTTTTATCAACCCTTTTTAAGACAGTCTTATTAAATTTATTCCAAACCCATACTTTTCAAAAAATATCATTATTTTATTTTATCTATTTATTTATTTTTCCTCAGTCAACCTTTGATAGGGTGCATAGCAATAAATTCATTTCTTTCCTTTTTCTCTTAAAATTAATAGTCTATAAAAATCGTCTGCCTAAGATATTTAAAATCCTGAGTCGATTATAAATTGGTTAAATAATATTTTTTTAAAAATAAATTTATCGTCTGTGGAAAATAGTCTCGTAGCTGGACAAGAATTCTGTTTACATAAAAGAATGATGGTTTGAGGTTACAGAATGTTCTGGAATTTTCTTTTTAGATTTAAGAGGGAAAGTCTCGAGCTGAGAAGGGGGATTCTTGGGTTTTTTCTTGGATGAGTACGGCTCGCTGAAATAATGTTTCGGTAAAAGACAGTTTGCAAAAGGAGCTTTTCCCTTTCTCATGATTACGGATTAAATAAATGAACTTACAGCAGCCAATGAGTAATTATTTGGATTCTCTACATCTATTTATTTATTTTCCTCGGTGGCCATGACTTCTCTGAGGTGAAAGGGAAACCCGGCGTTGATGTCTCTGGCTCCTAACTTTTAAATCGTCATATATTTATTTATTTATTTATTTATTTTTATTTTTATTTTTTTTTGCATAGGATAGTTTAGGACGATCGACAAACGGGCTAGTTTTTACTTTTTCGATTTTGGTTATATATATATTTTTATTTTGATAGTTTAAATTTCAGGACCGGTTTCAACCGGTTCTGAAAGTTAAAGAAATTTTTTTAAAAAAATTCGAAATCAAAATCGAAAAAGTAAAAACTAGCTCGGATGTAGATTTTTAATTAACAACAATTTCTACGTGAAGCAGCATGTTTCAATGAAAAGTGAGTGCACCTCACCGAAAGCCTGTTAAAAAAATTATATTTCATTGATCCAAATTTTATTTCATTCACCGTTGTATAATCGAGGGGAAAAAAGTAAACACCCCTTACTAACTGATGATGTACATGAATGATGTACATAAAATTTGCTTAGGAGCCATCTACACACCAAAACGAAACCAAATTCCATTTTTTTTTCAATAGCAATACCCAATTTAAAAAAGATACAGTGTGTCTAGCAAATAACACCCTGATTTCAAAATTAAATTTCTCAAAAACAAAGATCGATAGAATTATGCGGTAAACGGTTTGTTTATTAGGTGAGCTGTCAAAATCTTACACAGAAGTTTCGAACGGTGACTATTTTGAGAAGATAGTGTTCTGATTGCAAAGAATACTTGGCTTGACATTTTTCTTGTTTTAGATTGCTTGTAGTGAACGAGCTTTTTGCCTTACAATGCCATATTTTAACGATTTTTTTTGGATTAAATTTTTGAAATTTAAAAATTCCAAGAAATTTAGTTCGAAAAATCGTTAAAATATGGCACTGTACGTTGAAA
The DNA here is from genome assembly GCA_964019185.1 of Maratus speculifer. Taxonomy (NCBI): domain Eukaryota; kingdom Metazoa; phylum Arthropoda; class Arachnida; order Araneae; family Salticidae; genus Maratus; species Maratus speculifer. The sequence continues at coordinate 317,900,810 of OZ025296.1, read as the reverse complement.
AACTCGTTTTCTGCAAGCAATCTAAAGCAAGAAAAATGTCAAGCCAAGTGTTCTTTGCAATCAGAACACGATCTTCTCAAAATATTCACCGTTCGAAACTTCTATATAAGATTTTTATAGCTCACCTAATAAACAAACCGTTTACCGCATAATTCTATCGATCTTTTTTTTTTTTTTTTTTTTGAGAAATGTAATTTTGAAATCAGGGTGTTATTTGCTGGACACCCTGTATTTCAGATATTACGTTTAAACTATGCCTAGACATTCAATTTCAAGTCATTGGAATGATACGTTTTTGAATTATAAACATTCATAATTTAGTGCTTCTAATATTAAATGACATTTCCGTAATTTTATTGAATCTCTTGAAATTATACTCCTATTGAGCAATTTTTTTTTTCTTTAGCAATAATATTTAAATACCCAAGTATAAATACATTGAATTTGCAGTTTTTATAGTTTTATGATATGAATTATGAAATGAATGTTCGAAAAAATTATGAATTATAGGCAATTTTTTTTATATATTTAGCTTTATTAAATCTTCTTTTTAGAAATACAAAATTTCAAATTTTCCTTTCAAATTATACTTAAATAACAGCAACAATGATTGTTTAAAGGACGTCTACGATAGAAGAGTCTAGATATTTTGAAACTTTTAATGCTATCCTGTAATCTAGCAGTCTTCAATGATTGCTTGAACAGCTCACAGGATGCCTTGATCAAGAAGAGGGGCTCCCTCAGTCAACAATCGAGGACTAAACTTCAATTTGGATACAGCCCCTAAAATAGGCTCGTTTTTTATTTCTCGAAACTTACTGTACGAATTGTCTGAAAAATTGTTTTTAGGCTAATTGAAGGGTATAGAGTTTATTTATGCTGTCAAAATCGGGTATTGCTATTTGAAAAAAAAAGTTAGGGTTTATTTTAATAAGTAGATGCACCCCTACGCAAATTTTTCATGCATTATTTAAAAGTAGACTATTTAAAATAGTTCAGTAGGGGGAAATGGGGCACATTGATACAGCTTTTTTCTGAAAATTTTTTTGGTGTCCAGAAAGCAGAAATTTCAAGTTATTTTTCCATGTGGTGCCAGCAAAACTTGTGTGGTGTGTAATAAAAATGTACAATCGTTGTCTTATATATTATTTTTGAATGTAATTTAAAAAAAATAAAAAAGGTCAATTGTATCAATTTGCCCCACCCCCGGGGCAGATTGATACACCTCATGGGACACTTTGATACGCCTGAAAAAAATGGAGACAAAATAACACCAATGCATATTTTTCATAGAAAAATAGTAAGCAATCCATTTTATATTTATTTATAGAAATTCAAATCACCCACAATTTATTTGTAAGCAATATTAAAGTAATCAAAATGAAATGCATTTGTTCTGATGATTTGTACCTGATGTTCTGGCTGTTCCTTGTCTCATTGTTGGCTGTGGTTACTTTGTCATATCTGGCATTTCAACCCTAGCATTATCTTCTTTCTTAGGAAAGATGAAAAAATTATCAGGTTTTCTGTTTATAAATCGGTTTATAAACAGAAAATAAAGAATAATTATATTAAAAATTCTGTTTATAATATAATTATCCTATACTGTTCTGCAAATACTTTTTTCTCTGGAAAATCGATATAAATTTGAGATTTTCCAGGCTTCCGTCCTTTTTTTTTTTGTTAATTCTACTAGCGCTAGATGTTGGGTAACTTCTGTTTGCAGAAGTACTATAAAATGTTCTAATATAAAGAAATTAGAGCTATTTCACTTCAATAAAAACTAATATTAAAAATGTTTGGCGAAAAAGGGTTGGATTAAGGAGTGTATGGTAAAGAAAATAATAAAAGGTAATGAAAAAATGAACTAGAAAAGGATTTAGGTTGTATCAATGTGCCCCATACTGTCATTTTGAATAAAATTAGTCTCAAATCCAGCACTTCATAATTTATCTATCAATAAAGAATGAGGAACTGATAAAGAGTAGCTTTACTTGCCAGGGAGAGTATTCTTTTCGGTTGAAAATACTGGAACAGTTGTATAATACCATTTCAATTGTACAACTCAAATTTACTTTTGACCTACAAAAACAATAAATCACCCGTCCCATTTCATCAAACAACTGAATCATTCCAAGACTTTCTGTAGGTAGTTGAGTACAATGGCATCACCTTTTGAAACTGCTGTGAAACTTCCTGTAATGATCCTGTGAGCAGTAGAGGGGGGTGTATCAATGTACCCCATGTATCAATGTGCCCCAGTTCCCCCTACCAATAACTTTCTTCTACGATAATTTTTTGCAGAGTTAGTAGAGGGTGTTTAATTTATTTCTCTACGACAATGCGTTCGATTTATGTACTAAAAAATTAATTTTCACTTTAGAAATACTATAATTATTCACAGCATTGAAACCTTGCGTATTTAAAGTGCCTTACAATGTCTACTTTAACTGAATATGCGTAACGACATGTCTATCTCCGATGTTCGCCCTTTTTCCTTTCCTTTTTTCCTTCATCAATTAAATACTTTTATTTGAAAGAATTTTCCTTATGTCTTATATTTAACGAAATGTTTGTATAAAGCTAGCATAAATGACTCCTGTAAAATCATAAAACACTCCCACTACAACATTCCATTGAACAAGAGGTCGTTAAAATATAGTTAAGACGGGATACCAGTTTTACTGCCTACATATCGTAAAAGAAATAAAAATTGTAGATTGATGTGTAGGAAATTTTCGGGGTTAAGAACATGCTTTAATCGCGAGTTAGAGAAGGATAATTGTGGAATCAGAAGAAAATAGACAGATGTGTTATGGAAAAATATTTCATAATTTTAATATTCAGTTTAAGGTACAGTGTTTCGTTCTGTTACCTTATGTAAATAAAAATATGCGTAAATCGACGAACTGATGGAAGGATTTTGTTAAGCATCATAGACTGGGAGGCGGCAGCAAAGACAATCATCTCAATGAGTTCCAAGATGAAAATCTAGGATTAGTTAAATCTGGATTCGCATATTAAAACGCAATCGGTCTGCCAAGTCTCATCTTGGTTGATAACATCTAAAAAACCGATTTTAGCAGTTGACTCGTAGGTTTATTATTCTGTTAACCTGTTCCCAATCTTCCATATTTTCATACTTTTGGGAGCAGGAAAGCACAGTGGTAAACCTAGTAGTCAACCGCTAAAACCATGTTTTCAGATGTTTTCCACCAGCATGTAACTTGGCAAACAGATTTCTATTTAACATACGAATCGAGATTCAGTTAATTCTAGAATTTTATCCGTGAACTCGAGGAGCTGATTGTCTGTGCTATCGCCTCCCAGTCTTATCAGTTTAAGCCACACAGTTAAGGAAAGGATTCTTCAGGGAGGACTTTTGAAGAGAAAGTGATCCGAATTGATGCATGTAAATGGAAAAGTCTATATGTTGCCGAATTATGAAGTTGATGTAAGAGCTATCGCCATTGAAAATCTCTTGAAATTCCAATTCGAAATAGATGAATTTCTAGTGTGTTTCATAGATAGCGCAAACGTTGAAAGACTGATCACCTTTGCATATTCAGAGATCTTTTAGAAAAAAAATATGGCCCTTTACAAGAACCTTTACAAAAATTTTTATCCGAAAACTGGTACCCTCACATTTCTTTTTTTTTAAACAAAACCTCTCACAAAATTTTTCATTTTAAAACAGAAACTTTCGCAAACATTTTCAGCTTAAAACAGGATCTTTCTCAAAATTCTTTATCTTAGACCTTTCTAAAAAAAATTTCATCTCCAAATTGAATCTTTCACAAATTTAATAATTTAAAAATCTGATCTGACGATAAAGAGCTGAACTAATCAAAGAACATATTACTTAGATTTTTTTATATATACACTACATTGCCATTGATTATGGGACACTTGCGATTTTAGACATTTTACTAAATATCTAGAAAAATACATGAGGAATCATCTCGAAACTCTTAGTGTATAAATATAATAGTATAAGTCATACATCTCCGTGAAGATTTTTTCCCGAAACTCCAAAGGGGGCCGTCAACAAATTAAAAAAGAATGAATATCTTTTGAATAACCTTACCAAAACTAATGTAGCAAAAGAGCTCAAACTCTAGATTGCAATTGAATGCCATATTGTAATAAGCCTTGTTCATTTTTATGCAAATAGCATGCATACTCGCAGAGTAATTAAGGTTTTTATAAAAATGATCCCAAATTTTTCCAAGTTTTTTCCTTATAATTTTCAGAGTTCTTAATATAAAATATTATTTTTTTCAGAAAATATGATAAACAACATTGCACACAGTACCCTGTAATCAGAATTAAAAAATAATGAAAATTATATAAAAAATGAGTTGGTTTACTAAATAATGTTTTACTGCGCATGCGTCAACGATATCAAAATTTCATTTGCATATTATGTTAGCTAAATGTATAGAGCAACTTTTGTGAAAGTCACAAAATCATAACTTGAAAATTCTGACAATAATCGTCAATTGAATAAGTCGAGAATCCGTTATTCTCAAAATGAAGCAAAAACAAGAGGGGTTATATCCATATATTCATTGATTAGTGTCAATATAGAATGCACAATATGGGATGTACTACTGCATTTGGATAAAATCCCTCATTTTTTTGCTTCATTTTGGAAACAACGGATTTTGTCCTTTTTCTATAGACGATTACTTTCAGAATTTTCAAGCTATGATTTTGAGACTTTTACAAAAGTTGCTCTGTACATTTAGCTAACATAATATGCAATTGAAATTTTGATATCTTTGACGCATGCGCAGTAAAAAATTATATAGTAAACCTACTCATTTTTCATACAATTTTTATTATTTTTTAATTCTGATTACAGGGTACTGTGTGCAATGTTTGTCATATTTTCTGAAAAAATATTATTTTATATTAAGAACTCTGAAAATTATAATAGAAAAACTTGGAAAAATTTGGGTCAATTTTTATAAAAACCTTAATTTCTCTGCGAGTGTGCATGCTATTTGCATAAAAATGAACATAGTGTATTACAATAAAGCATTCAATCATAATCTAGAGTTTGAGTGCATTTGCTACATCAGTTTTGACAGGGTTATTCAAAAGATATTCATTCTTTTTTAATTTGTTGACGGTCCCCTATGGCGTTTCGGTAAAAAATCTTCACGGAGATGTATGACGTATACTATTATATTTATACACTAAGAGTTTCGAGATGATTCCTCATGTATTTTTCTAGATATTTAGTAAAATGTCTAAAATCGCAAGTGTCCCATAATCAATGGCAATATAGTGTATACATGAAGGATAGATAATAGATATATACACATAAACCTGAGTATAACGATAATTTCTAATTTACAAATTTATGTCTAAAATTTTCACGAATATAAGGAAAATTGTTCTTAATTTCACAAAATCAGGACCCTGGTAGAAAATCTGGATAGACTCATGATGTTAGAAAAAGTTGAAAGTACCTTAATAATCCCTGCGTTGTTTTTGGGGACTTTTTCACCCTCCCCAGAGTAAAATTTGAATGCAAAACTTCAGCTTTATAGGAAAAAGACATTCTACAGATGTTTAATTATTCGAAAACCGCCCATCAAAGTTTTTACAGAGATCTCCTAAGTATTACCGTACATATAAAATGGAGGAGCAAAAATGTACATAGTTTAGTAACTATTTCGTTCAATGTATGACGATTTATTTGTATAATGTGAAAATAACTTTTTTTACGGTTATAGTTTTTAGTATTCCATTTTTTGTCGTTCCTTTTCAATAGTTTCGATAAATAAATAAATAAATAAATTTGTACAATCATTGTTTAACAACTTTGCATGGCACTTCCATCATTCTTCGGTCTGTCTCCCCTCCCCTCCCATGAAAAAAAAATTGATTATTACACCTTGTTTCTGTAATTCTTGCAGATTTTCAAAAATTTCCAGTTATTTTAAAGAGCAACTAAGGTCAGCTAACATGTTTGTGCTTATGATAGAAATAAAAATACGGCTCTAGTTTTTTCGACTTACGTGTCACAACTATTTTTCTTGTGCAAGGAAAACCTTGATAACCTTATATTGTCACCTTACGATTCTGGAACACGCGGACGCTTCTTATCTCTAGTAGCCAGCAAGCGAACCGTTAGTTTGAGTGGATCCCACACGTAAATAGAATCGCATTAACTAACAAGGAAGTAAAATCATGCATCAAGCTTAGATTATTTAACACTTTCTAACACATTCAAAATATTGTAACAAAACTTCACCGAAAGAAGATGTCTAAATAAACAATTTGTAAAACGCATAACCCATTGGAAAACTCAATTTCGGAGATTACGATCTATTATCCGAAAGTAATTCAAATTCTTTTGTTAATTCCTGTATATGCTCTCAGGGCCATCGCTAAGACTTTTTATTGAGGGGGGAGAGGATCTAAAATTGCCAAGTCAAATTTCAATATTTGCCAACTCATTTTACAATTTTGCCAAATTATCACAATTAGAAAATGTAATATATCCCCTATTTATTAAAAGGTTAATAATATTCCCAATTAGTTTTATAATTTTTGCCAATTCTATCAAAAATTGAAAATATATTATAGTTTTTATTAAAATTTTAAAGAAAATTTGCCAACTAAGTTTGTAAATTTGCCAAGTGTAACAACATTCACGAATGTTTGGGGGGGGGATGCTCCCCCCCATCCCCCCCCCCCTTAGCGAGGCCCCTGTATGCTCTATCTATTTGTATAATACATATTACGTTAAAATTTAGCCGAGTTAGGAAACTTTTAAGGTAGTTGATAATTGTTTTTCTGAAATTTCCTCCTATGTACTCGAATTCTTTTGTATCGTATTATCTTTCGTATATATCTCTAGACTCACAAAGTAATATGTGGAAGATAAACTCAAAAGTGTTTTCTCAACTGTATAGGTGCAGATTCCCAATTTTTTTTAGGTGCCAGTGGCTCCCAAACCCAAATATTCCAGTTGCCACAAGGAATTAATTTCAAGGAAAAATTAAGCAACGCGAATTTTGTCAAAAGATTACAAAAGAAAAGCTAATTTTATCAAAGGATCTCAAAAAACATCGCGAATTTCATCAAAGAACGCTGAAAAATGCAATTTTCGTCATATGATAGTAGAAAAACGCGATTTTGGTTAGATGATCGTTAAAAAACACGCGTTTTTCGTTAGAGGATCGCGAAAAAACATCAGAGCATTGCGGAAAAACGGGAGTTTCGTCAAATGATCGTGAAAAAAAAACCCCGCAAAATTCACCAAAAGAGGGCGAATTTCGCCGAAAATTAGTCGCCAAGTCAAAAATTTAGTCGCCCTGTGAAGACTGGTGGCCATGAATCTGCACCTATACTTAATAGAAAATGCACTCTCAGCAGTTATCGCTCACGAATAATACTGTAACAGAACATTTTTGTGTTTCCCTGTACTATTTCAATGTTAAACCTGTATACAATATGTAAAACAATAAATATATTTTATGTCCATGAGTAAAAAAATATTAATTTCAATATGTTTGAAATAGTGTAACATCATTAAAACACATTACAAACGATTTTTACTCACAGAACATAAAGTAATGGAATTCTTTTGTGTGTCTAAGTTAATGAACTATGAATATTACACACTTTAGTTGTAATATCGAGCATTCCATAGCAAATCTTAAAAACATATATCATTTATATGGGAATCTTAGAATATTTACGCGAGTTAAAGTTCGAACAAAAGATTTCAAGCATGTTGGAAAGTGTTCAAAGTTAAGTTTATTAAATTATTACGTTAAAATGGTTCCTAGTTTGTTCGGTATTTTATCGTTTATTTAAAAAATCATTAAAATATGATTCGATTTTTAGATTCAAATCATTTCTGCTCTGTACTATAAAATGAGAAAATCGATTTAGTGAAAAATCAAAATGCCACTGAGTCAACTGATGATGAAAAAAAAAAAAAAAAATATATAAATGGAAAAAAAAATTAAATGTTTTCATGCTCTTAAGTTAATAATAGATTTAAATAGTTCATCAAAGAAATATTTCAACAACAGCCTAAGGCGACAGTGAAATATTCGCTAAAACTTCCATAGAACAAATTTTAACATTAACTGAATACTTACTTTGAAATTTATTTAAAGATTTATAGATTTTGTAGAAGTAAATCTTATAAAAATAGCCTTAGGTAATACTGAAAGATTAGCTGGAAATTACCCTATTACAAACTTTAAATAAATTTAAATAGATACTTACATGAAAATTTACTTAAGATTTATAGGTTTTGTACTAGTAAAAGTTTTTGTAATGTAATTTTTAATGTTATTAGGTGTAAAATATAATTCCATCTATTTTGCTGCCTAAAGACAGCCTAAGATCTATCCTTTTCTACGCGCCCAGGCTAATGACACAAAAGTGACGCACAAAGAAAATTAAGTATAAATGCAAAATGCTGCAAGGCGAAAAAAGGACAGAGCTTAGATGCTAGTTTTATGTCAAGTTTTATAAACTTATAAAAAAAGCGTTAATTTGAAATTTGACTGTAACCTGCCACACTTCAATTTGAAATCGACACGAGCACGAAATATTCATATATTTTTGTATAAAAATGAATAATATATACTCAATATTCAAGTTAGTATTTAGTTTTCTCTTTTTAAAAATATTCATGACTTTCTTTTGAAATATCGGATCAATCCGACCCCGATTTTAAAGAATCAAAATTCAACCAGAAACCGACCCGAACCTGAAACATTCAAAGTCAACTGGACACTGCAACTAAGAAATAAATAAATAAATAAATAAATAAATAAAGCGTTAACCCGACTTGAGATTGTTTTTGGATAAAATCAGATTACACAGCCCGATGCAGGTCTGAGGATACAAGCAGAAGTCTACACAGTAGGGTTAATATTGATCTTAACGAGTGGGACTTTTGAAGTATTAATGTATTTCGCAAAAAAAAAAAAAAAAAAAAAAAAAACACGTAATGTAACAAACCGAAAAAAAACCATTATTTAAATTATATTTTAGGACTTCCAAATTGATTTCTCAGTATATATAATTATACTTAAATTAATTAATATCAAGCTATTCTCCGATAAAAGCGTATTAAAAAAATTACTCTTTATTAGAAAATGCCTTAAAATTAATTTATTAATTCACAATTTGTAAAAATATTAAATTGTTCTATTTGTCGTTGAAAATCCTCCTTTGTACAAAATTTGTAAAATTCTAGTCTAACATTAAGTGGTTTAAAAATCGATTGCGAAATCCCATGTTTAGACATAAAAACCAGTTTAGTTAAATAAAGAGTAAATTTTTTTGAAATTCGTACTAGGATAAATAATAACAAAAATTGAAAAAAACAATTTGCAAATCTCATAAACCAGGAAATAAGTGGATCACAAAATTTCAAATTATATATATTAAATCAAAACCTACAAATATTTAACAAAATAAAAAAAATGGAAAGTAAACGAATAGTAAAAACATATGTACAGTCGTGGGGGGGGGGGGGGGTAAACACTCCTATAATTCAAACAAATTATCGCAGAAGAAAGTTACTGGTTACCCGGACGGTTGGAAATAAAATCTACTTTTAAATGATGTATATAAAATTTGCTTAGGGAGCCATCTGCATATTATAAAATGAATCCAAACTTTATTTTTTTTCAGTAGCAATACCCAATTTTAACAAGTTATTTCAAATATTTGTTTTAAACTACCGAATTTAAAGTTATTCGAATGACATGTTTTTGAATTATAAACATTTAAAATTTAGTGCTTCTAATGTTAAATTACATTTTCATATTTTTATTAATGTCTCTTAAAAATGTATTCTTCATGTGTTAATTTTTTTTATGTAGCAATATTAAAATATCCAAACATGAATACGCTGAATTTGCAATTTTTATAATTTCATTATATAAATTACGAAATTAATATTAAAAAAATTATGAATTGTAGCCTACAATTATTTCGATGGGCTTAGATTTATTAGTTCTTGCTTTATAGAAATCCATAATAATAAAAAAAAATTCCCAAGTAGTTTTCGAATTATGCTTTAAACACGGCAAAATGATGGTTTTAAGGGGCCGTCTATAATAAAAGTGGCAAGATATTTTGAAACTTCTTAAATCCCTATCCTGTAATCTAACAGTCTTCAATGATTGTTTGAGAGGCGTCTGAAATGCCTTGATCAAGAAGAGGAGTCTCTCGATCAAAAATAGAGTAGCGAGCTTCAATTTGTATACAGTCCCTAAAATATGCTCGTTTTAAAGTAGTTAATTTTTCGGAAACTTTTCGTGCGAATTGCATGAAAATTTGTCTTTTAAGCTAATTGAAAGGTTTCATGTTTGCTGTAAGAATTGGGTACTGTAATTGAAAGTAAAGAAAAGGGGGGGGGGTTTAAAAAACAACTCATTTACGATCCAATAAATTGCAGCTTTTCCTGAAAATGCCAAATCCACTCTTTCGTTTTAAGAGTGAAGATGGTCCCTTAAGGGTGTTCTTAAATCAAAACGGGCAACTTTGTGACACATGCTTTAATTTATTTTTGTTCGGAAATGCATGAAAATAGCAGGTGTTGTTATTCAGAAACTCTCTAATTACACTTATTCTTTTGTTTTTTAAAAAACACAATAGATTTTTCATAACAAGCCTTCAAAGTTGACACTTTTGAGCCTATTTCCCGACGAAAGCAGAAAAACCGGTCGAAAAGGAGGAGAAAAACGGGTGATTGCGTCACCGAAATAGCTTATAACTCGATAAGTAATTTAATTATCATAAAATGGAAAAATAAGTTCAATTTGAAATCGCTTTCATAGTCAGGCATTAAAATTTTATAACTTTCTGTTAAAAAATGAATTTGTAAATGTGTCAAAACGTTTTTCGTTTGTTGAGCGGATCAGTTAAGAACACCCTTAAAAAAACTTTCTTTTATTATATTTTTCTTTCAGAGTTAGTATGAAGTGTTTACTTTTTTTTTTCTCCACAACCATGCCTAAATTATATAATTTAGTTAATAGACTTAAGTTTTTTTTTTTTTTTTTTTTTTGTCTTTTGGAAACCGCTATAGAAACTAACTGACATTAAATTATGCGTAATTTAATTTTATTTCTTAATTTACCTCAGAAATAGACCTACCCTCTTTTCAAATTAAGCTGTCTATCTATCAAACGCAGTGTTGTAAAAACTGCCAAAAATTAGTTATGCCTTTAGAAAGAAGACATTATCTTGACTTTTTATTCAAGGAGTAGTTTTTTTTATTTCTATTTTAGTGACAGTAAAAACATCAGACGATGAAGAAGATAGTATATGTCGTTTTGAATTTATGCAAATGGTTAGAAGACTTGATTGTTATTCATAATACAATATCAAAAGTGATTAACAGAAGGTTAAATTTTCTCTAACCTGTTTTCAGCCTCTTCACAGTAATTTATAAAGGAGAAAAAAAAAAAAATGTTTTGCGTAACATATGCTGGGCCTCTTAAAAGGTGAATTTCCTAGATCGAAGTATTTCTTCATAGTCGACCTTTAATTTATAAAAGAGGATTATATTCATTAATTTAAAAATCACTGAGAGGATATTGACCCGAGTTTGTTTTATGCTATCAAAAGTTATATTTTATTTATTTATTTATATTAAACCATCTAACTATTAAATTTTTGGAACTTTTTCAAATGTTTTTTCCTTTTTTTAGCCTAATAAATTTGTTGTATTTTGAAATTTTCGAATATAAAAAAAATAATTGAATTTTAATTTAATCTCTTGAGGGGCAGTGGAATATATTATATCCCATCTGCAATAAATAAAGATTTGCACCATAAATTTTTCATTAAATTTTACTTTTCTATCTTTGGTGGAATAAAGTCGTAAAATTGCTTTTCCTTAAAATAGTGAAATCGTTTTGAAATATTTTTTTTTTTTTTTTTTTAATTTCTGGTGGGAGTTCAGAATTACACAAATCCGACTGCTGGCTTCTCTAAGAATTAATATTAATCTTATTTATTGTACAGTAATATATTAGTAGGTTTCAGTACTAGATTTTATTACTATATGAGATAAATGTATGCTATGGATGGATAATCCACAAGTATAGTAGTTAGTATTAATTAACATAATTATAATAAACGCTACCTAATAATAATAATTGGTTATTATAAATATAAAAAGATTAATCACTGGAACACAAAAGCTATTTAATATTTTACGCATTGATAAGTGAATAGATATTAAGTCGAATTTTCAAGCCAAGGAAGAATAAATTTTTTATGATCAATGTAAAAGACAAAAACGTAAGAATTATCTTTAAATTAATAAACTCTGGGGAAAATGACACTAAAAAACAAACACAGATTATTTTATTTTTAAACATGTTTTAAAGAATTGATGTTTGTTTTTCAAAAAAAGAAAGAAAAAATGTTTCTTAAAGTAAAAATTATTATTAATTTCGGGGCTCAGAAATATGGAAAAAAAAATTACGCATATAAAATAAGATACATGTCACTTTCAAACTCGAATTTCAAGTAAGTAAAATTGAATTAATCAAAATTCAAACTTCGGGGAAGCATTTAAAATTGAATTATTCGAAATTCGAATTGAAATTTGCACACTAAGCAAAATTAAAGAAGCATAACAAAGGAAAACAAGTATAATATCTTTAATTTAAATATAGTCATGTTTATGCGTTTTAACAGTTGACTCATTACCACTGTGTTTTATAGCTCCCAGTCCTTCACCTTTTCCTACCTTTGGGTGCAGGAAAACATAATGGTAAACTTACGAGTTAACCATTAAAATCAGGTTTTTAGGTGTTTTGCACCAAGATAGGACGTGGCAGACCGATTGGTCTTTAATACGCGAATTGAATTTTAAATACCGTATTTACTCGTGTATAAGGCGCACCCCTACTTTACAAGTAAAAATGGCGATTTCTTAAAATCTCGTGTATAACGCGCACCATAAATCTGATACGCTAATGAAGAATGACCAAATGAATTTCAGTAAAAAGAAAGTCAAAACAAATATTACACCAGACCAGAAAACAAGACGAAAATGCATTTTTAGACTTCGGGTTGTAAGAGAATGACGGGAAATAGGAATGAGTGACGGTAAAGAGAATTGCTAATGAGCGTTTAGATTATGTCACTAGCTCTGTTGTATAAAAAACTGCAAGAAGTGAAATAAATATGCAGTAATACTTCAATTAAGTATCATTTTCCCAATTTTAATATCTTCTTTGAATAATTTCTTGTTTCATATGTATATCGTTCGATTGCATCCAACAGTAAAAAAATATTCCGTGTATAAGGCGCACCTAGGAGTTTTGCCCTAATTTTTTGAAAACAAAGTGCGTCTTATACACGAGTAAATACGGTAGTTCTGGAATTTCAGCCGAAACTCGATAACGTCGCTATGTTCCCGTCTCCCAGTCTCTACATCTTGATAAGTATTTTTGTCATCAAATCAGAAATGTTTTGGAAAGATTGCATTTTAAAATTTCTTGATAGATGTCAGAAGACTGTAGAACAGAATTATACTCATATAATTTAATATATCTAAACTAAAATTGAAATTTTCTGTGTTCCTATTTTCCTTCAAAATCGGCATGAACTTTCCGAACAACGCGGTACAGTTTTAAGGCTATTCTCAACTGCTCTGGCTCAACAAGCGCAACGTTTGGGCATATTTACAAATTCATTTTTTAACGGAAAGGTATACAATTGGAAGGCCTGACTACGAAAGTGATTTGGAATAGAAATGTATTTTCCATTTTTTAAAAATAAATGAACTACCTGCAGAATGAAAAGCTATTTTGATCACGTGACAAAGACGTTTTTCACGCTTTCTTGTGTGTTTAGGTTTTTTTTTTTGGTCGGTGATTCTATTCAAAACGTGCCCTTTGATACCATTTTACAGAAAAATTTATTGTCTAGGCAAAATATCGGAAAAAACAGTTCGATTAAATAGTTTATGAACAACAACGCCTGCTAGTTTCATGCATTTCCGAACAGAAATAAATTAAAACTTACGTCATAAAGTTGTTCTTTTGGGTTTGAGAATAGCCTTAAGTATAAATCATTTTTAGGTGCGTTCGTAATGATGTAAATACGTAGCACCTATAGTGGTCGTTCAGTCCGTCCGTCGTCTGTCCGCATATAACAACGCAAAAACTACTTAACCGAATCGTTTGAAATTTGAAATACATAATTATTACATAATTTTGTCGAGTCATTTCAAATTTTATGAAAATCGGATGGATAGATCAATTACAGGGGCAATCAAAAATATTCCATTACATTACAGTCAATGGAGAAAAAAGTTTCAAATGCATTTTTGTCGTTTGAAATTTAAAATACATAATTATTACATAATTTTGTCGAGTTATTTCAAATTTTATGAAAATAGAATGCATAGATCAATTACAGGGTCAATCAAAAGTATTCCATTACATTACGGTCAATGGGAAAAAATGTTTCAAATGCATTTTAATGGTGTTACACTCATTCGAACTTAATAAAATTTATATGCAATTATAAAGTACAAATCATAATATACATTTTGCATAATTTATGATGCAAAGAACATTTGTTTTTGATTTACAAGGCCACACAAAAGTATTCCATTACATAATGGTGTAGGGTGAACATTGTTTGATGAGCGTTTTAATTGTAATTCACTACTTACAATTTTATGAGATTGATATATGAGAGTAATATTTTTAAAACTTCGTTATCGTACGAACGCACCTCATTTGCTACGCTTCACGTGCAATTTCCAACTTGTTTGAATTGGAGTGCCAACGAAGTAATTTAACAAATTACAACGACTATTTGGAAAATAATATTTTCAAAGATTATAATTTTAGACTTATAAATGATTTCTATATTTATAAAAAACAATAATAATATCATTTTTATTATGGTCAAAACGTAGCTTACGTAATAACAGAGTCCTATTGAAATGCCTGGACTTTTATAGACACTTTAATGTTCCTGGACCAATCATAAACAAATATTAAATGAAATTTCAGTTTAACAACTTTCGATACTACAAATTTAAAAACTTCTAAACATCGTACATTTTCAATTTTTACACCGTCGTATAAAGAAAAAAATTTACTTTTAAATGCAACTTGTTTGAAACATGTATCTAAATTTGTTTTTGAGTTATTAATTTTTTTTTAATAGTTTTTAATGCTTTTTTTGTCATTGTGGCAACAGAAGTATTCGATTTCTAGACATTAAACGTGGTTCAGTCAAAAAACGAATAAAATAAAAGACAAAAGTATTTCATTTCTAGACATTAAGGGGGCTCAGGTGTTGAAAACTTTTCAAAAAATCGATTTTTTTTAATGATCTAATTTGATTATTTATTTAATTCTTAACTCAATGCAAAAAACCGCATAAAAATATTTGCATTTTTAACAGAGTTATAAGCATTTATGTATCAACACTTTCATAGTCGCATGCATATATAATTTCAACTTTAAGTCGCGTTTTCTCAAAACTTGATTTTTGACGACTAACACCAAGATTAAAAAAAAAAAAAAAAAAAAAAAAAAAACTATTTGATAAAATGGCCTTTTTTTTTTTTTGCATGCATGTAACATTATTATCTAGATCAGGGGTTCCCAAACTTTTGGGCTCACGGAGCCCTTTTTGGGAAGATTTTTTATGGCGGAGCCCCTGAACTCAACGATACTCTGTGATTTACAAATTGATGTTTTTTTATGCCTATGGAGCAGAAAAAAATCTGCTTAATAAAATAATTATAATGCATAAGTAATTTCCAACATTGGACCAAGGTTCTCAGTTTGGCCTTTCCTGATACAGAAATTCTGAATCCACACTAGAAATTTTAAAAATCAAATTTTCTATTGCATAACCTTTTAACAGCTTTATAACTACTATTATTGGACAGAATAAAATAAATATAAGGATTAAACCCCTCTTTTTTTTTGTATTAAAATATCTAACTTGTATAATCGAGATATTGCCTTCAAATACAGCAAAAGTTATAGTTAAAAATTTGTGATTTCTGAAAGCACTTAGTAACGAAGAGAACAAACTCTTTTTTAGCCGAGCGATGTTCAAGCAATACTGTTAAGAGGTTTATAACACCCAATTTTTTAAAAAAAAGTATTATTTTGAGATTACCAATATGAATTCAGAATTAGGGGTGTATTCGAAACAGCGCTTCTCCACATTCAACAGCTCAAAATTTTCTGATACAATTTCAGACTCCTTTTTAAAAGTAAAAACATGAAACTTGCTGAGGTGATTTTTGAAGAGTTGTATAAGGTGCCGTGTGATGTCATTTTACGCTCCATTCATTAGAATTTGATTTATAAGCAATTTTCTTCTTCGTATGACCCTTTTTTTCGTTCATAGATCTCCCGCTTAGGAAAAATCGGTTCAGAATGCCATTTTTGTTTGCTTTTTTACAATATTTTCTGCAATTATCAAAGAATCGACAATCATGGCACCTTGAGTACTTTTTAAATAAGACAATTTGCCTGTTGGATGCATTTGAGAGCAAAAATCTATTTAAAAAGAAATCGGAAAAGAAGCAGTTTGAATCGAAATACACCCTTAAAGATCAAAATGGTAACCGTGTTTGGATTATGGACTGCATTGGGGTTTACGTAAAACCATTATTATTTATGGCGAAAACCACACAGACACAGAAAAAAAAGGTAAGTTGTACAGTTCTCATTTGCAGAGAGGTACTTCTGTATAATTCCGATAGGCTACTCGCGAAAAAAAAGAAGGTGCCTAGTTCCAGTCACCCAGGTGTAATTATGTAACACGTTTCCGCTAGTCCCGCCTATCCGTTATTGAATCAAACAATTATGGAATATTTTTTCGTTCTTCTTTAAGTTTCTAATACTTCAAAACATGCAACGGAAATAAATCGCCGCTCAGCTTCTTTTTTTGAACCAATTTGAAAAAATACATTTAGCAGCAAGTCATTGTTTTAGTGTTTAAGTGGGCGGGTCAAAATCTATAAATTGTATTGTTTAGTGCAACATTGCTCTCTTTTTTTAATAACACTTTTTTAAAGTATTTGGCTATTAATTATAGTTTTGAAAGAAACTTTCTTTCGACATTGTTTTTGCCTCAAAACAAACATGCAATTAAAAACGACACACGTTAAACGAACTGCAACTAGTAGAAAAACTTTTATAACAAAATGGAATACATGGGTGGGATTAAATTTATACCAGGGCGGGTACTCATTGGCATATATCTAAGTAAGGGTTAGTTCTCAGCAAAATTTTAAATTCTTAATGTGATGACAAATGTAAAGAACCAATATATATATATTTAAATTGCTACAGACTTATACCTGATTGGAAAATGTGGCAGGGACCAATTAAAAGAAAATTTTAAAGAGGGGTTGTATATATAAAAAAATGTAATATGGATTTAATAAAGGGCCTGAAATGACAGAAGATGCAATAAAAATATGTGTCCAGGAACAAACATTAATTTATTATAAAAAACAATATAAAAAATTTAAATAACTAAAACTATAAAGAAATATATAAACACATTACACAGAAATGAATCTAGTGAGATATTTTAAATGATAAAAGATCTTTTTAAAAAAGACGTTTTAAGCGACAGATATTGTTTTAAAAAATATGTACAATTTTGAAAACTAGGATAGAAGATTTAAATAAATAAAATTTAATAATATAAAAAAACATTTAAGGAAATTAAAATTTCAAAAATAAAAATAATACAATATGTAATGTATACAAACATTAAATGCCGGTAGTATTTTTTTTATTATTATTATTCTGCATAAATTTTGACGAACAATAATATGTAAAAGTTTAGTGTTTATAAATTATTTTCGACAGTTTTTTTTTTCATATTTGGTGCAATTTTTGACAATAGCAAGCGAATGTCTGGTTTTACATTTAACCAGTTTCTGTATTTTGTTTTGATACTCGTGTAAGTGGAGAATCCACTTTCACACAGATATGTCTTTGAAAATGGGAGTAAAATTAATTTTGCTCTGTCTGACAAGATTTTGTATTCATCTGTTAAATGGCACCAAAATTCAGTGATACACTTGTTTTGAAAAGAGATTTCTAGATCGTTTTGAGATGTTAAATCAATGAGAATTTCATATTTCTCAGATTTTAAGCGCTGTGTGGTTTTGTTTTTACCAATATCCATTTAAAATCGTCCAGCATCTTATTTTGAGCATCTGGAAAGTAATGCTCAAATGAATTTATTAAAGCTTCGAGATGAATACTTTCTGAAATTTTTTATAAAACTTGATGTTATGGTCATTTAAAAACATTTTACTAAGAATTAGGTATTTAGTAAGAATTAAATATAAACATATAAATAGGCGGAGCTCCAAAGAACTAAACTGTTTTCCCTCTTGTTCGGTAAGCAGAGTTACCAGCACTTGCGTGCCTTTTCTGTTTTGATTCATGTTGTTCATTCGATTCAGAATACTTACTATTTCTTGCATCTTATTTTAAATCGAATTTTTAAAATACATTAAGTGTACAATTATAAAATAAAGCAATTCAAACAAAAAATATTAGTAAATACATCTACATTGCAAATGTTTAAATTATTTTGAAGTGTATTATTGTATTTTTCATCTCAGTTATAGATACATTTATTTTTGACACGCACACACACACACAAATTCCTACATACTTTCGAAAATCATATATTTGCAAAATGCTAATTTCTTTCATGTTTTGTTTATTATCCTGGAACGCCGCGGAGCCCCTAAAATGTTTAGGCGGAGCCCCAAGGGCTCCGCGGAGCACACTTTGGGAACCTCTGATCTAGATTATGAATTAATATATTTGAGATAGTTTAATATTTTGAGTATTTTTAACGGAAAAAAAGTTGTATTTTTTAGGGGTTTTTTAAATTTTCAACTTTGAGAGATTTTTTTAATACTGTTTTTATTAAGTGATAGTTATATCCTTAATTCATAATCTAGATTATGATGTTATATGCATGCAAAAAAAAAAAAAAAAAAAAAAAAAAAAAAAAAATTAAGCCATTCCATCAAATAGTTTTTTTAAAAATCTTGGTGTTAGTCGTCAAAAATCAAGTTTTGAGAAAACACGACTTAAAGTTGAAAATACATGGATGCGGCTATGTAAGTATTGATACATAAATGCTTATAACTCCGTTAAAAATGCAAATATTTTTATGCGGTTTTTTCCATTGAGTTAAGAATTAATTGAATAATCAAACTAGATCATAAAAAAATCGATTTTTTGAAAAGTTTTCAACCCCTGAGCCTCTTTAAGCATATGTACCAATCAGAAAACTAATAAAATAAGTTGCGACCAATAGAAATATTCAGATATACTTCAAATTTCCAAATTCTCTACCGAGAACAACTATTTTCTAAAATAGTTAAAAAAAAAAATAATAAGCCATTCTTATCAGAGTAAATGTCAAATATTCAAAGACAGGAGCCGGGGCTTCTTTTCTGAATAAAACGCAATACCTTATCTTCATGCAATACCATTAATGTAATGTTGAGATGTTTTGCGACTGGATTTCATTGTAATTTTCCACTTATTTCTCAAGACATTAGGCAATCTTCTGTATGCCATTACAGAAAATTAGGAATAGAGGGGAAACACGATAGCTAGGCTTTTAAGGTAAGTAAGTGAAATAAGAATAAGGAAGTTGGCTTTTAAACATCGTCTGGGAATTTAAGCTAATGCAGCTACAGTAGAAGGAATGAATATATTTTGTTATTCGCTCATAATACTTTTTCGTCAGTATATATATATTTTTTTCCTTTTGAAAAATGATTGTTGCTTTTGGTCTAGGAGATATCTGAGATATATCTGAATCCTTGGGATGTCCGAATTCAATTTATTTTCTGATTGGTCCATGCTTAATGTCCAGAAACAGAATACTTCTGTTGCCACAATGACAAAAAAGAAAAAAAAATAATAAAAATAAAAATAAAAACTTAAAAAAAAATTAATGACTCGGAAACAAGTTTGAGATACAGCTTTCAAACAAATTGCATTTAAAAGTACATTTTTTCCCAATACGACGCAACGGTGCAAAAATTAATATTGAGCGATGTTTAAAAGATTAAAAATTTACAGTACCAAAAATTGTAAAACTGAAATTTCATTTACAATTTGTTTACGATCGGTCCAGGAATGTTAGTGTTTAATCCATGGCGTACGTAATATAGGACTCTGTTATTACGTAAGACACGTTTTGGTCATCCTAAAAATTATGTTTATTATCATTATTATTTTAAATATAGAATTTATAAATCAAAAATTTTAGTCTTTGAAAATATTTTCTAAAAATAGTCGTTGTAATTTGATTACATTTGTTTTATTTATTTTTTTCTTTTAGATCCAATATTGTTTTTTTTTTTTTTTTTTTTTTTTTTTTTTCAGGCAACAACTAAAGTGCTGTCACTGTAAAATTATGTTACGTTTCATAAGTCAACCGTAAAATGATGCATATGTATACAGGCCCTTATTACCGTATGGACAAATCGGGACTTTGCCCATGTGCTCCGTACCTTACGCCCCCCCCCCCCCCCCCAGTCATACTTTAACGTTGCTGGCCAATTCGGGAATTGGCCGGCCAGTTCTAGAATTGGCTAATTTCAGGTATTGGCTGCAACATATACATTACACATATACATATATGAGCGGCTATTAGCTCTATTTGAATAACGTTGTATTGATTTGAAAGCGGCCCCCTAATTTATTTTTGCCCAGGGCCCCAATTAGACATAATCGGGCTATGCATATATATCATTGTACAATACGGATAATCCCTCTCCACTGCAATTATTTTAAACTCCCAAGCATCGTACATTTCCAATTTTCACACTTTCGTAGAGGGGGGGGGGGGGAGATAATCAAAGAGCCGACCGCACAAAACAGGGAGTGTTGAGAAAACCCTATGTCAGCGAGCACAAGAAAAAAAAAATCCTTTATTTTATGGGAGAGTGGCAGTAAGGGAATTTATCTAACCATCCATGTCTGCCGAAAGCGAAGTGGTGCATAAGCCAAAAGTGAATACCACTAAGGGTTGACTCGTAGACTTAGCATTGTGTTTTCCTGCACCCAGTTTTCCGTGTTTTCACATTTTTTGATTGTAGGACAAACAATACTAATCTACGAGTCAGCCACTAGCGGTATCAATTTTTGGCTTATGCACCACTTCGCTTCCGGCCGACATGGATGATTAGATTCCCCTGTTACTACTCTTTCATAAAATAAAAGATTTTTTCTGAATGAAATCAGCTGAATGATAAAGTATTTTCTAAAAATTATCAATTTTAAAATAATTTAGTTTTTTATTGATGTTTTAGTTCTTTTTGGATAACTACCAGAACGAACCTATCCCATGACAAAAACAAATAACAAAATCGAAGTATTTGTTAGAAATCCTTCCTTTGATCTTCATTAAATATTAACTTTTTTCTAAAACTCAGTAAATAAAAAAATTAATGGCCATATAGTATATGACTGTATATTTAATAAACTCATCAAATCCACTCGAGTAAATTACTAGTTGTTAATTATAAAATTTGCATGTGCAAAAGCATAAAATCAAAAACATGTTATCTTTAAAGGACATAGCGTTTTCTCCTTCGGGGAAAAAGGTGGGGGGAGGGAACCCTAATTTAATCACGCCTGAAAAATCGAAACGACACTGAAAACCAGACTGATAAGCTTCCAATTAATTAAAATTTATTCGATAGCCATTTAATGCATCACGCTCTGTGAAAAAAGAAAGAAAAGCTAATCAAATTTCACCCAATTAGGGAAAACACAATAAAGCCATCTGTTTGAAATCTTCCTTTTTTTTTTTTTAAATTGCATTCACGATATTGCTTCGTCTCAATCCACTAAATTGAAATCAGCTTTCAATGAACAATATGTTCAATTATTTTCTTAACTTGACTTCGACGCTAGATGTCAAGGTTAAGTATCTCTAGATTGAAAAGGAAGTTAAGGTAAAACAAACTAGCAGGGGAAGCCTCTTATTCACTTACTTATTTTTGATTCGCTTTTAAATTACTGGTTCTTGAAGTTTTTTTTTTTTAAATAAAAATTAATCTGCAAAATTGTAATAATCACTCATTTAGATTCACAGAAATACAAACAGTAATTTATTTCTATTATTGTATGAAGGGTTTTTTTACGTGTTTATTTGCACATTTTTCATGCACGGATTTTCATTTATCATGTGTTTACCATAACTAAAGAAAGTCAAATATCGTAAAAATTCATAAAGATATCGACGATAGATTGAGCTGATTTATAGTTCTCTCTAAAATCAGTTGAATGATAAAGTATTTTCTAGAAATTGTCAATTTTAATTAAATTTTTTATTGATATTTTAGTACTTCTTGGATAACTATCAGAACGAACCTATTTTATGATTAAAAACAAGTATCAAAATCGAAGTATTTGTTACAAATCCTTCCTTTGATCTTCATTAAATATTAACATTTTTATAAAACTCGGTAAATAAAAAAATAAAATAAAATAATGCCATATAGTATATTATTGTATATTTATTAAACTCATCACTTCCACTCGAGTAAATTTCTATTTGTTAATTATAAAATTTGCATGTGCAAAAGCATTAAATCAAAAACATGTTATCTTTAAAGGACATAACGTTTTCTCCTTCGGGAAAAAAAATCCTTAATTTAATCACGTCTGAAAAATTGAAACGACACTGAAAACCAGACTGATAAACTTCCAATTAATTAAAATGTATTCGATAACCATTTAATGCATCACGCTCTGTGAAAAAGAAAGAAAAGCTAATCAAATTTCACCCAATTAGGGAAAACACAATAAAGCCATCTGTTTGAAATCTTCCCTTTTTTTTTAATTGCATTCACGATACCGCTTCGCCTGAATCCACTAAATTGAAATCAGCTTTCAATGAACAATATGTTCAATTATTTTCTTAACTTGACTTCGACGCTAGATGTCAAGGTTAAGTATCTCTAGGTTGAAAAGGAGGTTAAGGTAAAACAAACTAGCAGGGGAAGCCTGTTATTCACTTATTTATTTTTGATTCGCTTTTTAAGTTATTGGTTCTTCTGGATTTATTTTTTTATTATTAAAAAGAGATTCTTTGCAAAATTGTAATAATCACTCATTCAGATTCACAGAACATTCAAATATCAATTTATCACTGTTATTGTACAAAAGTTTTATGTTTTTATTTGATTATTTTTCATACCTCGATTTTCATTTATCATGGTTTATCATAGCTAAAAAATATTTCTTATTTGATTTTTCGGTAAAGCTAACTAATGCAATTTTAATTTAAAATGCGTATAAAAATAAATTTAAACATAATTTAAGAGAAATTAATAATTATTAATCATATTAAAGATAAATTGGTATTTAAAATTTTTTCAAGTATTTTAAATATATGACATGAAAGAAAATCTAAAAAATAAAGTGCAAACAAATAAAATAATTCTGGCATATAGATTCATGTAGTTTCAATACTTTAAAAAAGGAAGTAAGGTGCAGCATGCATGTTCTTATCGTAATAAGGACATATTTCTATATTTCACTTATTATTATTATTATTATTATTATTATTATTGTAACAATTTTCCAAAAATATAACTTTTTATGGCAAGCGCGTGTCAGGAGCTGTGCATGTCTAACGTTATCATTTAACGGGGAAAAGGGGCTCTGGCACATGATATCTCATGATATCTGGTAGATATCTCTAATGGGAGGGTTGTCATTTGATATAGATATCATTTTTGTTCTACTTATTTTTTATTTTTAACATGGTCTTTGGTTTAAAATAATATAATATAGTTTCTTTAGTTGGTTATCTATTTTTTTAAAGTACAAAGTTATTAAAATCACTAAATTATTATAAAATTATTTATTTCTAAAATATGGAATTCTCTAACGTTTGACTTTCCTATTTTTTCTTCATATGTGTATGATTATATAATCACGGTTCAAGAAACTATGTGAAATATATTTGAAATGAAGCTTGTGTTTTTACTAACAAATGAAAGAGAAATGGAAAAAAAAATGTTATTCGCTTATTTTGTTTGAACAAAAAGGATATTTTGATGTTGTCCATGTGACTAAGGGGAATCACATAGAATATTTATAAAGTATGTATATAAAATTTTTTTGAATTTCCTTTTGCATTCTAAGTAATTCTTATCAAAAAATTCCTTTCGATTAAATAGTTATAGTCCTTTGTAATCTCTGTATTTGCTTTGAATTACCGTGTGTATTAAAGAAATTATTAAATTTAAAATTTACACAAAATTTTGGATTTTTCATGTCATTTTATTTTGTTTTTAATTTGTCGAGTTTGCATATTAATTAAAACGAAATATAGTCAGCTCTCGTTAATTCGAACTCGTCGGGACCACAAGAAATGTTCGAATTATCCGAAGTTCAAATTATGGAAAATATGAAATGAAAACATGCTTAATATGGCACTATTACAAAAAGAATTTAGGAATTAATGTTATAGTGTTTTTTAAATTTATTTCGTTTGTTATCATTAGAATATGACTTAATATTAAATTAGAATGCATCAATATATAAACCAATTAAAAGATTAGACACAAGCACATCAATATATAAACCAATTAAAAGATTAGACACAAGCACAATGGAAGAAAAATTTAAAGCGTCACTCATGGACAGACGGGGCACCAAGAAAGTGGATATCAAATGCATTGGATTATATGCATACTCGTTCGGAACAATTTTCACAAAAACCAAAGAAAGAAAAATATTCAAATGATATGAAATCCACGAGAAAGAAGAGAAAAATGAAAAATCGGAATTCACGTTAGTTCGAATTAAACGAAGTCAAGAGGAAATGAGTTCGAATTAATGAAAATGTTTAACGTTATTCTGCCATTGGAAATTTCGGGATATCATATTTAGTTCGAATTAAGCGAAGATTCGAATTATCCGATTTCGAATTAACGAGAGTCGACTGTATTCTAAAATTGCTACTCAATGCAAACTTAAGCATTTTTTATGCGTAAGAAATACAGTTCTTTTACTCTTTAAATATAAAATAACTCCTTCGGGTCTCGTGTACTATTAATAGTATATGTCTATACATCGAGTAATATTTTGTTTTAACAATTACTTAGGGTTATGCTTTTCTTATTAGGTGCGTTCGTAATTATATAATACGTAGCACCTATAGTTGTCGTTCAGTCCGTCCGTCTGTCCGTCCGTCTGTCCGTCCGTCCGTCTGTCCGTCCGCATATAACAACGCAAAAACTACCCAACCGAATCGTTTGAAATTTAAAATACATAATTATTACATAATTTTGTCGAGTCATTTCAAATTTTATGAAAATCGGATGCATAGATCAATTACAGGGGCAATCAAAAGTATTCCATTACATTACGGTCAATGGGGAAAAAAGTTTCAAATGCATTTTAATCGTTTGAAATTTAAAATACGCAATTATTACATAATTCTGTCGAGTTATTTCAAATATTTTGATAATCGTGTGCATAGATCAATTACAGGGGCAATCAAAAGTATTCAATTACATTATGGTCAATTAGGAAAAAGTTTCAAATATATTCTATACGTTTGAAATTTAAAATACATAATTATTACATAATTTTGTCGAGTTATTTCAAATTATATGAAAATCGGATGCATAGATCAATTACAGGGGCAATCAAAAGTATTCCATTACATTACGGTCAATGGGGAAAAAAGTTTCAAATGCATTTTAATCGTTTGAAATTTATAATACGCAATTATTACATAATTCTGTCGAGTTATTTCAAATATTTTGATAATCGTGTGCATAGATCAATTACAGGGGCAATCAAAAGTATTCAATTACATTATGGTCAATTAGGAAAAAGTTTCAAATATATTCTATACGTTTGAAATTTAAAATACATAATTATTACATAATTTTTTCGAGTTATTTCAAATTATATGAAAATCGGATGCATAGATCAATTACAGGGGAAATCAAAAGTATTCCATTACATTACGGTCAATGGGGAAAAAAGTTTCAAATGCATTTTAATCGTTTGAAATTTATAATACGCAATTATTACATAATTCTGTCGAGTTATTTCAAATATTTTGATAATCGTGTGCATAGATCAATTACAGGCGCAATCAAAATTATTCAGTTACATTATGGTCAATTAGGAAAAAGTTTCAAATATATTCTATACGTTTGAAATTTAAACTACATAATTATTACATAATTTTGTCGAGTTATTTCAAATTTTATGAAAATCGGATTTATAGATCAATTATAGGGACACTCAAAAGTATTCCGTTACATTACGGTCAATGGGAAAAATGTTTCAAATGCATTTTAATCGTGTTACACTCATACGAACTTAATAAAATTTATATGCAACTATAAAGTACATATTATAATATACATCATACATAATTTGTGGTGCAAAGAACATTTGTTATTGATTTACAAGGCCACACAAAAGTATTACATTATATAATGGTATAGGAAGAACATTGTTTGATGAGCGTTTTAATTGTAATTCACTATTTACAATTTTATGAGATTGACATATGAAAGTAATATTTTTAAAACTTCGTTATCGTACGAACGCACCTAATTTGCTACGCTTCACGTGCAATTTCCAACTTGTTATGACTTTATTTAGATTTACATTTAGCAATAATAATAATAACAATTTATTTAATTCTCTTTGCACCATTCGCGATTCTTTTATTATATATATATATATTTCACTCTTTAAATCTAAAGTAATAATTACTTTCCTAAATGAATCATGTGTTATAAAACGTAAAAAGAACCACAGCTATATGCATGTCACATGAAAAAAATGGATGATCCAGTTAAAAACAAAAACGATTTTTATAACTTCTAAAAATTAGAAAGAAAATTCACTAACAGAATATTAGATAACCTGTATATATTCGTCCAGCGATTTCACAAAAAAGTGATGTTATTTTAAAAACTAGTAGTTTTCAAACATATAATTACAACGCACCTAAAAAGAGATAAACACGAACACTTTAAAATTCTATTTTTACAACTTACAGTTTCGCAGATTATGTCTATAACTTAAAAAAAAAACTACTAGTTTAAAAAAAAAGGTGCGTTAGTAATTATATAAATACGCAGCACTTATAGTCGTCGGTCAGTCTGTCTGTATATAACACCAGAACCATCCAATCGAATCATTTGAAATTTAAAATTATAGTCATTATAGTCAATGGGGAAAAATAGTTTCAAGTGCATTTTAATGATGTTACACGCTTTCGAACATAATGAAATTCACATGCATCTATGAAGTATATTACATTCTGTGGTTTAAAGAATACTTTTTTATTAATTTACATGGCCACACAAAAGTATTATATTACATAATGGTATAGAGCGAAACTTTGTTTGGGGCGCGTCTCAATTATATTAAACTATTTTACATTTTATGAAATTGATGTACGGTATTGACAGGGCCTGATTAATGCACGAGCATCAGAGGCCTTGGCCCTGGGTCCAATGATTTCAGGGGCCCACAAATTATATGGCTGATTTTTTTTTCCGTAATCAAGTACTTTTCAAATAACATTGTTGATTACTAGAACTATTAGAGAAAACACAATATTTATAATTTTGGATAAGGAAAGTTTTGAAAAAGACGTTCTCATTTATTGGGCAACATAAATTGTGGATCATAGATGTTTATGAATTATACAAATGTTTATTTGAGAAAGTGGACGATAATTCATTTTCTTGATTATTTTTGTAAGTTTTTTTTTTTTTTTTTTTTTTGTAAACTTGAAACTTTTACCCAAACAACTTTGTCAAGTCATCAAATAAAACTACTTTTTTTTTTCTTCTGAAAATGTCGCCGGGAATGAATAAATAGGGGGTCTAACTTTTTAATAGCCCTGGCCCCAACTTCAGCTTGATTGGGCTCTGGGTATTGAGGTTTATTACTAGTTATTTTCTGTACATTAGAAAGCAGGTAGTATTTACAGGGCCACACAAAAAATTTCGGATACGTACTGTATCCGAGGTACAGTATATTTTAAAAACTTCGTTATAATACAAATACACCGCATTTGCTACGTTTGACGTGCAATTTCCCACTTTTTTTTTTCTATTTAAACTTTTTTTTTTTTTTAAATTTATCACATGTTTCAGTCTTAATGACACAAAATAACTTTACTCTTATTGAAAAACTTAACGAAACTAGTTTTATAAATATTCATATCTTAGCCCAATAGTTGTTATACTCTTATGCAAAAATGCATGAAAACAAAATTTGTTAATATTATATATATTAAATTCAGTAACACAGAAATAATAAAACTCCTTAAATAGGATGTAATCAGTCTGGCAACCTATAATTACGACCTGCCATGAGATATCATTCAATTAATTACGTAAGATAGGATTTAATAAAATAATCGCCATGGTAACCTGGAATTATTACCTATCGTGGGCTGTCGTTGAAATTTGAAATAATTAAGTATGATAAAATTTAACAGAATAAAAAAAAAATTATTGACTTCTTTTTAAATTGATTATATTATATGTAATTGATTATTGAATTTCGATTTTCATAAAATTTGAAATGACACGAAAATTTTGCAACGATTAAATGTATGAAATTTCAAGCCATTCGGTTGGGTAGTTTTTACGCTATTAGACACGGACAGACAGACGGACCAGACGTAGTCTATTAAGTGCTATGTATTTATATAATTACTAACGCACCTAAAAATAATTCACTTAAAAATACTATTTTTACAACTTTTTCTTGGTTTTCAGATTTAAATACAAACATGAAAATTATGTGTTCAACTAAAATAAATAATTAAACAAAAAATAATAAAACTAAAATAAGTTTTACAGATTTGAAAGATAATTTATTTTATTTTTTTTAAATCATTGCACGAAAATATAGCACTTTTTTCATTTTTTTTTTCTTTTTATGATTCTGTGTTATCCAGTCTATATTGCCTAGTGATTTATTACAGAAAATTACATTAACAAGAGGCAACCTTAGCACCAGAAAATATAAATAAACTTTCTTAAAATTCATAGTTTTTTTCTTTTTGCATTATAAACATTAAAATTTAATATAAAACACATATATAAAAAAATTCATTAATTTTTTTTCTGGAAAAAATATTTGTCATGCAGTTGTTTGATAGCCTCTTCAAAAGGCCGATTTTTAGATTTTTCCATTAATTTTAACAAAATAAAACTTGTTTATAAAATTACATAATATTTTAATTAGATCAATACATCTGTTGTGGAGAAAAAATTATAATGCATTTTAAGTGCAGTTTAAACTTCCATTTTTTGCTTAACGTATACAGTTACGACAAGGCTTTTACACTAGTGCATTTAAAAATTTGTATAGAATGCGCTTATATTACAGTTATATTATAACCGTAACATTATGTATAAAATGCAAAGCTCTATAACTTACTTTAATTCTAAGTGTATTAAGAAATCTACCTTTTTTTCCTTGTTTGGATAAAAAAAATAACACTGTTGCACGAATATAGTTTTAGATAAACAAATTTTAATAAATCAAGAAAAATAATTAATAAATTAAAAAAGAAAAAAAAATTAAATTTTAGCTGTAGGAGCGATAAACAAAACATCTGAATTACTGACAAAATACAATAAACAATCGTAAATATTGTTTTAAATAGTAATTAATAAATATTTTCTATTAATTTATTTACAAATTTGATTGTTGTGGTAATTAAAAAAAATTGTTTTTCTAAAGTCTGAATTTAAATGAGAAAAAAAGTATTATATTAAGTAAAATTAAACCAGGAAATTTAGCATACCGAGAGTGAAATATTAAAAATATTTACGAAGTTCCCTTAGAAAGACCCCCCACGGAGCCTCCCACCCTCCCTCAGGGCCTATGTCTCTCTTGCAGATAACTGGCCGTCAGAAACATAACCAACCAAGTAAACATAAAAAAAAAAAATAATAATAACTCAGCTTTTTTATACTCATATTTTTATTTATTTATTTGTTTATTTATTTATTTATTTTACAAAATGTTCGTTTTAATATTTTACTTATTGTAGACCAATTTAGAAAATTATTTATATAAAGTCAGTATTCGAAATGAAAAAAATCCACGAACCAGAGCCCTATTTCAAAATTATTGTTGACCAAAAAAATATTTTGAAAGCATCAACATATTTATATCTAACCATACAAAAATAATTTTAAAAAATCATTCAAAATTCTAAATATTCTTTTTAAAAAAAGGTCACAGATAACACAGTAAGTGTTTACGAAATTGTGATAATATGTTTCAACAATTCCACGAACTGGTACAATATTCACCATGCATTCACGAACCGAATATTTGTCATAATTTAATGAACCGGAATATCGTTCTGGTTTGCTCCAGTACATTTCGAGCACTGTAAATAAAATTAACATATACTGCATACTATATAATTCTTACACAGACTAAAGGAACTTACCCAATTCTTTTCATTTTCAATTTCCCGATTTCGTAAAGCTGAGGCGGGAGCTTCAATTACCTAACCCGTGATGGCAATGTTCGACACTAAACTGACCGACTCATTCTTGACAAAAATTACATATCTCTGGTTCTAGCAGCGCGCCTTCCGATGTGGTTTCAAGCCTGGCTCCCCATTGGCCGCAACACGGCGCGAAGGACGTTGGACGATGATGACACTGAAAAACCGGAACGCATTATCTGTGGTCGTTATCGAAATGCATCATTACAGGTATCGGAAATTTTAATGAAAGATAAAGAGATTGAAGCCTCTAATTATGCAATTAATATCTATAAATAAAATAATAAATAAGTTACTGATGAAATCTTTCCGCACGATTTTTTTTTTTTTTTTTTTTTCCGCAGGTCGTTGAGTTTACTTATGCAGGAGGGCTCTACTATGACTTTTGAGCATTTCTCAATACAGAGTTAATAAGTTATCTAAAAAAAGGAAAGGTTTTTATAGATACTAGTTATTTTTTTATTATTTTACCCCACTACCGTCATATTTGATATCCCTCTAAATTATAGTGACAGTTTCAGTGAGGGGCTGGGCTATACATGTATAACACCTTATCAACTTTTTCAGAGTTTTGGACCCACTCCCCTTCCTTTTACGATATCATACGTTACCATTCCTTAAACCGACTCACCCATCTCTCTAATAATATCTTTATTAACTATTTTTTTTTTTTTTTACTTATTATATGTTTGTAATGATGCACGTTTATTATTCGCTTATTTTAATTATTTAAATAAAGACAAGTCAATAAACTATCAGTATTATACACCAAATAATTTTACAGCTAATAACCTCTAAGGAAATTCTACTTAAAAGCGTTTAATGTTAGCTTTTTGTTACAAAATGCATTCAACAGTAATATTGTCTTCTTGTACTTGTCCCCTGTATGGGGAGACAGTAAACAGAATTTCTTGGCCAACATTATCCCCCCCCCCTTTTTTTTTAAAGCCGAAATAACAAGAATAATTTCGAATCTGGATTCTCTAACAACGCATTATATGCTTATATAGCAAAATAATAGAAAGGCCGAACATTGGAACTTGGGACATTCTATATTCTGGAATAAAATGATTTTATAATTATTTAGGCGTTTTAATATTAACTTTGTATTTCCATAAAAAATAGATGAGAGACTAAAAAAAGTTAACAAATTATTTTGATGTAAAAAAAAAAAAAAGGTTAAAAAATAATTATAAACAAATTTTTCAGATATATCTTATGGTATCAAGTATTAAAATTCCCTCCCGTAGTGTGATATTGTTACATATATTCAGCGTTTGATGTTTTTAAGGATTTTCCCTTAAAACAGTTCTTTATCAACATTTATAATTATTAATTTCCGACAATATTTGTATTATTTTCTTCTATCAATACGATTTATATAAGTTTTCAATCAAAAATAATCATTCATATTTATGAACATTTTAGAAATGGAAACCCTACAAAAATAAATGTTTGTATTTTAATTTACAGAAAAGACAGTAAAATACAAAATTTTTTTTATAAAAAATTTACTAAATTTAAAATGTTATGATGAAGATACTTTTAGAATAAAATACAATATAAAGTTTAAGTAACAGAAAGGCAATAAAATGAAAATTAGATTTAGTTCATGTTATTATCAGAGTTAAATAGTGCACTTACAAATTATCTTGATTAAGTTTAATAAATTTATTCATGATGAACTATTTTATTTAAATGATATGGTGATAAAGAAACGGAATAAATCGTCCTACGAAAAAGGATTAAACATACAATGTACAATAAAGCTTTAAATCGTACAAATTACTAGAAAAATGTACAATCTGGTAATCCAACACAATATGACTTATTATTGAAAGATGGGGGAGGGGCTTTAAAATTGTCTACCATGAAAGCTAATTAATGTTGTTTGCCATCTATGTCTATTTAATAAGAAAGTATATTATAGGAAAATCTGCTAAGAAAAAAATCAAATGGAAAATTTCTCAAAAGAAAATATACCACACGACAAAACCTACAAAGGCATGCCTATGTAAAACTAAATATATTCACTAGTAATTGCGCTTACATATATTTTACTCACAAACATATTATTAAAAAACAGTTTTTACTTTACAGTTTTTTAAAGAAAAAAAAAACATTTAACAAATTTGTCAACTGAGTTTGTGTTTTTTGCCAATTTTGTTTTAATTTGGGGAAAGGGGAGAGAGGAGCTATCACACCCTGTTAGCCAGGGACCTGCGTGCCCTGCGCACAGATTTGGCATGCACTTTGATGCATATGTCATGTAATAAAGTGAAATAATTTTAACTCATGTATCTCTTAAATGTCTTTTAACTAGACATTTTTAGTACCATATACACGAAACATTTGAACCGTTGAAAATTTCGGTAAATCTGAGCTGACTGGCAAAGAGTTGGAAAGTGTTTCATAATCTATGCTTTACGCATAATTTATTTTCTTGTTAGGTGCGTTCATAATTATGTAAATACGTAGCACCTATTGTTGTCGCTCAGTCCGTCCGTCTGTCTGTCTCTCCGCATACAACAACGCAAAAACTACCCAACCGAATCGTTTGAAATTTAAAATACATAATTATAACATAATTTTGTCGAGTCATTTCAAATTTTATGAAAATCGGATGAATAGATCAATTACAGGGACAATCAAAAGGATTCCGTTACATTACGGTCAATGGGGAAAAAAGTTTCAAATGCATTTAAATTGTTTTAAATTTAAAACATATAATTATTATGTAATTTTGTCGAGTCATTTCAAATGTTATGAAAGTCGTATGCATAGATCATTTACAGGGACAATCAGAAGTATTTCATTATATTACGGTCAATGGGAAAAAAGTTTCAAATGCATTTTAATGATGTTACACTCATTCGAACATAATAGAATTGGCATGAATCTATGAAATATATACTAAAATATGCATTCTGTACAATCTGTGATGCAAAGAATTTTTATTATTAAATTACAGGGCCACACAAAAGTATTCCACTACATAATGCTATACGGAGAAACATTGTTTGGGGCGTGTTTTAATTATATTCAACTATTTCACATTTTATGAATAAGATATATGTTGCTGAGGTGTAATAAAAATTACTTTCTGCATATTTACAGAAACACAAAGATTTTGACTACTATACTGTATCCGAAGTACGCTCTACTATATCAGCAAGATCTGAATATTTTTAAAACTTCGTTATCGTACGAACGCACCTCATTTGCTACGTTCACGTGCAATTTCCAACTTGTTTTATCATCTGCCGACTTTCGTGCTGTAAGAAAGTGCTATTGCAGATAAGTAACAGTAACATGCATAACAAAGCAATACATTTTCTTTTCGATTGTTATTAAACCGGGAGGCGGACGAAATGACAATCGCTTCATCAAGTTCACGACTGAAATCCCATAGAGTTAGTTATAACTCGATTCACATATTAAAGTCGATTCACATGTCTTGGTGAAAAACACCTAAAAACCCAATTTTATACTCTGTTCACACTATGGAAAGTTAAGATATCTCAGGCTTAGAACTCTCTCAGGCAGTTACACAAACTTTCTCAGAGAGTTTCAACTTGCGCGGACTAGATACAGGAACAACCACTCACGCTTATTGGCTGTAAAGCTTCGCTTTTACTGATTGGCTGTTGCGGCCGTCTTTACTTCAAGCGCATGCGCATACCTTACATTTGTTCAGTTCAGAGATACAGCGACATTCGTTGAGATATCTTAGGTGAGTTTTTCAATGTGAACAGGCATCCAATTCCGGGAAGGTCCGCTTCAAATACGGTGATCTTAAGATATCTTATGTTTGTAATGTGAACAGGGTATTAGCGGTTGATTCGTATAGGTTTACCATTGTGTTTTCCTGCTCCCAGACCTCTATGTTTTGATATTTTTGGGTGCAGGAAAACACAATAGTAAATCTATGAGTCTAATAATAGTAAAACTGGGTTTCCAGGTGTTTTCTACCAAGATATGACTTGTCAGATCGATTGCGTTTTAATATGTGAATCGAGTTATAAATAACTCTATGGAATTTCAGCCTTGAACTCGATGAGGCGATTGTTTGTGCAGCCGCCTCCTGGTCTTTAAAATGATTATCTACCGTATTTCATTGTTACCAACTTTGAATTTCTTATAACTATAATTTGCAAGCATTTACTTGAGAAAGAGCTACAAAAATTTTAAGAATGCTTAGAATCCTTAAAATCGTTTATTTACTGAGTGGTGCATCAAAATTTTTTTAAAAATAGTGTATATTTATTAAAAAAAATCATTTTATAGGAGAGATGAGAAACTAAATGTAGGAGTATGGGTTAATAAAATAAATTACAAGATCAGAGATGCAGATTTACAAAACACAGAAACTACAATTGAAACGAATAAAATTCGTAACATATAATTTATTCAGTTATAAGTTAACAAAATAAGATATATACTAGGGGTCGAAGCAGGTTTTTAAACTTGGGGCCCTTTTTTAGATGCTTTCGTAATTATGTAAATACGTAGCACCTATAGTCGTCGTTCAATTCGTCCGTTCGTCTGTCCGCATATAACAACGAAAAAACTACCCAACGGAATCGTTTGAAATGAAAAATATATAATTATTACATAATTTTGTCGCGTCATTTCAAATTTATAAAAATTGGATGTGTAGTTCAATAACAGGGACAATCAAAAGTATTCTGTTAGATTACAGTCGATGGAAAAAAAAAAAGTTGAAGTACATTTTTATGATCCTACACTCTTTCAAATATAATACAATTCATATGCATCTATGAAATATATACTAAAATATACATCCTTTAAAATCTGTGGTGCAAAGAAAATTTTTTATTAAAATACAGGGCCCGACAAAAGTATCCTATTGCATAATGGTATAGGAGAAAACATTTTTTGGGGTGCGTTTTAACTATATAAAACAATTTCAAATGTTAGGAAATTGATATTCGTTGCTGACGTTTACTACAAGTTAATTCCTATATAATAGAAAGCATATAGTATTTACAGGGACACAGAAAAGAGTACTGTATTGTATTTGAAGTACTGTATATTTTAAAAACTTTTTTGATGGTAAAATATTGAAAATGGCACAGGCATGGCGATTATAGCTTCTCCTTCCGACGGATTTTTTTTTTTTTTTTTAAATTTAGGGAGAACCAACTAACCGTAGTCGAACACTTACACAAAAATTTTGTTCAATTCGATGCATAACTTCTTACACTTTTATGTGGTTAAATATTGAAAATGGCACAAAAATCGTTATTGCAGCGCCTTCTTCTGGAGGATTTTTTTTTTCAAATTCAGGGAGGACCAACTAGCCATAGCCATACACTTACACAAAAAATTTGGTTCGATTAGATGCATAACTTCATAGACTTTAAGTCGGTAAATTATTGAAAATTGCACAAAAATCGCTATTGCAGCGCCCCCTTCCGGCGGAATATTTCAAAATTGAAGGAGGATCTGCTTGCCACAGCCAAAAACAGTCACAAAACATTTGGTTCAATTCTATGCATATTTTTATACACTTTTTGATGGTAAAATGGCGACATACGGACAGACAGACATGTTGTAAAAACACGTTTTTTGGAATATCTGACCCCTAAAACGTGTAAATCCCTGGAAAACCGGAAGTCAAAAAAATTTTCTATTAGAATACTTTCTTCTATTGAAGATAGAAGAAAGAAACAAGGGCCTATTTTATTAAAAGGAATTTTGTGAAGGGGATTGTTTCATTGAATTTATTTTTTCGAAGGGGCCTATTTTATTAAATTTATTTTTATGAAAGGGTTCATTTCATTAAATTTATTTTTGTGAAGGTGCCTATTTTATGAAATAGGCCCTGGATAGACTCCTGTATACGTAAACACGTTATTAACGTAATTACTTTTCCTCATTTTATACTGGTAAGTTCTACGGTTAAAAAAAATGAATAATTATTTTCTTTTTCACCCCTTCTTATGAGCACACAAACACAATCCATTGCGAATTCTTTTATAAATTTGTCTAGATCATCCTCGGAAATTCTTCATCAATAGCTACTAGAGATCTATTTCTAGATGGAATATTTTCCTTTGCTTTAATTATAGTAAACTCTGTCCAAAGCGGAATCGCTCGGGAACAAGAAAATTTTCCGTCGTAGACATTACTCCACCTTAGACAGAATTTACAATTGTTGAAAATCGTTCTACGGATCTTTAAAATCTTTCCTTGTTGGACAGTTTTCCGTCTTACACAGAATCTGCATTAGACATAATCTACTATTTCAAAAATCGTTCTGCGTAGTTTTATCTTTCCGCGTCAGACAGTTTTCCGTTGTACACAAAGTCCCTTTTAGACACAGAAATTGCTATATTCAAAATCGTTCTGCGGAGCATTAAAATAATTCTTTTTTGGATAGTTTTCCGTCTTACACAGAATCTGCTTTAGACATAATGTACTATGATGAAAATTGTTCTATGGATCTTTAAAATCTTTCCGCGTTAGACAGTTTTCCGTCATATATGGGTGATTCTACGATAAGAGGTAATTTGTACGGCAATCCATTTAAAACAGATTTTTTATTCTATATGTTGACATTTTTTGCAATGAATCGCATCATCTTAATATACTTTATTAAATAACATCACAATTGAGTGCCTAATTAAACACATTTTTCTGAAATTTCTCACAAAGTCTAAAAAAGTCTCTCCCCTGGCATGTCCCCTTGCCGGTTTCAATTTAACTTTCAAACAATACATATATTTTTTCCGTCAGATGCTTAGCTAAAGTATGTTTAATTGGAATTTAAGTAATTATACTTACGTATTATAAAATAAAAAATAAAATAATTTTGTTAATTTCAAACAATTTTTAAAATTAACTTTTGTCCCGCTTGTTTTGTGTATCTACCCTGTCAAATTTCGTTCCGCTGAAACAAATATAAATTCAAGGATGGCTATGTGGGAAGTAGCGCTTAAGGACATCTATTGGCTCGAAGTTAGCAATACTAAACGCGCAAGCCATTTAAGCGTCACCATTTTTAGTTGTTGCAACGCGACCGTGCGGTGCAGTGGTTTCGCACTGTGATCGTGTATCTCTCCTGGTAAGTCATAAAACTTATAATATTCATTTAATTCAATTGCATTTACTGCCCGAATTAAACAATGCGGTAATAATTAAAGTGAAATACCCTGTTGTAATTCGTTTATTTTTGATTTATTTATTTTTATTTATTTACTATTATCTGTTTATTTGTTACATTAAATAATTTCAAAATTATGCTAAATTAACTGAATCCCATAACTCTCATAATTAACTATAATCTTAAAAGTAAATCTCCTTCTTGTAAACAAAATTCAAATTCATGCTCATTGCGTTGTGTCTAATGATGCTCCAAAAATATTTTCAATTACATTAAGATAAATGTCTCTTAGTAAGGAAAATAATCAAGCCTCTTGGAATTAAAGAAACCAACTCTTAGATTACTAACATAATAGATTTATTTATAAAATTTAACAATTAGTATTTATTTGATTTAGATATATTAAAACACAATTAGTCATATTAATACAAGACTTCTTAGAGCAAATTAAAAATTACAATTAAATATAATCCAACTCGTGCAAATGATATGAATTTCCTTGGGATAGAATTTATAGTACAAATTGATATAGGCATTCCCCAAAACATAATTAACCACACTTACCCAGTTTCTCATACCCAACCCACTTTTCTGTCTATATAAGCTCCAGCAGAATTACCGTCAGGAATCTCAGAACTGAGCAGATCCTCCATAAGAAACCTTCATGGTCGATTCCAAACATTGCGGCTAGAACAGCGACTCCGGCAAATCTTTCCCAAACGAACTTCCCGTAGAAGAAACGAAGAGAGCTATCCTCCCTGGCCCGTGACCGCTCATAGGTTGACAATCTATTCCATCCGTATACCTGTCCTCGCCAATAGAAGATGCTCCAGACCGCTTTCAAAATATGCGCTCTCATCTCTAGTGCGCACCATATAAAAATGCAGGATCATTGGCTTCCCGCAAAATCGTCTAACTCCCGTCGGAACCTCCGACAAGAAATATCATAGCCTCCCACACCTAAGAGGCTTATTCGTACGGAATAGCGGAACAAAAGGGCAAGAGCCGTGAGAGCTTCCAAGCCAAAAGAGAATTATAAAAATTCCGGCATCAGAGCTTTCTTTCGCACGGAGGAGCGAGATAAAAAAAGAAGTGCAAGTGCTAAGGCCGGTAGTCAGCAAGAGAGTGAGTGAGACTTTCTTTAAAATCGCAACCCCCTCTTTCCATTTTTTTTCTTTAATTAACCGACGGGAGGTTCCTTTAAACACCCCCAAACTTTCATTGGCCAAAATGGTCAACGCCTTTCCTGACGCAGTGAATTTTAAAACAACGCTGACCCCTTTTAACCTCCGCAATCCGGGAGAGTTAAAGCCGGCACCTAAAATAGCGGAACAAAAGGGCAAGAGCCGTGAGAGCTTCCAAGCCAAAAGAGAATTATAAAAATTCCGGCATCAGAGCTTTCTTTCGCACGGAGGTGCGAGATAAAAAAAGAAGTGCAAGTGCTAAGGCCGGTAGTCAGCAAGAGAGTGAGTGAGACTTTCTTTAAAATCGCAACCCCCTCTTTCCATTTTTTTTTCTTTAATTAACCGACGGGAGGTTCCTTTAAACACCCCCAAACTTTCATTGGCCAAAATGGTCAACGCCTTTCCTGACGCAGTGAATTTTAAAACAACGCTGACCCCTTTTAACCTCCGCAATCCGGGAGAGTTAAAGCCGGCACCTAAAAGAAAATAACCGTCCCAAAATTCCACCTGCGCGGGATACTTTACGTCAAAACCATATCCCGTCTTCAACTTTATAGATCCCCAAGTCAAAAGTCACATCGGCAAAATCTTTGAAAATGAATTCCTCTTCCGCGCCATTTCCGCGCCGCCTCTTAAGCGGCAAAACCCTCAACCTCCCCTAGGAAAATAAGAAGCGATAATTTTAACCATCCCCTTTAATGATAAAAAAAAGAGAAAATTTCAGCAGTCCCTACTTTCTAAAAACACGGATAGCCTTGAGTTTAACTTAATATTTTTAATATTATTCTGTTCCTAAAAACCAGTATAAACATACTATAACAATATCCCCCCTTTTTACTGAAAATTTTTACGCAGAAAAAATTTTCTCTCACAAAAACAAACAAAAAAAAATTTACTTTTATTTACAAGAAAGAGCATCACTGTACCCTTAAAATTTCAGTAAAATTAGACAATGCCACCGAAAAATAACCTCTAACCTTATACAAATTATTTCTTCAAAACTCATATCTATGAAAACGAAAACTGTATGCGTTTACCTTTTGATGGTTATATCAATAACATCAAATGCACAAAAGAACATATAAACAGCTTAATAAAATGTAACTGAAAATGATTACACATGATTCATTACACAATATATATATATATATAGTATACAAATGTACATTCACACACAAAAAAAAAACTTTAGAGCAAAATAAATGTAATAGCCCTAAAAACAGAATTGAAAAGTACTCCTATAATTTCTATTACAAATACATATTCTCTGCTACCACAGAAGAGAAAAAAAAAATATATTTACACCAGCTCAAAAACAAACAAACAAACAAACAAACAAAAAACTATATACAAGCTAAGACCGTTTCCGTAAACGGTACGAATGAGTTGCAATCTGACCACTTTTTACACAAGGAGTTCGTTGAACTCCCCCCTTTTTTCTCTCTCTTACTTTTTTTTTATTCTTCTCGGGCTTCCGTTAACTCCTAAAGGAGGGAGGGGTGAAATTATTCTTCCATTTAGTGAACCATTCTGAGTATTGGTATCTGATACCAATCCGGTCACTAAATTCTGAATATTTACCTGAGTACTCATTCCTGGATTTACATGTATATTTTCAAATAAATATCTTTTAGAACTTTGTGAAAATATCCTTGTGGGATATACTTTGACTTCACGGTCAATATTAGCAAATTGTTCTTTTGGCTGGAAATTTTTGTTTTCTGGTGCTTCTGGTGCATCAATTTTATATTGTAATGCAGGAAAAATTGGTTTAACTCCAATTTTTCTAAGTTGATTCACATGAACCGTCTTAGTCTTTGCGGGATCCGACACCAACTGAATTTTATAATTTACTTTTCCTAATTTTTCTATGACCCTGTAAGGCCCAGTATTAAGTTTAGCAAATTTTCGAGATAAACCAATCTTAATTGCAGGGCAATACCATAAGACTAAGTCCCCAATTATAATTTTTTTATCGACCGCCGTTTTATTTTTAAATCTCTCCTGATTTTCCGCTGCCTTTTCCAAATTACCTCTGATTTGATTAAAAACAGCTTGCAAAGAAGGGATTAAAGTTTCACAATAGGAACGGCAATCAGAGTACGAGAATTGAATTTCCTGCGCTAATAAATTATACGGAAGTAACATATCTCTTCCTTTTAGCACAAAATGAGGAGATTCATTCGTAGCAACATGCGTTGCTGATCGCAAAGCTAGGAGGGCAAATTTTAGCTGCCTGTCCCAGTCAGTATGAGTGGTATTTACGAGATGCGCTAAATGAGCAGCTAATGACGCATGGTATCTCTTCACTTTTGCATTGGTTTGTGGTCTATAGGGAGACGTAGTACGGTGATCAATTTCCAATTCTTTGTACACCTTTTTTATAGCATCACTCACTAACTGGCGACCAAGGTCAGTTATTAACGTTTTAGGCACCCCGTATCGGCAAATAAATTCGCCTAAAATGTCTGCAATTGTATCCGAATCAATTGTAGAAACAGGCCACGCGTCCGGCCACTTAGAAAATGCACAAATAAATGATACTATGTATTTATTACCCTGAGATGTTTGCGTGTAGGGACCCGAAATATCGAGATGCACAATTTGCATGACGTGAGTAGCGATGGGTAATCTTTGTAACTCCGCGTCCTTTTTCGGTTTATGACCGCGGTATTCCAAACACGAGTGACAAGCGCCTACTAATTTCTTAATATGAGCATACATTTTTGGCCAGAAATAAAATTGCTTGACTCTCTCTAATGTTTTATAAATCCCCGCATGACACGCCACTACTGAGTTATGTGCTAAGTTAAATATTTTTGGGACTAAAGACAAAGGTAAAACGAATTTGCTTTGTATATCCCTTCTATTTCTGCTACGCGTATCCTTACACTTCAAAATATCGTCCTCTAAAAAAAATAAAATATGATCCGGTTGTGTAGAAACTTTATCAGACAGTTTCTGAATGATTGACAAACAAAATTTATCGTTCCCTTGTTCTAATTTAAGTTCGTTAAGAAAGTGCGAAGGGTCATAACTATGCATCAAAGGAGTACTAACAAGGCTATTTACAAGATGCACATTATCCTTCTCTACAGTCTTAACTTCTGTAATATCACTTTTATCAATGTTTTCAATTTCATGATCTACAAACCGAGATAAGAAATCCGCGACCGAATTGCATTTTCCTTTAATAAATCTTGTCTCAAAATTATAATCTGCGAGCGAACACAACCAACGAGCTATTCTCGAAGTAGGATCCTTTAATTTTAGAGCGTATGTAAGAGCAGCGTGATCTGTATATACTATGAATTTACGATTGAAAAGGTAGCATTTAAAATAGTTGACCGCCCATACTACAGCTAAAAGTTCGCGTTCGGTTGTAG
The DNA here is from genome assembly GCA_964019185.1 of Maratus speculifer. Lineage (NCBI taxonomy): Eukaryota > Metazoa > Arthropoda > Arachnida > Araneae > Salticidae > Maratus > Maratus speculifer. The sequence goes on along the minus strand of OZ025296.1, from coordinate 317,858,514 downwards.
AATAACGTGTTTCGACTTCTTTAAGTTTCCGACTTGCAAAAGCTATAGGCGCAGGAAAATTGTTTTCGTCAAACTGAGCTAAAACTGCACCCAATGCAAAATTTGAAGCATCAGAAAATATTACAAAATCTTTGTTAAAATCTGGTAAATTTAATGTCGGAAGATCTGCTAAAGCGTTTTTCAAATCTTCGAATTCTTCTTGTGCCTTATCTGTCCAAATAAATTTAGATTTTCCTTTTAATAAGTTACTTAAATTAATAGCTCTTTTTGAAAAATCACCCAGAAATTCTCTATAAAAGTTTATCGTCCCACAAAATTGGCGCAATTGTTTCTTACTATTAGGCACTTTAAATTGTTTAATTACTTCCACATTCTTTGTAGTGGGCGATATTTTTCCGTCCTTTACCGTAAATCCCAAAAAGGTAATTTCGGATTTGAAAAAATGGCATTTTGAGGGTTTTAATCTTAGATTGTGCTGCCGCAATCTATCAAAAACTAAAGATAATTTTTCAAAGTGAGATTGTATGTCTTTAGAAGCCACACATATGTCATCAATGTAAATTAAAATATTGAGGTCCGCCACATCTCCGAAAATAAAATTCATTAATCTCTGAAATGCGGGAGGCGAACTGGAACAGCCAAATGGGCTTCTTGTATACATAAATAGACCTTTATGCGTGGTAATTGAAGTATATTTTTGATCCTCCTCTTTAATTAGCTGTTGATAAAAACCCGAAGTCAAATCCATAGTTGAAAAATATTTGGAACCCCCCAAAGAATCTATAGTTTCGGTTATGTTTGGCAATGGGTAACTATCTTTTATTAATTGATCATTTAACTTTCGAAAATCCACCGCAAGTCTATATCCGCAATCCGCTTTCTTAACCAACATTACAAGGCTAGCGAACTCACTGTTTGACGGTACTAATATACCCGCTTCCAGTAACATATCCAATTGCCTCTCCATTTCCCCTCGTAAGTTATACGGGACTCGATAAGGTTTACATTTAACCGGCTTCTCGTCTTTCAGTCGAATTTCGTGTTTCACCGTATCGCACCCTGGTAGGTCAAGAATTGATGAGGCGAAGATATCTGAGTTTTCGTTAAGAAAGTCGCGTACCTCTGACCTTAGGGGTTCATTTAAATGATCTAAATCAATGTTACTGTCCCAGCTTAAATCAGCATGATCCATGGATCCGATATTTTCGGCGTCAATATAACCCGTAAACTCATCCTGCTTATGGGGATAATTTGATATCACTGGCAGTAACATTCCTAACCTAGTTCCTTTATTTACATGGATTACGTTATCACTTAAGTTAGCTATTTTAATAAATAATCTATTTGTATCATTTTCACAAATCGAGGTCCCTACTAATAAATCCCTCCTAAGCGGAGCAATACATGGTGTAATTAAAACATCTTTTGAATGTATAAAATTTGTTTTTCTAATTTTAACTTTAATAATTCTTTCCGAATTCGGAGGAATGCATTCTTTATGCTTAGAAAAAACTGGCAGTGGTTCAGGTTTTATTTCGATTGAATTAACATTAATACTTGGGCCCTTTAATAATGAAAAACCTGTATTATCGTAAAATATTGTATTGTTTTTTAAATCAATAAGTAAATCAAATTTCTTTATAAAAGGTACGCCTAGAATAATATGGAAATGCGAAGATAATGAACCGTTAGTTACATAAAAATTATCTTCAAAATCCTGATTCTCAATTTGAAAAGTTAAATCAACAGAATTCTTTATTTTAAACTCTCCCCCCAAAACTGTATTCATAGAAATAGAAGTTTTTTTAAATTTATTTAGTTCTAATAAGTTTACAACTTGTTGTGTCACAAGATTACAACTGGAACCTGAATCAATTAATGCTTTACATATTTTTCCTTGAATATTAACTTCGATTAGTGGTAATTTAGTTTCGATGTTTTCATTAAAAAAAACATTAAAATTATGACACCTTGTATTGTCTGATACCGACTCTGTATTACTCAAAGAGGAATTATTCGCCGGCTTATAATCCCCCCTCAATAGTTTAAATTATTATCTCTAGATCTCTGGTTTGCAAATTGTCCGTGAGATTGAAATCCCCTGCCCCGATTACTTGAATAAAATGTGCGGCCAGTACCCCTTCCTCGGAAATCCCGTGAATTTTGAAATTCCCGTATGTCTCCCCTATCCTCCAATGTATTATCGCGACTCTCATTTCTGAGTCTAGAGTTATTTTTGGTCGACTCATCATTAATTCTTTGCCGGGTATGCTGAAATTGAGGGCAAAATCGTTGTATATGACCGGGTAAATTACACCGGAAACAAACAATATCATCTTGTTTCTTTTTTTGCGAATCTTTTTCGAGTTTAGAAATCTTATCTGATAAAATTTGTAACTGATCTTTCAGTTCCCTAGCGAAATCACGAAAATAGTCAGCTTCTGATTGATTATTTCTATTAATAGTAACCGCACAAGCTAAATTAGAATTATCTATTTGCAAAGCCGTATCGACAGGCATTGATTTATACGCGCGTTCTTCCAATAACGCTATTTCTTCTACTTCTTTTAAATTTTTCGGATTTCTGGCAATTACACCCTTTCTAATCTGGGGAAGTAAATTTTTTTGCAACATGGAAACCAACCATTCCTGTTTTGTTTTTTCCTCACTATCTTTCGGTAAATTATGTGCCGAAATTGCTGCAGTAGCCTTAACATTTGCTTTTGCAATAAATTCTGCTACCGAATGGTCCTGCTGTTGTTTAAATGTCCAGAAATCATTTAAAAGATCCCCTTGATCCCTTTTAGCACCAAATTTTTCCTGCAATACCTCAAATAAGTCCTCCACAGTTTTAATGTTATGCTTAAAATTTAAGAAAGTTTGCAAAGCCAATCCAGCTAATCGCTGTTGAATGGCAAATAATTGATCTTCTTTCGGCCAAAGCAAGAAATCTGCTACTGCCGAAAATTTCGTTTTAAATTGCTCTAAGGACCATGTTATATCCTGCCCCGTAAAAATAGGAATGATATTTAAAGAGTCTAAAATTAATGCGCGCCTTTTCATTGTAGCTTCTATTTCAGATATCGTTGTGGCGTCCTGAGTGTGTGTTTCGGGCATTTTGAATCACACTCCAATAAAATAATGAGAATTTCGAAAGTAGATTAAATATTGCAAAATACTTGCTAATGTTAAACCAAAGTTAATATATTTCAGACTCCAAGAAATTCACATATAAATATATAAAACAGACAACATACAATTTCACCATGCAATTCAAATATATTGAAAAATATTTAAAACACAAACACTTTATGGCAGAGGTGGGAGAAATATTTATGACACATAGCAAAAAATTTTAATTCCAATATTGCACTCCCATAATAATAATTATGAAAGTTGATACATAATATATAATCGAATGGCACTTTTATTTACATCTTTTTTTTTTATAAAGCTTCCCGATATTAATATTTTACGTAATATCAAGAAAAAATGTAAAGTTAAATTTAATTATAAATTTCGAAAATAAATTGAATTGGAGCACCAAAACCCAGTAAAGGTCAAACTCTAAACAGAATTTATTTGTTACTTAACGGCACCAGTGTTGTAATTCGTTTATTTTTGATTTATTTATTTTTATTTATTTACTATTATCTGTTTATTTGTTACATTAAATAATTTCAAAATTATGCTAAATTAACTGAATCCCATAACTCTCATAATTAACTATAATCTTAAAAGTAAATCTCCTTCTTGTAAACAAAATTCAAATTCATGCTCATTGCGTTGTGTCTAATGATGCTCCAAAAATATTTTCAATTACATTAAGATAAATGTCTCTTAGTAAGGAAAATAATCAAGCCTCTTGGAATTAAAGAAACCAACTCTTAGATTACTAACATAATAGATTTATTTATAAAATTTAACAATTAGTATTTATTTGATTTAGATATATTAAAACACAATTAGTCATATTAATACAAGACTTCTTAGAGCAAATTAAAAATTACAATTAAATATAATCCAACTCGTGCAAATGATATGAATTTCCTTGGGATAGAATTTATAGTACAAATTGATATAGGCATTCCCCAAAACATAATTAACCACACTTACCCAGTTTCTCATACCCAACCCACTTTTCTGTCTATATAAGCTCCAGCAGAATTACCGTCAGGAATCTCAGAACTGAGCAGATCCTCCATAAGAAACCTTCATGGTCGATTCCAAACATTGCGGCTAGAACAGCGACTCCGGCAAATCTTTCCCAAACGAACTTCCCGTAGAAGAAACGAAGAGAGCTATCCTCCCTGGCCCGTGACCGCTCATAGGTTGACAATCTATTCCATCCGTATACCTGTCCTCGCCAATAGAAGATGCTCCAGACCGCTTTCAAAATATGCGCTCTCATCTCTAGTGCGCACCATATAAAAATGCAGGATCATTGGCTTCCCGCAAAATCGTCTAACTCCCGTCGGAACCTCCGACAAGAAATATCATAGCCTCCCACACCTAAGAGGCTTATTCGTACGGAATAGCGGAACAAAAGGGCAAGAGCCGTGAGAGCTTCCAAGCCAAAAGAGAATTATAAAAATTCCGGCATCAGAGCTTTCTTTCGCACGGAGGAGCGAGATAAAAAAAGAAGTGCAAGTGCTAAGGCCGGTAGTCAGCAAGAGAGTGAGTGAGACTTTCTTTAAAATCGCAACCCCCTCTTTCCATTTTTTTTTCTTTAATTAACCGACGGGAGGTTCCTTTAAACACCCCCAAACTTTCATTGGCCAAAATGGTCAACGCCTTTCCTGACGCAGTGAATTTTAAAACAACGCTGACCCCTTTTAACCTCCGCAATCCGGGAGAGTTAAAGCCGGCACCTAAAATAGCGGAACAAAAGGGCAAGAGCCGTGAGAGCTTCCAAGCCAAAAGAGAATTATAAAAATTCCGGCATCAGAGCTTTCTTTCGCACGGAGGTGCGAGATAAAAAAAGAAGTGCAAGTGCTAAGGCCGGTAGTCAGCAAGAGAGTGAGTGAGACTTTCTTTAAAATCGCAACCCCCTCTTTCCATTTTTTTTTCTTTAATTAACCGACGGGAGGTTCCTTTAAACACCCCCAAACTTTCATTGGCCAAAATGGTCAACGCCTTTCCTGACGCAGTGAATTTTAAAACAACGCTGACCCCTTTTAACCTCCGCAATCCGGGAGAGTTAAAGCCGGCACCTAAAAGAAAATAACCGTCCCCAAATTCCACCTGCGCGGGATACTTTACGTCAAAACCATATCCCTTCTTCAACTTTATAGATCCCCAAGTCAAAAGTCACATCGGCAAAATCTTTGAAAATGAATTCCTCTTCCGCGCCATTTCCGCGCCGCCTCTTAAGCGGCAAAACCCTCAACCTCCCCTAGGAAAATAAGAAGCGATAATTTTAACCATCCCCTTTAATGATAAAAAAAAGAGAAAATTTCAGCAGTCCCTACTTTCTAAAAACACGGATAGCCTTGAGTTTAACTTAATATTTTTAATATTATTCTGTTCCTAAAAACCAGTATAAACATACTATAACAACCCAATTAACCCAAAAACTAATTCAGTCAGTTAAAAAATTTGAATTTACATGAAAATGTCTCTCCTCTGCCAAGATAACTGCCAGGGGAGCGAGTCACTGACCAGAAAAAGTTATAAAATATGTATAAAGTGACTTGCCCTTATATGAAAAAGTAAATAAACGGGACAAAAATCATAATTTAAAGGTTTTTGATCAAACCCAAACTTTTCTTTTTGGCCGAATCCTCTATGTTTTTGAACCTCTTATCGTAGAATCACCCATATACAGAGTCAGCCTTAGAGGTTACTGTATTAATCAAATCTGAAGGGTATCTGAAATATAATCATCAGCTATTTACAGCGCGCGTATTAGAGATTTAATTAAGTTGTTAAAGCCTTCGTGTCATCGACTTACTTATCTAAAACATACCTCCCCGCTCCACCCCCCTCCCCCCCCAAAAATGCTAATTTACACGGTGGGCTTTAAAAGATGATTTTATTTATTGTTGCTATCTCCCAACACAGCAGTTAATGTAAATTGTCCATAGAATTGTCATCAGACAGCGATACTAAGTTAAACTTTCATGACAAAATTTTATTTATCATCTGATCCGTTTCGCATCGTTATTGCTAAAATGAACACAAATTTTCGCAATCTAAAAAGGCTAAAAACAACCAAAAATGTTTAATACATAAAGGTGAGTTTGTGTTCTTTACAAGTTTTTGTTAAAAACCGGACAGTATTTTTGAAAAATATGTAATTTTCTATTCATTTCAGATGCGAAAAAAAGTACCTTTTTAATGAGTCAAATCACTGAATTAATACCAGTGTCTTGATGGAAATTTACATCTTGTTATTAAAAACAAAATATACAAATAAATACTTAAAAGGTGTTGTAAAAATAGATATTATTTATTTATTATTTACCTCAGATCTTTCGAATGCCCTCGCATCCATTTTCAAAGGAATATAAAAGAAGATATTTGATTAAAAAAACGTAAATAAAAAAAGTTTTCTTAATCAATTATTTTTTTTATATACAGTCGAGTCTCTATATAACGAAATCCACCGTTCCAGTAAAAAATTCGTTGTATAGAGAAATTTGATTCATAGAGAATGATGTTAAAAATGGGATTTAATGAGTGAAATTTGAACAAATATTATTTTTGTTCTTTTGAATTAATAATTTGAAATGTTTAAAAGTAAATATTAACCTAACATTTCATTTCTTAATTATTTAAGCTGTTTCAAAAAAGAGAATAGACATTTATTTGAAAGCTTAATGAAAATCAAATAAGGAAGACTTGCATTAATTTCAGACGAAGAAATCTGTGATTTTTTGTTGTTTTGATTTTAAAATTGTTACGCTCGAAAAAAGAAAAAAAAATTGCTCAAATTTTAGCAAGGAATGAAAAATTGTAGTTAACATTTTCCTCCATTTGAAAGCCTCTCTTATGTGATTAGTGCCTCTCATTGATTCCTCTTACATGTGCATCAATCCAATTGACTCTGTTTTGAGAAGGATGTTGAAAGGTGTGTGGGAGATGGAATGAATTCGTTGGATTTAAAGAACTACGAGAGAAGTAATATATATATAAAAAAAAAAAAAAAAAAAAAAAAAAAACTTAGCACTGACGATAAATCAAAAATAAGTGATGGAAAATTGATTCCATATAATTTCGAAAAAAAAGAAAAAATTCGTTATATGGAGATAGATATTTCGCTATATAGAGACTGTTTTTAATGTAATCATGCGAAAATGGGACCGTTCCTACTAAAAATTCGTTATATAGAGAAATTCGATGTATGGAGTTTCGTTATAGGGAGACTCGACTGTATATTCCTTTGAAAATGGATGCGAGGGCATTCGAAAGATCTAAGGTAAATAATAAATAAATAATATCTATATTTTTGCAACACCTTTTAAGTATTTTTATTTGTATATTTTAAATACCTTTTAGCCAATAATTTTTTGTTCTTGTGTTTTAAATTTTTAAATGTATTTTTACTTACCCATCATACGTAGTATAGGGTAAGTCTTGCAATCGTTTGAAAATCGAAATTTTTTTTGACGGATTTACACGTTTCGGACACTGAAGATTTCGAAAAACATATTTTTAGAAAAAAAAAAAAAATGCCGTCCGTCCGTCTGTGTGTCTGTCTGTCTGTAACCGCTCTATCTCCCGAACAAATTGAGATAGAGACTTGAAATTTTGTATATGCTTAGTATGTAAGAATGGGACGAAGCCTATTTAATACCAATAACCTCGATTATCCAGAACTATTTTTTTCGGACTCTCGAAAAATTCGTTCTGATGAAAGGTATATAAAATTTTCTGAATTTTTTTATTTTAAGGAGTGGACATAAAAGGCAATAAAATAACACAAATTTTGCGCATAAAACAAAGTTGATCGGATTTTTAGTTGTCGAGATATTTTTAATCCTGTTTTCCACATTCTTCGATTTTTCGTGACCCTGTATTTCATTTAAATTTCAATTCAAAGATATTTTAAAATTGAAAATGAGACACTTAATTTGATGCAAGAAACCGTTAGTGAATATGATTAATATTTTTGGAGTTATAAGGATGTTTCTTTTATGCAATTCCGTGCTACTTGAATTGTTTGGCGTTTCATACAATTTATCGAAATTGGTTCATCAGAAATTCATTAATAGAGCATGATTATGTGTTAAAAATACTTAATTATACGTTTATATTTTGTTTTGGAATTGTAATGCATTTTATAAATTGTTTACATGTGTTATGTTTTTATATATTATGTTATGCATATCCATGATGGGTAAGTATTACGGTGGCTTCCAACGATTAGTTTACATACTTAAAATAATATAATCCAACATCTGAGTAAATATTTTTCAAATCAGAGTTTATGAGTCACAAAGGGCTAAGAGACAATTTAAATTTTTTTCCCTTTAAAATTGGTCAAAAATCAATTTCCGTTTTTTAATATCAAATGAAATCTTTTAACTATGAATATTTTGACTCCTCATTTTTACACACACGACAATTATATCGCAATATTTTATCAATTTTGTTAAGGGTGTTCTTAACTGATCCGCTCAACAAGCGAAAAACGTTTTGACACATTTACAAATCCATTTTTTAAACAGAAAGTTATAAAATTTTAATGCCTGACCATGAAAGCGATTTCGATTCGAACTTATTTTTCCATTTTATGATAATTAAATTACTTATCGAGTTATAAGCTATTTCGATGACGCAATCACCCGTTTTTCTCCTCCTTTTCGACCGGTTTTTCTGCTTTCGTCGGGAAATAGACTCAAAAGTGTCAACTTTGAAGGGTTGTTATGAAAAATCTATTGTGTTTTTTAAAAAACAAAAAAAATGAGTGCAATTAGACAGTTTTCTGAATAACAACACCTGCTATTTTCATGAATTTCCGAACTAAAATAAATTAATGCATGTGTCACAAAGTTGCCCTTTTTGATTTAAGAACACCCTTAACACACCCTGCACAATAATCCACACAAATTAATACTTTAAATGGTTTTTTCTCCATGTTCATATGTTTATCATTTTCAGTTTTAAAAATGCTATTTTTTTAAATTTGAGATAGAGATTTAAACGCCTTTGTGTATGTTCTTTATTATTTATCTGATAAATCTGCGCATAGAGTTAGCTTTCAGTTTTTTTTCTTTTTTTAAATAAAGATATATGAAGATAAACATCATCATTTATCAGCAAATATATCAGTAAAAAAAATTATATTAAATGTATCTAAAAATTCATGCACAGTCTTCGTGTAATACTCATTTGAAAATCTTAAAATAAATTGGTCAAAAATATCAATATTTAAAAAAGTACTAAGGATTTTTTTAAAAGCACTTTTTAATTTTTTAAATTAAATATGCAGTTATTTTTTTAAATCAGAATTCACTGTTAGTTGAACATTGAAATGCGGTGAGTTCGCCATTTAAACTATATTTTTAAAAGTAAACAAAATTATTGAAAATTAAACTGTCACCTTGCACAGTACTTTAAATTTGGTCAAAACATCGATTTTCTTTTTTAGGTAGTATTTCAGATGGACACGATAACTTCTATAATTCTTCACCAATCTCCACCAAACTGGTACATAAAATCAAAGGGAACAAAATCTCGGCTAAGTTCGTTAATGGGCCAAGGGGGTTGAAATAGGGGGCGTTTTTGTGAAAACCGAAAAAACGCCATAACTTCTTTATTAAAGTAGATATCGAATCGGTTTAAAGTTTATATTACTTCTTAAAAATGGGCCAAAAGTTTATGCATCACAGATTCTTGATAAATTTAGAAGTGGGCTCAAGGGGCGAAAAAAACAGGGGTTTTGAGAGAAAAAAATTCATAACTTCGTCAATTTTCAAGATATCAAGTCCAACTAAATTTTTTGTAAATGTTCTTAAAATTATCTAAAACTTTTGTGTTTACAAGTTTTTGATAGGATCAACTTTTACCCATGAAAAAAATTAAAAACGAAAAGAAAAAGGACGGTGAAAAAAAGAGAAAAATCCATAACTCCGTCAATTTTTACGATATCAAATCTGATTAAATTTATTTTACATCTTCTCAAAAATATCTACAACTTTTATATTGACAAGTTTTTCATAGGACCAATTCGTAGAGCAAAAAGAAATTAAACAAAAATAGGAGTTGGAGAAAAAAACCTCAAATCCAAACTGCATATATTCTGACTCATTTTTAAATTCATTTTTGATTTTAAACGCATCCAAATGGTAGATCCTCTTATTTAGAAAATGTATAAAGTGACGCACTGGTCAATTTTCTGATAAAGACAGAATATATTTCAAAAAAGGCTACCAAAAAGGGTATTTTGAACAGAATTTCCCAAAGTCATCGGGACTGAAAATTTAAGTTCAAATAAGAAATTGCGTTTTTTTTCTGACTCGTTTTTAAATCCATTTTTGTTCTCAAACGCATCCAATTTACAGATCCTTTTATTTAGGAACTATATAACGTGATGCGTTGGTCCGTTTTTTGATAAAGACGGGATATATTTCAAAAAAGGCTACCAAAAAGGGTATTTTGAACAGAATTTTCCGAAATCATCGTGATTGAAAATTTAAGGAAGTGTTCAAATAAGAAATTGCGTTTTTTTCTGACTCATTTTAATATCCATTTTTGCTCTCAAACGCATCCAATTTACAGATCCTCTTATTTAGGAACTATATAATGTGATGCATTGATCGGTTTTTTGATAAAGACAGACTATATTTCGAAAAAGGCTACCAAAAAGGGTATTTTTAACAGAATTTCCCGAAGTCTTCGTGATTTGAAAATTTAAGGAAGTTTTCACATAGCAAATTGCGTTTTTATGACTCGTTTTAAAATCCCTTTTCGCTGTCAAACGCATCCAATTTACAGATCCTCTTATTTAGGAACTATATACTGTGACGCATTGACCCGTTTTTTGATAAAGATAGAATATATTTTTAAAAATGCTGTCAAAGTGAGTATTTCGCACAAAATTTTCCGAAGCAATCATGATTAAAGAATTAATGATGTATTCAAACAACAAATCGGTTATTTTATGACTCATTTTTAAATTCAATTTTTTTCTCAAATGCATTCAACTGACAGTTTCTTGTTATTTAGGAACTGTATAATGTACTATTTTGGTCGATTTTTTTAATAAATTCAGAATTTATTTCAAAATATGTTGTCAAAAATGGGCATTTGACCTGAATTTTTCTTAAGATGATTCTGATAAAACCAGTTTTTGCAGAAAAATGAAATTAAAAATTTTTCATAAAAAGCCAAATGAAGTTATTGAACTGGGTTTATCTCTAATCATATATATATATATATATATATATATATATATATATATTTTGTTGAAATGAGCACTCTTCGAAATCTACCTCCGCCTATAGGCCCAGCCGACAGGGATTTTTTAAATATTAACTAAAGGTCTCTTTAATTGTGAATATTTTGACACATCATTTTTACCAATACGATTACTGTATTGCGAGATAGTTTAAATTTTGTTAATAGATCCAGTGCAATGACTCATACAAATGAAAACCTTGGACTGATTTTTCTGCCTGTTCTCTCTTTTATAATTTGCTTATTCAAAAAATACTATAAGTCTTTTTTCTAATTTAGGTAAAAGTTTGATTTTTTTTCTTTTGCTTGTTCTCCATGGTGTAATAAATATTCATGTGCATGGATATAACCTTCGATTTTATTGTTACTTAAAAAAAAAAAAAAAAAAAAAAAAAAAAAAAACATTAAAATTGACAGTTGAATTTCCTTCATATTTTAATGTATACAAGTGAAAAAAAAATATATTAAATGTAAAATCCCACACATTTAAAAATCCATGCACAGTTTTATGTAGTATATTTTAATGAATGTGGAAAAACAAATCGAAGCAAAAATATTCATATTTATAAAAGTAGCTGAGATTTTTCAAAAGTTAAATAAAAAAAAAAAAAATGGATTTTAATGAAATAGGCTGTTTTACTAGATTTAAATACAAAAAAAATACATTTGATTTTTAGTACTAAGGATAGTGCTACCACATACCGGGTGTCCCAAAAATGACTGATGGATTTTAAAATTCAATAACTTGCAAACGGTGACAGCTATTTAAAAAAATTTTGCACGAGGGTTATGTATAATGTCAGGAGTTTTTTTTTTACCGTAATTTTTTATATTAGTTCGAATTTTCAACAATAGATGGCGCTGACGACGACTGAAGGCCAAGTGATCAGTGCTGAGTGATGTCAGTTTCGGCGTCGACCTGGGCTTTAATTGCCGTCAGCGCCATCTATTGTTTGAAATTTGAACTAAAATAAAAAGTTACAGTAAAAAAATTCCTGACATTAAAAATAAGTCTCCTGCAAAATTTTTTTAAATAGCTGTCACCGTTTGCAAGTTATTGAATTTTAAAATCCATCAGTCATTTTTGGGACACCCGGTAGGTATATTACAGTATTATTCAAAATTGAAGAGATGATTTCAAAGTTATTCTGTTCCCTTAATACTTTTGCACAAAAGAATTTTTTAAACTGCGTTCCCATTATTTTAATGCATGTTGTTGAACAAAGTTGCAATGTTTTCCAGCTTTACATAATGATAAAACATTCGGGATAAAAATATATCTTTTCGTTTAAAATTTCTCTTTTTTTCAGTAATGAAACACTCAAGCAAACATCCGAGATCACTTGAAATGCATTCTTTCCTTTATTATTCCTGGAGGGGGAAAAGCTCGTTTACTGGCGTATTAAAATTACAAATTTATGCATATCATGCTATGCACATTACTTGTTATTCAAAGTTTGTTTTTATTTTGCCGAGAACATTTTCAACCAAAAAGTCACCTTGCACGTTTAAAGATGTCGTCATCTGAACGAATAGACATTGAGAGGAAATGCCTTGATTATTACAAAGAATTTAAGAAACGGGTGACGAAATGCTAGTTTTAAGTATATATTTCTCAAAGACATTCCGATCATTAACAACTTTCAAGCGATGAATTCACACCTAATGATTTTCAACTTTTCGAAGTCTTTGTGCTTCTGAAATTTTCCTTTAAGCAATTCTTTTATGATTGAAATAGAAACTGTTTTCACTTTAAAAGTTGGAAATAAATGTCCATAAATTGAAGGGAGAAAAAAAGTCTTAGAAGAAATAAAAAGAATTTCGAAAGACAAAAATTAGTAGAATATAAAATCTTTCTTTTCTTTTTTTTTTTTAATCAAAGGCGGTCTGACATAATAAATTTTTACTCTTAACTTGACTTTTTTAAAGTGCGTACGTGTCAATATCTGAAAATTGCACAATTTGCGTCCACTACTAAAATCAAAAACTGAAAAATACTACAATATTACGTTGACTAAAAAGTTTTCCGCCATTTTTTTTTTTTTTTTTTTTTTTTTTTTTTTTTTTACTGTAAAATGATAAATACTTACGAAATAATCAAAGGTAATGAGAACAGTAATCTCCGATTAAATCGACCATCTTTTGCTAAGGTTTTAACAACTTTTCCATCCCTTCTGCGAAAAATTGTGGTTTGCGCGAGTCCAGAAAGAGATCGAACTCCTTAAGGGTGCTTGTAACGAACTGTCGAATATTGCGAGTACATTTAATGCACTCATTAGGTCGCTGGTTCAATTAATACTACTAATTACTTAAAAATTCTTTATATACAAACTATTTACACATTATTTACATTTCGAATAACGAATACAGATCTAGCGAAACACACGAGAGGTCCGCAAAAGATCGCCGAAAACAAAACAATAACAAACGATATTCCAGTGTTGCCAAAACGGCAAACCTAAAGTACAGTAGAATGCGCCAAGGAGACGCGCGGCATCCGAGGTTATGTTGAAGCCGTTACAAAAGAATGCGCCATGGAGACGCGATATACAAGACTGTGGTGAAGCCGTAACATACCGGCCCCCGTTGATATGTGCCAACATTCAACAATAATACTAAATGTAACAATAAACAATTGCAAATAATAGAAATTTCAATTCTACAATCAATAATACAGTATTTTCGATAAAATACAATATACTTCTTCAATATTATTACTTAATGTATTACTTAATATAAGTTTACCAAATGCAAATAGATAAGTTATAACACAAACAATAATTACTTGAATAGTATGCAAGATAGTTATCAAATTAACACTCAATATATGTAGCAATCTAAAAAATTCAACAAGTTAATAATAGTTAATCAAGAATATATACAGACGAAGACACGTAAATTTACACTTATGTTATACAGTTAAGCTACACAAATTATGAAGCTAAGAATTGAAGCAAATTTTAAATCTCAAATGAAATTGCTATACATAATAAACAGTTCAATACAAATATAATAATGGTAACTATAATATAATTATCTAAATCTTTCAAAATAACAGAATTCATCAATTCTCTAAAGGAAGTGGGCAAACTTTAGAGACACACCTCGTAACTATACCTGTTGATGTTTTTATATCTAAAACTCTGACTTTTTTGTCAGATCCATATGTTACTTTAATGACACGACCTAATGCCCATTTGCCAGGAGGTAAATTGTCCTCCTTTAGGATGACCATACATACTTCCTTTAGGTTGTCCTTTTCAATATACCACCTATTCCGTTGCTGTAAATTAACTAAATATTCAGTGTTCCATTTTTTCCACAAAATTTGGGTCATTTTTGTTAATTTTTGCCAATGTGATAATTTATTATCATCAATTTTAGTCAAATTCGGTTCAGGAATTGAAGTTATGGGTCGACCTACCAAAAAATGGGCAGGGGTCAAGACTTCAATTTCATTTGGATCTGATGACAAAGGTACTAAGGGACGAGAATTTAGAACCCCTTCGATTTCGGTGATTAATGTCCAAAATTCTTCGAGCGTGACTCGAGAATTGCCCAAAGTTCTTTTGAGATGATATTTAAAGGATTTCACCCCAGCCTCCCATAATCCACCAAAATTGGGTGCACGAGGAGGGATGAATTTCCAATCGACAGCCTCGGAAGCCAAAAAATTTGACAAAGCTTCATCGGGTTTGCATACAAGAGCATGTAATTTCTTTAACTCTTTATTTGTACCTACAAAAGTAGTCCCATTATCCGACATTATGGTTGAGCTTTTACCTCTTCTAGCGAAAAATCGTTTCAGTGTGGCAATAAATGATTCAGATTTTAAATCTGTCACTATATCTAAATGGATTGCCTTTGTGGCAAGACAAACAAAAATCGCGACGTAAATTTTATTATATATCCCCTTTCTCTGATTTTTATACTTAATCATAAAGGGTCCACAAAAGTCAACAGAACATTTTTGAAATGGCGGGCTAGGATTTACTCGTTCGGCTGGCAAATTTCCCATAATTTGATTTGCCCCTATTGGTTTGTTTTTAAAACACGTTACACATTTGTGAACTATTTTTCGAGCCAAAGATCGTCCATTTATTACCCAATATTTTTGCCGGACATGATGTAACAATGATTGTGGCCCTAAATGGAAAAATTTGGAATGAAAATATTCAAAAATCATTTCACTTATTTTATGATCATGTGGTAACACTATAGGGTGTTTCCTCTCATAGGTCAGACTGGAATTGTCTAAACGACCTCCAACTCTAATTAAATTATCGGAATCTATATAAGGATTTAGAAATTTTAATTTGCTGTTACCTGAAATGCTCCTCTGGTTTTTCATATGATTAAGCTCTTCAGAGAAGGCTGAATACTGTACCTGTTTAATCAGGAAAATTTCTCCAACTTTCAATTCACTTGCAGATAAGGCACCACAGTTTTTTTCCTTACCCTTTCGACAATTATTTAGGAATCTAAAAATATAACTAGTAATACGAATTAATTTCAAAAAATTATTAGTTAAGGAGAATAAACAATTATAAAAACAATTTTGAGTTCTAAGTGAAAAGTTAGTGTTTTTTTCAATTCTAAATTCGGACTCATAGTCAGTGTTGTTCTCCAGTTTTACTGGATAATCTTCTGCATATTGAATTTTGTCCCGAAGAAAATTTGGTCCACTAAACCAAAATTTGCAGTTAGTCAGTTCTTTAGCATCTAGACCTCGAGATAGGACGTCAGCAGGATTATTTTCCGATGATACGTGTTGCCACTGATAAGAGTCCGTGAGGTCTTGTATAGCAGCCACTCTATTACTCACAAATGTTTTCAATTGGTGGGGAGATTTTCTAATCCATGCCAGTGATATTGTGGAGTCACTCCAGAGAAGAACAGTTTCTATTGGAATGTCAAGTGAAGGTACAACTTTATACATTAATTTTGCTAAGAGAAGACATGAGCACAGTTCAAGACGAGGGATTGTCACTGTTTTTATGGGAGATACTCTAGACTTGCTACAGAGTAAATGTGCATCAGGAGAACCTTCAGTTGGTATATACTGGATGTATATGGCGGCTCCATATGCCAAAGAAGAGGCATCTGCGAAGCCATGTACGATTATGCGCTCTTCACGGAAAACAAATCTAGGAATTTTTAAATTTTCTAATTGTGAAAGAGTGGAAACAAAATCACTCCATTCTTTCGCTATGGAATCTGGTAATGGCTCATTCCAATCTATCTTAGCTAGCCAGGTTTTCTGCATGAAGATCTTAGCTCTTGTTACTACAGGGCCAATTAATCCGAGTGGATCGAAGATTTTTGAAATCAAAGAGAGAACATCTCGTTTACTATAAAATTCCTTATTGTTATGAATCTTTAATTTATACAGAAAACAATCACTTAAAGGTTCCCAAAGAACACCCAAAGTTTTTACTGAACTACAATCTGTTTGATCATCGAAATTATATTCGGTGGCAGCCATAGTATTAGGTTCAAGTAATTCTCGGTGGTTTGCACACCATTTGTGCAATTTCATATTTCCACGCTTCAAAAGTTCAATCAATTGGGACTTCAAAATTTTCGCCTTTTCGAGAGTCGATTCCCCGGACAGAAGGTCGTCTACATAAAAATCTTTTAAAACGATTGACGATGCTAGAGGTAAGTTTGGTTGTTCATCAAGAGCTAATTGTTTAAGAGCACGAGTTGCTAAATAAGGAGCATTAGATGTCCCATAAGTAACTGTATTAAGTTTGTAAGTTTTTACAGGCGCGTTAATATTGTCCTTCCACAAGATTCTAAGGAAGTCTCGTTGGGATGGGTCAATTAATACCATTCTATACATTTTTTCTACATCCGCTGTGAATGCATACCGATGTTTTCGGAAACGTATCATAATTAAGAATAATTCTTGTTGAGGAATTTTTCCTTTTAAAAGAATGTCATTCAATGACAAACCAGATGTCGTTGGCGTTGAAGCGTTAAAAACGACTCGCAAGCGTGTTGTACTTTTTTCTGGCCTGTAGACCCCATGATGTGGTATATAATAAAGGTTCTTTACGGGTTTTGATTCTTCGACTAATTCCATATGATTTAAGTTTTTGTATTCTTCCATAAATTCCGAATAGAGAGGTTGTAAGTTCGAATCCCTATCTAATCGGTGCCAAACTTGATTGAGCCTTTTTTCGGCTAGTTTTTTGGATTCTCCTAAGAGTGTAGCATCCTCCATAGGCATGCTAACAACATACTGACCATTAGAAGTTCGATAATGAGTCATTTCAAAATGATTTTCGCAAAATTTCTCTTCATTACTAAGTAAAGAACTAGAATCATTAATATTTTCGATTTCCCAAAATTTTCTTAAGGATTCGTCTATTTTTTCATTGGTTAATAAACCACAATATTGGGAATCATCTGAGGAATTATTCACGACACCGCTAGCAACATATCCGAACACTGTTTCTTGAAATAATAAATTTTGAGATGAGCTGCGAATTTTACCAGATTTTAATAAATCGAAGAAACATTGCGCGCCGAGCAACAGGTCTATCCTCCCAGGGATATAAAATTCAGCATCTGCTAACTGGATATTTGTAGGAATATCAGCAATTTCTATACGAATAGGTGTAAGTGGGGTTATTTCTGTAATTTTTGGCACTACAAGAAATTCCAGTTCCCTTGTGAAATCTCTATTTTTGTTTGAAATCACAGTTTTAATTTTATAATTTAATGTTGTGGTTGTGTTATTCAAACCCGATATTGGAGCAAAAACCTTTGATTTCTTTAAGCCCAATTTCTTTGCAAATTCAAGCGACACACAATTTATTTGGCTACAAGAATCTAAGAGAGTTCTTGCCTGGATAAAATTTCCTTTATTTGTTTTTATGTCAATAACTGCAGTTGGCAAGATAACAGTTTTATTTGAAGCGAATAAGCAATTAGAAAGATTTTGTGAGACTGAAGGCGTCGGACTTGATTCTGGGCGACGTACTGTCTGATCAACACCTGGTTTTTGGAAATGAGTTTCATTACTGGGACCTATTTCTTTATCTCTATGTAACAAAGTGTTGTGAGGGGATTTGCAATGTTTACATAAATGTTTCGAAACACAGTTAGCTGCTAAATGTGATTTGTTAAAACATATGAGACAAAGTTTATTTTTTTTAACGATAGAAAATCTTTCACCAAAATTCATATTTAAGAATTTGTTACATTTATATAGAGGATGAAATGAGTCACAAATAATACACTGTTTTTCAGAACTTGTATTTACTAAAAGAGATTTTGATTTTATTTCACTAGAAATTTTTGATCTAGCTAAATTACTTCTATTTATGCTTTCGAGAGATTGGCTTCTTTTTTCTAAAAAGTCCATTAAACTGTCAAAACTAGGAACTTCAGATGTGTTTATTGACAGTTCAAATTGTTTTCTCGTTTCCTTATCTAGTTTTTCTAACATTATAATTGTAAACAAAATGTCAGAAAGGTTATTTCTCTCAAATCCTAAATTATTTAGAGCCCTGATATTTTTGTTTATAACATCTAAGAAACGCCTTAATTCTTTAGATGATTCATGTGTAATTTTTTCAAAATCTAGCACAGCCTTTAAATGTATATTGACAACTATTCGTTTATTTTCAAATCTATTTTCTAACGCTTTGAATAACGAATCAAATGTATCATCAGGAGTTTCTAATAATTTAGCCTCATTTCTTAGAGCGGAATGTAAATAATGTAATTTTTGAACATCAGTCAATTCTTCATTATTCGTAACAATATTATTAAACTCTATTTTAAACATATTCCAATCTTCATATTTTCCACTAAATAGCGGAAGAGGTATATCAGGAAGTTTTATTTTACAATTCCTTATCTTTAAATCTGAATTTTTAGTTTCTAATTTATTAGAATGTAATAATTGATTGAAACTTACCTCTAGCTGTTCTACTCGTTCTTCCATTTCGACGAATGAAGCATCAATTTCTGATAAATCATGATCTTCTGGTGCTGTTATATAATAATCACGACGAAGTACATCGATATTTGTAGACAGTTTTTGAAGATTCTTAATTTTTGTTTCAATTTGAATTCTAGACAGTTCATCAGTTTCTTCATTTACAGAATTTTCTAATCTTGTTAACTGGGCTTTTAAAGAGCCTCTAGTCCTATTCAAACTAATTAACGAAGCCATTTTAATTCAAATAGAACAAGGAGATCAAGTTCGAATTAAAAACGAAAGTCCTCCGGCTCGACGGACCAATAATGTAACGAACTGTCGAATATTGCGAGTACATTTAATGCACTCATTAGGTCGCTGGTTCAATTAATACTACTAATTACTTAAAAATTCTTTATATACAAACTATTTACACATTATTTACATTTCGAATAACGAATACAGATCTAGCGAAACACACGAGAGGTCCGCAAAAGATCGCCGAAAACAAAACAATAACAAACGATATTCCAGTGTTGCCAAAACGGCAAACCTAAAGTACAGTAGAATGCGCCAAGGAGACGCGCGGCATCCGAGGTTATGTTGAAGCCGTTACAAAAGAATGCGCCATGGAGACGCGATATACAAGACTGTGGTGAAGCCGTAACAGTGCTCTTAAATAAAAAAGGACAACTTTGTGACACATGCATTAATTTTTTTTTTTTCGGAAATGCATGAAAATAGCAGGTGTTGTTATTCAGAAACTGTCTAATTGCACTCATTCGTTTGTTTTTTAAAAAACACAATAGATTTTTCATAACAAGCCTTCAAAGTTGACACTTTTGAGCCTATTTCCCGACGAAAGCAGAAAAGCCGGTCGAAAAGGAGGAGAAATACGGGGGATTGCGTCATCGAAATACTTTATAACTCGATAAGTAATTTAATTATCATAAAATGGAAAAATAAGTTCAATTCGAAATCGCTTTCATAGTCAGGCATTAAAAGTCTATAACTTTCTGTTAAAAAATGAATTTGTAAATGTGTCAAAACGTTTTTCGCTTGTTGAGCGGATCTGTTAAAAACACCCTTAATGACCTCCTCGTTTGAACTGAAGATTGCGCCATCAAGATGCAGCTGTAGATCTGAAAAGAGATAGTAATCTGAAGGGGCTATGTCGGGGCTGTATGGTGGATGTTGCATCAAATCCCATTCCAGCTTGTAAAGCCAGGGCCGTAACTAGAAGTGAATAATAGAGGGGGGGGGGGAGTCTAGAAAATATAAGGTGGGCTCACATTTTGTCTTTCTTTCTCTATGACGCAGAAAGAAAAATTAGTGTACTTTCACATTGTAGGTACTATGTTTCTTATTAAAATGTTGCAATAACTTCATTTTATGCTAAGAAAAGAATATGATAATGAACAATATAACTAGTGTACAACTAGTGCATCAAGTTAGCTTCTTATGTGCAAATACGATGAGCGAGTGTTGAAATACTAATTTTCGTTACAGTTTCGTATTTCTGCAAAATTTTGAAAGGGGACTCAAGATTAAATTAGATTTCTGAACAGAATTTTAATTGAAATTGCAAAATATCAGCTCATTTAGTGACCTTGGAGTCTTTTCCAGGGGGGCTCAAAATGTTTTAGGGGGGGGGAGGTGAGCTGCCCATAGCGCCCCCTTAGCTACGGCCCTGGTCCAGCCGGTCATCGTACTGACGTGTGGCCGGGTGTTATCTTGATGAATCAGAGCCACCTTCCTTCTAAACTTGTTTCTTTGTTTTTCGCGAATGGCATCGCAAACTTTGATTAGCATGTTGCTATACATTTCATTGTTGACAGTCTATCCACTTTTCAGGCATTCTCTGTACAAAATTTCTCGGCAATCCCACCAGATGCAGAGAAAACCTTCTTGTTAGTTAGGGTACGTCTTGTAACTGAGCCAGCTGGTTCCCCAAATGTTGACCATCCAACTTTGCGAAATTTTTTTCCCCAAGCACCTTCGTCGTTCCAAGGCCAAGCTCGCACTCTGATTGGTTGTTGCTCTCGGCATTGTTTTCACGTAACTTGGAGATAATCATACTTGGCGTAGCGATAGATGCTTCCGTCGAGTTTGATTTCCTTCCGAACCGAGTACAAAGTAAAAAGTTGTGTGTAAAAACTTTTAAAGACTACAGCTTTCAGTAAGACACGTTCCATCCAATCCAATGCTGCAAGAGAAAAGTTACTTTGTACTCGGTTCGGAAGGAAATCAAACTCCTCGACGGAAGCATCTATGGCTACGCCAAGTATGATTATCGCCAAGTTACATGAAAAGAGTGCCGAGAGCAACAACCAATCAGAGTTCGAGCTTGGGCTTGGAACGACGAAGGTGCTTGGGAAAAAAAAATTACGTTCCAACTTTACGGCTTGTATTGCTGTAATCATCGATGGCTGTAATACACCCATTTTTCATCACAGGTGATAATTCTGTCCAGAATATTACCTTTGCTAGGATGAGAGATGTCTAAATTGCGTCATCGGGTGGGGTTAATAGGGAACTTGCAATCAGCTGATAGCCATTGTATTTCAAGTGGAGGTCAGGGTAATTCCACCAATCAGAACTGTCTATTTCTAGTGTATGACCTCCAGTATGACGTCAATTGCAACTGTCCTATATAGAGCTTTAGCTCATGTATAGGCCTCTTCACCTAGCTGATTCTTGATTCTTGATCAGTGCGTAGTAGGCTTCCATGCCCAACTGACTCTCTTGATCATTGTCTCACATTATGTCTATTTAGGATTACTGT
The DNA here is from genome assembly GCA_964019185.1 of Maratus speculifer. Lineage (NCBI taxonomy): Eukaryota > Metazoa > Arthropoda > Arachnida > Araneae > Salticidae > Maratus > Maratus speculifer. The sequence continues at coordinate 317,836,390 of OZ025296.1, read as the reverse complement.
TGTGTTTGTTTAAATTCATTTTCAAATTTAATATTTCATTAACAATTGTAAAACAAACAATATCTAAATGTTATTGGCTGTTCACTCCTCAAAATAGAGATTTTAATCAAGTTAGAGACTTATTCAAGTGAGTTATTCAACTTAAGGAATAAAAATAAATAACTAAAATAAAATAAATAAAAATAAAGGAAAATGGAGGTTATAGGAGAGATATTTCATATGAACTAAAATTTTAGCATTATTTCAATTTATTTATTTATTTTCTTTTTTTCCTACCATGTTTATTAATTATTTTTTTTTTATTAATTCTTATCTTTACGCTTTTGTCGATAGATTAAAATTATTTCATTTGTTATACTATATTGAGGATGGGACAGCTTTTTGGAAAAAAATACGTGAATTTTCGATTTAAAATCTTAAAATGTATATACTTTAATATTGTACTAACTTTAGGTTCGCCCAGAACAGATTGGGTAACCATTTGTGAAATAATTGTATTTTTTTTAAAATAAATGTTAGGTGGGGCTTGTTGTGCTCAAGTCATAAGATAAGCCTCCCACCTAGTTGAACTAGAGCCTTGATGTCTGAGCGGAGTCAAACAACAGTTTTTTCTCTATGCGTTTGTCGTCAACTGTCAATTTGTGAGACACCCAGCGGTTGAGCTTTCGAGTGTTTCAGAGTGTTGACTATATATATAATTTTTTTCTTTTCAAACGTCAAGCTCTAACGTATTAGTTCAAGTTGAAACATTTCTGTCTTGATGAATGATTTGATTCAGTTGCTCACAATCAATTTCAATAGGGTGGCCAGAACGCGGTTCCTTTCCAATGTCGAAATTTCTAGATTTAAACTTCCGAAGCCAAACTTTGACTGTCATAGGAAAAAGGATCGATGCCTAAACTTTCACGCACTTTTCTGTGATATTCAGTCGCACTGACAAGGAAGGTCTCCATACGGGCATACTCCGAAAAATCTGAAAAAATTACAGAATGTTCGTCTCATGAGGATATATACGTTTATAAAAAAAATTTCGGCGGAACCTTTGGACCCTGTCCGAAAAAAAAAAAAAAAAAAAAAAAAAAATGAAAATTTTGTTATTTGGCGATTTATTATCGGTTGGCGATGAAAAGGAAATTAAAAAAATGTTTTCATGTCAAATGCATTTTAAAGGAAAAAAGTTTCATGTTCAGCGTGTTTAGATAAATTAAATATATTTTCTTTTCCCAGATTTAGTTTGCTTTAAGTATAATTTCGTTATATTAATATTTATATGTATTTATATTCAAATTTAACCATCAAAATTTGAGATTTAAAATGAAATTCAAATTTAAATTAATAAAAATTGCTTCAAGTTCAAAGTCCAGTTGAGCATTGTCAATTCGATTTTGTTGCTATGGAAACCTGGCTTTTATTTTTCAATACGCTTAAATGTATGAAAGTAATTTTATTGAATAAGAATTTTTTATATATGAAAATATTTTTTTCAGAGGTAAATTAAATTACTACAGCAAAAAATAATATATATACATGCAATTTAATATATATATATGTATATAATATATTAAACTCGCTCATTGTTTATGTTTAAATTCATTTACACGGACTCTAAAAATCCAAAAGGTTTCAGTTGCATTAAAATCGTTTGCTTTTGGCGGAGAAATGTGCTCCTCGCCAAATCGTGTGACACTTTCGTCTTTTCACGCCAAATATTCGAAAGTATTTTATTTTTTTACACGTTTTCTAATGTAATTCCGCCGCTAATTTTCACTGATCCTTTATTACATACATGAGTAGTTTAATTAGTATTTTTTTTCAAAAAAATCTGAGTATGCCCAGTATGGAGACCTTCCTTGTGAGTTTATTACGGAGCTCATAGTAAATAATCATTCTGATCTGTTGACGAGGTAGTTCCATTTTAAACACTCTTTTAGAGCACAAGATGATAAATTTTTAAGAAATAAATTACTCAATCATGTAGTTCCTATGCTCTGCTTTCGAATACAAAAACTGTTTGGTTTAAAAGTAAACATCCACACAAAAGATAGCAGTTTACGCGAAGGAATCTCCCCTTGGTGGAAAACTTTTTATTCAACGTAATATATTGTAACATTTGCTATAAAAATTACCAATGATAAAGTGACATACATGATGTATAATTAATTAATTTTAAACGTTAAAAAAAAAAAAAAATCATCATTTTAGTCCTTATCCCCAGGTCATGGCCGTAGCTAGAAATGAACAATAAGGGGGGGGGGGGGGTCAAAATTTTATATATCTCTCTCTCTGACGCAGAAAAATAAATTAGTGCATTTCACATTGTGGTACTATGTTTCTTATTAAACTGGTGTAATAACTTCATTTTATGCTAAGAAAAGTATAGGATTATGAAAATTTTGAGTGTATAACTGATGCAAAGTTAAACATCATAGCTTCATATGTACAAATAGGATGGGGAGTGTTGAAACACTTATTTTAGATACAATTTAGTAACTCTGCAAAATGTTTTTCTGCTCCGAATCCTCCATGTTTTCATACTTTGGGGTGTAGGAAAGCACAATCATAAACCTACGAGTCTACCCCTAAAATCGTGTTTTTAGGTGTTTTCCACCAAGATATTGTAGTGAGGAAAATTACACCACATTACAAGGTACGCGAAAGATAGTGGTTAGTGTTAATAAAGTAATATTAAGATAATATCCCAATCCGCGTTGTGAAAGATTGTACTGGATATTACCCCCCCAAAAAAAATTGTTTTCTTTTAAATTTATCGATAATTTAAATAAAGGAAAATCGCAATAGCTCAGACTCAAACTTATTTAACGTTTAAATTTGCAAATCAGGATTCTATTGGGTTACATAAAATTAACAAAATAAAAGAATTCTGATCGTTAATATTAAAGGTTATTAATCTATTAATTCACTGAAAATAAATAGAGTAAGAGAAATCATGGAAAAAACACAAATACATATATACACTCAAACATTTATTCTCAAAATATACAAATGGTAAATACAAATAACAAATAGTAAGATTCACCAATAAAAATCTATTTACTTACTACACTTAATTTTTTTGTTTTAAATTCAACTTAAATACTGTATATTGTTAAATGCTCACAGCACAATCATCGGGGCTATTCACCCAAAAAAATATTCATTAGTTTTATTTTATTATTATTTTAATTAATTTTATCAATTAAAACTTAAATAGTGATTTTTTTTTTATATACACATAAAACAAAAAATATATATATATATATTTTTTTTTTAAATGGCCTTATCACTTGGAAGGATTATAAAAAAATTTCTCACCATAACCACGGCATCCGGCAGACTTGATAATCATGTCAGACAGTCCTGTATGATTAATGAAGTGTCTCTTGCAATAAGCACACCACTCATCCATGTAAATATTACTCATTAGTGTTCATAGAGTTGTATGTTGTTGAAAATCACACTAAGTCCTTTTAATAATGGAAAGTTGCGGAGTGGCATAAATAATAATCTTGGAGAATGTCTAAATGAGGAATCATATCGGACCTGATGAGAATCATGCAGAGTCAGTTTAAATGGACTATCGCATATCAATTGAAAATCATCACATCGAGTCCATTCGGCACTGGTAGGCTGCGGAGAGGCATAATAAATAATAATGGAGAATGTCGAAATGAGCAATCATATCGAGCCTGATGAGAATCATGTAGAGTCAGTTTATAAATGGACTATCACGTATCAATTGAAAATCATCACACCGAGTCCATTCGGCACTGGTAGGCTGCGGAGAGGCATAATAAATAATCATGGAGAATGTCTAAATGAGGAATCATATCTAGCCTGATGATTGAAAATCGTCACATCGAGTCCATTAGGCACTGGCAGGCTGCGGAGAGGCATAATAATAATCATGGAGAATGTCTATTCATATTTCTTCTATGATCTGCACCACATTCCAAAGTCCCTTTTTAACGAAACATTAAACACATTTTTTTTTTCTTCCACTGATCTCCAAATGCTGAAAACAACATCTGAGAGAAAAAAAAGTTTTTCCTTTCCTCTCCATCTCTCGGTCCGGATAACTCTTCCTTCATTGGTTACTCAAAAAAAGATTTTAATCGTCCCTTGTAATCCCAAGTAGGTCATTGGTCCCTTGACCATTGGGGAGGTATGTCTTTTTATTTTTTCCACCCCTTTCTCTTTTTTTCGTTTATTTGGCTTCTTCCTCCTGTTCGACCCCTCGTGATGATGCTGCTTTTGTGTATGACTGTCGACCACACGCAATCCTTGTCCCCTGGTTGTAAATAATCGTTGAAAGCCCCATAAATTCTGCGCTTGTTTCTTCGATTTTTTTATGTCACAGGCTGGCGACAAACTATAGTTTAGTTTTATTGCCCCCATTTTGTCTGTCTGGGAATTCGTGGTGATAATCCCTCCAAGACTACACACGTGCATTATTACTATTATTATAAATAAAATCTTGCAGTTTTTACTGCAATTAGCTTTCAACTTTACCTAATAATTAAAAATATTATAATTATTATTCCTTGTTTAATGCTAAAATAAATTCAAAATTTTATTTCAATTTTTATATATCTATTTATTTTTTTTATTGATTGTGCTGTTCCCTTTTTTTATTGATTGTGCTGTTCCCTTTTTTTTTATACATATTTACTTAAGCAATGTCGTGACAATTTCGTCACTACAGGCTTATCTCCCCTTTGTTTAAGAAAAAAAAAACATCTCATACAATATAAACTAAAATATATATACAGATTTTTCATATGATTACATCGACATTAAGAAGGTATCAAAATACTTTATCATTTTTTTTTGCATATATGTAATAACAATAAACAAAGTAATACTAAATTATAAAATAATATACACATTACGTTATAGGTGAGAAAATAATCGTTCCATTGAGTTGGCCATTGAAAAATACCGAAAATATAAGACATATTTGCCATTACGGTATCTATATTTTTCCATCATTTCTTTTTATTTTATTTTTATGTATATATATATATACATCTGTATTATAAAGTTCCAGAAATGGATGTGTATTTTACTTGGCATGTTCTATATGAACTATGCCTATGAACAAAAACCAACTTCCCCAACTAGCGAAATTTAGAAAGTTTACTAATCTCTGAAATAAGAGAAAATTTTCTCCGAAACTTCTTTTTTTTTTTTTTATCGTAAAAAGTGTTTTTGTTATTTTCTTCAACAATATTTGAGAAAAAAAAACCATCTTAAATCACTTCTTCTTCTTCTTTTTTTTTTTTTTTTTTTTCATACGTTTATCTATGTCGTATATTAAATTTTTGTCACTGAAACGTTCTCTCGCTTGAATTCTTTTTAATTGACTGTCTATTTATTTTTTTTTTTACTTGCTTTATTAATATTTTTATTAGATTATTGTGTCTGGTTGTTATGTAACCGCTTTTATACATAACATAATATTGTTACTGTCTCCATCATATGAGAGTTGTGAAAAATTAATTAAATTTACTTTATTTAGTTATTTTATTCATTTATTTATTCATTTATTTATTCACTTATTTTTATTTATGTATTTTATTTATTTCTTTTTAGAACGTATGAGTATTTTAGAGATTGTAATTAATAGTTTCTTTATATATTTCAAATTTTGTTCTAATCTAATTTTATTGCTATATTAATTAATGAGATATGATTATTTATATAAAATCTTTATGACTAATATATTTTCTGTGGACAATCTCATTTACATATAATCTCAAGAAAAAATATCTTTTGTACAATGCAAACTATCGACCAGCAATAAAAATTTGCATCCCGGGCAGTACGAAATATATATTTCCGATGAGATTATAATATAACCCTTTTTTTTTATATCTATATGTTGTAATAAATATTTTATTTTATTCTGTTTTATTTAGTTATTTAACTGTTATTATTGTTCGTAGTGTTTTAAAATCCATTTTTACGCTGAATATTAATAAAAAAATTAATCAGCCATAAATTATCCAGTTTTATTTTTACCTGTTTTTTTTTTTTTTTTTTTTGAATTCTATATTTATTAATCATGTGAGACCACGAGGAAAAAAAAAATTAACGTTTAGTTTTGTATTAGAGATATTTCTTTTTGTACATGAAAGTCGAACATTTTTAGAAGTCATTAGTATTTAATTGTAAAAGTTTAGAATTTAAGCCAATATGTTCAATGAATTATGATCATTATTTATTTATTTATTTATTTTTATTTATTTTAGAAAACTTTGACAGTTTCAGTAGACAAGTGAATCAGTTTTAATGAATCGTTTGAATTATACATTTTTATTTATTTATTTATTTGTTTTATTTATTTATTTTTATTTATTTATTTATTTATTTATTATTTAATTATTTATTTACGTACTTGTGTTCTCTAACGAATGATTATTTTTTTTAGTTTTGCTTGCCATATTGGGCGCAAATAATTTAGAAATATGAATTCTAATAGGCTTTAAATCTGGTCTATTCTTGTTTTTAATGAGATAGTTGTCATTCCTGAAAATTCTCTCAACATAATATGGGCCTGAAAATTTCTGATGTAATGCTTTAGGTTTTATCAGCAGTTTTAAGTATACTTCATCGCCTAATTGTAACTCCTTGTGTTTTGCTTTTGAATTTTTATTTAATTCCCTATCTGCTATTTCCTGATTTTTGATAACCTCTTTTCTTATTTCGTGCATATGTTTTAATTTATTTTGAACGTATTTGCTATAAGAAGACATGTCATGTACTTCGAAGTTTGTGAAAGGCGTTTTTATTTCTCTTCCAAAAAATAACATGCTTGGAGAGAATTTTGTTATTCTATGTACAGTTGAGTTATGCATCAAAATAAAATATTGAAGTTTCGTATCCCATTCATAAGTTTTATTACACATAGCTGCTATTGAAGCTTTTAAATCCCTATTAATCCTTTCCGAAATCGATTGGCTTTGAGGGTGATAAATTGATGAGGGGATTAGTTCGATATTTAAATTTTTCATGTAATCTTTAAAATCCTTGGATTTGAAATAAGATCCATTATCAGTGGAAAAATATCTTGCTAATCCGAATGCACTAAAGTAACCATTGAGAGCATTGATTATGACCCTAGTGTCCGTCTATTTTAGTGGAAAAGCTTGCAAATAGCGTGTTGCAGTGTCTATGACTGTCAGTACAAATTTATTCCTATTTAAAGATGAAATTAAAGGTCCAATTAAATCGCATACCAGTCGTTGTCCTGGGAGGTAATTTTTATCCATCGTTTTAAAAGGAATTTTTATCGTTCTATGTTGTTTAAATGTGTTGCATGTTACACATTTTGTACAGAATTGTTTTATCTCTTGATACATTCTGTACCAGAAAAATCTTTCTTTTATAATACCATAAGTTTTTAAGAAAGCAAAATGTGGGACATGTGCACTGTTTAGAATATCTTCTTTTAAGCTCTGCGGTGCAATGTATAATTCCGCATTATTTGAATTATGTGAATTTTTCAGAATTAATATCCCATCTTTATTTAAATTATACTTCTCATATTTTTTTACTTTTCTTTGTTGTTGTAAGGCCTCAATAATTTCTTTTAATTTCGGGTCATTTAATTGTTCTTTTTTTATATTATCTGCATTTAGCTTTTTATTTACCATGAAAAGATGTTTGTCCAAATTATCTGCTATTGATAGAGCATTTACCGATCTACTACAGAAATCAGCGGGATTATGGATACCTGCAATATGCGATACTTCAAAATCATAATCTTGTAATTTTAGTAACCATCTTGCTACAATTTCAGGCTGCTTTTCTAACTGTAAATGGTACGTTAATGCCTTTGAATCTGTTAGCAGAAAAAATTTTCGTCCTAATAGAATGTTTCTAAAATATGTTATGGTTTCATAGATTGCCAAAAGTTCAATCTGCATGCTTGGATATTTCTTTTCTGAGTCTTTTAATTTTCTTCCCGTAAATTCGATTGGGATCATTTTATCTCCTTGTTTTTGTGCTAATATACCCGATGTTGCAATTTTCGATCCATCTGTAATTATATAGAATTCTTTAATAAAATCTGGGGGGTGAATCGTAGGTTGTTCCATTATAATTTTTTGTATTTTTTCAAATGATTCTTGTGCTTTGTTATTCCATTTGAATTTTGTATTAGCTTTAGTGAGGTCCGTCAGTGGTGCTATTATCTCCGCGTAATTATGTATAGTTGCTTTAAAATATGTGCATAATCCAATAAATGCTCTAACTGTTTTTTGAGATGTGGGTACTGCGAAGTTTGTTATTTTTTGGATGTTTTTTTGTGAGGGCGCATATCCTTTTTCACTAATTTTGTATCCCAAAAAGTCTATTTCCGGCATGTATAATTTTAGTTTAGTCGGTTCAATTGTAAGATTGAATTTTTCTAATTGTTCTAATACTGCTTCTAGTATTATGTGCATTTGTTGTACATCATTTGAACCGATTATTATGTCATCAATAAAGTATTGAATATTGTATTTTTTCTTTAAGTCGCCTAAAACTATATCGATTAAACGAGCAAATTGATTCGTTGAAATTTTTGTCCCAAAAGGCATCCTTGTTATTTGAAAATGATTATCTTCAGTGATAAATGCTAACTTATGCTTGTCCTGCTCATTTAATTTTATTTGAAAGAATGCAGAATGCAAATCTAAGACAGTGTATAATTTTTTTCCTGCCATATTTTGTAAAATTTCCTTTGTATTAGGTACTGGGTATGGGTCACTTTCTAATATATCATTAAGAGCTCTAAAGTCTATAGCCATCCTAAATTTAATTAAATTCTTATCATTTGTTTTTGACGTAGAATTTTTCTTTACGAAAATTACTGGGAAAGCATAACTTGAATTCGTGGGCTCTATGATACCTGCATCCAATAAATCCTGAATTTCTTTCTCCGCGAATTTTTTTACATCATGTGCTAACTTAAAGGGTTTCGTTTGTATTGGAAAGTCGTGCATTAGTTTAAAGTTCGGCTTTATTACATCTGTTTCTCCTAGCGTTTTATATGATTTGCTGAAAGCAGTAGCGTGTCTCATTAAAATTGTCAGTACTTCCTTTTGTACCTTTGGTGTTAAGTGATAAACTTTAAAATCATTCTCTGAAAGTTCTTTCTTTCTTAATTCTCTAATTTGTGTGATATTTAAGTTATTTACTTCGTAAATATTATCAGTATTTGATTTATTTTGTTTTTTTATAAAAAAATCAGTGGTAATTTTTCCCATTTCCTGATCTTTGTGAAGTCTCAAGTATTGTTTAGATTTATTTTGTACTAATATTGTGAATAAATTATTTTCGTTTTCCTTATGTTCATGAACTGAATTTTGGATGACTAATTTCCTGTTGTTATATTTAGGTTGGAAAAAAAATTGTTGTCCGTTTTTTAGTTTGCTGTCAAAATTTAAGTTCACTAACTTCGATTCTCTGGGTCTCAAAGTAATGCTTTTCTCTACGAATACTCGTGTATTAATTTTCGGAATCTTATTATACTGATAAGAGTGAATTTGTTTTGGTATTGTTTGAAACTCGTCATTTTGTTGTATCGGCTTAATTTCATTTACCTCAGTAATTTGATCTTCGTTAGGATTTAATTGTATAATTGAGTTATTGAGTTTAAAAGTATTATTTTCAAAATCCATAATTATTTTATTACTTTTTAAAAAATCGTATCCTAAAATAATTTTGTAATTACGATCAAATTCTTCTTTAGTTACATAAAATGTGCCATTTAAGAAAGTGTTGTTAAATCTAAACTTAAATTTTACACAGTGTTTAAAAGGAATCGATTTATTTGATAAAGTTGTAATTTTTATAGCGTTGGCTAAATATTTAATTTTTATATCTGTCTGTTTTATTTTCTCGAAGACCCCTGGGGATATTAAACTTATACTCGCCCCACTATCAATAAGGCTGGGTATAATTATATCTTTCTTTATTTTTAAATTCCATATTGGTAATTCATTGTTTTTACCCGAATTACAACTTGCAATTAATTTTTCTTTAACCATCTTTTTTTCGTTCTCATTTCTTCTTATCTCTGTGTTTTTTGTTTGTTTTTGTTTAATTATTTTTAGTTCTTTGTTTGCTTTATGTTTTATGTTATAACCCTGTTTTTTTTCAATGGTGCGGGACCTACGGGCTTGTATTTCTCTCAATTTTGTAAGTCCCTTTACCGGTTTAAATTACTTTGTCCTCTGTTCCTGTTATGATTTTGCCTACCCCTTCTGTCTCTGTTTTCATTTGGAAAGGTAATTGTGGGCTGATGTTCCCTGTTTCTCTCATTATTTTGCGGCAAAAGATTTTGGCTATTTTGCATATCTGCGAAATTGTGATGCTGTCCTGTATATGCGATTTGTGTATTGTTTCCCTGTGTTGGGTCAAAATTTTGCATTGGAACCATATTTTGCATATTATAATTTCCATGATACATTTGATTAGGTCCTATCGGTGATTGGTGCAAATTTTGCCAATTTGGCATCTGATTTTGCATATCATTAAATCTAATTTGATTGTTATGAGGTCTAGCAAAATCGAATGTTTGTGGTGCTTGAAAATGTTGTGCATAGTTCTGTGGAAATCTTGTAAAGCTTCTATAATTGTTATTTTGATAGTAATTCTTGTGAAATCTTGGCCTAACATTGTTTTGTGCTCCCCTCGTTTGAAAAAAATTCGCACTTTTTTGATTAAAATAACAATTTTGTGTCTGGTGATTGGACTTGTTGCATATATGACAAAAATTTTGTATTATATGATTTATTTCCGCTTTGTTTTGTTCACTTTCATTTTTGTCAATTTGTAAACTTTTTATTTGTTCTTTCAGCTGTTGTATCTCTGATTTTTGGTCTTGTGACATGCTAATAAGTGCCTCAAATAATTTATTTTCACTTGTTTCCGTCAAATTATTTATTTCACCTGCACATTTACTGTTTAATGCATTTTCGATGTTTTTAGCTTTGTTTACCGCATCTTCGAAATTTGTAGGTGGATATTTTTTTAATTCGAAAGAAATGTCCGGTCTTAGCGCCTCAAGATATTTTGTTAATTTAATAGTTTCTAATAATTATTTGGCTCCATTCTTTTGTTCATGTCCTGATAAAGCAAGATATTTCTGTGCTTCTATATTGAACTTTTTTGTGAATTCCTCAATAGTTTGATTGGCTGTTTGTTTGGCATTTATAAATTGCAACTGAGCATCAGCAAAAGATCTTTCTTTTTGAAATTGTTTTATCGCATTTTGTTTAAACGTTTTATAGTCTTGTGCTTTATGCAATTCATTTGTGTTTCTCATAACTTCTCTCGCTTGCCCTTTGAATTTTGATTTTGCCAATACCAATTTTATGTCGTCGGGAAAATGTGCCGCTACAGCTAACTCCTCAAATTCTTCAAAAAAATGTGTTATGTTTTGATCCGGTTTATCCTCAAAATTTTGTAATGAATTTATCAGAGTATCCACTCCAATAGTGAATGATTCCCTTTCGGCAGAAGGCTGTCTTCCCTTTCTTCCTGTCATATTTATTTATCTGTTTTGAAAATCTCCAATAGATTGATGTTTAATTGTTTTTCTTTATTTTTATTATTATTATTTTTTTAAATGTATCGAAATTATACTCACATAAAGGGAAAAGAGAAAAAAAAAATATTTCATAGCAAATTCAAAATCCCCCTAACTATTTTCTATACACACAAAAAATAATCACAAAATAAATTTTTAAAGTACAGATATATATATATAAACAAATCTTTAGTAACAAAGTCTTTTTAAATAATGTGCTGTGAGCTAAACCCTTTCTCCTTTGTATGTATTCATTTCATACACATATTTATTAATTTTGTTCATTATTATCAATTTTCTAGATATGCATAAACTATCAATTTTGTTTTACACAATATAGGTAAGTGATGTTTTGTTAGTAAAAGAAGAGAAACAGAAAATAGGTAATTAAGAAGAAAAATTTATAATACTGAATATATATTTATATGTATAATTAAATGCAGAAAAAATTAAATTTTTAATCCTAAATGCAAATTAAACACCTGGTATTAGCACCATTAAATTTTTAGTAATGTAGTGAGGAAAATTACACCACATTACAAGGTACGCGAAAAATAGTGGTTAGTGTTAATAAAGTAATATTAAGATAATATCCCAATCCGCGTTGTGAAAGATTGTACTGGATATTACCAAAAAAAAAAATTGTTTTCTTTTAAATTTATCGATAATTTAAATAAAGGAAAATCGCAATAGCTCAGACTCAAACTTATATAACGTTTAAATTTGCAAATCAGGATTCTATTGGGTTACATAAAATTAACAAAATAAAAGAATTCTGATCGTTAATATTAAAGGTTATTAATCTATTAATTCACTGAAAATAAATAGAGTAAGAGAAATCATGGAAAAAACACAAATACATATATACACTCAAACATTTATTCTCAAAATATACAAATGGTAAATACAAATAACAAATAGAAAGATTCACCAATAAAAATCTATTTACTTACTACACTTAATTTTTTTGTTTTAAATTCAACTTAAATACTGTATATTGTTAAATGCTCACAGCACAATCATCGGGGCTATTCACCCAAAAAAATATTCATTAGTTTTATTTTATTATTATTTTAATTAATTTTATCAATTAAAACTTAAATAGTGAATTTTTTTTTTTTTTATACACATAAAACAATATATATATATATATATATTTTTTTTTAAATGGCCTTATCACTTGGAAGGATTATAAAAAAATTTCTCACCATAACCACGGCATCCGGCAGACTTGATAATCATGTCAGACAGTCCTGTATGATTAATGAAGTGTCTCTTGCAATAAGCACACCACTCATCCATGTAAATATTACTCATTAGTGTTCATAGAGTTGTATGTTGTTGAAAATCACACTAAGTCCTTTTAATAATGGAAAGTTGCGGAGTGGCATAAATAATAATCTTGGAGAATGTCTAAATGAGGAATCATATCGGACCTGATGAGAATCATGCAGAGTCAGTTTAAATGGACTATCGCATATCAATTGAAAATCATCACATCGAGTCCATTCGGCACTGGTAGGCTGCGGAGAGGCATAATAAATAATAATGGAGAATGTCGAAATGAGCAATCATATCGATCCTGATGAGAATCATGTAGAGTCAGTTTATAAATGGACTATCACGTATCAATTGAAAATCATCACACCGAGTCCATTCGGCACTGGTAGGCTGCGGAGAGGCATAATAAATAATCATGGAGAATGTCTAAATGAGGAATCATATCGAGCCTGATGATTGAAAATCGTCACATCGAGTCCATTAGGCACTGGCAGGCTGCGGAGAGGCATAATAATAATCATGGAGAATGTCTATTCATATTTCTTCTATGATCTGCACCACATTCCAAAGTCCCTTTTTAACGAAACATTAAACACATTTTTTTTTCTTCCACTGATCTCCAAATGCGGAAAACAACATCTGAGAGAAAAAAAAGTTTTTCCTTTCCTCTCCATCTCTCGGTCCGGATAACTCTTCCTTCATTGGTTACTCAAAAAAAAAGATTTTAATCGTCCCTTGTAATCCCAAGTAGGTCATTGGTCCCTTGACCATTGGGGAGGTATGTCTTTTTATTTTTTCCACCCCTTTCTCTTTTTTTTTGTTTATTTGGCTTCTTCCTCCTGTTCGACCCCTCGTGATGATGCTGCTTTTGTGTATGACTGTCGACCACACGCAATCCTTGTCCCCTGGTTGTAAATAATCGTTGAAAGCCCCATAAATTCTGCGCTTGTTTCTTCGATTTTTTTATGTCACAGGCTGGCGACAAACTATAGTTTAGTTTTATTGCCCCCATTTTGTCTGTCTGGGAATTCGTGGTGATAATCCCTCCAAGACTACACACGTGCATTATTACTATTATTATAAATAAAATCTTCCAGTTTTTACTGCAATTAGCTTTCAACTTTACCTAATAATTAAAAATATTATAATTATTATTCCTTGTTTAATGCTAAAATAAATTCAAAATTTTATTTCAATTTTTGTATATCTATTTATTTTTTTTATTGATTGTGCTGTTCCTTTTTTTTTTTTTTTTTTTTTTTTTTTTTTATACATATTTACTTAAGCAATGTCGTGACAATTTCGTCACTACAGATATGACCTGGCAGATCAATGCCGTTTTAACATGCGAATCGAGATTTAACTATCCTAGATTTTCATCCCTGATCTCGATGAGGTGTTTGTCTGTGCTGTCGTCTCCGTGTCTATTATATGAATTTTGGCAATTCTGATACTCTTACATACCCAGCTGAATTCCTAGGCAATTTTTCGCTCAGTTGGAAATATTCTATTCGTATAATCTGATAATGCTTTACTTAATAAATATTTTATTACAAAAAATTATATATTTAATTACAAAAAAAAAAAAAAAAAAGTTTACATAATGAAAAAGGAGAAAAAAAAGTATATTCTTCAAGAAGAACTTACAGGGGGGAAAAAATTCCGGTAAGAAATTTGAAAAATGCGGATGCATTCCAAGCCCATAAGTTTAGCATTAGAGAGGGGAGTTTCCAGCCTGACTGATGAGGAACTTTAAGGGTGTATTCGAAAAAACACTTTTCCACCTTCAACAGCTTGAAATTTTCAGATACAATTTCAGACACATATTTAAAAGTAGAAACATGGAACTTGCTGAGGGGGATTTTTGAAGAGACGTATAAAGTGCCGTGTGATGTCATTTTACGCTCAATTCATTAGAATTTGATTTATAGACAATTATCTTCTCAGTATGACATTTTTTTTTTCGTCCCCAAATCTTCCGCTTTAGAAAAATCTGTTCAAAATGCCGTTTTTGATTGCTTTTTTTGCAATATTTTCTGCATTTATCAAAGAATCGACAGTCACGGTATCTTGTGTACTTTCTAAATAAGACAATTTGCCAGTTTCATGCATATGAGAGCAAAAATGAATTTAAAAATAAATCGGAAAATAAGCAGTTTGAATCGAAATACACCCTTAAGAGGCTACTTCAGTTCAACGAAAAGACTGATCTTTAATGTAATCCTATTTAAGGTATTTATAAAAATATCTCAGTCGCATTTCAAAAATTTTAAAGGCTTTTTTGCATTGATAGCTGAGATAGACCTGTAAAAAAGTCTTTATTTAATTTTCTGTTTTTGTTTACAGATATTTTTCATGAGATACTTACATTTTCAGAACTGTTTTCGAAAATGAAAGCATCCTTATGAAATATTTGCAATGAAAATCGAAAAATTAAAAAAAAAAAACCCTTTGTTTGCATCTCAGCTATTCAATGCAAAAAATATCCTTCAAAAGTATTGAAATGCAACAGAGATATCTTTATAAATTTCTTCAATAGGATTAGCTTCACAGACTTTTTCAGTCACAAGACTCTTTCAGTCAGACAAACAGGTCTTTTCGCGTGACTTAGGTAGCTCCTTAACTCTGAACCTCACCTGATGTCCCTAATTTAAGTTATATTACACACTGTTTTGAAAACTATATTCCACTAAATTATATTTTGCATGATATCTCCAAAACGTTCAAGTCTCATTTATAGAAAAAATAATTTTTTAAGCATATACACGGCCTTGAATAATATTTTAATTATGAGTACTAAAAGAATGATTTTGAAAAATATCTAATCCACGAGTGAGCGGATTAAGATATTCTAATAATCAGTGGCGCCAACTTTTGAAAAATATTGGTTTGGCTCAAAAATATTGTGTGGGCTCAAAGATACTTTGGTAAAATGGTACAACCAGTTTGTTTTTTATGTGAAGGGGAGACAGCTGGTGAAAGATGAGACTTTTAAGTCAAGCTACCATGTCTGTTGATTCTTGAAATTTTTATTAAATTATATTCTCATGCATTTTAGGTAGATTTCGTATGAAATACTACCTATTGCATTCTCTCCCACGTTGGAATTTCTGAAAAATTTTTGCGGATCTACACGAATCATGACTCCTAGACCCCAAAATTACCATCAGTAAAAAAGTTTATCTATCTATCTATCTATCTATCGGTGTATATCACTTTCTTCTAGACACGATAACTTCCATAATTATGCTCAGATCTTCTTCAAACTTTTACATAAAATCAAGCAGCCTAAAATCTCGGTCGAGTTCGTTAATGGGCAAAATCGGACCAAGGGGGTGGAAATAGGGAGGGTTTTTGTGAAAACAGAAAAAACGCGATAACTTCTTAATTAAAATAGATATCGAATCAGTTTAAAGTTTATATTACTTCTAAACAATGGGCAAAAAGTTTATGCATGACAGATTTTTGATAAAGTTAAAAATGGGCTCAAGGGGCGAAAAAAACATGGTTTTTGGGAGAAAAAAAATCATAACTTCGTCAATTCTCAAGATAACAAATCCAACTAAATTTTATATAAATGTACTCAATATTATCTAAAACTTTTGCATTTACAAGTTTTTGATAGGACCAATTTTTACCGATGAAAAAAGTTAAAAACGAAAAGAAAAAGGGGGGAGGAAAACGAAAAAAACCCATAACTTACTCAATTCTTAAGCAATCAAATCTAATTAAATTTATTTTACATCTTCACAATAAAATCTACAACTTTTATATTGACAAGTTTTTCATAGAACCAATTCTTATAGCAAAAATAAATTGAACAAAAATAGGAGTTGGAGAAAAAACCTTAAATCCAAACTCCTTATATTCTGACTCATTTTAAAATTCATTTTTGATTTTAAACGCATCCAAATGACAGATCCTCTTATTTAAGAACTATATAATGCGACGTATTGGCCAATTTTTTGATAAAGGCAGAATATATTTTTAAAAAGGCTGCCAAAAAAGGTAATTTGAACAGATTTCCCGAAATTATCGCCATTAAAAATTAAGTATAATAAATTGCGTTTTTTTCTGAGTCATTTTTAAATTCATTTTTGTTCTCAAACCCATCCAATTTACAGGTCCTATTATTTAGGAACTATATAATGCGACGTATTGGCCAGTTTTTTGATAAAGGCAGAATATATTTTTAAAAAGGCTGCCAAAAAGGGTATTTTGAACAAAATTTCACGAAGTTAGCATGATTGAAATTTGAGGAAATTAAAAAAATTGCGTTTTTACCGAGTCATTTTTAAATCTTTTTTTGTTCTCAAACGCATCCAATTTACAGGTTCTCTTATTTAGGAACTATATTATGTGACGGAGTAGCCAGTTTTTTGATAAAGGCAGAAAATATTTCAAAAAAAAGGCTGCCAAAATGGGCACTTCGTACAAAATTTCCCAAAGCGATTATGATTAATGAACTGTGGGTATTCAAATAACAAATTGGTTATTTTATGACTCATTTTTAAATCCAATTTTGCTCTGAAACGCATTCAAATGACAGTTTTTTGTTACTTAGGAACTATATAATGTGCGTATTCTTCGATTTTTTTATAAAGGGTGAATATATATATTTTTAAAAGCTGTCAAAGTAAGCACTTCGCAAAAAAATGTCCCAAAGCGATCATGATAAAAGAATTGAGGTTGTATTCAAATAACAAATTGTTTATTTTATGACTCATTTTTAAATTCAATTTTGCTCTCAAACGCATTCAATTGACAGTTTTTTGTTATTTAGGAACTGTGTAATGTGCCGTATTGGTCAGATTTTTGATAAAGGCTAAATATATATTTAAAAAAATCTGTCAAAGTGGGCACTTCGTACAAAATTTCTCAAAGCAATCTTGATTAAAGAATTGTGGATGTATTAAAATAATAAATTGGTTATTTTATGACTCATTTTTAAATTCAATTTTGCTGTCAAACGAATTTAATTAACAGTTTTTTTGTTATTTAGGAACTATATAATGAGCATATTGGTCAATTTTTTTAATAAAGTAAGAATATAATTCAAAATATGTTGCCAAAACGGGCATTTGAGTAGAATTTCGTTTAAGAGGATTTTGATAAAACCAGTTCATACAGAAAAATGAAATTAAAAATTTTTCAAAAGAGGTTGAATAAAGTAGTTAAACTGGGTTTATCTCTAATCATTTTTTTATTTTTATTTATTTATTTATTTATTTTTGAGATGAAAACTTTACGAAATCTACCTCCGCCTATAGGCCATGCCGAAAGGGATTTTTTTTCTTATAAAGACACTAATATTTATTGTAATACCATCATCATATCATGAACAAGACTACAAATTGAAACAGCAAAAAGTTTAACACTTATATTTCAGTCTTTTTGGATTTATGAGAGCCATTAAAACGCGTGGTCATTGGCAAAATAAATTTTGTTCTAGCGATAAAAATGAATAAGACAATGAAAATTAGGTACGCTAGAATTAAAAAATATTGGGTGGGCCTAAGCCCCACGGGCCCATATAAGTTGGCGCCACTGCTAATAATAATTTAAATGAACTAGGAACCACTCCAGAAAACTCCCATTTCCTAATTAACTTAATGAATTGCTCTCTCCTAAAACCACTCGCTTGTGATCATTTTCACTACCTAAACACAACGAAGGTCATTCCTATGTGTTCGGACAGTTTTGCTTCGCTACAAATATCGATACACCCATCCTTTCTTCTAAATTCGATCTGATTATTTTTTTTCTTAAAATGAAAAAAAAAAAAAAAAAAAAAATAAAGGAACTTGTCAAGTTATCCATCTCAGTGTAATTGAGGATATCATTACCTGCTGCGCCCTTGGGGCAACCGCAGATTTCTCAGGAAGCGAAGAATCCTACTGTATATGTTTTAAGGCCCAAACAGACAAGAACACTTTTTGCGGTTACTCGTCGGCTCATTTGTAGTGGCGACACGGTATTTTTTTTTTATTTTTTTATCTTTAATGAGTTTTGCCGGAAAGGGACGGTTGTCCAGCAAAAGGAAAACCTTTCCGTCAAGTAGGGTGGATTAGAACTCTTAGGGTGGATTGCCTATCTCCCGATTCTTTTGTTAATTCCCCTCGTTTCTATTATGAAGAAACCGCAAATGGATCCTATACAAAAGACTTTCCCCACTTTTTCCAAGAATTCAGTTCAAGGGGAGAGTATTTCAATGTGCACGCAGCCTTGGATAACCTAATGAATGTGTCAAGGATCATATTGCCCAGCCAGTCGCTTTAAGGCAGAATGAACTGACAGCTTTTCTGTTTTTCTTTTTTTAATCGAAAGTGAACACCTTTCGAAGGTAGAAGATCATGCTTTTTTAATGCACGTAATTATCAAAATAAACCCTGCTTCCGCCTCAAGTCGGATCGAATAAGTTGTTCAGTTGGGTGGCCGTTTTCTAAAAAGCTATATCAACAGACGAACCCACATGAGATAAGGCAGGTGAGGTGCAGAGGGGGGGGGGGGCTCTCCCCCCGGGCCGTGCAAAGTGGGCGCGAAGGGGGCGGTCGTCCCGGGCCTGGAATTTCAGGGGGCGTCAAATTTATACTACCAACTTGGTTTAATTATGTTTTTCTTCTAAAAAAAAATATATATATATATATAATATGAAGTTTTTTGTGACAAAAACAAACATTTTCAAAATAGTATGTAACTTATTTCTTTTTAATCCAAAAGGAGTTACAAACTGTTATATTGTTCCGAACTAATTGTGACCGAACATTGTCCGGATTAGCGGGAACTCGGAACAGGCGGATTTCGTTAACAATAACCAATGTAACATTGAATTGTTAAGGCGTAAATTAAGTGCGGGTGTATCTACTATTATTAGCCTCTGTACAGCGTTGATCGGCTCGTGCATGCGGTGAATAGATTCTGTAATTTCTAATAACCTAATTTAAAATTCCCTATTATATAACAGACTCTTCAAATTAAAACTCAACTGTAAGTATCATAACAAAAAATACGCTTTTTTCTCCACACATAAATCTGTGTGAATAAAAATCAAGTATTTTAGTCGATTCAATGCTGCCTTTCGTCAGAGAAAAAATCGCTGGCTTTTCTTCTAAGCGTGTGTAAGTTAGTTATTTTTTTTTTTTGCATTTAGCAGTGATTTAAAAACGATTCTACAAAACTGTATAAATGTAACCGACATGTACTGTAAGTAAACGGCTTTCATTCCAGTTTGGCTTCAGGTTTATTCACCAAGCTTAGGTTCTATGCATGTCTCCATTCAACTTCTTTGTATAACAAAAATTGAACATTTTTTATCGAATGTCCTTTTAATTGTTTTCTGTATTTAAGTTAAAAAAATCTGTATTTTTTTTTTAATGCTGTTTGGTAGTTGTGTGTTTATGTCGACCAATTATTAACACGCGGGATATAGGGCCTAAAGTGGGGGGAGGGGTGCCCTCCGTGGGGTTCTTATTAAGGGAATCTAACCCACATTTACGCAAGAAAATCTAAGGCTCGAAAAAAAAAAAAACACGGAAAATTCCGAACGATTAGGCTGCGAACGGGTTCGAACCCAGCCCCTGCCGACTACTAGTTTAGGGAAAGACTGTTCGGAATAAGTGGATTTTCGGAACAGTGAGACTCTACCGTATTTTATTATTTAGCCCTCTTTCAAAAATAAAAGGTTCTGCCCCGCCTCTCCGTGAACGAGTTATACTCGTCAACTTCCGTTTAGGAACCGAAACTCCAAAAAACACGCTAATTTATTCCGTTCTGAAAAGATCATCCGATTATTGAAGCTTGAATGATATTATCAGAATGAGTGGCGATCTTTTGCAAATCGAGTTGTCATTCTTTTCCATTTGAATGGGGGATTTTTCAGTTCCTAAGATCGCATCCACATACATCACTGTTGCGATAACTACCCGCTGTTTTGTTGTTGTTTAACACCTTGAGGAAGGAAGAGCGACACGTATACGTGCCGCAAAAAGGCTTAACACGTTCGCTGCCGCTTACTTGAAGAGGTAATGATGGTTAATGCCGCACTGTAGAAGTGGGTTTTTCCCAAAAACAGATTTGTTTTTTATAACAAAGAATCAGTGAAAGATATTCCCGCGCCAGCGCGTGACTGGCTATTGAATATCACCCACATCTCGCGCTGGCTCGTGAATGGCCCCTTAACGTCGGCCCAATATCACGCGCTTTCGCGTGAGCGGCAGCGAATGTGTTAAGAATCGTTGTTTATCCCCATCAGTAAAACTTTACTGTAAAATTTGCCTTATTTAATAAGAACATTTTCTCGATTTAACAAGGCACAAATTTCTCTTTTTAAAAACCGGTGACGAAATATTTAAAAATTTCGTAAAAGGCTCCCGTCGCGAAGGAGTTAAGGAAGATCATTTGAACATCAACTTGTATCAAATGGCTCATTGAAAAATGTCTCCCGGGCTTTTACAACGACACTATCAGAAAATCATTTTAAATTTGATGTAACACCGTTAATTTTTTTCGCATGTATTAAAGTTCTTTGTTAATTTCTTATTTTTTAATGTTTTAGTGTAAATGTATTTTTCAACCTTAAAATGCTTGTGAATGTTATCATTTGGACTTTTTAAAATTTCATAACAGTAGGTAAAAATGACAATTTTAAATTATAAATTAAATATCTGTTCAGATAATGAAATTTTGAATAAAAAATTAGAAAAAATTTAACAATAAAACAAACAAGTTTAAACACCGTACAATAAATTCTAATTAAATATATGCCAGAAAAAAAAGGTTAAATTGTTATGCATAGTTTCTGGTCCTATAAAACTTATTTAAATGAACTATTTTGACCGATTTTAACATTAATTACCTTTAACACACCTTCAAAAATTCCTCGATATAAAAACTGTCTGTTTCAGTGTGTTTATTATACATTTTTCTAGAAAGTAATCATTTTACATGTTTTTATATTCAATGGTTATTGTAGTATAAGCTATGAAAGTGAAAAGGTAACAATAACTTCAATTATAGCAGTAGCAGTATTAGTTATTTTTTTTTCTTACTTTCTTCTATATCTTTACAAGAAGAATGTATTGGATGTGTGAAAAATTTCGATTGCGGTTTTCGACGGATTTATACGTTTTACAAGGTCCTGAACACGATTTGATAGTTTTTAGAAAATGTCGCTCTGTCACTCTGTATGTGACAAAAATTTTGTGGGCGCTCTATCTAAAACTAATGCAGGGAATTTTACAAAACTTTATATTCTGTTACACTTTGATGTAAACTAGAGCTGATTAGTTTTTGGTGTATATCGCTCAACAACTGACGCTGCTATGCTGCCTTATTCACAATTTCCACAATAGCTGTATCTCAAGAACTAATGCACGGATTTTCATAAAACTTTAGATTCAGTTACACCTTGATCTAATTTGGTGCTGATAACTTTTTGGTGTAAATCGTTCAACAGGCGTTGTTATGTTGCGTTATTCATCAATATCACGATACTCTGTCTCAAGAACGTGTACGAATTTTCATCGACTTCAAATTCAGTTTGTACCTGACATAGAATAATGTTTAGTTTTTGATACAAATCGCCCAACAGGTGGCACTGCTATGCTGCATTTTTCACGATTTTGATGTAGCTTAGCTGTATCTCAAGAACTAATGATTGGATTTTCATCAAACTTTAGATTCAGTTTGTAGTTAATAAAAACTCATCCTGATTATTTTTTTGGCAAAAAGCCGAAAAATTATGCAGACATTTTTAACGATTACCGTAATAGCTCTATCTCAGAACTATAGCATAGACTTTCATCAGACTTCTGATTTAGAAGGTGCATAAAATGCTGCTGACTTGATTTTGGTATAAATCACCTTTCTGGTGATGCTGCTATGCTGCATTTTCCTTTAAGTATTCACAGGTATGAGATAGAAGAAAAATTTGGGTTTAAAACATGTGACTAATTTTTGAAATAGAGAGAAGATGCACATGCATGTTTAGTAGCTTATTCATAATTCATCTTTAAGACATTTAACTTTAAAAACAAAGAATACAAGAAACTGCTTCTTATTTTTTCGGGCCTCACCCACTGAGTTTGAACCCAGTCGCGGCCGTCGGTCTAACCGTTCGGGGTTTTCTTTGAACCTTGCGTAAATACGGGTTAGGTTCCCTTAGAAAGACCCCCACGAAAGGCCCTCCTCCCTGGGCCTATATCCCTTGAGTAAATAATAGGCCGACACAAAATGAACCTATAAATCTATAATCTTATTTTTTCGTTTTAAAAGTCTTAATTTTTATCTGTTTTATAAAGACGCTAGTAATTGTTATCAAT
Organism: Maratus speculifer; assembly: GCA_964019185.1. Classification (NCBI taxonomy): domain Eukaryota; kingdom Metazoa; phylum Arthropoda; class Arachnida; order Araneae; family Salticidae; genus Maratus; species Maratus speculifer. The sequence goes on along the minus strand of OZ025296.1, from coordinate 317,813,212 downwards.
AAATGATTCCTCCATTAATAGGCTTTTAGTTGTCGTTAAAAGAGGCTTTCAAAACCATTCATTAAAATAAATATTTTCGAATTTTCTTAATTAAATAAGAAACTATCCTAAAGCCTGCTTTAAGTGTTAAGTTATCCAGTTATTAATGTGTATCCGCAATTACTTTCGATGTAAAATTTACCGTTAGTTCTTGCATAAGGATGAAAAGTTATAAGTAGTTGACTTTAGATTAAAGTTATGTCATTTTCATTTAGAAACCTCGTATAAAAACTAGAATTTTTCATTAATGTTTTAATTATTCATTTTAATCAAGTCGTTAAGATACTAGTTGTTTTTTTTTTTTTTTTTTGCTATCCAATCAAAATCTCTCGAATATTCAATTTTTCATTTTGGAAAATGATCTACTTTTATTTATTATACAAGCAATAATAATAATAAAAAAAAACCCTTAAAATTTAAAGGCAATTACTGTATAGTTTACAAAAACTAAAAAATAGATTTTTAATACCTTCCAGTGAAGTTGAAAAGTGTTTTTAAATTTGGTTTGTCCACCCGTGCTCTAACTCACGTAAATACATTTCGATTGCCATGAAATTGAAATACAGGGAGCAAAAAAAGTATTTGCACACAGACGATTTTTTGCATAAGTAACCATAGAAAGCAAATTTGATACTATTCTCTTAATTATTCATTTATTTAAATAAGAAGAAAATAAAAATAACTACCCATTTTCCTTAAACAGTAATATTACACACTTAAAAAAATAAATTAATGTTTTCTCATACCTAAAAAGTATTTGCAGACGAAGCATTGACTATGTTAAGAAAGGCATTAAATGTGAACATTATGCAAATGTTTAGCATATCAGTCCCGCAGTACATTAGCCATCTTCAAAAAACCCTTTTCTAACGCTCATATTCACCAATGACTTCAACCCCAAGTTATACCGAAAACCTCGGTCGAAAGCTCAAACGATGTTCATCTCTAATCCTAATTGGGCGCCTTTATGATAAAAACCAATCGAATGCTATTGTGAATTTCATTTGAGCATTCGACCCAGGTTTTCTAGGTTGAGGTAGATGGTGAATAAGAGCATAAGTGCTCGAGAATTGGCTGTTGATGTCGCTTCAACGTCCGGAACAGTAGTTACACCACAATCAGTTAGAAATATTATTCTTCATGATGCTAATATTCGAGGAAGAGCCCCTCGAAAAAAAAAAAAAAAAAAAAAAAAAACTATTTATTAGTGAAACAAATAGGGTGAAAAGACTTGAATTTGCAAAAGCTTATGTCAGCAAACCACTAGAGTTTTGGAAAACTTATTTTTTACGATGAAAGCAAGTTCAATATATTTGGCTCAGATGGTAAGAAAACTATATGGCGAAAGCCAAATACTTCTCTTCAAATTGAAAACTTGAAACCAACTGTAAAACATGGCGGTGGTCATGTAATGATTTGGGGATACATGCCTTTTAACGGAGTTGGCGAAATGACCTTTATTGAAGGCAATATGAATGCTAAACAATATATTAATGTATTGCGAGATCATTTATCTAATAGTGCTCTGCAATTAGGAATTCCTAATTCATGTTATTTCCAACAGGATAACGATCCGAAACACGCTGCATATATATTACGGGGTTATGGTTGCTTTATAATGTAAAAAATCAATTGAAAACGCCACAACAATCACCAGACCTCAATCCGATTGAAAATTTATGGCATATTTTGGATGTGAACATACGGAAAAAGAAAATTTCTAACTAATCAGAACTTAAGCAAGCTCTTAGGGAAGAATGTCTACAAATCGGCAGTGAAACATGTCACAAATTTATAGAATCGATGCCCAAACGATTATAAGCTGTAATTGAAGCAAAGGCAGGGGCGTAAATCCCGGGGGGGGGGGGGGGGGTATGGGGGGGTGCCGCACCCCCCCTCGAGAAAATCAGTCGGAAAATTTTAGTGTTTATCGGTAAAACAATACACTTAGTTGGAAAAAAAGGTATTTATCTATAAAAACTTATAAATTAGAAAAACGAAAAAAATCAGTCGGGAAAACGTCCGTTTAGTCGGAAAAATGTTATGTACTATAAAGACTTGGAAATTGGAAAAATAAAAAGATCAGTCGGAAAAATTCCTGTTCGATAGCGAAAATGTACGTTTAGTCTTAAAAACGGTGTTTACCTATAAGGACTTACAAATTGGAAAAATGTTCGTTTAGTCGGAAAAAAGTTATTTACTATAATGACTTACAAAATGGAAAAACAAAAAAATCAGTCGGAAAAATTTCCGTTCGCTAGGAAAAATTTATGTTTAGTTGGGAAAAAAACTAGTATTTATCTAAAAAAAATCATAAACGAAAAAAGATCAGTCGGGAAAATGTCCGTTTAGTTGGGAAAATGTTACGTACTATAAAGACTTAGAAATTGGAAAAATGAAAAAATCAGTCGGAAAAATTCCCGTTCGATAGGGAAAATGTACGTTTAGTCTTTAAAATGGTATTTACTTATAAGAACTTACAAATTGGAAAAATGTTCTTTTAGTCGGAAAAAAAGTTATTTAGTTTAAGGACTTACAAATTGGAAAAACAAAAAAATCAGTCGGAAAAATTCTCTTTCGATGGGGAAAATGGTATTTACCTATCAGGACTTTCAAATTGGAAAAATGAAAAAGTCAGTCGGAAATTTTTCCGTTTGATCGGGAAAATGTACGTTTAGTCGAAAACAATATATATGTTACAGGCCAAACCCGATTTTAGGCCAAACTAGTTTATCCTAACGCCCATCGGATAGACTAGTTTTTCCTAGGCCAAACCGGTCTATCCTAACGCCCATCGGATAAACTAGTTTTTCCTAGGCCAAACCGGTCTATCCTAACGCCCATCGGATAAACTAGTTTTTCCTAGGCCAAACTAGTCTATCCTAAGGCCCATAGGACACTCTAGTTTTTCCTAGGCCAAACTAGTTTGGCCTAACTCTTATAGGATAAACTAGTTTAGCCTGTTGTTTATTGGTCTGAACTAGTTTCTCCTAGGCCGATCTAGTTTATCCTAGGCCAATTCAATTTGGCGTGATTATATTGAATTCAATGGCGCCACAGCGCCAACATTCTAGTTTGTCCTAGGCTGATCTAGTTTATCCTAGGCCAATTTAATTTTACGTGTTTTTAGCTCGCAGGCGTCAAAGCCTGAGAAATAGTGGGCTCGCAGGTTTTGTATGTATGAATGTACGTATGTATGTACAAATGTACGTACGTATGTACGTGCGTATGTACGTAACGCGATAACTCGTGATAGAAATATCCGATTTGCTTCAAATTTTGGATGTACGTTAATTGATATAAGGTACTTTTCTGATTAATTTTGGGAATTCATTGGATAAGAATAAAGAGAATCGAACGGGGGGCTAATCCCCCACCGTTAATTTAGAGAAATGGATTTTTCATGCAGAATTATCAGTTTTCATTTGAAACTTTAGATATAGGATCATTCTGATAAGGCGCCTCCATGATTAGTTGTGGTTGTTTATTATTTAAGTGTAAAAAAGGGCAATGTAGGTTACCCCCCTCCATAATTTAGATAAATGGTTTTTGACGCAGAATTTACGAATATGCTTCACATTTGTATATAGGTTCTTTCTGATAAGGCGATTCCCTGAATAGTTTTGGGAGTTTAACGGTTAAGTATGAAAGGAAAAATGAATGATTACCCTCTTACATAGAAAAAACTAGTTTATCCTATGGACATTTAGATAAACAAGTTTGGTGTAGATAAAACTAGTTTATCCAATTGGCATAAGGATAAAATAGTTTGGCCGAGGCTAATCGAATTTAGCTTGAAAACGGGTTTGGCCAGTAAAAAACATATATTTCACTAGAAAAAGTATAAATATGTGTCAAGAGTCACTGCTTATAACACCAATACAGAAATTTAACATGTTCACCTTAGAGACATGATGCACTACACATGGTGTTTGCTCATTCAAGCAAATTATTATTATTTATTTTAATACTATTTACATTTGTACCGGCAGAGCTCTGTCTGTACAAAAATCAGTGAAAAAAGACTACTCTATAAAGCCCTACTCTATTTCTGCAAAAAAATTCAAGTTTTACTTCACATACAATTAAGATTCCTTTAAAAAATACTGCTTATATACTTATTGGATAAATTTACAATGTATTTTTAAATATACAATGTATAAATGATTATCTAGATTCTTAGAGTTTCAATATTCAAATACGGAATCATTAAATAATCAATGTAGTTTAGAACAAAAGAAAAAATATGAGAGTTATAAATATCATAACTTTTGAATCCGTTCAGTAAAAAGAAGATTTGTGAATATATTTCTCTGTCATTCTTTAAGGCTTTTCTCAAATCTTAAGAGCTACACCCCAACACATTTATGAACTACTTCCTTTTCGGAAATGCTAAGGTTAACAGATTCAGATAATATGTAATCGAATGGCGTAAACAATTTTTTCATAAAAACGATGTATCTGAGAAAATAATAAAGCTACGTTTTGAATCGAATTTCCGGTAACGACTTCACGAAAAAAAAAATTGACACCGTGATAAGAATAGCTTATATGGCGACAGGTTGTTAATCTCTCAAATATGGAAAGCGCTGTTCGATTCCAAATTATGTTCAGCTTCAATCTGGCTCGAATATGCAATAATAATAATATTGATAATAATAATAATAATAAATGCAAGTCAGATCTCAGTTGGCACGAGTGTGCAGAAAAAAAAAACACCATGTCTAATGCATCATGTCTCTAAGGTGAACATGTTAAATTTCTGTATTGGTGTTATAAGCAATGTCTCGTGACACACATTTATACTTTTTCTAGTGAAAGATATGTTTTTTACTGGCCAAACCCGTTTTCGAGCTAAATTAGATTAGCCTCGGCCAAACTATTTTATCTTTATGCCAATTGGATAAATTAGTTTTCTCTACACCAATCTTGTTTATCTAAATGCCCATAGGATAAACTAGTTTTTTCTTTGTAAGAGATGTAATCGTTCATTTTTCCCTTCATACTTAACCATTAAACCCCCAAAACTATTCAGGAAATCGCCTTATCAGTAAGAACCTATATACAAATGTGAAGCAAATCCGTAAATTCTGCGTCAAAAACCATTTATCTAAATTATAGGGGGGGGGGTTAACCTACATTGCCATTTTTTACACTTAAACATTAAACATCCACAACTAATCATGGAGGCGCCTTGTCAGAATGATCCTATATCTAAAATTTTAAAGGAAAACTGATAATTCTGCATAAAAAATCCATTTCTCTAAATTAACGGTGGGGGACTAGCCTCCCGTTCGCTCCCCTTTATTCTTATCCAATGAATTCCCAAAATTAATCAGAAAAGTACCTTATATCAATGAACGTGCATCCAAAAATTGAAGCAAACCGGATATTTCTATCACAAGTTATCGCGTTACGTACATACGCACGTACATACGTACGTACATTCGTACATACATACGTACATTCATACATACAGAACCTGCGAGCCCATTATTTCTCAGGCTTTGACGCAGGTGAGCTAAACACACGTAAATTTAAATTGGCCTAGGATAAACTAGTTCAGCCTAGGACAAACTAGAATGTTGGCGCTGTGGCGGTCATTGAATTCAATAAAACTACGCCAAATTGAGTTGGCCTAGGAGAAACTAGTTCAGACCAATAAACAGCAGGCTAAATTAGTTTATCCTATAAGAGTTAGGCCAAACTAGTTTGGCCTAGGAAAAACTAGATTGTCCTATGGGCCTTAGGATAGACTAGTTTGGCCTAGGAAAAACTAGTTTATCCGATGGGCGTTAGGATAGACCGGTTTGGCCTAGGAAAAACTAGTTTATCCGATGGGCGTTAGGATAGACTGGTTTGGTCTAGGAAAAACTAGTCTATCCGATGGGCGTTAGGATAAACTAGTTTGGCCTAGGCCAATCTAGTTTGGCCTAAAATCGGGTTTGGCCTGTAACATATACATTAAATTGTAAAAACTTATGAATTGGAGAAATTTTTTATAGTAGTTTTTAATTAGAAGGAAAAAAACGATTTTGGACAAAGAAAACATGTATAAATTTGTTCTTAGTCGGAAATATTTCAGATTTTCTTTTTCTTCTTCTTCTTTTTTTTTTTTTTTTTTTTCTTTGATAAAACTATACAGATAAACTTTGATTTGTTGAATATTGTGAACTCAAAAACTTCGATGTGATGAAAAAATACTTAGATACATATTCCAGCGATGTTAATACACTATCTACCAAAAAGTATTTGTACACTTTCAGTTTTTGACATTTTGTCAAATATTTAAAAATATACTGGTCGGATTCTTCTTGAACTTCAGAAATATAAAGATTATGTTTCACTTTATATTTATTTACATTCATTTGTTAAGCGGGTAATTAGGGGGCCGGCAAAAAAACAAAGAATAATAGAAATATTTGGGATCGCCCTGTACATGAAAATGCACGAAACGACTTATCGCTTTAGAATACAAATATATGAATACAGTAGAATATGTACACTAATTTTTGTGAGAATAGCATGTATATTTATGGCGATAGAGCGATTTTTTTGAAAAATTCAAAAATTTCTGGTATGTTTTTTGTTTATATCAAGCTGGGTTTTTGACCAAATTTAACGCAAATTTCAGAAAAATTGGCAAAATGCAGTAGAAAAAATGTAGCGCAATTGGAATATAAATATATTAAATATTTTATGAAATATGAGTAGTTTTATGAACTAATTTTTATCTGCGCATGCGCGAACGATAAAAACAATTCTTTTACATCATTTAATAGTCAATTCTATGGAGTAACTTATAAAAAAAATCCAATGAAATATCGTGAAAATTCAAAAAGATATCATTATTATACGTAAGCTGTTTTTACATTGCTCTCTAAAAACGGCTGAATGATAAGGGATTCTCCACAAATTGACATTTTTTATTGACTGACTTTTAGGAAAAAATTAGTATTTAATGTATACAATATCTAATACAATATTTCTGTTAATAAGTATCTTGACATCTGTGATGGAAAAGAATAAAAGCCCTTTTCCTTTTCTATCACAGGTGTCAAGATACTTATTAGCAGCAATATTGTATTCATTAAATAGTACTAATTTTTTCCTAAAAGTCAGTTAATAAAAAATGTCAATTTGTGGAGAATCCCTTATTATTCAGTCGTTTTTAGAGAGCAATGTAAAAACAGCTTACTTATAATAATGATATCTTTTTGAATTTTCACGATATTTGATTGGATTTTTTTTTATAAGTTACTCCATAGAATTGACTATTAAATGATGTAAAAGAATTGTTTTTATCGTTCGCGCATGCGCAGATAAAAATTAGTTCATAAAACTACTCATATTTCATAAAATATTTAATATATTTATATTCCAATTGCGCTACATTTTTTCTACTGCATTTTGCCAATTTTTCTGAAATTTGCGTTAAATTTGGTCAAAAACCCAGCTTGATATAAACAAAAAACATACCAGAATTTTTTGAATTTTTCAAAAAAATCGCTCTATCGCCATAAATATACATGCTATTCTCACAAAATTTAGTGCATATATTCTACTGTATTCATACATTTGTATTCTAAAGCGATAAGTCGTTTCGTGCATTTTCATGTACAGGGCGATCCCAAATATTTCTATTATTCTTTGTTTTTTTGCCGGCCCCCTAATTACCCGCTTAACAAATGAATGTAAATAAATATAAAGTGAAACATAATCTTTATATTTCTGAAGTTCCAGAAGAATCCGACCAGTATATTTTTAAATATTTGACAAAATGTCAAAAACTGAAAGTGTACAAATACTTTTTGGTAGATAGTGTATTATATGAAACCTTCATATTTTGAATAAAAACCCGATATATTACCTGATCAATATTCCGATTTTTTTCGTGCACTTTGACTTCGAAATATCGAGATTCTGCTGTATTGTCGAAAAATTTTTACTTTGATGTGGAAATTTTAAAATATGCTGATTGAAGTGATGAAACTTCTACTTTTTTTACTAACTTTAAATTTAGTTAGAAATCACTGAATTTAGGCGTAATTTTCTTCTAATGAAAATTCAAAAATGAATAGCAAATATTTAGTGCTTTTCTTTATCAGTCTGGATATTTTCCAAGCTACACGAATTTAATTTTAATCTAAAATAATTATGGTTTAATTTTTTCTACTAACTCTTTTCTAATGTGAATTTTGTTTACTTTATGTATTTTTAATCAAAATAGATAGATGAAAATTGAAAATATCCAAATACCTTTGAATTTTTACCGCGAATTAATCTGTATTATTTTTCAATCTATATTACTTTATTTCTAACAGAAACAATTCGCTCGTTTCCTTTTTTCTTAATCAATTGTACTCGAATCTTTTTCCATATTATTATAACTACATTTTGTTTAGTCGAAAAAAATTGAGATGACACCGAATTTTTACGCAGATTGAAAGTAGGGTAACATCCCCAGTAATTGGCATGCACCAATGATTGGCACATTCCACAAACATGCCCTAAAATAAGATTTATATCCAGTCTTTTAAAAATACAAGATCATATACCAGTTATATGCTCATTTACGTTAAAGTTATAACTTTGATTTGTGCTACTAGATGACAGTAGTGCCCAGGAAAGAGAAACAATTATGGCTTGTATCAAATTAGCCATTTTTGTTGCAAAAGCTTCTTCTTTCGCTTAAGGAAGGCATACTCTTCAATTCATTATTATCAGATTTATAATATATTTTAAATTTTAATTGACAACAGTTTTGTTTAGTTAAAAAAGGTTACTTTAATTGTGTAAAAGTATTTTCGACACAAATACTTGGATTTCTGAATTAATGATAGATGCCAATTAATGGTGCTTCAATTTTGCTAGTTCCAAGTAATTGGCACCTATTACAATTACAAGGAATTCGCAAGGAATTTGAGATTAAACCACTTATTTTAAAAGTACTTTTAAAGTTATAGACTAATTTTGTTTATCATTTGTTTTTTTTTGAAAATATGAAATATTATCAGTAATTGGAATCCATTAAAGCTTCATATGACAATTACTGGGGACAGTATGACAATTACTGGGTAATTATATAAGTATATTGTATTGTTTTAAAGTGTTCACATTTCAGTCTAATATGCTAATTTCTTACTCTCAAAAACCTGAAATATGGCATCTTCATCTATAGTAAATTCATTTAAAGCGATTAAACCCAATACAAAATATAAAATATTTTTTTAATATAAACATATGGCAATTACTGGATCACAAGGTGTCATACATTGGTGCTCCAGGTGCCAATTACTGGTAATTTTAACAACTTTTTATAAATATATTTTTATAAAAATACTTTTTCAATTTTTTTTTGCTTTTAGTGGGCAAAATACATGCACAGATATGCATTCTTTGATTTAAAAATATTTCCTAGTAAATATCTTATTTCTTTGTAATGAAAATTGAAGTAAGTTTAAAAACAAATTCTTAATGTGCCAATTACTGGGGATGTTACCCTATGTCATTAGAAAAAATTATAAACTTAAAAAAAAAAAAAAAAAAAAAAAAAAAACTTGACAAATTTTTGTCTTTAAAGTAGTCCTCAAGCAATCAATTTTCAATTTTACTCATAAAAGAAACGCTAAAAAGATTTTAACTCATTGCTAAAAATTAAAGAGATAGAACATTGTTTTCTTTTCCAGGTAATGCTTTCACACACTCAGAAGACGAACTTTTCCCAAGTTTCAATTACAAAACAAAATACAAAACTACGCTTGCGCCACGATGGGCACTCCTACGAATCCCTTACAAACTATCTTCTTAAGGGTGTATTTCGATTCAAACTGCTTGTTTTCCGATTTATTTTTGAATTCACTTTTGCTCTCAAACACATCAAATTCGCAGATTCTCTTATGTAGAAGGTGCACAAAGGTGCCGTGAAGGTCGATTCTTTGATAAGTGCACAAAATATTTCAAAAAAAGCAATCAAAAACGGCAATTTGAACCGATTTTTCCGAAATGCGAGATCTGGGAACGAAAAAAATGGTCTTCCTGAGAAGTTAATTGCTTATAAATCAAATTCTAATGAATTGAGCGTAAAATGGCATCACACGGCACCTCATACGTCCCTTCAAGAATCCCCTCAGCAAATTTCATGTTTCTACTTTTAAAAATGTGTCTGAAATTGTATCGGTAAATTTCGAGCTGCCGAAAGTGGAAAAGCGTTTTTTCGAATACACCCTTAATATTTAACTCTATTCTTCTTACCATTAGTAATTCTAGCTTATGATCACATAGCATGAAATCGTTAAGACTGTTAATCGTTATATGTTGTTACTGCTGAGAATATTTTAGTACATTTTTAATAATTCAATATTTTCTTTATCAGTTTTGCCACCTCCTAAATGCAAAAAACAAAAAATCCAATGAGAGTTGTGTAAATCGGTTTTTTTAGACATCGTTTGATAGCCATATTTCTATAAACAAACTTCATCAACTAGCCATATTTCTATAGTCGTTTTTAGGTAGTAACGTGAAATTAAAGAAAGTAAATCTGCTAAACAAATAATTAATAAAGTATTTTAGTATATTATTTTACTAAATTACTGAAATACCATACTAAATTATGGAAAATTTACATCTGTTATAATTAATTTACCGATTGAATAATCGTGTTTAAAATTAATCTAATGTAATTTCGTATGCAGCGATTTTCTGCAGTTCCATATACTGACCTTCGATTTATTCTGTTGAGCTGATCCAGATTATCAGACAAGATAAAGTGATCGTTGAGGTTAATTGGGTGAAATAGTCCTCCAGTGTTTGTGTCCGGGATGGCTCAGTTGGTAGAGCATTGGCGGCTTTTGCCAATACATCCCTGGTTCGAATCCTGGACCGGACTTTTTTCACCCAAAAATGAAAATATGGAAAATTTACATCTATTGTATTTTAGCATATTAGAAATTTTTCCTCTAAAAAGGTAAAGGAGATCGAAAATTTTTGACTATTTGGTACATCTCATCAGCCGTTTTAGGTAGAAATGTGGAATTAATGAAAATAAAACCACTAAAAAAATAAGCAAGTATTTCAGAACTTCAGGAATTGCCCTCTAAGTGAGTTAAAGGGAGTCAAAAATTCTAAAGCGTTTGACCATATCCTGGCAGCAGTTTTAGGTAGCGGAATGAAATTCAAGATAAGCTAATTTAAAAGTAATTTAACATGCATTTCAAAGTTTTTAGAAATTCTCCTGCCTTTAAGAGGATTAAAGGGGGGAGGGAGGATTATTGAAACTCTTAGATCATTTTGCAATATTTCTGTTTTAGATTAATGATGAGATTCAGAATAACTAATCTACTAAAACGTACTTAAATATATATTTTATGGATTTTGGAAATTCTTAAGTAATGATGTTTGATAGGATAATGGTAAGTTTTAGGTCGTTTCAACATATCTAGGCACAAATTTTAGGTAGAAGCGTGAAATTCAGTGTAACAAATCTACCAAAAAAATATTAATTACAGTACTTTAGTGATTCTAGAGCTATTTTGTCTATTCTATTCGCAACATTGACTTTGAAGGGGATAATGTAAAATTATGCGAATAAAACAGTAATAATGGATAATTTATTAGATGTTAAGAAAATCTATAGTTTTATTTTAATTTTATCTGTGTTATTTCATTTTATTCAATAATCTTTTAGGAAAACCGTGTAGCGTAGCGCGCGAAGGCTGCCAGTATACATATGTGTGTATGTGTGCGTGTGTTACATTTCATTTCGCAATATTCATCTAAATTATTCTAAATTTCTGGCATGTTATTTATTTCACCATTTCTTAATAATGCCTAACATTTGTTCCGATTGAGTTTCCCTTTAATTTTAAAACGCGTATATTGATAAATATCTTATTTAATCTAAAATTTTTAGTCTTTTATAAATTTTATCAGTTGCGCCAATCTATAATATTTTGAGAGAAGCTAGTTTTTATTTTCGAATGTTTGAATAGCCATTTTGTTATTTTTGTTTCCAATCTTAATTCCAGGAATCTATGTTCCCACGTATTTTCATTGCTAGGCTTTTTACTTGGAAAACACCATGCTACGAGGTATGGGCTTCTTAAGTAGCTCCCTTCTCGAATCTTTAGCTTAGCTGCCCATTTTTAAAAGTGCTCCTTTCACTGATTGGCTCGTTTCTGAACTACGTCGATATCTGTCGCCGTCTGCGAATCTATCAAAAAGCAGATGCAGTGACTTTGGAGTTTAAATTTCTGTCTTGTTTTACGTATTTCGACATGTATTATTTCTTATCTACGACGCTTGTATTTTTTTAATTTTCTTTTGAAAATCAGATAGTGTGACAGAAATTCATCCCAAAGATTGAAGGCTTAACGGATTTTTTCATATGTAAGACTCATTTTAATTTTTCATGTTTGATGAATAAACGACTTAGAACAACAAACTGGCTGTGTTTCTGATGGAGAAATCGCTGGATTATCGAATCCACTGCCTTGCTACACTTACGCTCTGACCGTATAGATTAGAGTACGACTGTAAAACGGCCATCCTGTGTTCTCAATTTAAATTCTCTGATATCAGCTATCATCAAGAATTTCATGCAAGTTGATTAAATTTGACGACTAAAAAAAAAATCATAAACCGCCAAGATTTCACGAATTTAATACATGACATTATACATATGTGTGTGTGTATACACATAAATACACATACGTATGTATATAACAGTCGATATTTTAATTTTCTTAGTACTCGGAAATTTTCCTTCTTGGAGTCGGAAATTTATGAGTCTACACCCCCCTACGCAACAAGGATGGTTTACGCCCCTGAGCAAAGGGCATACATACTAAATATTAGCACTGTTTTTAACTTATAAATAATTCCTCTAGTTCACTGACTAGTAAATCACTGACTTTATAAGTTTGTGTAAATTAATTATTTTTTCTTTTTAACAATGATTAAAAATGATTCTCCACAATCGTATAAATGGAGCTGACATCTACTGCAGAGGTCTGCAAGGGCCCGGCGGAATCGTTTCGAATTTTCAAACGGGCCGGGTTGGGCCGGCAGATTTAGAATAGTTTTTTCAATGGGCTAGGATGACAAACAACATAAATGGGCAGGGCCAGGCCGGCAAAAAATTTGAACGGGCCGATAAAAAAAATTTCGGGGCTACCCGCCCGTTCTGAAGATTTAAGCAGAAACAATAAAAATAAATGGTTTTAATGAGAATAAGTATAAACGTGCATCGCGAGCCATACTACTTTGACAGCATCAATATAAAAGTATATAGTGTAGAGATTGGCATCGGAGAGTTACATTGTGTGTAACCAGTTTTAATATTTTTTTAGCTGACTCATGCCGGGCCAAGATCAAGTTTGCATTATTTTTCTACATACAGACTGGCCGGATCGGAACTAGACTTAACTGTTCTCAAGATCTGTAGGGCAGAAAACATGATTTGTAAAATTATTAACAGCGATAAAGAACTTAATATAGCTTAATCTTTGGATATATACTTCTTGATGGTTTTTAAATTAATTTCTCAATAATACGAAAGTTTGACACATTTTCAGATGAATTTTAAATTGTTAAAGTATAAAAGTTATAAGTCTAACTATTGAAGGAATTTGGAATCGAATAGCGTTTTTCTTTTTTGGTAAATAAAATACTTGTATAACCTTGTTGAGATATAATAGTTTCTCAAATGATTGCAGGTTTTTCTCCCTTCCCATGCTATCGCTTCCGGAAATTCTATTCAAAACGCTAATTATGACAGTATTTTATTTGCTTGCAGTATTCTTAAATTGCTTGTAGAAAAAAAAAAAAAAAAAAAAAAAAAAAAAAAAAAAAATGGATAACGCCATTTGATTATATAATTTCCGAATAAAGATACCTGCTAATCTTATGCGTTTCTGAGAAAAAAATGAATTTAGAAATGCATCAGAAAGGAGCTTCTTTGAATTTAAGAATGAATTTGGATTTAAAATCTTTAATAAAATGAATAGAAATATTTTTATAAATCTTCTTTTATTAAACAGCTTCAAAAGTAACGATGTTTTTAGCTTTCTTTTTTTTTCTTTTATTCTAAGCGATATTAATTTTTTAATGAATCTTTATTCGAATGTTGAGAGCCTAAGAATCTAAGTAATCATTAATGTTGTTAATGTGTATTTCCTGTAAAATATACAGTAAGATCATTCCATAGATATGTATGCAGTTATCTTTATAGGAATCTTAATTATATGGTAAAAATAGGATTTTTTTTATAAATCGTAGAAACTATAATGGGCCAAAACGGGCCGGGCCTGTTTTCACTGATTTCTGCACGGTCCGGGCCGGGCCTAAAATGTAAAAATTTAACGCTCCGAGCCCGGGCAGAATTTTTGAGTTTTACAACGGGCCGGGCCGAAATAATTTTCCTACGGGCCCGGGGTTTGGAAATTCCGGCCCGCGTAGACCTCTAATGTACTGTAAGTAAGCAGCTTTCACTCCAATTTTGTTTTACGCAATTTCATCAAACTTAGACTCGATGCGTTTGTCTATTTAACTTGTTTGTATAACAGTAAATATAATCTCTGTATAATATATAAATACGCTTTGATGATAAAACGGATGTAACTTTAAAACTAGAAAACAGGAATTCTGCTTTTTCAAAATTTATTACCGCCTCTGTTGGGGGAAAAAAAGAAAGAAGCGATAAAAAATTTGGCTATTCATATGCCTTTATTTGTTTGTAACATTAATATAGATACTTAAAATTAAATATAGTTTGCAATAGCTGCATGTTTTATCAGAAATCTATAATGTTTTGAAATAGCACGAATTTTAATTACATTTTCTTTTCGGTTGTTAAGGAATAATGACAACAAAAGATAAAATAATTGCGAAAGAATGACGTCATTTCAATCAACTTTTCATAACACTTAAAGCTGTTCAACGCTATTCTCATTGTTGTCTCTTTTTTCGTTATAATTTAGTTTCTCGGTATGGCAACAAAATTAATTGTTTGTAAACATTCAAAATTTAACGCTCAAATAATTAAGCATTAATTCAACAATATAGGTTTCAACGGTAAGCTACAATTTAGAAATATTGTTACGTAACAATGTTTAATTGTTTCAATCGTCATCTCGAGCGCCAGTAAATCAAATATAGAATAGAATTCGATTTCAAATTCATTTCCAAAAAAATTTCAAGCTTGTTGGTTCTACTTGCAACTGCTCTTGAAAAAAATGGAAACTACTCATATAATGTCTCTTGATTGTTTTTTTTCAGGTCGACGACAGGAACATGGGAGCATCGACGGATGGATGGCATGCTCAAATGAGAATTTTTATTTGGGTATTGCCTCATCGTTGAATGGCGGATGCAAATTCTGGAAGCCCATGGCAGTAGCAGTTGAAGAAGCAGCCGTGGATGAAGTAAGTACGACTTCTCTCCAACCTTCCCTGTGTTGGTGGAAGAAGTCAAAGGTAAGTTGGTGGCAGAAGATTCTGGTCTTCTGCTGCATATGCTATGAGGCCGATTTTTAATACAGTAAAATTTAAAGATTGCAATCATTATCTATAGCTCATATCAAAGGTTGCAATCTTTTTATAAACTGTATTGACAAGAAAAATCGGTCTTAATGCATTTTTAAATTTACAGTTTTTTTTCTTGAAGTAAGGTACCCTGGGGTAATAACGCCACGTTAAGGTTCCACCAATTTTCACGGCTTAGTTTTAGATTGTATTTTTCAAACAAATATAGGATCTGATACAGAAACTCATTGACTATCTATATAAAATAAAATAATTTAACAGATATGTATTCATAAAATGTAATGGCGTTTTTTCTTGACCAATGCTATTTGGCGTTATTACCCACCTATATGGGTAATAACGCCATGCAAACAAAACTATGAAATAAGATGGAATAATTGCATGTAGATAGCCCAATTCTAAAAATACAAACTCTACAAACTTAAAAATTGACAAATTGCATTCTAAGCTATTGAAAATGTTCAATTTTTTTGTGAAAGTGTAAGAAAAATAAAGGTGTGGTGTGGGAGGAGGGGATGAGGCAAAAGAATATCAGACCGTGAGCTTCTTTTTGCTTAAAAAAGACCGCTTAAATAGAAATATGAGAAACATTGGACAGTTTTAACTGTGTTTATTTAAATCAGTATTTAGGATGTAGCTCGGCCACTGTAAGGAATCAACCGGGGTACTAAAGTCAAGGATTGGCGTTATTACCCCGGTATAGTTATTGCGCAGTACATTTTAAATTACAAATTATCTCGAGAAGATATCCAAAATCTTCAACAACATTTTAAAAGTACATGAAATGTACTACAAATTTATGTAATTAGCAAAGTATTTCCGGATAAAAAGATAGTCTTCACATCACAAAACGTATCTCGCAAATTTTAGATCAAGCGTTAATTTTAGCTGTTTGTAAAAACAATAAGACCTAAAAATGAAACAAATTAACTTGAAGCTGTTTTTTGCGATTTATATGACTCAAAACCCTTCTGCGCAGAGCACATGGGTGTCATTTACCTGATTATTTCATAATTATGCAAAATATAAGCACTTGGCGTTATTACCCCGCCTGGCGTTATTACCCCAGGGTACCTTATTATGAATTTATTTTAAATTCTAAATATTGATACATGTTGCTCCACTAGTCGCTTGAAAGATGTTTTATAGTAATGACTTTATAAGCTGATCCCTTCTCAATAATAAATCATTTTACATTGAGATAATATTCTGACAATTGTATATATATAGTATAACATCATTAATTTGGACATCTCTAATCCCGAAACTTCTGTAGCTCGGCCATTTCGGTATGTTTATTTGTTTTTATTTTAATTAAATATCATAGATGGTGCCATTACGCATATATGTATTTAATTTCAGAAAATGATTAAGAAGTATGAACAGATTACCAAACTTGCTACTTTTTTATACATTTTAAAATTATAAGAACTTATTGCATCACATTTATAATTAATATAGATGTGTCTTTTTTAATATTAAGTTGTGAATATTCAAAATCTATTAATTTCACTATTTTTATTTCTCGAAAGATAAGAAAATGGCACCAAAACTTTTCGAAATCGAATTTTATTGTTATAATAATTTCTCTTGACTTCAATATTTGTAAGTACTTTTTATTTATTTTAACATTAGCGTTATATGCCACTATTTTAAATATGCTAATGTAATTATAAATTCATTTTTTAATTGTAAATTAATTTTTTAATTGTAAATTAATTGTAAGTCTTATTTAAATTTGGCACAGATGTCATATATGCACCTTATTGGCACAATCGCAACAAAATGGCGATTTTACGCCTCATATGGTAACCGAGTTATTTTAATTGACTTCAAAAAATGAAGAGATTATCAATTCGACGCTGTACTAACCTGTCGACCGATTTCGCCAAATTATACAAATCGCTAAACTAATAGCCAAATTATACATATTCACCTAATTTTTATTTTAAATAATAAAAAAAAAACAAATAATTAGTAGTAGAATATTAATAAAAGTACAAATAAAAAGTCAAAATAAAAATCACTTAATGACGTTTTAAACACACGTATCGTATTTAATGTCATTGAATTGACATTCACGATAATCCATTATTGGCATTTAATCTTGTAATTTGGCGGTAGTATTTTGGTCGACGGGATGACAGAGTAGTACCTTCGACGCGTATGCATTTTTCTTTTTCTTTTTCTTTTTTTTTTCGACAATTTATCAAAAAAGAAATAACTGTTGAAGCAATAAATAATCAGCTATAATTTATAAACACAATAATATATATAAAAATATCGCATACATCGTAAATATTAACAGTTATAGCAATATTCAAAAACACAATTTTTGCCAAATTCCCGGGGGTGAAATATTGTGCCAATGTAGTGCGTGTATGACATAAGTGCCTTAAATTTCTTTCTATAATATATATATGCCATATACACCCGTGTATAAGTCTGATTATTTTAGGTAAGATTTGGGAAGTATTTATTATTTCTTTATTATTCTTTTTTTATACTATTTGGTTATCCCTTCGACCAAGAAAATATCGCCAAACTATAAAATTAAGTGCCAATAATAGATGATCGTGAATGTCACATTCAATGACATTAAATACGATACACGTGTTTAAAACGTCTTTAAGTGATTTTTATTTCGACTTTTTATTTGTATTTTTATTAATATTCTTCTAATTATTTGTTTTTTCGTTATTTAAAATAAAAATTATGTCAATATATATAATTTGGCTATTAATTTGGCGATTTCTATAATTTAGCGAAATTGGTCGACGGGATAACCAAATTTTTTTAGCACTTACCAACAAAGTTAAAAAATGCTTATGCATTCGGTTGAGATGGTATAAGTACTCGGCTGAGACAGATGGACCGACACTGTCTGTCCACGCTCTAAATCCCGTAAATATACTCGGATTTTCATGCAATTGATAAAGCTTAGGATCAGTAAAGCATGTTCTGTACTGTATATGAAGTATTTACAATTAATGGTTCATTTACAGGGACACTTAAAATAATTCAATTACATTATGGTAAAGGAGGAATGTTGTTTGGAGAGTATTTTAATGACATTACGCCATTTCAAATGCATTGAAAGTGAAATCACTACAATAATGTTAAAAAAGGGCATTCAGAGCATTTTTTATTAATTTACAGAGACACACAAAAGAAATAAGTCTTAATACTGTCTTTGCATACTAATTGCTGGAGATTACGTTTTAAATTCGGTATGCCTTTGTAAATTTAATTAGTTTTTTTGCATGTTACTCTTTATACATAAAATCTATACTCCATATCCAGGACTGTACAAAAGTATTCGCATACCAATCTCCTTTTCAGAGGAAATTGCTGAAGGTGAATTTTCTGAAATATATGTATCTCTTGAATGTGCTAAATTTTGGATTGCATGTTGTTAATAGATACAAATCTTTATATGATATACAGGGCTGCTAAAAATTTTGGATAATTTTCTGTTTTTAAATGGGAACCGCTGAAATTCGATTGTGAAATTTGTTATACAGACGTAGTATTTTAATTTTTTAAACGGCGCGGTTTTGTTACATTTTTCTGAATGTGTTGTAAAATGATTAATATTCTATGCTTGACGCATGATTTTTTCTTTCTTGTTTATTATTAACTCTTGTGTAATTCCACCCCCCCCCCTTTTCGTTGAAAATTAGAGGGTCGACTTATGCAAGTTAATAATAATAATAAAAAATATATCTCAGATAATCGAGGAATAGACAACTCTATTAAGTAATCACGTATGGGGATAGGTTTGAGTGAGGGTTAAAGCAGACGATGGTCCCTGTAATTGACAAAAAATTCTCAACAAGTCCCAGTAATTATTCTGCATCAATTTTCTCTTGGGATAGAATTCCGTTCAATACTTTCAACATTTTAATCGCCGTTTTAAAAAAGTAAACCTGAGAAACTTTCTAGATATCTCTTCTAAAAGTCCTACAATACAAAGAAGAAATAGTGTATTTTAAAAGTCTAAAAAACTGTTTACCATTGTAAAAAGTTGTCAGTTTTACATAATCATGAGGTTTTAAAAGATTGAATAAAAAAAATCTGATTGGAAACGTGGAATTTTTTTTTACTTTTTACTAATTTACTGAAAGTTCAACATTATTTATTTATTTTTTTTATCCTCGATTACAAATCATTTTTCAACACATTACCAGAAATTTTATTCGATTTATACAAGAAATTTTTTTTTTCAAAACTTTGCTTAAAAATTAAGGGGGGGGGGGGATTCAGCTAGACTTATACACGAGTATATACGGCATATATATATTGGTTTTAGAAAATTAGGCTCAATATTTTACATAATAAGTCTGTTATTTTTTGTGATTTCTGTCATTTATAGAATTTTTAAAAATCAGAAATCGTAATAATAATAATAAAAAAATAGTTATTGTTTTGGTGCTTTATAACAGATGGGAATCTGCAAAAAATTACGTAATTATTATTTTTAAATATATGTATAAGAGCATTTCGAATTAATTTTTCTCAATTATTAACTTGTGTGCATTTTTGCATTGCCATACTTAGGACAAATATCAGCATTATTATTTTTTTAAATACATCCCAGTTTCAAACCTTCTGTAATCCGAAATTTTATAAAATCCAGAATAGCCACAATCGCGATGATTCTGGAAAATAAAGTTTAATAAATAAAATAATTCTAAAAAAGTTATACTGTATATGTACTTTTTATTACATAAAAAAATGGCTACAGAAATGTAAATTATTAGGATGTCAAGTTGGTATTTTTCCTTATATCAATGCCAATATTATTTTTGGAAACAGAATTATTAATTAAAAAAAAAATTCTATGGATATCTTTTATTTTCCTTTGTGAAATGTCGTATTTTAATATTTATTATATATATATATATTATTATTATTATTATTATTATTATTATTATTATTATTATTATTATTATTATTATTATTATTATTATTATTATTTTTTTTTTTTTTTTTTTTTTTTTTTTTTAAAGAATTAATGTTATTTTTAGCATGAAAGTAAAAGTTTATTTCATAAGGAAAAATCTAACAAGAATTCATGTGTTTAGACAATAGTGTAACGAAACATAATGCAATCGATTGTTTAAAAAATATTGAAAGATCAGGATTTTGCAGAATACAGATTCGAATGCTAATTAGTGGGCTTTCATGTAGAATTCTAAAACTACATTTTTCACGGTTAATGATTTTTTTCGGCCTCATAGCATTTTTTTCTTATTTATATTATCTATATATATCATTATCTTGCTATTTAGTTTATACATATGTTTCATTATTTGAGCGGCCTTTTCTGTAAATATTTAAATTTTTTGTAACAGTTTTGAAACATGCATTTTTAACTTGTTTGGCCATTGTACATATATATAAATTACTTTTTCTCAGTATACATGTAGTTTTTTAAGTATATATTCATATTAAACAATCTATTCGGCGATTTGGTATTTAAATTTATCACAGTTACAAATGTACAAAAATAACAAACACAAAACAAATAAAATATATCCAAACTTACAAATTAAAAACAAATCAAAACAAATAAAACAAAAACCAAGCAAAAAACAAAACTGAAAAACTAAAACAAATCAAAAATCCAAATAAAAAACAAACAAAAAACATAACTGAAAAAAACTGAAATAAAACAAAAATCCAAATAAAAAACAAACAAAAAGTACATTTGGAAAAAACTAAAATAAAACAAAAATCCAAATAAAAAACACACAAAAAACAAAACTGAAAAAACTAAAATAAAACAATAGGATTCGCAGCTTAAAAATCCGCGTAAATAAAATGTGTTTCTCTGGCAGGCTTCTGATAATAACACGAATTGTTTTAATTCATTATAAACAAATGCGATGAAGGTGTCTTAGGTGCAACCCAATCTCCTGTTCACTGGCTATTTCACTGTCCCTCAACATCTAACAGTTCACCATCTTCAGATTATGGCAATCCTGGCTTTATCATTGGCATTTTCTTCCGTTTCTTGGCTTCACTGCCCAACGTCATCGGGCTAGAAAACAGCAGCATTCTTCTTGTATTTACGATCATGATAGTCCAACGTCACCGGGCTCAAAGGCATCACCACCAGTCTTTCTTTCTGCACTTTCTTTATCATCTCAGCCGAGCCCAGCGTTATCGGGCTTGAAACTGGCAGCATTGATCCTCCGCTTTTCTGGCATTCCTCTGGTGTAACATTTTTGCAATATTATATATTTTTCTTTTTAGAGGGGGGAGGGTATATTAGATCGATTTCTCATAGTTCACTTGTATTTATGAAAAATCGATTATCATAATTATTAAAAAACAATTTAAGTTTTTTTGGTGTTTTTCATTTTAACTGTTAAGGGGTTTTATTAGGGAAAAAATATAAAGCTATATTTAGCTTCGTGCGCGTGTAAAAAGCAGAGATGGTCAATTTATCAATTTTTTTCACAGACCGAAAGGCGGCAGCACAGACAATTACCTTATCGAGTTCATAGGTAAAAATCTAGGACTAGTTAAATCTTGATTCGCATATTAAAACGCAGTAGGTCTGCCAAGCCATATTTTGGTTGAAAACACCTAAAATCTTGATTTTAGTGTTTGATTCATTGGTTTACCATATTCTTTTTCTACTCCCAATCCTCATTTTTTATATTTTAGGTTGCTGGGAAGCACAACGATAAACCTTCGAGTCAACAGCTGAAATCGTGTTTTTAGGTGTTTTCCACCGAGTAAGGCTTGTTAGAGCGATTGCATTTTGATACATAAATAGAGATTTAACTACTTCTAAAATTTCAGCTGTGAACTCAATGAGGTGATTATTGGTGCTGCTGCCTCGCGATCTATCAGTAGAAATTAATTTTTAAAGATAACAACAAAGTTCATTGTCAGTTCAAATTAATTGCTGTTTAAGGTAGATGAATTTTAAAAATCCGTAATGTTAATATCATTGTTATATGTTAATATCTAAATAGTAATGTTACAATTACATTTTAAGTGAGAAAATATTAATAATATCTTTCTCTAGCATTAAATTTTCCACTTAAATTAAAATTAAGAACTAATCTGCAATTCTGATCAAATTATTGAACATATAGATCAAAACTAAACTAAAGCAAAATTTTTTATATCTATTTTTTGTCATGAGTTCTGATTTATTAATTTTTCTTGACGTGATCATGGTGTGACATTAGTCAAACAGTAATTCAGTTATAACAGTTTATTGATACAATCAGTTGACCATCTCTACCGTTGGGGGGTAGGGGGCCCCCTCGACGAGGCTCCGCCTTACCGTTGGCGAGGGGATTTAAGAGTGCCACTTCAATTATATGTATAACAATATTTGAAACAAAAACATAATAGTGAAAAAGAAAACATTCATTACTTTCATTTATTCCTCGTGTCAAAGGGAAAAAGTATTTTTTAAATGTGTGGAATAATGAATTGTTTTACTACTTATTGTATAATGATAAAAAAAAAAAAAAAAAAAAAAAAAAAACAGAAATGAGCATGTATGACAAACTGGTCATGTAATAGAATTTTTTCAAAAAATATGATTTAATAAATTTTGCTGATGGTAGATTCTCAATCGGCACATAACAGTAAAAACATTGGTTGCATTCAAACCATTTGGCTCAATAGAAAGGAAGTGGCACTCGAACTAAGAGAGCCTCAAAAACTAAAATTTAATTGGGTAAAGTTTTTATCTTAAATACTAGAGATGGACAGTATCTAAAATATTAGGATACATAAAAATTTTATCGTTTATAGTGTATTGTTTAATAATAGAGCAACAAAAAATCTTGCTTAATTTTGGAATGTATCGCTTGAAAAGTTTTTCTAAAAGCTGAAAAAAGTTTATATGAATGCATATTAAAATATTAATAAAAATAATTGCACATTCTTTCTGTCCATCTTTGAAACTTTTAGAAAAGTACTTTCTGCTAAAAAAGTCATATTTTTAAAATGTTTGTCCTCTTCCCTGTGTCATTCAATAATATTTTTTGATGTGCATCCCGAAAATATTCCAGGAAAATATATGTTTAATTATCACCTAGAACCTGGTGAAGTGGTTGCTTAGCAACTGTTAATGCTTAGACTTGTTAATGCTAACTGTTAATGGCTTGTTAATGCTATTTGATATCAAATAATCATAATTCTTGGCTTTAACAATAAAGTTGTTTTCATTCAATGTAAAGAAAAATGTTTTGGAACAGTCACAGTGGTAAAACTTAAAAAATAATAATATGATGTGTATATATCTATGCTTGCATGAAATTTTAAAGACAGTTTTTTTTTAATGTAAAGAAAAAATTTCTTTTTTGGATAAATATATGACAGAATGGGAGGATAATTTTGAATGTGTTGCAGGACTTGTAGGAGCATTTTTTCTATTGCTTCCTGCTCATTATTTATTTATTTGCACGTTTCGTCTATTATTTCTTTCTTTAATTTTATTCACCATAACTCTCCTTACTTAAATTCAAAACCACCTTTATTAAATTTCCAGCAAACATGAGTTTCATCTTCTAGAAGCTACATTATGATGATTCTCAGGAACCATTAGGAACCATTGCTATTGAAGCAGCTTGAGTTTGATTACATCATTGCAACTGTAACCAAGAGTTGAAATCCTTCCAAAATAGTTCAAAAGTTTCCTATTACATTACGGCCTATGGGGAAAAATCGTTTCAAAGGAATTTTAAAGATGGTATACCCTGTCAAGCATATTAAAATTTATATGCTTCTACGAGGTGCATTAAAATATGCATTCTATAAAATATGAGGTGAAAATGTAGCTATTATTCATTTATAGGGCCACACAAAAGAATTCCATTAGATAGTGGTAAAAGGGGGAATTGTGTGTGACATATTTTAAATATATTAAACTGTTTCATGTATAATAAAATTCATGTATGTCAACGAGGCTTAGTATAAATTATACAATACTGCCTTCCCTAATATAATATACATAGCATTTACAGGGACACGCAAAAGATTTCAAATAGTACATTCTTTCCGAAGTACTGTATATGTATCCGATGATGGATAAAATGCATTTTAAGTATGATATGCGCATTTAAGTTTCATTAAATCTATGCACATTATATGATGTGTATAAATGCTATAGTTGACATACAGGTCTACCCAAAAGAGTTCGCCAACGTTACTGCTTATGATTATATGAGCGTAAATTACTTAAAGGTGGTCCTTAAATAAATTATGTATTTTTACGCTGAACTGCATTAAATTTACTAAGAAATGTTTGCAGAATATAGATAAAATGATATACAGGGCCACGCAAAAAATTGGGTACATGGAGCCTATGAACGATAATTTATCAGAAAGTGATTTCAGTTGTTTTAGGTGTGTTTTAAAATAAATTTTAGCGTAACACTGGTGTATAATAAAGGTACCAGGCAAACTACAGGGCTGAACAAAGTATTCAAGTATGTTTCCATCTATTAGTATAAATTGCTAAAAGAGAAATTTCAAGCCACTAGGCATTTTTTCTTTGCATCTAAACTAAATTATATAGAATGTATTTTAGCTGTCAGATCAAATACAGGGCTGTTCAAAATACTGGAATACATATTTGGTTATATTTGGATTTATATCCTTATTTACCTAAATAACGAAGTTTTTTAAAGATTTCATGGAGCGTTGGAAAGTGCTTCATAATCTATGCTTAACGCATGATTTTTCTTACTTGTTTTGTTCAATGTTTCACTGGTGTGTGACGGGCCTTAGAATCTAAGTAATCATTAATGTTGCTTATATGTATTTCCTGTAAAATATACTGTAAAATCATCCCATAGACATGTAAGCATAGTATTCTTTAAAAATATCTTAATTATATGACAAAAATCTGAATTTTTTAGAAATAGTAGAATTTGTGACGGGCCGGGCCGAAAGAAACTTCATACGGGCCCGAGTCTGGTAATTCCGGTCCATGCAGACCTCTAGCGCTTATATAGAAATTAATTAATCTCATTAGTCGAAAAAACGAAATTTGACAAAATTATAAGATAATCGCATAATTTGCATCGAACTTAAAAGTAATATTTAAGGAATGCGACTTTCGTGATTTTTATTTAAGAAATCTTTTTAATATACAAAGACAACTTTTATAGTAAAAGAGTTGTTCCTTTTCATTCATACTTTTTTATCTTTTTTTTTCTGTGTCTGATTTAAAGAATAGGTACAAACTTTAAACTATATTATTTTCAAAGATTTTCATCACGTTGCGAGCTTTTTTATTGGGCCAGAAATTCGCTTCCCAGTGATTTTCCTTCCTGTTTATACGCCTATGGTCTTATAATTGCCCTAAGGTAAACAAAAAACATTATTTTACTTTAATTTCCATTCAGCAAATTTGAAAATATGATTAAAAATGTTATATCTATGTATTTAAATTTTTTTTATTTTAAATATTTTTAATTTTTATGTAAATTAATATTTTTAAAAATGCTGAATCAAGATTGCTCATGTATTTCTGTTCATTTAAATAACACACACAAAAAAATCTACTTATAATATTTCGAGTTATAACGATTTTAAATTATCCCGCATTTTTAATAAATTTTAAATTAAAAACTTTTTTGTAAATATATATGAGAAGTTTTATTAATGTAATTTTGTTTAAAAATAATATGGTTAACCATAACAAAAAAATTCAAAATTTTAACTCAATAAATAAAAATTACTTTGAAATGTGTATCAGACCACCTAAACGTTAAAAGAATATATTAACCAGTAAAGAAAAGTTAAATTTGTGACGCGTTTAAATTCAAGCAGGGCAACTTCCGGACATGCACTTCATTTGAAGAACTCTATAGAGTCGGAACCGTTTACGATGTGATGGCGCAGATTTTTTTGAGTCCCTTGAACATCGTTTTCATAAGAATAACTTAAAAATATCCCTTTTAATACTCAAACAGTCGCTGCTTGATGCCGCAGTGGCGCAGCCAAGGGAGTGGTTTTAGGGTTAAAACCCCTCCCAGAGCTGAGAAAGATCGCTATAATTGCTGCTTATATGAATGAAATCCAAACTTAATATTTAAATGTTTTGGCGCATTTCGGAATTCGCCGCTTTATTGAATCAGATTTCATTTAATAAAGTGATTCAATTAAATGGCGAAAATTCTACTTAAAATTGTGAAAGTGCATATTACATGAATCAGTTAAGTACAAATTGGTTATTTGAACTAAATTACTTTTCTTAGATGCTTCATGCTAAAAAAAATAAGATTTCCGGCCACACAGACGCTCTTTGAGTTTAAGTATTATACAGTAAATTTTCTAATTAGTGCTGATTCTATTAACCGGCGATTCAAATAACCTTTATCAGAAACTCAAAACCCCCCTTAGAACCGAATTCTGGCTGCGCCACTGCCGATAGGTATTTTGTTATTGACAGTTAATCACTATCTATGCGCCGGAGACGCGCTGGAAAAAATACAAACACAAAATTACATTAATTAAGTCTCAAGAAGAGAAAACTTTTGCTGGAATGCGGTGTTCAAATTAGCCATTTTACTACACTATTTATTAATTTTATGCAAAATATCAATGGCCGATCAATGTTTTTCAATCTGTTATGTGATGATATCTCATAGAAATTTACAGTTTACATCTTCACAACGGTAATTTTATTTAAACTGCTAAAACATTTACAGATTTAGGAAACATTTAGAATATACTTAGTAAAATAGTTTCTATAGTGGGTGCTCGAATTTCTACTTTACAAGCAATTACAAAAAATTAGTTTATTTTAGAACTGAATGAAGTAACACATTGTTACAATAAGGGCCTAAAGATAAAGGGATTTTTCAATGATTCACGCCGAATCTGTTTTGCTAACATTTCTTTTCATTTGGGTAACGTTTTTTATTTCGTACTCGCCAAATCGCTAATGTTAGTTAAAATTTAGCGACAGAGCCGTAACTAGAAGTGAACGATAGGGGGGGGGGTGTCATAATTTTTTTTTCTCTCTCTGGCGCAGAAAGATAAATTAGTGCATATTCACATTGTAGGTACTATGTTTATTATTAAACTGTTGTAATAACTTCATTTTATGCTAAGAAAAACATACGATAATGAAAATTCTGAGTGTATAATTGGTGCAAAATTAAGCATCATGTTAGTTTCATATGTGCAAATAGGATGAGGCAGTGTTGAAACACTTATTTTAGATACAATTTAGTAATTCTGCAAAACTGTGAAAGGGTTTGTAAACTAAATTACATTTCTAAACAGAATTTCATTCGAATTTTCGGAACAGAAATTCATTGAGTGACCTTGGAATCTTTTTTAGGGGAGGGGGAGATGAACCGTCCATAGCGCCCCTTAGCTACGGCCCTGTTTAGCGAGAATCCTGATTGTACGAAAAGCTCGTTTATTTCCCTCCAAAGTAGAAACAACTAAAAAATATCGAAAAAAGAAAAAGGCATGCATGCTTAAAACTTTATTAGCTTTTTATAACCCACACTTGTTAGTATCTGGATACGATTGCGCGTCTCTTTGGGAATTTCAGTGACAATTTCAAAAGAAAACTGCACCTGTGTAGTAGAAAAACCCTTTTTTTTCGTTTTCTTTTCCAACAAGAAAATGCACTTTTTTTCTGAGGTCAGAATGCAATCGGGTTCAAAGCACGTCTGTTGATGTGTATTCTTGTAGATGGTCTCATCGGCATAGAACGTCAATCCCCTCTCCTGATCTTGACCCGCTTTTACCCCTGCAAAGTCTTCCCTGTGGAGACGTGCGTTTGCTTCCTGTTCGAAACTTAATTAAATTCTGATTCGTCACCTTTATGATGCCCCTCGTATCAAACGACGGTTTTTAACGAGAAAAAACAAAAGGGAAAAGAAGTTGCGAGGGCAGCAAGTGAAAAGGAAAACACGGAGATTAATGACTCCGTAAAAAGTAAAAATAAAACATGAATAATCGATTATAAATTCATTGGTTTCTTCGACACTTTTAGGGCAGATGAAAGTTGATTGGATTAAATTGGTTTCTTTCGATACGTTTTCCATGCTCTTTACTTAGCATGTTTGAGCGTTTCCTTGAAATTAGTAAATGAAAAATTCAATGATTTGATGCTACGGGGTGTAATGTAGAATTGCACATCAAAACACTCAGAATTAATTAATTAAATATATTTATGTTGACAAACAAGAAAGTTTGCAATTAACTATTTATACATAAATGACAAACATTTGATATTCGAACAAGCAGGTAATCGTAATTAACAAAGGGAAAATATATTTCCATAATACGTATAAACGTAGAAATAATTCAAGTGTTTATGATTTAATATTTAAATAAATTTTGCAAGAAGGCACAATTGAGGAAATCTATTGTATTAAAATAAAAAAAACTTTATATATGTTACAGGCCAAACCCGATTTTAGGCCAAACTAGATTGGCCTAGGCAAAACCGGTCTATCCTATCGCCCATCGGATAAACTAATTTTTCCTAGGCCAAACCGGTCTATCCTAACGCCCATCGGATAAACTAGTTTTTCCTAGGCCAAACCGGTTTATCCTAATGCCCATCGGATAGACTATTTTTCCTAGGCCAAACTAGTCTATCCTAAAGCCCATAGAACAAACTAGATTTTCCTAGGCCAAACTAGTTTGGCCTAACTCTTATAGGGTATACTAGTTTAAACTGCTGTCTATAGGTCTGAACTAGTTTATCCTAGGCCGATCTAGTTTATCCTAGGCCAATTCAATTTGGCGTGATTTTATTGAATTCAATGACCGCCTCAACGCCAACATCCTTGTTTGTCCTAGGCTGATCTAGTTTATCCTAGGCCAATGTAGTTTTAAGTGTTTTTAGTTCACGGGCGTCAAAGCCAGGGAAACAATGGGATCACAGGTTCTGTATGTATGTATGTACACATGTATGTACGCATGTATGTACGTATGTGCGTAACGAGATAACTCTTGATAGAAATAACGTAATTTGACGTGTTTTTATCTAATCAGGTTACCAAAGCCTGAGGACTAATGCGCCCGTAGATTCTGTATTTATGTGGGTACGTAAGTACGTAACGCAATAATTCTTGATGGAGATACTCGATTTGCATCAAACTTTCAATGTAGGTTTATTCTTATGAGGAGCTTTTCTGATTAATTTTGGGAGTTCATTAAATAAGAATAAGGGGGGGGGGGAGAACGAGAGGCTGATATGTCCCTTCCCTTAATTCAAATAAATGGGTTTCCGTGCATTATTAGCATATTTTATTGAAATTTTAGATATAGGAGCATTCTCTTGAGGCTCTTCCATGATTAGTTGTGGGTGTTCATTGTTTAAGTATAAAGGGAGGGGGAATAGGAGTAACGCCCCATAATTTATGTAAATGCTTTTTTCACGCAGAATTTATTGATTTGCTTCAAATTTTAGAATTAAATTCATTCTGGTAAAGCGCTTCCCTAATTAGTTTTTGGGGTTAATTGAATAAGAACAACAGGAAGAACGGGGGGGGGGTGCAGCCTAATTTTGGCAAATGAGTTTTTCATGCAGAATTAACCGATTTGCAGCAAATCTTGGATTTGTTCATTCTGATGAAGATCTTCCCTGATTAATTTTGGTGGTTCTTCGGTTAAATATAAGGGGGAAACTTACAATTTATTTCCTTCCTTAAATTAAATAAATTGGTTATAATACAGAATTATCCTATTTGTTTAAAATTTTGGACATGAATTCATTTGATCAGGCACTTCTTTAATTAATTTGGGGTTTTTTCTTTTGGTTAAGTATTATGGGGGTAGTGGACGTTATATCTACTTCCTTAAATTAGATAAATGGATTTTTATGCAGATTTATCCGATTTGCCGTAAATTTTGAATATAGTTTTCCTTTATAAGGCGAATCCCTGAATTGTTTTGAGAGTTTAATGATTTAGAATAAAGGGAGGAATGGGAGATTACCCTCCTTAAATCAGATGAACGTTTTTTGAGCAGAATTATCTGATTTGTTTCAAATTTTGGATAATTGTTTAATTTTATAAAGCGTATCTGTGATTAGTTTTGGGGTTCGATGGTTAAGTATAATTGAGGGAAATGGAAAAAAGTAATCCAACTTACTTTATTTTTCGAGGGTTGTTATTCTTTAAAAAAATAAGGCTGTAATACACAATTAGTGTAAACAGCCTGTGAATGCAAAGCTATCGGTTTAATTTGGCAATATTCTTTTTAATATTGATCCCGACTACTGCTCCATAGCTAGCCTTGTGCAAAGTGGTTTTGTCATCACCCTTATATAATGTATTTTTTTCGAAGGGTTGTAGAATGCTGTCAGAGTTTTGCACGGGCCGGAATTTCTAGGCTCGGGTCCCGCCCTTCTCGAAGGAAAGTTATTTTTCCGTGAACCGGTGTAAAAATTAAAAGTTTAGCCCGAGCCCTGCCTGTACAAAAATCAGTGAAAAGAGACTCTGTCCGGCTCAATCTGGCTCTACTCAATTTCTGCAAAAAATTCAGATTTTACTTAATATACAATTAGGGTTCCTTTAAAAAAATGCTGCATACATATTTATTGGATAAATTTACAATGTATTTTTAAATTACGATGTGTTCACAGAATGGTAAATGCACAATGTATTATTGATTATTTAGATTCTTAAACCTTTCAATATTCAAATAGGGATTCATTAAATAATTAATTTAGTTTAGAACAAAAGAAAAAAAAAGAAGAGTTATAAACATCATAACTATTGAAACTGTTATGATGTTGTTTATAACTGTTCAGTAAAAAGTAGATTTGTGAATATGTTTCTCTGTTATTCTTTAAGGCTTTCCTCAAATCCAAAAGAGCAACTTCCTGACACATTTAAGAGCTAATTCATTTTCGAAAATGCATAAAATTAACAGGCATTCTCACTCAGAAAATATGTAATCAAATGGAGTTAATCATTTTTTCATAAAAGCGATGTACCTTTTAGATAATACTATTAAAGCTATATTTTGAATCGAATTTCCGCTTACGACTTTGCGGAAAAGAAAAACTTGACGCAGTGACAAGAATAGCTTATATGTCGACAGGTAATTAATTTCTCAAAAATGGAAAACGCTGTTCGATTCCAAATTATGTTCAGCTCCGATCTGGCTCGAATATGCAATAATAATAATAATAATAATAATAATAATAATAATAATAATAATAATAATAAATGCAAATCTGATCTCAATTGGCACGAGTCTGCAGAAAAAAAATAAAATAAGCAAACACCATAATCCAATGCATCAAGTCTCAACTGTGGTATGTTAAATTTCTGTATTGATGTTATAAGCAATGATTCTTTACACACATTTATACTTTCTTTTGAAAGACATGCTTTTTACCGGCCAAACCGGATTTCGAGCCAAATTAAATCAGCCTAGGCCAAACTATTTTCTCCTAACGCCAATTGGATAAACTAGTTTTTCCAAGCCAAATTGTTTATCTAAATGTCCTTAGTATAAACTAGTTTTTCCTAGGTAAGAGGGTAATCCTTCATTTTTTTCCTTCATACTTAACCATTAAACCCCCAAAACTATTCAGGGAACCGCCTTATCAGAAAGAACTTATATCCAAACTTTGAAGCAAATTCGTCAATTCTGCGTCAAAAACCATTTATCTAAATAATGTTGTGTTACCTACATTGCTCTTTCTTTTAGACTTAAACAATAAGCATCCACAACTAATCGCCTTGTCACAATGATCCTGTATCTAAAATTTTAAATGAAAACTAATAATTCTGCATGATAAATCCATTTCTCTAAATTAAAGGTGGGGGATTAGCCTCCTGTTCATCCCCCTTTATTCTTATCCAATGGATTTCCAAAATTAATCAGAAAAGTATCTTATCAGAATGAATCTACATCCAAAATTTGAAGCAAATCGGATATCTCTATCAAGAGTTATCGTGTTACGTACATACGTACGCATATACGTACATACATGCGTACATAATACGTAAATGCATATACAGAACCTGTGAGCCCATTATTTCTCTGGCTTTCGCGCACGTGAGCTAAAAACACATAAAACTGCATTGGCCTAGGATATACCAGATCAGCCTAGGGCAAACAAGAATGTTGGCGTTGAGGCGGTCATTGAATTCAATAAAACCACGCCAAATTGAATAGGCCTAGGATAAACTAGATCTGCCTAGGATAAACTAGTTCAGACCAATAGACAGCAGTCTAAACTAGTATATCCTATAAGAGTTAGGCCAAACTAGTTTGGCCTAGGAAAATCTAGTTTGTCCTATGGGCTTTAGGATAGACTAGTTTGGCCTAGGAAAAACTAGTCTATCCGATGGGCGTTAGGATAAACCGGTTTGGCCTAGGAAAAACTAGTTTATCCGATGGGTGTTAGGATAGACCGGTTTGGCCTAGGAAAAATTAGTTTATCCGATGGCCGATAGGATAGACCGGTTTTGCCTAGGCCAATCTAGTTAGGCCTAAAATCGGGTTTGTCCTGTAACATATATATAAATAAAGATCCAGTTTTATCTTTTATATTTTTTCCAATTCCTTTATGTCTGAAAGAACATTCACAATGTGCAATTTTTCATTTTTGACTTCGTGACATATTCTATACTACATTTCATTTTGTTTTCTCGGAACACATGTAATTTTATTTAATCTCCAATTAATTCTTCTTGTTCGTCGTTAAATATTTATTTAATATCTTCTCATTTTTTCATTTTTTTTGCAAAAATTCTATGAAATATTTTCTGCTTAATTATGTGAAAAAAAAAATATATAAAATATATTTTTGCAAAAATAAATGTTTAAAAACTGAAGTAATAATTAATAAATTTACTTGTTACAGCACTCACATGAAATAAACTTAGTTACGAACCACAAAACAGCATTGGAAATCAGTGAAACTAAATTCATTCCAAAGGGGAATGTTTGATAGGGAAATAACTCCAGAATATTTCCAGAAGTTTCAGAGTCGTATTTGAGAAAAGTTTCAGAAATATTACTTTTGTCGTAAAATTTACGTGCGTGCGTCTGTTGGAAGATTATCATTAGTTTGTAGCAAGCATTCACACAATTTCAGGGAAAAATAAGAGTCTGCCATTTTTCAAGTGATCACAACTTGCTTTTTTAATGCAAATTTGTGCTCTGCGCAAGAACTTGCAAATGTCAGCGACAAATCTCAGCTGCAGCGTTTTGCAATACACCGCATGATGTCGCAGTTTTTTTCATTGACACCTTGATGGTAATACCATGTGCTGATCTACCGAAGAAACTAATTTTTTTGCTGACAACACAGGTCTACTTAAACATTTAGTCCAAGAGCCGACCGCACAAAACCCTAAGTCATCGAGCACAAGAAAAAATCCTTTATATTATGAAAGAGTAGTCATAGGGGATTCTAATGATCCATGTCTGCTGGAAGCGAAGTGGAGCATAAGCCAAAAATTGATACCACTAAAAGTGCTATTACACGTGTTCTGTTGCAGGCGTCAAATTCCAGGCGTCTCCATGTTAACCTATGGGACCAGGGGAGTTGCTTGGTTAGCGCGCGATTCTCTTCTGTCGAAGCGTCTTTGACGCCTGGAACGAAGCGAGTCGCCAGTAAGAGCCAATCAAATGCTTGGAAATCCAAATGACTGTAAAGACTCTTCTCGAACAGCCAATGAAATGCTAAGAAAACGAAAAAACGCAGGCGATTTTTGTCGCTTGCTATTTTTACGTGTAATAGAGCTCTAAGGGTTGACTCGTAGGTTTAGTATTGTGTTTGCCGTACAATCAAAAGTAGGAAAACATGGAAAACTGGGTGCAGGAGAACACAATGCTAATCCTACGAGTCAACCCCTAATGGTATTCATTTTTGGCTTATGCACCACTTCGCTTCCGGGAGACATAGATCATTAGATTCCTCTATTACTACTCTTCCATAAAATAAAGTATTTTTTTTTTATGTGCTCGATGACTTAGGGTTTTGTGCGGTCGGCTCTTGGACTAATTTCGGGCTTCTTCTTTTCAAAATGCACACTTACATTTAGATGTTATTGTAGAGGAGATGTAAGATGTGCTTAATAATTTAATATTTTGGAGAATAATGTTTTCTTATATCTATCTTTTATGTTTTTTTTTTTTAATCCTTAGTTATATCACTTTTATTTGACTGTGTTTCGAAAAACGCAATCTGACGAAAGGCTTACTTAAAGAAGCTTACTTAACCTATAGCTTCAATTTAGAGTGTATATTATGTCTTTTGTCAAAATCTGAAAGCAGCAAAGTAGTGACTACATTTGAAAAGTACCTTGTATTTGCTACTTTAAAACTCGGGAGAACTCGCAAAGTGAGAATTTCCCTCACACAGGGCCGTAGCTAAGGAGGTGCTATGGGCGGCTCAGCTCCTCTAAAATATTTTGAGCCTCCCCCCCCCCCTCCACTGGAAAAGATTCCAAGGTCACTCAATGAATTTCTGTTCCGAAAATTCAAATGAAAAGTATGTTCAAAAATCTAATTTAGTTTTGAGACTCTTTCTTACTTTTGCAAAATTACTGCATTGTAACAAAAATATGTGTTTCAAAACTCCCTCATCCTATCTGCACTTATGAAGCTAACATGATGTTTAATTTTGCACCAGTTATACATTCAAAATTTTCATAATCATACATTTTTCTTAGTTTAAAATGAAGTTATTACACAGTTTGATAAGAAACTTAGTACCTATAATGTGATGTTTCTGCGTCAGAGAGAGAGAGAAAAAAAAATTATGAGCTCCCCCCTCCCCTATTGTTCACTTCTAGCTATGGCCTTGCCCTCACGGTGCCCGATTGCTTTTCTTTTACTTTACATTCGCTTAATATCTACTTTTTTTGTTTGGTTTTGTACTTTTATTCGCAAAAGAGGTAAAATAATTAAAATTGAAATTTTAATTAAAATGAAAAATGTTTCAAATAAGACTCTTAAAAAAAAGTACGACGGCGACAGAAAATCTCATGCAGCGAGTTCTCCCGGATTAAAAAAGCCAATTGCACTCATAATTAACTACATTTTTTCAATAAAGAAGTTGTAATTTTATTTAACTACATTTTTGATAAAGTAGTAGTTGTTGTAGTTCGGTACTAAAAACCGTAGTTTTTACCAACCATTGCCTACGTCTAGATAGCACATTCAAATCATCAAATGTGAAAAAGATAAGAGCGCACTACTTTTTAAACTCACTTTGTTAATAATACATTAGACTTTGAATTTTCTGAGTAGTGTTACATTAAAAACTAAAAAGAATACTGCCCAATTAAACTGATGGCATTGAGCTCACAGGCTATGCATACTAATTGTACATTACAGCCTTATATTTTCAAGGGTTAATTCCGTTCGAAAAAGAAACTAAGAAGGGGAAACAGCCCTCCCCTTTCCCCCTTTTTTATACTTAATCATTGAACCTCCTAAACTATCAAGGACATGCTTTATCATATAAAAAATCTATATCCAAAATTCAGAGCAAATCGGATAATTCTTAATAAAAACCCATTTAGCATTTGTATAATTTAAGAGCAGTTATCCCCCTCTTTTATACTTAACCATTAAACTTCCAAAACTATTCAGAGATTTGAACGAAATCTGACAATTCTGCTTGAAAAACACATTTATATAAATTAAGGGGAGGGGCATTAGAACCCCCGTTCGCCCTGTTTATACTTATTCAATGAACACCTAATAACAGTCACGGAATCGCCTCATCAGAATGATCCTATATCTAAATTTTTAACGAAAACTTAATTCTGCATGAAAAACCCACTTATTTCTATTAAGGGGAGGGGCATGAGCCCCCCGTTCCCCCTCTTATACATATCGAATGAACTCCAAAAACTAATCATGGAAGCGCCTTGTCAGGATATACCTATATACAAAATTACAAGTGGATCGGATATTTTTATCATAAGTAATCGCGTTACGTACGAACGTACATACAGAACGGGCGGGCACATAAGCTCTCAGGCTATGATAGCCTGTGAGCTAAAAAAAAAAAAAAAAAAAAAAATGTAATTAAACAAATTACAACGACTATTTGGAAAATTATATTTTCAATGACTAAAATTTTAATGACTTATAAAGAAAATTCTACATTTAAATTAACAATTAAAAAAAATGTAATTTAACAAATTACAACAACTATTTGGAAAATGAGATTTTCAAAGACTCAAATTTTAAAGACTCATAAATAAATTCTATATTTAAATTAATAATAATGTAGGATCGATCTTTTTCCTACAGCCAACTAGCAGTGTTTGTAGATTCTCCATGGCACTACTCTGAAACGGAGGCTCTAGGTAAGGCAGACGATTCAAGAAGCAGCTATTAATTCCTAAGCAGCCAGACGAAATGCCGCAGAAAAGAACTGAACTGAAGACAACGTTTTGATGGAATGTTTTTAGTTTTAGTTGTTGTAAGAAGAATGTAAGATCAGTGGCGTAGCTAGGATGGGTGACTCCCGGGGCGGATGTAAATGGTGTAACCCCCCCCCCCTCAATCTGTCATATATTTTCAATCACAATTAAAAAAAAAAAAAAAAAGGAGTGACTTATTACTTATTCCACAGTCTGCGTAAGTCAATGCAGTATTTATATGTAGAAGAAAAGTATTTCTTTAAAAGTTTGCTTTTCGCTATCCACTCCTTGGATAGGTTTGTTTTTGTTCCCTGGTGCATATCTTATTTAGACACCCCATTCTGTATAAAATTTCTCATTTTCAAAGAAAAGAAAAATAACTCTGATGCGTCGTGTGCTAGAAATTTCATTTTTTTTCTAGAATTCTTTTCCAAAACCTTATAATATTATGTGTATATATTTCCAAATAAAGATTGGGTGTCACCCCGAAGAGGGTGACACCCGGAGCGAACCGCCCCCTCCGCCCCCCGCTAGCTACGCCACTGTGTAAGATAGAGAAGACGAATTAACTAGAGTTTATGAATGTTCGAATTGTAAATAGCTTAATGTAAGTAATCTTCTTTTTGTAAATAGTTAATGTTTTAATATAAGATTTAAAAGTTTTAAACGGTGTCAGATCTGAATATTATAATTCCGAAAGAACTTTTAGAGGGAAGAGTTCCATAAAAATGGCATTCAGAAGTGGAATAGACGAACGCCCACAGAGATGGAAATATTTTTTAAATATTCTGGAAGGCGATATTTTTTAGAACTGTGACGGAATCTAAGCCCAAAAAGCTAATTGAGAAGAGGTAAAATTTTGCGACGAATGTGCTGTCACAGTGTGAAGCTGAACATCTGATTATGAAGTGAGTTTATTATTTTATTTTTCTTTTCAACAATGTCAAAATTAGTAGATTTAAAGGAATTAGAAATTTCATTGAAAACAGAAAAATCATCTAGTATTAAGACATTGCATAAATTAATTTTTGGAGAAATCGGTGACAGAAATAACAGACGTAGAATTCGGAATTTTACTGGGATTGCGTTTGAAGTAGATTCCGATCAATATCAAACAAAATTGAAAGAAATCAAAGATAATTTTTCTGTCAACGATTTGATAACCATTAATTCCGGAACTTTTGATGAAATTGCTGCCAGAATAATTTCTAGTTTATTTGATTTTAGTATTTTGAAAATTAATATGATATTCGATGAAGGTACTCTTAGTGATGACGAGAGTGCCGATGAATTTAATGATGATTTACATAAAACTAAAAATATTTCAAATGTTTTTGAGAATAATGTGAGAAATGATTCTGGTAGTTCTAGTTGTGGAAGTAATGAAAATCAGAAAATTCTAATTCATGATTATGTTATTAAACCTTCAATTTCAATTAATGATATTGAAAGTATGCTTACAATGTTTGAAGGTACTGAATTACAAAATATTAATAAGTGGCTTGCCTATTTTGAAGATATTGTTTCATTATTTAATGTTAGTGATTTGCACAAATTGATTTTGGCTAAACGCCGTATGACAGGCAAAGCTAAATTATTTATTGAAAGTGAAACAAATATTAATTCGTGGTCTAAATTAAAAGCCTTACTCATTTCTGAACTCGGACAAAGGTGCAATTCAGCTGAATTATATGAATTGCTATCCAAAAGAAAAATTAGACCACATGAATCATTAGACGAATATTTTTTAAATATGAAACAATTATGCTCAAAAGGCAATATTGAAGATTCTGCACTTATCTAGTATGTAATAAATGGAATTAATGATCCTATTTTTAAAAAATCTTTTTTGTACGGTTGCCCCAATATTGCTGAATTTAAACATAAATTAAAGGTTTATGAAAAAATAAGGTCGGAGTATGAAAATGCAAAATCTCATAAATATGAAGTAACTAAGCCTAAAATTAAATCCGAAGTTGAAGTTAAGAACAAATTTAAGCCTGTAAAGCCAAATATGCGTTGTTTTAATTGTGGCGGGAATAATCATAAGAGCATTAACTGTGCAAATAAAGATAAAGGGCGGCTTTGTTTTGCTTGTAACGCTTATGGTCATAAATCATTTCAGTGTAATAAATCTAAAGATACAAATGTTAAAAATGCTCAGTCACAAGTAAGCACTATTACATCCCAAGATTTAATTCTGAAAGAGATAAAGCTTTATTCTTTGCGTTTAATCTCTTTAATAGATACTGATAGCCAAAAGACTTGGTTAAAGAAAAGTATTTATGATAATTTGAAGAACTTTGTAGAATTAAAAGCTACGAGTATCATTTTGACCGGTCTAGGAAAAGCCTTAATTATACCAGAAGGTTATTTCAATTCAGAAATCGAAGTAGATGGTTCAAAATTTAAAGTTATCATTTTTGTCGTTATTGACAGTTGCATTAATTTCGATTTAATTATTGGCACTGATGTTATTCATCAAGGTACATTAACTATTTCTGAGAATGTAGTGAAACTGTTTAAAGCGGAAGTTCAGTCTAATGACTTTTTAGTTAATATTGTAAATGTTTTGGATGAGAATAAAATCAAGGGCGGCGCCAGAAAAGGTGTCCGGGGGGGCATATGCCCCTCCGTCGGGCATACCTGGCCCCCACACCGGGGTCAAAAATGCAATATCGTCGGGGAAAATATTTTGACTTTTGATTTTCAACCTCCTTTTTACTTACCCATCATACGTAGTATAGGGTAAGTCTTGCAATCGTTTTGAAAATCGAAAAATTTTTTTTGACGGATTTACACGTTTTAGATAGTGGAGATTCCGAAAAACATATTTTTAGAAAAAAAATTTTGCCGTCCGTCTGTCTGTCTGTAAACGCTCTATCTCCCGAACAAATTGAGATAGAGACTTGAAATTTTGTATGTAGTTAGTATGTAAGAATGGGACGAACCCTATTTAATATCAGCAACCTCGATTATCCGGAACTATTTTTTTCGGACTCTCAAAAAATTCGTTCTGATGAAAGGTATATAAAAATTTTCGAATTTTTTTGTTTTAAGGAATGGACGTAAAAGACAATAAATTAACACACATTTTGCATATAGAACGAAGTCGATCGGATTATTAGTTGCCGAGATATTTGTAATCCTGTTTTCAACATTCTTCGATTTTTCATGACCCTGTATTTCATTCAAATTTCAATTCAGAAGTATATTTTAATTGGAAATGAGACGCTTAATCCGACGCAGTTAATTGTTAGTTAATAGAATTATTATTTTTGGAGTTATAAGGATGTTTCTTTTACGCAGTTCGGTAGTTTGGCGTTTTACATAGTTTGTCGAAATTTGTACATCAGCAGTTCTTTAATATAGCATTAGTATGTATATTAACAATATTTAAATTTTGTTTATGAATTGCAATGCATTGTATAAATAGTTTTCACATGTTTTATTTTCATATACATATTCATGATGGGTAAGTATTACGGTGGCCCCCAACGACTAGTTTTAAGTTGTATTCAGCAAACAAATTCTTTTGGTTACGAGTCGGTTTCTGATAGAATTTTAATTCTTGCAGGTTAGGTTCAAAGATCGGGTAGATACCCAATCTTTCGGGAGGGGGGGGGGGGGGAACCGAATTTCTTAAAATAAAAATCTAAACTGATGATCTACATTCACAGGATGATATATGAATGACTCTGTACAAGTTTATTTTTCAACAAAAAAGGTAAAATGTATACTAAAGTTATGATCATATACTTTTTTTTTAACTACATTAAATTGTGGATCAATATGATTTTGGATTTAGTCGACGACAACTTAGTATGAAGAATTTCTGGTTCGATTAGGAATACGTAAACAAAAATTGTTTTGTCGGGAGGGGGGGGGGGTGTATTGGATGACAAGTAGAATGTTCCATCTTGTCGGGCAAACTGAACCTGACCCGACTCGCAGTCTGGATCAGATCGGATTGAGCTTAATCTTTGGTCGTTGCGGGCGGGATTCCAATTAAATTAATTTTAATTGCTTCAGATTCGGGTTGGATGCTGACACTTATGATTACTGATTCGAGATGAATCGATCTCTCAAAAGAATTTACAAAATTTATTTTAAGATGAAAAATTATGTATTCGAATGTTGCTGAGTTCATGAATGCTGGTTTTTTACTTAAAAGTCAAAAC
The DNA here is from genome assembly GCA_964019185.1 of Maratus speculifer. Taxonomy (NCBI): domain Eukaryota; kingdom Metazoa; phylum Arthropoda; class Arachnida; order Araneae; family Salticidae; genus Maratus; species Maratus speculifer. Next base: position 317,772,085 of record OZ025296.1, on the reverse strand, counting down.
TGATAGTAGAGGTAGAGGTGTAGATGTATTTTTACATAATTGCTTTACAGTATGGATATATTTTTTTCATCAGTTAGGGTTGGGGTCTGGTTGAGGTTGAAATATTTCGGGTTCAGGCCAAAATGTGGCGATGTCGGGCTCAGATTGCGTTTCGGGTAGAGTCGTGCATCACTTTGGAAGTTAAACCCAATTCGACTGGCATTTGAGTCGAATCTGGCTAAAGTTAATATTTTTTTGGAAAGGCTCATATTGACTTCGAGTCGGGTTAATTTTCGGGGCCCGATCCCGGCCCTATCAGCGGGCCGGATTCGGGTCGATTTCCATTTACGACATTCGGGCCGGGCTCGGGCCCCGAAAATTAACTATGACTCGAAGACCGGGTAACCGGATACTTCTGAAGACTCGGGACGGGCCGGGTGTAATCACTAATCTTTTCGGGCCGGACCGGGTATTAATTTTTTTTCTGGAGTATCGGGCTGGAACTAATTTATTTTTTCCGTACGAAGCCGAGATTGATTTCATTCTTCCTAGCCTTCACGGGCCAAAATAATCAGTTTCTGTTGAATCATCCCGTATGAAAGTCCTTTTCTCGACGTGGCCAAGTCTGTTCATAAATCTGTAAAATTTGACTTGGTCCAAAATTTTGGCAAGAAAGCATAACTTTTAAGTTGTCATTATTGAACAATTAAATATTAGAATTTATTCTTTTTAAAGAATCGTAGATTATTAGGCATTTTAAAAAATACATTCAAACACATGAAAAAAAAAATGATTATGATGGAATTTTTTTTTAATCTGAAAACTGCAAATTTTTTTTAAACTGTTCATCCATGCAAAATGAATACAGCAATACGCGAGAAAAAAATATATTAAACATTTACATCTGCTAAGAAGGGAACGTATTTTTTTCCTTCCAATGCGATTCCATTTTAAAAAAATTCACTTTTTACCATATACGACCAATTTTTAGATTTTCATGCCTCCATTACATGGAATATAATGGAGCCTAATTTTTAACTTTAGCCTAATCGGGCCTAATTTTTTACTTTTTTCCGGGCTGGGACGGGCTCGTGCCGAAATTTTAACTTTTGGGACGGGCCGGGCCTGGCCAATATTTTTTTTTTTTTCACAAGGCTCGGGCTCTATTTTCATTTTAGACTTCGGACCCGAGTGGGCTCGGGGCATTTTTTCTGAAACCTGAAAAATATTTATTCATGTTTAGAAGATGATGAAGATACTCTCCCCCCCCCCCCCCTTAAAATTATTTATTGTTTTACAAAACATTTCAATGCTATTAATCAAAATGAAAGGGGGACACAAATCGTGTTTTTGTATTTTAATAGTTGATTACTGTTTCAAAAGAAAATTTCTTGGAGATGTGATGCTTGGAGATTTATGTCTACTGCATTTCCGGAGACGATCTATCGATGAGGCGCCAATCAAAACAAGCACAAATAATAAATTAATTTCTAGTCGGATTTTTCTTTGTGATAGAAGATATTTTTTAATTCGAGCGTTTATTTAGTTAGTTAGTTATGTACTTATAACACTTGGAGAATGATTTCTGCGTTTTTTATTTGACCGGAAAATTGAACTTTGCAAATTATTTCATTGTGCCCAGGTTTTTTGAAAATAGCATAGTGATTATTTTTTCTGTTTGTCATCGTGAATTCTGATTATGCTAAAGATTTCCCTTCGTAAGTAAATGTTTTTTCTATGTTATATTCATATAGAAAACAAACGATAAGTGTTTATTTTTTTTTCCTGTAAAAGCATCGGACCTTTATGATAACTGTATCAACGTTTTATTTTTTGTTGATTTTCAGGTTCACATCAATCACATGGAATTGTTATGAGAAATGAATTAATTATAGTTAACAATGTACACACTTTATAGGAAATTGAAATTTTTCTTCAATTCTTCAGCATACACAAACTTTATCCATTTATTCATCACACTTCTTTAATGTGTCCATCAAATTTTCTTGTTATAGGACAAAAAATTCGGTAATCCTTTTAAGGTTGTTCTCAACTGCTCTTCTCAACAAACGCAAAACGTTTTGACACATTTACAAATTCATTTTTTAGCGGAAAGATATGATATTCGAAGGCCTGATTATGGAAGTGATTTCGAATCGAACTCAGATTTCTATTTTATGATAACAAAACTACCTATCGAATTATAAGCTATTTTGATCACGTGATCATGCGATTTTCTCTCTCTCTCGTCGTCCGATTTTCCTGCTTTCGTCGTAAAATGCAGTTCAAAACGTCAACTTTGATGGCTTGTTCTAAAATATATGTTGCACATTTTAAAAAACAAAAAATTGGGTGTGATTAGATTCTGAATAACAACATCTGCTAGTTTCACGGATTTCTGAACAAAAATAAACTAAAACTTATGTCATAAAATTGCCCTTTTACTTACCCATCATACGTAGTATAGGGTAAGTCTTGCAATCGTTTTGAAAATCGAAATTTTTTTTTTGACGGATTTACACGTTTTAGACAGTGGAGATTCCGAAAAACATATTTTTAGAAATTTTTTTTTGCCGTCCGTCTGTCCGTCTGTCTGTCCGTCTGTCTGTCTGTCTGTCTGTCTGTCAGTATGTCTGTCTGTAAACGCTCTATCTCCCGAACAAATTGAGATAGAGACTTGAAATTTTGTATGTAGTTAGTATGTAAGAATGGGACGAAGCCTATTTAATATCAGCAACCTCGATTATCCGGAACTATTTTTTTCGGACTCTCGAAAAATTCGTTCTGATGAAAGGTATATAAAAATTTTCGAATTTTTTTGTTCTAAGGATTGGACGTAAAAGGCAATAAAATAACACACATTTTGCATATAGAACGAAATCGATCGGATTATTAGTTGCCGAGATATTTGTAATCCTGTTTTTCACATTCTTCGATTTTTCATGACCCTGTATTTCATTAAAATTTCAATTCAGAGGTATATTTTAATTGGAAATGAGACGCTTAATCCGACGCAGTTAATTGTTAGTTAATAGAATTATTATTTTTGGAGTTATAAGGATGTTTCTTTTGCGCAGTTTGGTACTACTTGAGTAGTTTGGCGTTTTATATAATTTGTCGAAATTTGTACATCAGCAGCTCTTTAATATAGCATTAGTATGTATATTAACAATATTTAAATTTTGTTTATGAATTGCAATGCATTGTATAAATAGTTTTCACATGTTTTATTTTCATATACATATCCATGATGGGTAAGTATTACGGTGGCCCCCAACGACTAGTTTGATTTAACAACACCCTTAAATATGAAGTATATTTTTATTTGAATATTTTATTTTGTTTTTAATGAATATTTTATTTTTATTTATTTTTATATTTTTATTTTACCAAAGTACACTTTTCATAAGGTTGAATTTAGTTTTTATTTAACATCAATTTTTATGTAAGAAGCCTTCGAAAATGAGGTATCATATTTGAAACAATTTTTAAATATCATGCATTTTTTTTTCTTTTGGTATTGGACTCTGGCGGGCTCGGGCTGTGATCATAAAAATTCCTTCGGGCTTGGGCGGGCCCTGGCTCCGAAAAACGAGCCCGAACTCATCTCTAAGTATGACTGACATTTTAGTGTATATCGCCTCACATATTGGTGTTATTTTATGCTGTTTTTTTTTTTTTTTTTTTCGAAAATTTTATATTTCTGCACTTATTTTATACTTTAAGTTTTAAAAATAGTGTATTTTGTATCGACAGTTTTTTTTGATGTATTTTGTTTTGCTAACTCTTGTTTTAGTGTTGTGCTTAGGATGTCCCAATTTTGATAAACAGCGTCAAGCCTTTTCTCTCCTTTTTTTTTTACAATATTAGATCTGGCGATATTATTATTCACAGCCGTCTGTTAAAACATTCTTCCCAAACATATTCCACCTTTATTTAAAAAACATACACACACACACAAAAAGAAAAAAAAGTAAAGAACCGGAGATTTGTTGTTTGTCCCTAATTTTATTTACTGATAAACGTGAGATGTTACAACGATATAAACCCACGGAAAAAATTTGGACCGTTCCAAGCATTTTTTTTTTTTTTTTCAAAAAAATTTATATATTTTTTATGTTTAACTCGTCATTATTCTACAATTAAACTTTAAAATTTACATACAGTAAAACCTGTTTAATGAAACCAACATATGGCGTTATCCTGTAATAATGGGACTCTTCACTCACTTGAAAATATCCATTTCTTAATGTTAAACCAATGGGGAGGTTGTTTTTAAATTTCACGTTTAATTTCAATATTTTTAAACGATTTTTTTTTGCAGTGCATAGTTGAGCTCAATCTTCAATGTGACTATTTTTTACTTTTTCGATTTTTTTTCGAAAGTACTTCCAGTTTCAAAACCGGTTCCGAAAGTGAAAGTATCTTTAAAAAAAATCTGCAACCGAAATCGAAAAAGTAAGAAATAACCACATGTTAAAGAGCAAGCCCAGCTATGCTATGCAAGAAAAAGACGTTTTAAAAATATCTTATACTATAATGCGAGCAAAAATTGTGTGTGTGTGTGTGTGTGTGTGTGTGTGTGTGTGTAAATTTTATCTCAAAAACGGCTCTAACGATTTTCGCAAAAATTTGGATTTTACCATTTTCGGGCACAAGAAGACCATTGGGCTAGGTCACATGTTCGAGAAAATTCGATTATTGGGTCATTTTGGGTCATAATGGGTCAGGATCAAGCTATTTATATCTAGAGAACGGCTGGATCGATTTTAAGGAAATTTTGTATCCAATCGTTTTTTGGCACGAGAAAACAATTGAGCTGGGTCACATGTTTGAAACATTTTGATTAGTGGGTCATTTTTGGGTCATTGTGGGTCAAGCCATTTTTATTTAAAAAACGACTCTAACGATTTCGACCAAATTTTATATTTCATCGTTTTGGATTACAAGATGACCATTGGGTTAGGTAACATGTTCGAGAAAATTCGGTTAGTGGGTCATTTTTGGGGTCATTGTGGGTCATGCTATTTTTATCTAGAAATTTTCTCACGCAATTTTGACTAAAAATTGCATTCTATGGTTTTCGGGCACGAGAAAAACATTGGGCTAGGTTACATGTTCGAAAAAAATTTTAATGGGTCATATTGGGTCATTAAGGGTCTAGGTCAAGCTATTTATATTTAAAGAACCGCAGAATCAATTTCATCGAAATTTTGCCTGTAATAGTTTTTTGACACGAGAAAGCTAATGGGCTAAGTCACACGATCGAGAGATTTTGATTATAACAGGCATTTGTGGGTCATGATGGGTCATAATCGGTCATGGTCAAACTATAGCTAAAGAACAGGTGGATCGATTTTAACGAAATTTTGTATACAAAATTTTTTTGGCACGAGAAAACTATTGGGCTAGGTCTCAGTTCGAGAAATTTCGATTACTGGGTCATTTTGGGTCATAAAAGGTCTGGGTCAAGCTATCTATATATAAAGTACGACAGTATCAAATTTAATGAAATTTTGTATGTAAGTTTTTTGACACGAGAAAATTAATGGGTTATCTCACATGTTTGAGAGATTTCGATAATAAGAGTCATTTATGGGTCATGATGGGTCATAACGGGTTATGTCAAGCTATATCTAAAGAACATGTGGATCAATTTTAACGAAATTTTGTATACAACATTTTTTGGCACGAGAAAATCATTGGGCTAGGTCACATGATCGAGAAATTTCGATTAATGGGTCATTTTGGGTCATAAAGGGTCTGGGTCAAGTTATTTATATTTAAAGAACGGCAGGATCGAGTTTAACGAAATTTTGATTGTAACAATATTTAAACACGAGAAAACTAATGGGCTAAGTCACATGTTCGAGAGATTTCGATTATAAGGGTCATTTGTGGGTCATGATGAGTCATGGTCAAACTATATCTAAAGAACGGGTGAATCAATTTTAACGAAATTTTGTATACAGCATATTTTTGGCACGAGAAAATCATTGGGCTATGTCACATGTTCGAGAAATTTCGATCAGTGGGTCACTTTTAGGTTATTCTAATTTTATCTAGACAATGTCTCGCGCAAATTTGACTAAATTTTTTATTCTATCGTTTTCGGACACAAGAAAATCATTGGGTTAGGTCAGATGTTTGAGAAAACTCCATTAATGAGTCATTTTGGGTCATAATGGGTCAAGGTCAAACTATTTATACCTAAAAATTGGCTCAATCGATTTTATCTAAATTTTGTATTTAACGTTTTTCGGCACGCACAAATTAATGAACTAAGTCATATTTTCGAGAGATTTCGATATATGGGTCATTTGTGGGTCATGCTAATTTTATCTAGTAAATTGTTCTCACCATTTTGAGTATATTTTCTATTATATCGTTTTCGGGCAAAAGAAAACCATTGAGATAGGACACATGCACGTAACAATTCAATTAGTGGGTCGTTTTAGGTCTTAATGGGTTCGGGTCATTCTAACTATTTGTAACAACGACTCAGTCAACTTTACCTAAATTTTCCAACGGAACGTCTTTTGTCATGAGAAGAACATTGAGCTGAGTTGCATATTAAATAAAATTATATTAGTGGGTCATATCGCTTCATTCTGAATGCTGTCAAGCTAATTTTACTTACGAAATGGCTTAAACAATTTTGATTCATTTTATACTCTACTGTTTTTGATTACCTGAAGACCATTGAGCTGAGTCACATGTTTGATCACATGTGATTAGTGGATCATTTGGGTAATAAGGGTCAGGATCACGAGACTATGGCAAAAGCCAATAAGTTGGCGATATTTGACAGAATACTGGCGAAATTTGGCCGAAAAATCGACTATTAAGGTTACGAAACCAAAACACATATTTGGCGCCAAATGAAAGAATGTGTCCAAATTTGGTTATATCTGGCAAAAAATATTGTCTTTCAGAATGTGAAGAAATTTCTTATACATTCTTAATAGTCTTCGAGATGCATAGTTAAACTAATCAGGTTTGGTTTGGTTTGGTTTGGTTTATTTTTGTCGTCCGATTATCTGCGCTAGGGATATAGGACCGGGGGGAGTGCCCTTCGTGGGGGTCTTTCTAAGGGAACCTAACCCGTATTTACGCAAGGTTCGAAGAAAACCACGAAAACTCCGAACGGTTAGGCCGACAGCCGCGATTGGGTTCGAACCCAGCACTTGCCGTCAACCAGTTGAGAGGTCTGTACCTCTCGGCCACGTTAAACTAATCAGAGTCGAGCTAAAAAAGTGATTTGGATTGATGTCCTTTCGTTGTAAATTTTAAAATAAAGTAAAATTTATGAACATGTGCATACAAACATAGTTTTCTTATTGGTTGTTTTTGTAATACTATTATTAATAACATGTTTTACAGTAATAATACTATATCGAGTTGAACACAAAGTTAATTTTGACCGAGCTGAGCTCGGTCACCCCTGCTAGTTCAAATTTAAACGAGAAATTTGAAAATAACATGTCCATTGGTTTAACAATAGTAGTGGGTGTTTTCAAGTAAGTGAAGAATCTCCCTTAAACGCAAAATATGTTGATTCAAAATTAATATAATAATACATGAGAACAGAATGAACACCTGCTAAGAGGGCAATTTGACCGTAACGCATTTTTTTTCGTTTCGTTTCAATGCGATTTCGTTTTAGAAGATTTTACTGTGTAGCCTTTTTTCAGACTTTTAAGCAGGGGCGTGCGAAAAGAAAACCGCACCCGATGCAAATTCTAAATTTGGCGCCCTCTACCCGAACTTTTCTTGTAGTAGGATAAAAATGACGTTGTTTTGCTTGTGCTTGTTTTGTTTGTGCTTATTTTGATTGGCACCCCCTAAATTTCCACGCCCGAGGCAAAAACCCCCTTCGCCCCCCCCCCTTTCGTCGGGCGCTGCTTTTAAGACTCCATTACATGAAATAAGCATTAACGGTAATTGAATGATAACTGAAATATTTACATACAAATAGAGATTCATTAAAAATAAATAAATATTGCAGCCTACAGCATTTCTTAAAAAAAAATAATAATAAAATAAATAAAAATAATATAAAGATTAATTATTTTTGATCAGAACTCCTTGTGCAATACAGTTTATTACCATATTGAAGTAAAAATTTATGTTTTGTAGAAATAGTATTTGGTCAGACCGAGAGTTAAACATTTTTAAGGGGAAGGGGGAGGGCGGAGGTACATGCCAGAACGTATAATCAGGCCAAATTTTTTAACTTTTATACCGACCGGACCATTAATTTATTTTTTACGAATCTGGTCGGCTCTGCGCCAGAAATTTTTTTCCACGCAGTTTTTTAGACCCTGGTCCAGCACGTGGGGACCTCTAATATATATTATGAACTTGGCCCCCCTGTCGGGGATACAGTGCCCCCCCCCCCCCCCCGTCGGGCAAATTCTGGCGCTGCCTTGCCTAAAATCGATTTAAGTCACATTGCTGACAAAAATTTACGTTCAAAGTTATCCTCTTTAATTGAGAATTATGTGCCAATTAAAACTAAAACAGTAGATGTTAAAATGAAAAGTAATCTAACTGATGAAATCCCAGTTTGTTCTTCCCCTCGAAGGTTACCGCCATGTGAGAAAAAAATAGTCGAAGACCGAATTGAGGAGTGGCTAGCTCAGGGAATCATTCGAAAAAGTTCTAATTTTTCTTCGCCGGTTGTGTTAGTCAAGAAAAAAGATAACACAATGAGACTTTGTGTTGATTACAGTCGTCTTAACAAAAAGACAGTGCGTGAGCATTTCCCCTTGCCAGTTATCGATGATGCAATAGACCAATTACATTCTGCCGAAGTATTTACCACCATAGATTTGAAAAACGGTTTCTTTCATGTAGATGTTGAAGAAGACTCGCGGAAATACACCGCTTTTGTCACTCATGAAGGACAATACGAATTTTTAAAATGTCCATTCGGGTTGACCAATAGTCCCGAATAGTATAGTTAATTTATAATAGTAATAAATAGTAATAAATAATTTGTAATAGTATATTTATAATGTATTTCGAAACCTATTAAAAGATCACACTGTAGTCATTTATATGGATGACCTAATAATACCAGCTAAAAACGAAGCTGAAGGTCTAGAAAAAGTAAAACTTGTTCTCGAAACTGCATCGGAATATGGGTTAGAATTAAATCTTAAAAAATGCAATTTTTCGAAACGTGAAATTGATTTCTTGGGGTATAGAATCATAAATGGTAAATTGTATCCCTCTCCACTGAAGACTAAAGCAGTAATAAATTTTCCCGAACCAAAGTGTATCAAATATGTTCAAAGTTATTTAGGATTGACAGGATACTTTCGAAAATTTATAAGAAATTATTCGGTTATAGCTAAACCGTTAAGTGACCTGGTAAGAAAAGATTCCAAATTTAAATTTGATATAGAAGAACAAAAAGCTTTTAATGAACTCAAACGTATTTTGTCGTCAGAACCAGTACTTTTGATTTACAATCCCAAAAGTGCGACCGAAATCCATTGTGATGCCAGTATTGATGGCTATGGAGCTGTTTTAATGCAACAATCTCCAGTAGATAATCAATTTCATCCAGTTTATTTCGCCAGTAAAAAAAACCACCGAAGCTGAACGGAAGTACACTAGCTACGAATTAGAAGTTTTAGCTGTAATTGAAGCCCTGAAAAAGTTTAGAGTATATGTTTTAGGTATTCCATTTAAAATTGTAATCGATTGTAATGCATTTAAAATGACAATGGATAAAAAAGAAATGAGTACAAAAATAGCTAGACGGGCAATAATGTTATCCGATTTTGATTATATTATTGAACATGGACACGGTAACATGCCTCATACTACTAGGCATGTCGGTGCATTAAGCAGATATCCTAATTGTAAGGTAATCCAAGATAGCTTAACTTTAAAAATTATCCAAGCTCAAGAAACCGATGAGCATATTAAAACAATAAAAGAAATCCTAAAAGTGAAATCTTATGATGATTACTTAGTTAAAAATGATGTTCTTTATAAATGTTTTAATGGTAATGATTTATTAGTTGTACCGGAAGACATGCAAACGAATATAATCAAGGCCGCTCACGAAAAAGGTCATTACGCAGTTGCAAGAACAGAGAAAAATTTAGAAAATGATTTTTACATCCCCAAAGTTAAACAAAAAATTGAGAAATGCATAGCAAATTGTGTTCCCTGTATTTTAATTAATAGAAAATGTGGTAAACAAGAAGGCTTACTTCACCCAATAGAAAAAGAAGAAACTCCGTTACATACGTACCATGTTGATCACTTAGGTCCATTAGAAAGTATTAATAAAAATTACAAACATATCCTTTCGGTCATTGACGCATTCACAAAATTTGTTTGGTTGTATCCCACAAAATCTGCCGATGCTGCCGAAGTAATTTCTAAATTAGAAATCCAAAAAGCTGTCTTTGGAAATCCAATTCGCATAATATCAGATAAAGGTCCTGCATTTAGATCTAAAGCTTTTGAAGATTATTGCATCGAAGAAAATATTAAACATATCCCGATTACCACTGGATTACCCAGGTCCAACGGCCAAGTTGAGCGTCTAAATGCTGTCATAATATCTGTTCCGTCTAAATTATCTGTCGATAATCCTAAAAAATGGTATACACATGTAAGCGACGTCCAACAGGTGATAAATTCGACTTTTCAGAGAAGTATAAGCACAACCCCTTTTGAATTGATGTTTGGTACTAAAATGAAACTAAAAAATAACATTGAGATTACTAGTCTTCGGAATGCTGAAATACAATCTGATTTTACTAATAATCGCGAAGATATGAGAAAAAAATGCTAAAAAACAAATTTTAAAAATCCAAGAAGAAAACCGTAAAACTTACAACCTCAGACGAAAGAAATCTAACAAATTTAAGCTTAATGATGTGGTTGCTATAAAACGCACTCAACAAGGCCCAGGTTTGAAGTTAAAACCAAAATATTTAGGTCCATACTGTGATATACGCTCTTCCTATTCCTTCATGAATTTCTGCGAAACATCTGTGTATTTTTAAGTAATCCAAAAGAATCCAAGGAATCAAGCTTGTGATGAAAAACAAAAGTTTAATTACACACACGGAACACAAATGACGGGACGAATACAGCAAGACTTGAAACACAAACAATTAAATATATATATGTAAATATCCGGATTTCATATTTCTTTCAAGAACTTCTAACTACTCTTCTTTCACAACAGATCAACATCGTGCCCGTAGCACATACATATCCCAATTTCCCGTATAATCTTTTAAATTCTTTTTACCTGCATCAAACATTCGCAGGTCTACCTCTTACCTCTGGCACACACACCTCTCTCTGCGTTCGTAACCCCTTCCTCTCTCCACACTCTCGTCCGCTGGTCACGTGACTAAATAGCGGCGCCGATAAATAAAACAAAAAAACACATCATCAGTCATTACACCCCCCCACGCAAGATTGAAAATATGGTACACACTTATTTTAAATCTGAAATTCGACTGATGATGTTACACTATTTAACAATGATTTCCCAAATTATAATATGTATATATATAAAAAAATAACACAACAAATACAACCGTATCCGGAGAAGGCACATCTTCCGGGGTTCTTCCTATCTGCTAATATAAAATAGAATTAAATTAATACTTCATATACACAATATAACATACAATTAACAAAAGGCAATACACAAAACTTAGTAAACATTAAACAGGACACTAAGAGCTGCTGAAAAAAAATGTATATTGTTCAATACTGTTCAAGGAATGTTCAAACACTGGGTGCTTCAAAAGTTGTTGAATGTCTTACATAGTGTCCAAGCGTGATAATGCATCAGCATTAATTAGTTTGGCACCCGGGCGGTGCGAGATTGTAATATCATACTTCTGTAAGGCTAATGCCCATCGCTGCAGTTTTGAAGATTGAGGGGCATTTTTGGTGATAAAAGTTAATGGATTATGGCCCGTAATAAGTTCCACAGGTGAACCGAAAATCCACGTTTCAAATTTTTTCAAACTCCAGATCACTGCATAGGCCTCCCTTTCAATTGTTGGCCATGCCTGTTGAGTTTTGGTGAGTTTTTGACTGGCGTAACTTACCGGATACACTACTCCATCTCTTCTCTGCGATAAACAAGCTCCGATGCCGATTGCAGAGGCATCACACTCTATGATGAAAGGTAACCCGATAATAGGAGTATGCAGACAGGGCGCTTCGATGAGACCTCTTTTTAACGCGTTGAACGCCTGGTCATGCTCTACTGACCAGCACAAATTCTCTGGACTGTCCTTTTTTGTCAGTTCAGTGAGGGGATATGCTGTTTCAGCATATTTTGGTATATAATCTCTGTAGTAATTGCACAATCCTAAGACACTTTTTAGTTGCTTCTTGGTTTGAGGCACAGCTAACTTACGGATGGCCTCCACTTTTTCCGGATCGGTCCGATGGCTGCCGGACCCAATAATATGGCCTAAGTACTTTATTCGGGGTTTTGCAAATTCACATTTTTTCAAATTGACGGAGAATTGTAACTGTGATAGTTTGGAAAATACCTTCTCTAAATGCACCAGGTGTTCCGCGAACGTTTCGGAAAAAACTGCTATATCGTCTATATATGCTCTAGCAAAGTCCTGGTATTCAGAAAGCGCTCTGTTGATTTCTCGTTGAAACGTCACAGCAGCATTCCTGAGCCCAAAAGCCATGACCTTGAAGCGATATTGAGCTCTATGCGTCTTAAAACAAGCTAATTTTTGACTCTCTTCTTCTAATGGTATGGCCCAGTAGCCTTTGACTAAGTCCAAAGTGGAAATGACGTTGGCCCTGCCAATATTAAATAATAGATCAGTAGAATTTTCCATAGGAAAATCATCAACCTTGGTGATTGCGTTCAGTGCCCGAAAATCTACGCAAAGTCGCAGCGTTCCATCTTTCTTCATCACGCACACTACCGGATGCGGTGCTTCTTCATCACTTTCCTCAATCAAACCTAATTCTAGTAATTCTTGAATTTGTTTGTCTACTTGAGGTTTTCGGGCCTCTGGAATTCGATAAACATAAGGTTTCTTCTTCTCATTATCATCTAATCTTATTTTATGTGCACCAACTTTTGCTATTTGTATTTTCTTCGAAAATAATTCTTTATATCTAAGCAATAAATCTAACATCTTTTCTCTTTCTACGTTTTCCAAATGACTTAAATTTACTTCTTCGATTTTAAAATAGTTCGAATTATCCTTTGTACTAGGGGTAGGATGGACTTCCCCTAATTCTTCTTCATTCTCAAAAATTACCCCCACTGCTTGTATCCTAGGGGTAAATTTCCTTATCTTGTTCACGTGAACATTTTTAATGTTTCCGTTCGTTAAGCTGACTTTGTAAGAGTCGGGATTACACCGTGCCACTATTTCGGCTGGCCCTGTCCATCTAGCGTAAAGTTTATTACTAGAGTCTGGGATTAATAAATATACTTGCTCCCCCGGTCTAAATTCCTTATAAATTGCCCTTCGATTCGCATACTTCGCATACGCGCCCTGTTTAACCTCCGCTACTAGTGAAGCTTGTTCCGCCGCCTTTTCTAAGTTAATTTTTAAATCCTGAAGGTATTCGGTTGCACTTTTCCCGAGATTTATAGGTAGTGGAATTTCGCCCGATCATGTAGATTTTAATACCGCCAATGGCCCCCTGGCCTCCCTTCCATACATCAACTTAAATGGCGACACCCCCGTTGTACAATTAGGAATCTCTCTATACGCAAATAATAAATAAGGGATATGTTTATCCCAATTTTTAGGATCGCCCCGAATGATATGGTGCAACATGCGTTTCAATACCTGATTATACCGTTCAACCAATCCCGAACTTTGCGGATGTCCCGGTGTTGCAAATCTAGGAGCCGCCCCTAGCCTAGCATGAAATTCCTGCATTAAACCTGATACAAAATTTCTCCCCTGATCACTTGCTATTACGCGGGGTATCCCTGTCCGCATAAATATTTCTAACAGCGCATCACAAGTAGCCTTAGCCGAAATTGTTCTTAACGGAACCGCTTCGGGCCACCTACTGTGTTGGTCAATCAAAGTAAGTACATATTGATGTCTACGCGCCGAAGGTGGTTCAATTTTCCCAATTATATCAATATTTACAACGTCAAATGGGAGCTCCGGTCTTTCAATCGGAAGAATCGGTATCTGATCACTGGCCCTCTCCCGGCTTCGCAACTGGCAGTCCTTGCACGATTTACAATGCTCCTCTACATCCCGTGACACGCCTGGCCAAAAAAATGAATATCGAATTCTTTCTTTCGTTCTCCTTATACCGAGATGGTTCGCAAAAATTGATTCATGTGCAATTCTTAAAATTTCCTCCCTCCTAATTTTAGGCACTACTAATTGCATGACTTGATCTCCCGAAACCTTTTCCCTATGATAAAGTAAATTATCCACCATAACAAACCCATTTTTCCCTTGTTTAGCATCTTTAAATGCCCCCTGTAAAGATTCGAAATTCTTTTGTTGCTCCCTGTAAATGGTCGTTTCCGAATACTGATTCGAATTTAAATCCTCACAATCATTTTTCGTTCCAATACAATTAATAATCAAATTCTCTTCAAAAGATTAATTTTCAACCTGCAAACATAAATCTTTATCACTCGTATTTTGTTCTTTTTTCTTTTCCCCCGATAAATTCTCATCCCCCCTTTCGATTTCGTATCATTTGTTGGTGCCACACTGTCGGCTATTCTTTTCCCTTCTCCAATTTGCACCGATTGTAATAATTCATAAACCTTCGGAGTAATAGTACATGAACTACATAATTTATCTGTCACTGCAAATAATACATCCACACTGTTAAATAAACAATTTGATTCACTCATGTTTAGAGAAACCGGTAATGTTAAAAGATCAGCAGTAATTTGCTCGCCAAAAGCTGAAATCAACTGAATTGATGAATTTTCATTATTTTTAAATGATTCTGGTACTTCATTCGAATTTATAACGGGAATTTCAGAGGCGCTGTCTATTAAGGGGGTAGTAAGGTTAATTCGAGGAAAAAAAAGCATATTTTCTATCATTATTTGTAAGGATACAAATAATATTTATTTATTTGTATAGTTATAGTATAATTATATGTCATTTAAAGAGTATTCTGTGAAATTTTCATTAAGAAATATTAAAAAATGAGCCGATGACAGCGAATCTTCGAAGACGTCCCAAAAAAAAGTTGATTCGCGGTGAACCGCATAACTCATGACTGGATCAACTGAAATTAAAAAACCAAATTGATTTAATTAGTTGATAAGTTTCCTCGGGGAACGCTGTCGAGTTTTTTTTATTATTATTGATTTTTCAATTTTTTACAAGGCTCGGAAGTCAAAATACTGATTTTTCATCAAAAAAATCTGATATTTTGTTTTTTAAAAGTAAGTTAAAATAAAAAAATAAAAAAAAACTTGACAGCGTTACCTCGTAATTTATATAAAGAAAGAGTGAGTAAAATTTTAAAAAGATCGGTTCAGTAGATTTTGAGCTACGGAGTTCACCGGCTTCGAAAAAGCGAAGTGTTAGAAAAACACATTTAAAGTTTCACAGACGTTTTTGTCGAAATAGATATTTGTAAATTACTGCTTTGTTCATATACTTACACAGAATCATCAATGCACCGTGTACACACGTGTACGTGTACCTTCGGAAAGGTCCATTTTTTTGGTAGTATGC
The DNA here is from genome assembly GCA_964019185.1 of Maratus speculifer. Lineage (NCBI taxonomy): Eukaryota > Metazoa > Arthropoda > Arachnida > Araneae > Salticidae > Maratus > Maratus speculifer. The sequence goes on along the minus strand of OZ025296.1, from coordinate 317,756,387 downwards.
CGGGACAGGCCTTTGAAACCTGGTCAAGCAGTAGCAGCTACTTGGTAGCTGATTGTTGCGGCCACATTCCTCAGTGTGAAATCGGAGGGCGGAGACTTACAAGTGTATATCTCCGTCAGTTTTACTTCAATTGCTTTCAAATTTTCACAGAATAATCTTAAGATGTTGTGCATTAATATAAAATAAAAATTAAAAAATGCAAAAAAAGAAAAAAAAATACCTTACTACCCCCTTAATGTTTTTATTTTTTGCTTCCCCACCCAAATTTCATCGTATTGCAACGGTTGAGTACTTATTGCGTCATTTTCAAAACACAAAGCTGTCACTTTCGCTATCAACCTTTCGTCTTTATTTTTTCCGGTAGAATCTTTTTTCATTTGATAATGAAAATTTCCCGACCTCTCTTTTTCTTTATTAGCATCCGATGCTATTTCTTTCAGACAAGCTAAAAATGTCGTGTCATCAGACCTGAGTTTTCTACTCAACCGATTTTGATAATTATTTTTTTAAATGAAAGCTATTTATTTGTAGTTGTGCCCATTATAACTATTTTTTAATTTATTTCCATTTTTATATTTTATTTTTAATTTTAAATGCTTTTTTTACTATATTTCTTCAAAATGGTGGCAACACAGTTTAGCTTTTCTCTCGATAATAAAAATTTATTTTCCAAAATGATTGTGTATAATTATGCACTAATTGAGGTAAAAAAATATATTTACTGAGAAATAATATTAATAATGTAAATAAAATAGCGGAAAATAATTTATGATAAAAATTAATGTCTAAAGCAAAAAAAGAAAAATTTCAAATGAGGAAAATGATGTCATTCAGAAACCAGGCCTATTTCATATTACTAATAACAGTAACTTTTGAAAAACATTTGAAGAGAAAATGATGTCACTATTTAAAACATCTCATTTTTACTCATAACGATATTGCATTTCAATATTTCTTTTCATTATGGACACTGAGATTGAGATATTACTTTCAGATGACTTCAGTTAGTAAAATAATGTCACAGTAAAAATGAAATTAGTTTTAACCTACGATGCTATTTCTTTCAGAAAAGCTAAAAAGGTCGTGTCAAAATTTGTGGCACACTTTTACTTACCTATCATACGTAGTATAGGGTATGTCTTCCAATTGTTTTGAAAATCGAAAAAAAAAAATTTGACGGATTTACACGTTTCAGATACTGGATATTCCGAAAAACATATTTTTAGAAAAAAAAAATTGCAATCTTTTCAAATAAAGGAATGAGAGCTGGTGTATATATGACGACTTACAGTTATCATATGGCTGTTTATGGAAAAATTGATTAAAAAATTTTTTTAATGACTTATTTAAATAAATAAATGACTCTTTTTTTTTACAATTTAAATCGGAGGCGAAACTGAATTCTGCATTAGCAGAATCTACATTAAACTTGTTATTATTATTAGGACAAAAACGTAAATGAACGATTTGACGGCACAATTTACACACAGACTTTTTCCTATCATTACGCGAATTAAAATTATTTCTTAGATGCGGTGGAATATATTTGCCAGATCCGAAATCATCAGAACCACGACAATTTGTCGATTTATCATATAACTCAGAAAAAGTTCTACCTTTTGATGTAAACCAATTATCGCATAATTCTGCAATTTCCCGCGCTTTTAACTAATTATCTAATTGTTTTATTTTGACATAGCTTCGCGCCTCTGAGTCTAACGCATCCATCAATCTATCACTAACTATTAATTCATTAAGTGCATCAAAATCATTTACCTTTCTAAGTTCGCAATAAAAATCCCAATTCGCCCTTAACCTAGATGCGAATTGCATATGATTTTCATTTTTAGCCCTCTTTGCCGAAAGAAAATTTTGAAGACAAGCTTCAGGAGTGGGTTGAAATTCTTTTAAAATTAAAGCTTTAACCTTTTGATAATCCTTCATTTCATCTGAATTTGCATATACTAATAAATGCGCAGCTTTTTCCCCTACTAAATTAAACAGTATTTCAACTTTCAAATCTTCCGCGACATTCTTTAATTCAAACGCCCTTTCGAGCGAAGAAAAAAATAAATTCCACGATTCAGGTTTGGTAGGAATCGCAATAGTTAAAGTTTTAACGCTTTTAATTAGAGCTTCTAACGAATTAGTTTTGGGATTTTGTCCATCTCCCCCCCCCCCATCAGAATTTTTGTTCTCAGACTGCAGTTTAGCGATTTCTAATTGGTGTTTGATAACTTCTAATTTCGTTTTTTCTAATTCTAACGCTGTTTTCTGCTCAGAATTAACATATTCTTTCTCATTTTTAAGAGCCTCTGCTTCTTGTTTCTCTTTTGAAATGCGGTCTGATACCGTTGTAACAAGGAATTCTTTTACAAAATCGAAATCCTTGTCATATTGTTCGCTCCCTTCGATTAATGCCTTTAAATCCACTATTCTATGATCTGGCTCTACTTTTAAGCCTAATTCTGTGGCTACAATGACCAGGTCCTCTTTTTTTAACCCTTTAACGGTGAACATATTCTTTTTTTTAACTATTACTATCTTTATCAATAATTATAATCACTAAATAATATAATCATTCATTATAATCATACACTAGAATATACTTAGAACATTACTTGTTTTCAATTCTAATACGATTATCTCTTTAGAATCATTGTAACATTCATTAATCTAATGTTTATGTTTCTCCAGTTAATGCACAAAAGTTATATCTTTCAATTTTATTTCCAGAACTATAAAAAGTAGTTTCACTTACTTCTGGTTCTTGCGAAGAGAGCGTGTGATATACGCTCTTCCTATTCCTTCATGAATTTCTGCGAAACACCTGTGTATTTTTAAGTAATCCAAAAGAATCCAAGGAATCAAGCTTTGATGAAAAACAAAAGTTTAATTACACACACGGAACACAAATGACGGGACGAATACAGCAAGACTTGAAACACAAACAATTAAATATATATATGTAAATATCCGGATTTCATATTTCTTTCAAGAACTTCTAACTACTCTTCTTTCACAACAGATCAACATCGTGCCCGTAGCACATACATATCCCAATTTCCCGGATAATCTTTTAAATTCTTTTTACCTGCATCAAACATTCGCAGGTCTACCTCTTACCTCTGGCACACACACCTCTCTCTGCGTTCGTAACCCCTTCCTCTCCCCACACTCTCGTCCGCTGGTCACGTGACTAAATAGCGGCGCTGATAAATAAAACAAAAAAACACATCATCAGTCATTACACATACAAAGTCATAAAAGTAAAAAATAATGACACCTACGATGTAAAGAAACTTGGATTTAATGAAGGTCCCATGGTCACCAGCACTTGCGCAGAGTACATGAAGCCGTGGAAAGACGAAGCTTGATCAAAAAAAAAAAAAAAAAAAAAAAAAAAAGAATTTCACCGATTGTGACACAATACCGACTATGACACACCACTGGACTGACAACTAAAAGAATTTTAACTTTATTATTCTCGAAAAGACGTAAGAAAGAAAAAGACGAAAAGACGTAAGGTAAAAGAAGATGAAAAGACGTAAGAAAGAAGAAGACGAAAAGACGTAAGATAAAAGAAGACGAAAAGACGTAAGAAAAAGAAGACGAAAAGATGTAAGGTAAAAGAAAACGAAAGGACGTAAGAAAAAATAAGACGAAAAGACGTGAAGAGAAAAAAAAAGAATGCGAATTTATTTTGAAAGAAATTATTTAAATTTTCATCATGATGACTTCTTTTTTTCAATTAAGACTTTGGATACTGCGGTGTTTTTTTTCTTTATCTTTCCAGATGATCCAACTGCAGCTACCTCCAAACGGACGAGCAGTCGAGGACGAAGGCCTAGTCAGGAAGGCCGTTGTAGGATCGATCTTTTTCCTACAGCCAACTAGCAGTGTTTGTAGATTCTCCATGGCACTACTCTAAAACGGAGGCTCTCGGTAAGGCAGACGATTCAGGAAGCAGCTATTAATTCCTACGCAGCCTGACGAAATGCCGCAGAAAAGAACTGAACTGAAGACAACGTTTTGATGGAATGTTTTTAGTTTTAGTTGTTGTAAGAAGAATGTAAGATAGAGACGACGAATTAACTAGAGTTTATGAATGTTCGAATTGTAAATAACTTAATGTAAATAATCTTCTTTTTGTAAATAGTTAATGTTTTAATATAAGTTTTAAAAGTTTTAAACTGTGTCAGATCTGAATTTATCTCTGAGTTAAATATAATTCCGAAAGAACTTTTAGAAGGAAGAATTTCATAATAATAATAAACATCATTTTTAGGATGATTATAACGAGTCATTTATTACCTACGCCGTGCATTAAACATTAATAGTCCTAGACGAATGATAAAAAAAAATAACATTTTATAGGTAGACAATTTTACTGTTTAAAATGGGCAGTTTTATAAGATGGAGTTAATCAGACTGACTTCTTGAACGCCTTATATTATGTACGACATGGATTAAACATTAATATTCTTAAACCCATCACAAACAAATTTTAAATGAAACTAGCGAGCTACGCCCGCTAGCTGGGCCACTTTTTCCAAACGAACCTCGGTATTAAGCAGTATATAATAAGCAAAAAAGTTCATTAAATAAGCAAGTCTTGGTGTTCGAATCCTCAAGCACAAAAAAAAGTAAATTAAAGAGCCATGGTCCCGTTAAAAATATGTGATTTCGCACTGTGGGCCACGTGCACTTGAAAAAAAAAAAAAAAAAGATTGTGGATCGGAACTATGGTCGCTTCGCGCCCATAGTCCCGTTAAAAATATTTGGTTTTGCACGGTGGGCACTACGCGCCCTTAAAACATTTTTCCGTATTTTTTAGTTCATCAGAAGCAGATTTTTACGCAGATTCTGAATATGTAATCAGTTTTTTTCTACTTTAAAAACTGTCTGCATAATGGTTTAAGAAAAAACGCGCAAAAAAAAAAAAAAACGGAATTAGCGCCGGTAGAAAAAGCGGTTTTCGGCTGTTTCTTCTTTTAGCCAAAGGGTTCTTCACCGCAAGGTGGCGCAGTGTTCTGCCTCGGAGCTCCGTTTGAGCGCCGTTTGGGATTTGAGACATTTTTCGTTCCGATTCCCAAGGGGTTTTTAATTCATAACTTTTTTAATTTTGGTCCCACGGTCTCGAAAATGCCCGAAACGACTTCCCCGGAATATTTCCAATCGAAAGACACCTCTCGCGACTTCCAACTCGCCCGCGTTGCGAACTGTAATCGGCTTCAAGCAGACAGACAGACAGAGAGAGGCGCACGGATTTTATTAGTATAGATTTCAGTTTTACAATTTTCGGAACTGCAAAATTTTCAACTGCTTAACATCGCACATTTTTAATTTTTACACCGTTGCATAGAGAAAAAAGAATGCACTTTTAATGAAATTTATTTGAAATCTCTATCACAATTTGTTTTTAAATTATTAATTTTTTAAAAAGTTTTTATTATTCTTTTTGTCATCGTGGCAACAGAAGTATTCAGTTTTTGAACATTAAATTGGACAAATCAGAAAACGAATAAAATAAAAAACAGAAGTATTCCATTTTTGGACATTAAACTTGGACCAATCAGGAAACGAATAAAATTAAACAAGTTCCGGAATTCAACCAATAAAAAAGATTCAGATATACTTTAGATTTCCCAATTCTCAACCGATAACAGCAACTATTTTTTCTAAATAGTTTAAAAAAAAATTCGATACGAATTTTGACTCAATACTTACAGAAATATGCATTTATTAGATGATGTCATTTGGATGCACATTGTCTCTTTCAAACTTACTTTTCTGAGATGAGATCATTGAATGCAAATTAGTATAATAAAGCATCTGTCAGATATTGAACATAGACGGCTTCAAAAGAATCTCTTATGACATCATACCGGTTTCCTCTCTGACATTGATTTTGCTTCAATTATTGAGTTAGGATGTGAAACTTTTGCAAATAAATGAATTAAATATAATATATATGAGGTCGTGAGTTTAAAAATTCCACTTATTCAGATAATCAGATTTTGGGAGATCTCAAAAAACCTCTGGCTGTGTTCATTGGTTATTACTGTAAACGAAAATTTCACAATACCAGAAATACAGGATAAAAGTAGTTGATTTGCAGATTACAATTGTTTTTCAATGCAGGTTTACTCATAGAATATATTTATATAGAAAATAGATTTTCTAAATTTTGGATTACCAAGAAATAAGTTGCCCACTTCAGAGGTCTCTAAAAGGCGTTCTACTGATCCAAATGAGATGAAATTTGAACAATAGATAATTGAAATGATACGCTTGATATTTATTTAAAAAAATAGAAAAATTAAAACTACAAAATCCGCCATTAGGGGCACTGTAATATACATAAAATATTTAATTCGCTTTATCAATAATAAAAACTGGTCAATAAAAATGCAATATTCGCCGTAAGATTTTCCGTACAATGGAATACAGCACATACAACAGCGAATGAACCACATTTAACGAAGAACCATGCAACTAATTCTGGGCACCTCACTTACGTATACTTATTTAATTATAGACTTACTAGCAACCTTCGTCCGCTACGCTGGTCAGTTTTGCTAAAGAAACTTTAAATCAAACGAAATTTTTAAATCATATTAATTTTCAGTTTTATATCATATTTTAGACTGTCTGTAATCGGTGAAAAATCAGTCATCTAAAGACATCGCCAAATTAGGAAAATGTGAAATATCTCACAAACTACTAAACTTAAAAGAATTTGCTTGGTACCATTCGATTCAGCTTGAAAAAATACACTAAAATATGTTATCAGTTGAAAACTAACTACAAAAGCCGATTTTTTAGAAATTTTTTAAAAGTTCGTTCTTTTTTTTTAACCCCCTTAGGGGTGGAATTTTCGAAAATCCCTTCTTAGCGGCACTCGATGTTATCAGAAGTATTTTTACCCCAATTTTCAAGATTTTTGATTCGGTAGATTTTTTTGTGCCGTGATTAATACGAAATCCAGACTTTCTTTTATATATATGGATTATTTTCGGATGCTTTTTCATATAGATATCAAAATCCTTTATAGATATCAAAATCTTTTCGAGCCTTCTCAGTAAGCCTCATCTGACATTTCGATAATTATCTGTGCCGGTGTTTGGCGGTTATTTGGCAAGAGATTCATCAATACGCAAATACCAAAATATATATCTTGAAACATGTAGGGTGTTTTTTAGAGGCATACGAATATAAAACGAAATAAAACGCAGAAATAATGCTAACGCAGTGGCGTAGCTAAGGGGGGGGGGGGGGGGCAAGGGGGGCGTCCGCCCCGGGCGCCTAGGCCTAGGGGCGCCAAATTGAGAGAAATTGTTATATATCTATATTAGGGTGGGGGCGCAAAATTTCTTGCTGGCCCCGGGCGCCAAAAAATATAGCTACGCCACTGTGCTAACGGCCATGGTATTGTTGACACAAATGCCATATTACGCACCACGTTGGCGCGATTCCCCCCCCCTCCCCCCGCTAATTTGGCGAAAACTTCGTTTTTCAATATTGCTATAGGTGTTAATATTTACGATTTATTCTGATATTTAAATTTATTATTATGAATATTATTTATAACTGTTTATTTATTGATTGAACTGCCGTTTCCTTTTTTAATAAATTGTTGAAACAAAATAAACGGATCACCATGTGAGGCATACAATCCCCATTTTGTTGCAATCACGCCAAAGTGGTGCGTATATGATATCTGTGCCATGTTGTTTATGTTAAATAAATAAGTTTACGCCAATAGTATCTAAAAATGATTTTGGGCATATGGTCGCCGCGGCTGTCTCGAATGGAGCACAATCTGAAAGTCCAGTTGTTGACCACTTTATCGAGTAGCTGTGTCGTATATCAGCAATAACGGGTTGAACGTTGATTTCCAAGTGATCCAACATCAGTGGTTTATCGTCGTAAACCTGCGACTTCACAGAAAATAATCCGTTCATGTGAGATCAGTTCACAGGTTCAATACGAAAAATTATGTGCTTACCCTATGTCTCCCGCAATCAGGGGCGGATCCAAAGAATCGTTTTGGGAGGGGCGATTCCGAGATTTTCGTTTGACGAAATCCATGCTTTTTTTCGCTATCGTTAGACGAAATTCGCTCTTTTTTCGGGATACTTTGACAAAATTAACGCTTCTTTTGCAGCCCTTTGACAAACATCGCGCTTTTTCAGCGATCCTATGTCGAAATACGTGCTTTTCAGCGATCCTACGTCAAAATTTGCGTTTTTTCTCGACCCTTTGACGAAATTCGCGCTTTTTCCGTGATCATTTTCGCGATACTTTAACAAAATTAGCGCTTTTTCAGAAATCCTATGTCAAAGTTCACGGTTTTTCAGCGATCCTATGTCGAAATTCGCACTTTTTCCGAGTTCCTTTGCCTTCCCTTTTCACAACCTTTTGAAAAATGTAGCTCTCTTTCCGCGAACTTTTAACGAAATTCGAGCTTTTTACACGACTTTTTGACAAAAATTGCGCCTTTTCAGCGATCCTATGTCGAAGTTCGCGTTTTTAACGCGATCCTCTCTCAAAATTCGCATTTTCCGCGACCCTTTGACGAAATTCGTCCTTTTTCGCGGTACTTTGACAAAATTAGCAGTTTTTTGCAAGCCTTTGAAAAAAGTAACGCTCTTTCCTCGAACTTTTGACGAAATTTAAACTTTTTGCGCAACACTTTGACAAAAATCGCGCCTTTTCAGCGATCCTTTGTCGAAGTTCGCGTTTTTTTACGCGATCCACTGTCAAAATTCGCGTTTTTCCGCGACCCTGTGATGAAATTCGCGCTTCTTCAGTGATCATGTGACGAAATTTGCGCTTTTTCATGATACTTTGACAAAATTAGTGCTTTTTCAGCGATCCTATGTCAAAGTTTGCGTTTTTTACGCGAACTTCTGTCGAAATTCGCGTTTTTTCTGCGATCCTATGGGGAAATTCGCTCTTTTTCCGTAATAATTTCACGAAATTCGCGCTTTTTCGCGATACTTTGACAAAATTAGCGCAATCCTATGTCAAAATTAGCGCAATCCCCCTTTCAGCAATCCTATGTCGAAGTTCACGCTTTTTCAGGGATCCTATGTCAAAATTAGTACTTTTCCCGCTATACTTTGCCTTCCTTTTTTCCAACCCTTTGACAAAATTAGCGCTTTTTCCACGACCTCTTGATGAAATTTGCTCCTTTTCCGCGATACTTTGAATTAGCATTTTTTTGCAAACATTTGACAAAATTCATGCTTTTCCTCGACCTTTTGACGAAATTCGAGCTTTTTCCTTGACACTTTGACAAAACTCGCGCTTTCAGCGATCTTGTGTCAAAATTCGCATTTTTTAGCGATCCTTTGTCAATCTATCGATTTTTTTTTGCGCAACCTTCGACAAAATTCGTGCTTTTTCCGCGATCTTTGGCGAAATTCGCTCTTTTTCCGCAACACTTTGACAAAATTAGCGCTTTTTAGCGACATTTTAATGAAATTCGCGTTTTTTCCGGAACAATGGAATGTCTCCGACGGAGTCGCAGAAATCCCTTCCGGAAAAAAGCCTGAATTCAACACTGGTTTGGGGGGGGGCGATCGCCCCCCCCCCCGTGGATCCGCGCCTGCCCGCAATAAACAGATGATGGTTTGTAAAGATCTGCGCGGAAGCCCGAGCCTTATTTTTTCTGAACGTATATTTTTCTCCGAGTCGGGCCTAGTCCAGGGCCTAGCTAAGTGGGTGCTATGGACGTCTCAGCCCCCCTAAAATACTTTGAATCCTCCCTGGAAAAGATTCCAAGATCACAAAATCAATTTCTGTTATAAAAATCCAAATAGAATTCTGTTCAAAAATCTAATTTAGTCTTGAAACCCTTTCACAGTTTTGCAGAATTACTAAATTGTATCTAAAATAAGTGTTTCAACACTCTCTTATCCTACTTGTACATATGAAGCTAACATGATGTTTAATTTTGCGTTAGTTTTACACTCAAAATTTTCATTATTATGTACTTTTTTAGCATAAAATGAAGTTATTACAACAGTTTAAGGCGAAGGTGGACTCTGTTTTTCTTTTGAACCGACTTGCTTGAGAATAAAATATGTGATTACAATTGTAGTTATTTGAGAAAAGCTAAAATTGCAAGAAAAAATATTAATTACTTTGGTAATTATTAATTATTAATTATTGAAATAATTAATTAATTAAAAATGCTCCATGCGCACTTCTTTTGTATATAAAATAATAATTTTTATTTATGAGATACCTTTCAGGCCTAAAGAGTAAAACTTAGTTGAAATCCTAATCATAAATAGAAAATAAAAATTAATAATAATAATAATAAGTCGAAATACCAATTTTTATAGTGAAAAAACACTGTAAATCATACTTTTGATGAAGAATTCTCCGCTTCTGAGGTCCGAAGTACAATTATTTTAACATTTTTTCTATGTACTATGAGGTAATGACATAACAAATTTTGAAGAACTCAAAAAATTAGGGATGCGCATGGAACATTTTGAAAATTGAGATTATCCCGAAATTTTTATTTCGAGAAAATCCACTGTTAATGTAAAATGTCAGTATTTCAATAATAAAGAACATTAAATACCATATAATAAATGAATATTACTTATAATACACTTATTATATACTTATAATAAACTCGTAATAAGCGCTTCACGAGTTGGGAAATAAAAAAGTATTTTTAGAAATTTTGGATGATTTTTGTCGATTTGAAGGTCCGCCTTCGCCTTAATAAGAAACATAGTACCTACAATGTGATTATGCACTAATTTATCTTTCTGCATCAGAGAAACAGAAAAAAATTATGAGCCCCACCCTACATTTTCTTGAGCCCCCCCCCCCCCTTATTGTCTTTATAGCTACGGCCCTGGCCTAGTCAGTACTCTTTGTTAGCCGGGGCGCGCTCGGGACTTACTCTCTCCCTGGAGGATCGAGCTGGGCTCGGCCTAATTTATTTTGGCACCATCCCGTCGACCAATTTCGCCGCATAATACAAATCGCTAAACTATGGGCCAAATTGTACAAATTGATACACATTTTATTTTAAATAATCAACAAATAAATCAGCAAAACATTAATAAAAATATAAATAAAACATCGAATTAAACAAACAAGTAAACAAACAAGTGTAGCTTGTTTAATGTCAAATAATGTGATATTTACGATGATCCATTACTGGCATTTAATCTTATATTTTAGCGATATATTTTTGGTCGACGGGATAATCAAGTAGTATCCTTATTTTTTACGTATTGACCCGTGGCGGATTTCATTCTTCTTAGTCTTTATGGACAAAAATATTCAGCTCCTGTTTTGAGCCAGCCCGTATGAAAATCATTTTCTCGGCTTGGCCTGGTCTGTTCGAAAATCAATAAAATTTAGCCTAGCCCAAAATTTTTTTGCAAAAAATGCATATACAGTCGGCTCTCGTTAATTCGAACTCGTCAGGATCACAAGAGATGTTCGAATTATCCGAAGTTCGAATTATGGAAAATATGAAATGAAAACATGCTTAATATGGTGCTATTAAAAGGAATTAATGGTATAGTGTTTTTTAATTTATTTCGTTAGTTATCATTAGAATATGACTTAATATTAAATTAGAATGTACAAATATATAATCTAATTAAAAGATTAGAAACAAGCACAATGGAAGAAAAATTCAAAGCGTCACTGATGGACAGACGGGACACTAAGAAAGTGGGTATAAATGCATGGGATTCATGCATACTCGTTCGGAACAATTTTCACAAAAATCAAAGAAAGAAAGTTATTCAAATGATCTGAAATCCGTGAGAAAGAAAAGAAAAATGAAAAATCGGAATTCTAGTTAGTTCGAATTAAACGAAGTCGAGAGAAAATGAGTTCGAATTAATGAAAATTTTTAACGTTATTCTGCCATTGAAAATTTCGGGACTTCATGTTTAGTTCGAATTAAGCGTAGATTCGAATTATCCGATTTCGAATTAACGAGAGTCGACTGTATTTTTAAATCGCCATTTTTCCTACAATTAAAGATTAAAATTTATTCTTAAAGTATCGTAGATTTCTATAGACTTATTAAAATATAACTAAAAATACGGAAAAGAATCTGCCTATGACAGGAATATTGTTTTAAATTGAAAAGTGTGTTTATCTACGCAAAATAAATACCACAATACGTGAGAAAAATATATAATACATTTACACCTACTAAGAAGAAAACTTGTTTATAACGATTTTTTTTTTCAATACGATTCCGTCTTAGAAGATTTTACTGTATGACATTTTTTAGATCTTTATGTCTCCATACATGGAATATAGATTAATAATATCAATGAAAACTGAAACATTTACATACAACAAACAGAGGTTCATTAAAAACATAAATATATGCCTATGAAACAAAACAACAAAAAATCTAATTTTTGTTTAGTCCCATACAGGTAAAAATTAATGTTTTGTAGAAATTCCTTCGGGCCGGGCCAAAATTTTAACTTTTCCTCGTCCGAACTTTTAGCTAATTATAACTTTTAGCTAATTATATCGGGCCGGGTTGATAATTTTTTTTTTCCCTACATGCCGGGTTCGGCGAAATATTAACTTTTATAACGCGCCCGGCCCAACCTGGAAATTTCGGCCCGTGTAGGCCTTTAGTGTTGCGTAATATTTGTAAGCGTTGCTTTGGCCTCTCCTTTTTTTACTTTTACAAATATAAGAGTTAAATTAATAAAAAATGTTAAGATTCCCATGATATCACTAAATATGAAAATATTTTTCTTATTATGATTCCTTATAAGATTTTAATGAACAATTTAATTAAAATTAAGATAATTCATTCAAATCTCTCCCAAATATGATTAAAAAAAAAAAGAAAAAAAAGCTAGTTATTTTTTTTTCTAGCTATTGCTTAAGGGTGTTCTTAAATCAAAAAGGGGCAACTTTGTGACACATGCATTAATTTATTTTTGTTCGGAAATGCATGAAAATAGCAGGTGCTGTTATTCAGAAACTGTCTAATTGCACTCATTCTTTTTTTTTTTTTAAAAACACAATAGATTTTTCATAACAAGTCTTCAAATTTGACACTTTTGAGCATATTTTCCGACGAAAGCAGAAAAACCGGTCGAAAGGAGGAGAAAAACGGGTGATTGCGTCATCGAAATAGCTTATAACTCGATAAATAATTTAATTATCATAAAATGGAAAAATAAGTTCAATTCGAAATCGCTTTCATAGTCAGGCATTAAAATTTTATAACTTTCTGTGAAAAAATGAATTTGTAAATGTGTCATAACGTTTTTCGCTTGTTGAGCGGATCAGTTAAGAACACTCTTCATCTCACAATTTTTACATCTTGAAACATGGAAACTAAAAGAGAAGGCTATACTAACGCCATCTATTTGTGATCCAGAGGTTTAGAATAAAAGGAATGAAACTTTCATCTTCAGTATCAGATTTTGGAAGATACATTCGTATCTTCTAAAATTCAACAACTTATGATTAGTTTATGATATGCGAGTTCCCTGAAGATTTTCATCTACCTTCTTTATACTTGCCTGAAATCTTGTTCATGAGTTTTTTTCTATTCTATCTTAAAAACATATGAAGGAATCGACAATTTTTTTCTAGAAAATATACAGTCGCCTCTCGTTAATTCGAACTCGTCGGAACCACAAGAAATGTTCGAATTATCCGAAGTTCGAATTATGGAAAATATGAAATGAAAACATGCTTAATATGACAAAGGAATTAATGTGATAGTGTTTTATAAATTTGTTTCGTCTGTTATCATTAAAATGTGACTTAATATTAAATTAGAATGTATAAATACTTAAACTAATTAAAAGATTAGAAACAAGCACAATGGAAGAAAAATTTGAAGCGTCACTGATGGACAGACGGGGCACTAAGGAAGTGGATATCAAATGAATTGGATTATATGTATACTCGTTCGAAACAATTTTCACAAAAATCGAAGAAAGAAAGTTATTCAAATGATCTGAAATCCGTGAGAAAGAAAAGAAAAATGAAAAATCGGAATTCTCGTTAGTTAGAATTAAACGAAGTCAAGAGAAAATGAGTTCGAATTAATGAAAATTTTTAACGTTATTCAGCCATTGAAAATTTCGGGACTTCATGTTTAGTTCGAATTAAGCGAAGATTCTAATTATCCGATTTCGTATTAACGAGAGTTGATTGTATATGAGTGCTTGCTCTCCAAAGAGGATAGGGATAGTTTTTTTTCTTTTAAACTTCTCATTAACTTGATGAGCCCGCGTTTTTAGGTATGTTTGTAATTATGTAAATACGTAGCACCTATGGTCGTCGTTCACTCCGTCTGTCTGATATAGCAAAGCAAAAACTGCCCAACGGAATCGTTTGGAATTTAAAATGTATATAATTGTTGCATAATTTTGTCAAATCATTTCAAATTTTATGAAAATCGCACCGCATGAATGCATAGCTTAATGACAGGGACAGTCAAAAAGTGTTCCATCATATTATGGGCAATGGGAAAAAATAGTTTTAAGCGCATTTTAGTGTTGTTACACATGATTTTGAACATAATAAAATTGATATGCATCTATAAACTATATATAAATATACATTTTGTATAATCGGTGGTGCAAAGAATATTTGTTATTAGGTTACAGGGTTACACAAAGATATACGTAATGGTATAGGGGGGAAACATTGTTTGGGGCGCGTTTTTATAATATTAAACCATTTCACCTTTTATGAAATTGATATTACGTTGTCGAGGTTTACTACAAGTTACTTCATTTAATAGAAAACACAGATACTTTTTACAGGGATACACGAAGGATTTCGGTTACTGTACTGCATTCGAAATAACTGTATACTATTGCACCAAGATCTGAATATTTTTAAAATTTTCTTATAGCACCAACGCACTTCATTTGCTCCGCTTGACGTGCAATTTCCAACTTGTGTTTGTTCAATTTTGTCATGCAGGTAAAAAAAAAAAAAAAAAAAAAAAAAAATTGCAATGGTAAAAATAACAAATCAACCATTATAATATTTTTCTTTATATTTTCTATAGAATAGGTTATAATACTTATTAGTTTACTCAATATCAAAGCCGGACCAACGTCTCGCTGGGATCTATGAGGACGGTTTCAACATCGTATAGGAAATTTGCGTTGCTAAATCGTAAGTGTAGTTTCAATCCCAAGTTCGTAGATAATCCATGAATATTTGAGAAAGGCAACACAGGAGGCTAATTTACTAGAGACAAGTTTTTATTAATTTCACAGTTCCAAGAATGGTTGCCGTGCCAGAGAGGGACCCTCGCAGAGATAGGTCCGATCACTAGTACTTACAGAGAAGGAGTGCCAAATACATTTTTCACATCGTCAAGTGTTGGCGCGATACATGTACATAAAAATAGCCAAAAACGACTGATAAGCACAAATTACGGTGAGAGAAGGCATGTGGAGAGTTTCCGTTAAATAGACTTTCAATGATATGAACCAAAGTGCATGATTTGAAATAATTAACGCCAAATGATAAAAGATAGCATATGGCTCGGGAAACCACAAGGATTGAATTCTTTACATAGGGTTAACAAAAGTCTCACGGGTTCAGAAAGGAAATTAATTCTAATGAAATAAAATAAAAGACAAACTTAGCACATCTGGTTCTTAAGAGAATAGCGTTTAACTATGCTTAACAACAGCCGAGAAATAACTCTTTAAAAGGTTGTTGCTATGGGAAAATACTTACATGTACATGAACAAACGGATATATGTTGTGTCTTTAAAGAAAGAATTAGAGATAAGTGAAATTATATTTCAAAGGTAAAATGGCCGTTAGTACTTGAATAGAATTAAAGGGATTAAAAATCTAGCTTATTAAATAAAGTTACAAATTAAGGGAATATTGTAATTTTAACTAAGGGGGAAAACAATTATTAACTAATATGTAAAGGAAAACGCCTTTACAGGATCTGGCAAAGCATTTAGTCAGGCCAAACGTATTCTGCAATATTGGACTAGTACAGTAAAACCCCGATAATTCGGATTAATTGGGACCGGACCGAATCCGGATTATCGAAAGTCCGGATTATCCGGAGACTTAGGGATAAATGAAATAAAATAAAACATGCTTACAGAAAATCATCTTTATGTCATACTTATTGAATATTTACAGACAGCAAAAATGTTTACTTTCTTTAATTCTTCCGAAAAGATTTCAGAAAAAGTTTTTTTTAAATTCAGAATACGACGATGAAACAAGTTAATGTTACGGAAATTAGCCAATCATTTCTCAAACTTAAAAAAAAAAAAAAAAAAAAAAAAAAAAAAAAAAAAAAAAAAAACCGATCCGGATTAACGGGGTCCGAATTAGCGAGGTTCTACTGTAATATTTATTTTTAAATTATATATATTGCAGATTATTTATAATAGCAATAATAAAATGAATGAAAACTACCATTTTTTTCATATTTAATGTTTATAATAGTTTTGAAGTTTTGAAAATCTTCTATTTTTTACAGTATTTTAAAGATTTATTTACAGTCGAGTCTCTCTATAACGAAACTCCATACATCGAATTTCTCTATATAACGAATTTTTAGTAGGAACGGTCCCCTTATCGCATGATTACATTAAAAACAGTCTCTATATAGCGAAATATCTATCTCCATATAACGAATTTTTTCATAAATTGGTCTTAATTTATTCAGTTTTAAAAAAGCTTCGAAATCATATGGGATCAATTTTCCACCACTTATTTTTGATTTATCGTTCACTGCTGAGTTTTTTTTTTCACTTTTCTTCTTGTTTTTTAAATCCAACAAATTCATCTCACCTCCCACATATCTTTCCACATCCTTCTGAAAACAGAGCCAATTGGATTGTTACACATATAAGAGAGGAATCAATGAGAGGCCTCCAAATGGTTCAAAATGTTAATTACAGTTTTTCATTCCTTGCTAAAATTTGAACATTTTTTTTTTGAAAGCATAACAATTTTAAAATCAAAACAACAAAAAATTACAGATATCTTCGTCTGAAATTAATGCAAGTCTTCCTCTTTGATTTTCATATAAATGTTATATTCTCTTTTTTGAAACGGCTTAAATAATTAAGAAATAAAATGTTAGGTTAATATTTACTTTTAAACATTTCAAATTCTTAATTAAAAAGATCAAAAATAATATTTGTTCAAATTTTACACATTAAATACGATTTTTAACATCATTCTCTCTATACCGAATTTCTTTATATAACGAATTTTTTACTGGAACAATGGATTTCGTTATATAGAGACTGGACTGTATTTATTTATTTGTTAAGTTCACGCTTACTTTATGGATCCTCAAATGTATACAGCTATGTCAATATGCCTCTAATAAATATTCACTGTTTTCTCAAAAAGATACGTTTTAAAACAAATCCAGTGCAAAAAATGTTATTATTTTATGCAATATGAAATCTTTTTTCGGATTCTATAGTGAAACTGGAGGTCTCAGGTCGGATCCAGCCTTTAGAGGAGGAAGGGGGAGGTCATGGCTCCTTTTCAGTTGAGTTCGTACTTATGCAAATACGTAGCACGTATTGTCGTCGTTCAGCCCGTCCGTCTATCTCATAGGTTCCCAACGGGGGCGGTACCGCCCCCCAGTGGGCGCTGGAGCCTTCCAGGGGGGCGGTAGAGGGTCCAGAGAAAAATGGGGGGCGTTAGGACAGTCAAGGGGGGCGGTCATGGCATACCTACCTATTTAGGAACGAATCTAATAAAAATAGTTGATATTCTCTGCATTGCCCGGTCCGTCACAAAAACCTTAACTGCACCTTTAAATGGAAATCTATAAAGACGAACATATATCTGAGAGGAGGGGGGGGGGAGTGAATTTATTTTACTAATGTCCGTGGAACACGTAGAAGGACTAAAATCGCGGAGATCAAAATTGTTATATTAGGCTAAAAACATTGTAGTTTCAATTCTTTCATGAATGTCATCTCAGTGAAACACGAAAAATCGATATTACTTGCATTTAAAATCATTATGAATTTAAAAATTGTGGAGCACAAAATTCGCGATAATTGGCTAACTAAAGATTTAAAAAATATATTTTTTATTAACCTGTAATTCGAAAAATTCTGTAGTTTGCGGCATAGACCTGAACAGAGATATTTAAACGAACCCGTGATTTGAAACAGTTTAAGAAATTAGTTTGTTCTTAGCGAAAGTGATAAAAATCATTATATCTATAAATTTGTTCAAAAGTAAATTTATTTAAACATAAATAGGAAATTTTTTTATATTTCAAAATATCTTACCGTAAAATACCGTTAATTCGCCCCCCCCCCCCAAAAGTGACGAAAAATCGGAAAATATTCAGAGGGGACTCTTACACGGGATTTTCCAGCGATCTTTTTACAAAATTTGCATTTTTTTATATTTGCGGGTTTTTCTTGCGATATTTGACGAAATTTACGTAGTTTTTTGCGATATTTGATGGAATTTTCAGAGTTTTTCGCGATGCGTGACGAAATTTGCGTTCATTTCGCTATTCATTAACGAAAATTGCATTTCCTCCCTGCAATCTTTTGACGAAATCTGTGTTTTTCAGCGCTTTTCTTTCGTTATCCTCCGATGAAATGGGCGCGATTCTTTAACGGAATGCGCGTTTTTACGGCTGTTTTTTAAACAAAATTAGCGCCTTTTTGACGAAACTCACATTTTTTTCGAGGTTTTAAACAGAATTCGATTTTTCCGTGATCTTTTGAAAAAATTCCTTTTTTCTGAGATCGTTTGACTTATTTTGCATTTTTACTGCGATCTTTTGGTGACATTCGCATCTTTTATCGCGATCCTTGACGAAATTTGCGCTTTTTTCGCGATCCTTTGACTGTGTTTTCTTATAAATCTGACATACTTGCATTTTATTCCTATAATCATTTGACAAAGAGTGCGTGTTTTAGCGATCCTTCAAGAAATTCAAGTTTTTTTTCGTGATATTTTTTAAACGTAATTATCTTTTTTTTTTTTTTTTTTTTTTTTTTTTTTTTTTTTTTTTTTTTCTGAGAGAGAGTTTTTTACATAATTCGCGTTTTTTAGCGATCCTTTGATAGCATTTTTTTAGATCTGACGTAATTCGCGTTTCTTCCTGCAATCTTTTGCTGAAATGTTCGTTTTTGGCGATCCTTCGATGAAATTAACGAATTTTCGCAAACATTTGAAGAAATTAGCGTTCTTTTTTTCGTGATTCTATAACGAAATTTGCATTTTTTTAGCGATCATTAGATAAATTTCCCCCCTTTTTTCGCGCTTCTTTGACGTATTTTCCTTTTTTCCGCGATTTTTGGACGTAATTTATGTTTTATCAGCAATCTTTATGGGGGGGGAAGACGCTTTCTTGAGTTTTTGAAAAATTTAATTTTTTTTTATAAAGTTAGGGGAGGGCGCATTAACGGTATTTTACGGTAATCAAAGAAGAAATACCGACAGTACAGTATTTATTTAAAATATGGATCTAAGCACTCTTCTACAAATCAATCGTTAGCTATGTGCTTAATTTGCCAAAAAGTTTTTTCAAATGAAGCCATGGAGCTTTCTAGGCTACAAGAGCATTTGAATAAATGAGTGCTGATAGAAAATACAAAGATATGTTCTATTTTTACTTTCTACTATCTTTACATAAAAGTATTGGATTCGAGAAATTTTTCTAATTCCGGTTTTCGACAGATTTACATGTTTTAGGGGGTCACAGATTCCAAGGAGCATGTTTTTATAAAATGTCTGTCTGTGAGTCTGTGGTTATGTGAATATATGATTCTGTATTTGTGTGACATGAATTTTGTGAGCGCTCTATCTCAACAACTACTGCACGGAATTCAACAAAAATTTATATTCAGGTAATCACTGATATGAATTGAGGCTGATTAGTTTTTGGTGTGAATCACTAAACAGGTGGCGCTTCTATGCTGCCTTTTTCTCGATTTATGCAACAGCTTTATCCCAAGATATACTGCCCAGATTTTCACCAAACTTCAGATTCTGTTAGTCCTTCATATGAATAGATGCTGTTTACATTTTGTTGAAAATTTCTCAACAGGTTGTGCTGCTATGCTGCCTTTTTCACGATTTCTGCAACAGCTCTATCTCAAGAACTCACGTATGGATTTACACCAAACTTCATACTTGGTTAGTTCTTGACATTGATATTTATTCAGAAATGGATACCAAGAGTTCTAACTTCAAAAGCCAATACAACCGTAAGTGAGAGTACATAAAATTTTAATTGCTTTTCCTTCACCATATTTGGCTGAGAGTGGGTTCCGTGCAATAGCTAATTTACTGTATAAGAAAAGGAACAAACATCTTTGAGCCTGACAGTTTGTGACTGAAGTTAAATAAATTTGAATCCAGCATGAACAAATTGTTAAAACTCCATCAGCTTGAACCATTTCATTATTTTTTAAATTCTTATTGGTTTTCTGTTTATTTTTCAATTTTTAATAAACAATTTTTAACTACATTTGATGGTCATTCAAATTAACTTCTACTTTATGATTCTTAATAGATAGATAGACAGATAAAATATAGATAATATGCAATAATATTTTAACATTTTGTATCATTAATTATTATGGAAGAGGGTGGGGGGCGTTGGCATTTTTTTCTCTTATAAAGGGGGCGGTGGTCCAGAAAAGGTTGGGAACCTATGGTCTATCTGCTGTCTGTCCGTCTGTTTGTCCGCATATAACAAAACAAAAAACACCCAACCGAATCGTTTGAATTTTAAAATATATAATTCTTGCATAATTTTGTCGAGTCATGTTAAATTTTATGAACATCGGATGCATAGTTCAATTATAGGGACCATCAAAAGTATTCCGTATACATTACGACCAATGAGAAAAAAATAACTTAGTGCATTTTAAAGATGTTACGCTCTTTTTAACATGATAAAATTGATATGCATCTGTGAATTATGTACTAAAATATGCATTCCGTACATTCTGTGGTTCAAATAATATTTGTCATTTAAAGGGCCCCATAAAAGTGTACCATAGATATAGAGAGATACAGGGTGTCCAGCAAATAACACCCTGATTTCAAAATTAAATTTCTCGAAAACAAAGATCAATAGAATTATGCAGTGAACGGTTTGTTTATCAGGTAAGCTGTAAAAATCTTCGAACGGTAAATATTTTGAAAAGATTGGGTTCTGATTGCAAAGAATGCTTTGATTTGACATTTTTCTTGTTTTAGATTGCTGCCAGAGAATGTGGTTTTCGGCTTAAAATGCCATATTTCATAGTTTTTTTTTAATTAAATTTTTGAAATTTCGAAATTCTAAAAATTTACTTCGAAAAATCTTTAAAATATTGCACTGTAAGCTGAAAAATTATCTCTCTGCAGGCAATCTAAAACAAGAAAAATGTCAAATCAAAGCATTCTATGCAATCAGAACGCATTTTTTTTCAAAATATTCACTGTTTAAAATTTCTGTATAAGATTTTTTACAACTTACTTGACGAAAAAACCGTTTACCGCATATTAATCATCTTAATATCGATCTTTGTTTTTGAGAAATTTAATTTTGAAATCAGGGTGTTATTTGCTGGACACCCTGTACATTGTGTTAAACTGTTTTACATTTTATGAAACTGATGCGCATATTTCATAACGATATAGGAAGAAACATTGTTCGGGGCGCATTTTAATTGTATTAAATTGTTTCACATTTTACGAAATCGATATGCGTTATTGAGGTTTACTAAAGGATACTTCCTGTATACTAGAAAGCAGATGGTATTTACATGGACATACGAAAGATTTCGGGTACTGTATTGTATCCGAAATACTGTTTGCTATTATACAAAGATCTGAATACAGTCGAGTCTCTCTATAACGAAACTCCATACATCGAATTTCTCTATATAACGAATTTTTAGTAGGAACGGTCCCCTTTTCGCATGATTACATTAAAAACAGTCTCTATATAGCGAATTATCTATTTCCATATAACGAATTTTTTCGTAAATTGATCTTAATTTATTCAGTTTTAAAAAAAGCTTCGAAATCATATGGAATCAATTTTCCATCACTTATTTTTGATTTATCTTCAGTGCTGAGTTTTTTTTCCTCTCTTTGTTCTTTAAATCCAACGAATTCATCCCACCTTCCACACACTTTTCCACATCCTTTTCGAAACAGAGTCAATTGGATTGATACACATGTAAGAGAGGAATCAATGAGAGGCACATAAGAGAGGCTTTCAAATGGAGGAAAATGTTAACGACAATTTTTCATTCCTTGCTAAAATTTGAGCCTTTTTTTTTTTTTTTTTTTTTTTTTTTTTTTTTTTTTTTTTTTTTGGGAGAGCGTAAGAATTTTAAAATCAAAACAACAAAAAATTACAGTTTTCTTCGTCTGAAATTAATGCTAGTCTTTCTTATTTGATTTTCATTATGCTTTCAAATAAATGTATGTTCTCTTTTTTGAAACAGTTTAAATAATTAAGAAATAAAATGTTAGTTAATATTTACTTTTAAACATTTCAAATTCTTAATTAAACAGATCAAAAATAATATTTGTTCAAATTTTACACATTAAATACGATTTTTAACATCATTCTCTATACATCGAATTTCTCTATATAACGATTTTTTTACTGGAACGGTGGATTTCGTTATATAGAGACTCGACTGTATTTTTAAACTTCATGCGAACGCACCTCTTTGTTCCATTTGACGTGATTTTTTTCGATTTTTTTAAAATTTTATATTGAAGGCTGTTCTTGTATCCAAAATTGAATTTTCATTCATAAATAAATAAAAAAAAGTATTAATATTTGTAAAATAAAAAATTTAGACATTTTATTCAGATGCTAAGAAATGGAAGGATTTTCCATTTTCTTATAAAGGAAAAGAATAATTCCGAAATGGAGCTTTTAAGACAATTTTTAGAATTTTACATTTACAAAAAGGCCATCATGAGGGAGCAGTAAGCTGTCGCTGCCTGAAATTTCAGTTTAAAACAACATATTTTACGGATATTTCTTAAAAAAGCATTTGTATTTATTGAAAAATGGAAAAAGCTGTTCAGTCACACTTGGTATGAATAAACGTATACCTACTAATATCTGGCACCTGCGATTATAAATGATTTTATGGATGTATCAGAAATTATTTTCGTTTGATTTAAGTTGGGCTTTAAAGCGCCAGAAAGATTCTCATTGTTGAGCAAGAAGATATTTTGAAAGAATTTAATAGGTATTTCATTTTTAAAATGACCTTAGAATTTTTTTGTTGTTCAGGAGGGGGAAGGGAATCATGACCCCTAGTGACCCCCTGCTTGGATCCATCATTGCTATTATGAAGGCTATCTCCCAGTTGACGCGAGGCCCTGATCGGCACAAGGTCCCTTTGCCAGATGATTGCGCCGGCAATGCAAATTATCATTTAGAAGATTTTTTTCCCCTGAAAATAAAACATTTTTTACATAATTATTTTCCATAGTAAAACTATAAGCATTATTTCTAGATATGTGTTAAAAGAAGCCCTATCTTTAAAATAAAATTTTTAGTCAGTATTTTTTTTATTTGCTTTTGTGAAAAACAATACGTAAACAATATATATTTTTATCCATAATTTATTAAAAAACAACATTTTATTATCTTTTCAATAAAAAAAAAATGTTGGATGAAAATATAATTTTTACATTCTATCAAATTCGCACACACACACACACACAAAAAAAAACATTTCTTTTCTTTCTTTTTTTGTTTTTTTTTTCTTTCTAATTTATTATGAAATTAAATTTCTGGCTTTTTATCGTGCAATTACCCATTTACATTTTTTACTATTTTCTAAACGTTTAAAAAGTCTTTGCGGCTCCGATTTGTCTTATTTACCAACTATAACTGTGCTTTGTTTTTGCAGAGGACTACTCCACTCATACGAAACATTGTTGATGTTAATCCTATGGATTAATCCATGTATGATGTTAATTCATATTTTTAAAAATAACTCGTTTGCATTTAAATATTTTTATCTTTACTTATTTTATTTTAAAAAATTATTTTCATTTATTTATTGTATTATATAGTTAAGGTCGATCTTTATATATTCGTCGTTTTTTACTCTATTGAGTTTTGTTGTAGATTTTCCTTTTATAAGGATACTTTCGCTTTCGAAGCTAGTTGCGAAAATGGAAGTATCCCCATTAAAAACACTCTAAACAAAGTAAAAAAAAAAAAAAAAAAAAAAAAAAAAAAAAAAGCTTTTGAAAAGATACAGCTGTAAAAAAAATCATTTGAAAAAATTGAAATGCAAATGAGATATTTAAAAATTGTGTTCCCAAACAATTAACATGAGCGAGCGGATGTTGCGAGTGGGAGTTAAGTATCCCTTAACGCCAAAGGGACGAGCGATGGATATACGTGCCGCATAATGTGCTCAGAATCCTTGATCATTCTCACCAGTAAAATTTTATTGTAAATTTTACATTATTAAATGGGAGCATTTTTGCGATTTGTTAAGGCCGAAATTTCTGCTTTAAAAAACCGGTGATATAATTTTAAAAATTTCTGTAAAAGACGCTCATCCCGAAGGGGTTCAATAAGTTAAAATGATACTCTCAAATTCAGTTTGTTGCAATCTCAGTTTGAACTGCTACGATAGAAAGAGCTTAATGCTTCAACGTAGGCAGGATAATGCAAAGCGATTTGCTGTAAAGATGATTAACATTTGGATAATCATCATGTCACTTGAAAAAAAAAAAAAAGTCTAGCTATTGTCTCCTAGTTTTTTACACTTACCTTTTTTGAAGTGCACGTTATTTTGAGCTCCGGGAATGAACTCGCACCTTTTAAACTCTTAAAACGATTCTAAAACAGAATTCATCAACCTTCAAACAACTTTCGAGAGGCAACTGAGTGAAGGATTATAAACATTTCTTTCAATTTTTATTTAACTCTTTCGGGGTCCGAATTTTTTTTTCTATTTTGAGAACAAAATTACTTTTATTTTAAAAACGTTGATCGTACCTATCAAAATAGACTAATTGATACTTAAAGATTATCTCATGGTGTGAAATATAACAAATATACCTATTTTGTGTACGATTCGATTCATATCGATATGATAATAGGCTAAGAAAGAGTTTTTGGAGACGTTTGGAAAATGAAGTATTATAACTCAAATTGACAGGGTTCTAACAACTTTCTAATGTTTTTTCCCGTTTTATCGGACATGATTAGTTTAGAAAAGCAACTTATATTTTGAATTTAAAGAATGAAATATATGTATTAAATAAAGGACTCGCCAACGTTGCAAAGAGAATTAAGGAAACTTTTAATAATACTATTTTTACTAAATGTCAAAACATAAATGAAATCGTAATA
This sequence comes from Maratus speculifer, assembly GCA_964019185.1. Lineage (NCBI taxonomy): Eukaryota > Metazoa > Arthropoda > Arachnida > Araneae > Salticidae > Maratus > Maratus speculifer. The sequence continues at coordinate 317,731,006 of OZ025296.1, read as the reverse complement.
AACTAGTCGTTGGGGACCACCGTAATACTTACCCATCATATATATGCATAATATAAAATATGAAGATAAAACATGTGTAAACTATTTATAAAATGCATTGCAATACCAAAATAAAATTTAAAAGTATATTTAAGTATTTTTATTATAGTAATGCTCTATTAATCAGTTGCTGATGAATCTATTTCGACAAATTGTACAACACACCAAACTACTTAAATAGTATTGAATTGCGAAAAAGAAACATCCTTATAACTCCAAAAATAATTATTTTATTAACTAAAAGTTTATTGAGTCGGATTAAGCGTCTCATACGCAATTGAAATATATCTTTGAATTGAAATTCGAATGAAATACAGGGTCATGAAAAATCGAAGGATGTGGAAAACAGGATTATAGATATCTCGGCAATTAATAACCCGATCGACTTCGTTCTTTATGCAAAATTTGTGTCATTTTATTGCCTTTTACGTTCATTCCTTAAAATAAAAAATTTCGAAAATTTTTATGTACCTTTCATAAGAATGAATTTTTCAAGAGTCCGAAAAAATAGTTCCGGATAATCGAGGTTACTGATATTAAATAGGCTTCGTCCCATTCTTACATACTAAGTACACACCAAATTTAAAATCTCTATCTCAGTTTGTTCGGCAGATAGAGCGTTTACAGGCACAGACAGACGGACGGCAATTTTTTTTTAAAATACTAGGGGGGCCCCGCCCCCCTGCTCGCTATGCTTGCCAACCCCCTGCGTAATCGCTTCGCGATTCCAAATTATTGGTTACCCCTGCTTGCTGCGCTCGCCAATACCCCATGGTATGAATAAGCAGTTGAAAACCTTTCAAATGATGTGTCACACGACTGGTGTTGTAAAGAAATTAAAAATGTGTCCCCCTGGGGGGCAGAGTGGGAGGCGACACAAAAGACATCCATAATATTAATAAGCAGCTGCAGACCTCTCAAATGATATGTCACACGACTGGTGTTGTAAAGAAATTAAAAAGGTGCCCCCCTGGGGGGCAGAGTGGGGGTGGCACACAAGACATCCATAAAATGAATAAACAGTTGCAGACCTTTCAAATGATGTGTCACACAATTGGTGTTGTAAAGAAATTACAAAATGCGCCCCCTCTGAGGGCAGAGGGTACACACAAGATATCCATAATATGAATAAGCAGTTGCAGACCTCTCAAATGATGTGTCACACAATTGGTGTTGTAAAGAAATTAAAAATGTGCCCCCCCTGGGGGGCAGAGTGGGGGATGACACACAACACATCCATAATATGAATAAGCAGTTGCAGACCTTTCAAATGATGTGTCACACAACTGGTGTTGTAAAGGAATTAAAAATGTGACCCCCCCCCCTGGAGAGAGCAGAGTGTGGGGGTGACACACAAGACATCCATAATATGAATAAGCAGTTGCAGACCTTTCAAATCTTGTGTAAAACGAGTGGTGTTGTAAAGAAATTAAAAATGTGTCCCCCTTGGGGAGCAGAATGGGGGATAACACACAAGACATCCATTGGCGATGGTAACCTTTCCTCTCTTTATGGTAACCCATACGGCGATGCATAGACGGAGCCCTTTCCTGATTGGTTTATTCGACTCATGGAAGGAGTGGACAACCCGGATTCGTTAGTTCCGGAAATCTTCCACATCAGCATCATTCCAGGAGTCATTCCTTTTAAGGTTAGTTTTTTTTTACTATAGAAGGATGTTTTTCGTAATCTCTACTATCTAAAACGTGTAAATCCGTCAATTTTTTTTTTCCGATTTTCAAAACGATTGCAAGATACTATACTACGTATTATGGGTAAGTAAAAAGGCATAGCCATATACTATCATTTCTATGAATAGAAAGTAACTAAGTAATTGTTATGACAAATAGTTCTCGTTGAAAAGACATGCACTATTAGTAGTATACCAGACCCGAACGGATTAAAATTGTGTTATGATTTGAAAGAAATCACACTGAACATGATTTTTAAAATGCAAAGAAAGAGAGAGAATTCAGAATTCTCTTTATAATCAAAGAAAATCTAGTTAAAAGAAACGTTTTGGAAATATTGTATTAGAAACACATATTACGTCCTAAAAAAATAAATTGATAGAGTAATATTTCAACTATAGTTTTTATTTTGAGCTTCGGGAATCAACTCCAATCTTTTAAACTCTTAAAACGATTTTTAAACAGAATTCATCAACCTTCAAACATCTTTTTAGAGGCAATTGAGTGAAGGATTATAAACATTTCTTTGAACTTTTATATAAAATTATGTTATGATTTGAAAGAAATCACATTGAGTGTAATTTTTAAATGCAAAGAAGGAGAAAGAAGTCAAAATGAATTCTCTTTATTATTAAAGAAAATCTATTTAAAAGGAGCTTGTTGGAAATAATATGCACTGCCAAAAGTAATTTGTGAATTCACGGTAAAACTACTGGCGGCAAAATTGCTGGACTTTTTCTATTTCATACGAATTAAATATTTCCCACTGAGCGAAAAATTGCCCAGGCCGGGAATCGAATTCGGATACTTGGTTTACTCCCGGCCTGGTCAATTTTTCGCTCAGTAGGAAATATTTAATTCGTATGGTAACTTTACCAATCAGTTTGATTATGTTAAAAATGCAATTTATCTACGTGCCCATCGTTCTATGGAGTTCCTTTACCTGCGGTCTATTCTGTTGAGCTGTCTAAATGACAGACCAGATATTATGACCTACAAGGATATATGAGCGAAAAATGATCATTGGTTGTCGTGCCCATTTATCTTAAACGGTAAAGCATTGGCCTTGTAAGCTAAGTATCTGGGTTCGATTCCCAGGCCTGGGCAATTTTTAAACTAACTGAAACTATTAAAATTTACATCAAGTTAGGCAATAAATTCATAAAATTAATTAACCCTTATCTGTGATTTCGGAAAAAAAAATCTCTCATTTTTCTTTGTTTCTTTTTCTTTTTCTCTATTTTTTATTTTATTTTATTTTATTTGTTAAATGTTCTGCATTTTACTTTTATTCACACAATCCCTTGGCACACTGCCTCAAATTCATTCAGTTCAACACTTCCGACCCCAAATCACCAAATTTCAAACAATGTACTCTTTTACACTTTACGGATCTGTTAGTTCTCATTCACCGATGCCATTTCAAGTGAAATTTAGGTAATGCATTTAAAAGTAAATTTTTTCTTCATATGACAGTGTAAAAATTAAAAATGTACGATGTTTAGAAGTTAAAAAATTTAGAGTACCGAAAACTGTTAAACTGAAGTTTCATTTATTATTTGTTTATGATTGGTCCAGGAATATTAACGTATCTCTAAAAGTCCAGGCATATTATTAGGATTCTGTTATTACGTAAGCTACGTTTTGATCATCATAAAAATGATGTTGTTATTGTTTTTTATAAATATAGAAATCATATATAAGTCTAAAATTATAGTCTTTGAAAACATTATTTTCCAAATATTCGTTGTAATTTGTTAAATTACATTTTTTTTTTCACACGCTTTTATTAAATCCAAACTGTATTTTGTATCTAAAGATAGAATTTTTAATCGACTTTTAACCCACCAACTTCCTAAAAATTAAAAAAAAAAAACTTTTAAATGCATTATCTAAAAGTCACCGATGCCATTTAAATGCATTATCCAAAAGTGTACTTTTAAAAGTATTATGTAAAAGAAGTTCCTTCGTTTAGATAATGCCGGGAAACCCAGTAGACCGGGAGGAGACAGCACAGACAATCACTTGATCCAATTCATGGATGAAAAATCTAGGATCAGTTTAATCGCGATTTGCATATTAAAACGCAATCGGTCTGCCAAGTCCTATCTTGGTGGAAAACACCTGAAAACTCGATTATAGGAATTGACGGTACTACTTGGTTATCCCGTCGACCAATTTCGCTAAATTATATAAATCGTCAAATTAATAGCCAGATTATATATGAGGACCCCAGAAGCCAAGGGGTATAAGTGACAAAATTGAAAAAATTGAGTTAAGTGCACAAGGTATCTGGAAATATGCTTTTTTCATTTCAGGTAAAGAAATATAGGTCATTTTCTGATTATTTGGGGAGTTATAGAGATAAACCACTTTTTTCGAAAAGCAAACAATATTGATTAATTATACATTTAAAGAAAATTGTACTCTATTTTTTAAACAGTTATTGAAATGAGAGTTCAAATACCAGAATGCAACAAGCAGATATTTCCTATTTCAATTTAGTCAATTGTTATTGATGTTCCAATTTAACATCAATTATCTTTAAACTCAATTTACTCCAAATCGACATTTTGTCACTTGTACCCCTTGGCTTCTGGGCTCCTCATATATATTGACGTAATTTTTATTTTAAATAATGAAAAAACAAATAATTAGTAGAATATTAATAAAAATACAAATAAAAATCACTTGATGTTTTAAACACGTGCATTGTATTTAATGTCATTGAATGTGACATTCACGATCATCCATTATTGGCTTTTAATTTTACGAGTTAGAACCTGTCGAAATTCGACGAAAGAAAATCTTTAAAAAAGAACTGTTTCATTTATTTATAATAAATCTACAAAATTAGCTACAGTAAAAAATACATTGGTCAGTCTAACTCTTAAGCAAATAATATTTTAATCTAAAATTAACAAAATTAATAAAATTGAATTTTATCGGATTTTATAATAAACGCATTTTAATTTCAATTTTTTTTTTTTCTTTACTTTTAAGAGAAAATGGAGTGATTCTGTTGCCAAAATTACAAAATTGGTACTAAAAATTAATATATCAAAAATAAATTGAGATACAGCTTTGAAACAAATTGCATTTAAAAATACATTTTTTTTCTCTATACGACGGTGTAAAATTTAAAATGTACGATGTTTAGAAGTATAAAATTTGCAGTAGCGAAAATTGAAAAACCGAAACTGCATTGAAAAGTTTTTCGCATTTTAATTTCTATTTTTCTTTTTTCCTTTTTTAAATTTTAAGAGAAAATGGAGTGATTATGTTGCTACGATTACAAAATTGGTACTAAAAACTATAAAAAAAATTAATACCTCAAAAGCAAATTGATATACAGCTTTCAAACAAATTGCATTTAAAAGTATACATTTTTTTCTCGATACGACGGTGTAAAAATAAAAAATGTACCGTGTTTAGAAGTATAAATTTTGCAGTAGCAAAAATTGCAAAACCGACATTACATGGAAAAGTATTGTCATTCGCAAAATGACGCATGCGTTACGCACAGATATCATTAGTCAATTTGTATGTATGTGACAAAAATTTTATGGCGGCTCTATGTCAAGAACTAATGCACAGAATTAAATAAAAATTCATATTTAGATGGTCCCTGATATAAACTGGATCTAATTAGTTTTTCATGTATGTCGCTCACCAGGGGCACTGCTATGCACATCCTACAAGTTTTTGAATAGATAGAAGGGGAACCCACAATGATGCTTAACAGAACTCATGGGTAGCAAAGATTGTTTTTGAACTGAAATACGTAAATGGAACTCTCTCAATCTGTAGAGACTTTTTACTTTCATTTATTTCTACAAGAAAATATATTGGATTCGAGAAAAAAAAAAAAAAAAAAAAAAAATCGAAAACTTGTTTTTGACGGATTTACACGTTTTAGGGGTCAGAGATACCGGAAAACATGTCTGTCTGTTTTGTATGTGAGACAAATTTTGTGCACGCTCTATCTCAAGAAATAATCCAAGAAATTAAATAAAAATTTATATTCCGTTAGTCCCTGATATAAATTTGTTCTGATTAATTTCTGGTGTAAATCTCCCGACGGGTGTCAGTGCTGTGCTGCATTTTTCACTATTCCCACAATAGCTATATCTTAAGAACTAATGAACGGATTTTTTTTATAAAACTTCAGTTTCAGGTAGTCATTGAGATCGTTGGACGTCTTCTTTATTTTGGTGTAAATTGCCCAACAGAGGATGCTTCTATGCAGCATTTTTCATGATTTCCGTAAAAGCTCAATCTGCAGAATTAATGCACGGAAAACATCAAATTTCAGATAAAGTTAGTCCTTGAAATGAATTGACGTTTTCTACACTTTGGTGTAAATTGCTTGGCAGATGGTGCCGCTATGCTGCATTTTTTGTGGTTTAGCAATAATTTTTTTCAGTAGAATTAATGCATGGACTTGCATGAAATTTCTGATTTAGTTAGTCCTTAATATGACTTTGTTTATATTTTTGTGTAAATTGCCCTACAGATCGTACTGCTATGCTGCATTTTTATTCCCGCGGAAGCCCTATCTCAAGAACTAATGCACGGATTTTCATCAAACTTCAGATTCTGTTAGACGTTGACACAAGTTGTTGCAAATTAGCTTTCGATATAAATCACCCAACAAGTGGCGGCACTGTTCTGCATTTTGCATGATTTACATTATTTTAACGATAATCATATCTCAAGAACTAATGCACGGAATTTCATATAATTAGAATTCCAGTGATGAGCATAAATAGCCATTTAATTTTGGCACCGTGGTAAGGAATTTTGGTATTTATGTATTAACGCCACCGCAGTAGAAGTTGCGCTAATGCTCCAATAAAGAGCAATCTTGTTGTTCGCCCGCGCACAAAAGAATGGCGTCAAAAAATAAGCAAAAAAAAGCGCTAAAAAAGCTCTAAAGAACTAAAAAATGGCGTTGAAATGAGCTATAAAAAGCACTAAAAAATCACGAACAACAAGAATGCTCTTTAATGGCGCATTATCGCAACTTCTGCTTGCGGTGGCGTTAATACATAAGTACCGGAATTTTTAAATATTAACATTTATGAGATAGAAGAAAGTTTTGGGGTTGCCACACACAACTAGTTTTTATTAGCTTTTATGTTTGAATTGTAAATATATTTTGTTCTGTCCTATTCGCTAGCTTGAACCACAAAACCTGTCCTCATTTCCGATTGGCGGTAAGGGAAGACTGCAGTGAGGTGTTTTATTTATATGTGTCATCAATAACTTTTTAGAAGTTTAATAATAACAACTTAGTGTTATAGATGTAAACTCAAATTGCTTTAATGATGATAACAACAACTTAGTGTTACAGATGTAAACTCAAATTGCTTTAATATTACAAAACCACTAATGTATGTATCGTTTCGGCATAATAATATTGGATATCTAGAAATAAACTGTTTACATTTCGACAAAAACATAGAATTTCCCCACAATTGTTCAAACGGAAACAAATTAAAAGAAATGACGCCTTCCAGGATTATCCAAAGTTTGTATAGTACTACTTGATTATCCTGTCGACCAAAAAATTATCGCCAAATTATAAGATTAATTGCTAATGAAGGACAATTGTAAATGTCACATTCACTTGACATTAAACACCAAATACTTGTTTGTTAACTCGTTCAGTCAATTTTTTTTGTATTTTTTTTTCACTACTTTATTTTGGTAATACTCTGTTATCCTATCGACCAATTTCGCAAAATTATACAAATCGCAAAACTAATAGCCATATTATACATATTGACATAATTTTTATTTTAAATAACGAAAAGACAAATAATTAGTAGAATATTGACAAAAATACAAATAACAAGTAAGAAAAATCCTGCGTTAAGCATTGATTATGAAGCACTTTCCAACACTTAATGAAATCTTTAACAAAACTTTGTTATTTAGGGAAATAATAGTGTATAGCAAATGTACCCAAATATGTATTCCAGTACTTTTGAACAGCCCTGTATTTCATATGTCAGTTGATATAATGGGAAAATTTAGTTTAGCAAGAAAATACCCAGTAGCTTGAAATTTCTTTTTCAGCAATTCATACTATTAGATGGAAACGTACTTGAATACCTTTGTTCAGCCCTGTAGTTTACATTGTACCTTTATTACACGTCAGCATTTGGCTAAAATTTACTGTAAACTAAAACACTTTTAAAACAACTGAAATCACATTCTCATAAATCATCATTCATAAGGGACCGTTCAAGTATTACGTAAGCATATTTTTAGTCATTTTGTAACCCCTCCACCCCCTTGTAAGAAAATGTAAGCAAATGCTAGACCCCTCCCCCCTTTGCTTACGTAAGATTTTATGACAGTTTATACATCAATACTTCTCGACTTATAAAAAGTTACCAATCAATTACATTACTAATCCTACAAATTTATATGGGCATATAGGGATTGTGATATCAAAATATATAAAATGGTTTTAATATATTGTCGCCTATTGCATTAAACAAACCACATAATACAAAATGGTTTAAATATATTGTTATTTATCACATTGAACAATAAAACAAGATATACAAGAAGTCTTAACTTACTTAGGTATCACAACTAAAATTTTTGACATGAATCATACAAATGTTGGAGTTGAATTTGGTGTTCATATTTTAATCTGATGTCCAGGATCCTTGAACCCATGTTTCAACATTGTCTACTATAAAGTTTTCACTGGAACAGTGGTCTGGAGTATTGCAGGTTTCCGGTCCTTGTTCTTTGTCAATGTTAGTATCCATAATTAAATCCGACTAAATTCACTATGCAACTAAAAGCAATATTCTTTCACTAAAAATTCACTATGTAAATTCACTATGCAACTGAACTAAAACAATAAATATCTGTGCTATGTATCCAAGACAAGAAAAACCCCAAGTAGGTTTTCTGCTTTCTAAAGTTCCAAAACCTGTAGAGAAGGAAGCTCGACAATAGGAGGGGAAAGACAAAAATTTCCAGAAATTCTGCAAAAATTCCCGGAATTCCATGACCGATTGAACGGGAGAAAAGAAAATACCGGACTTACCTAAAATAAAGTCAACTGACCAGTTACCCTGGCAACCGAACCCAGCCACGCCGGTTCCTGTGTTTTTCTAGTCTTGCAATGTACTTGACTTGGCACACAACTTAACAGCCCAGACAACCACAATCGTCCTTCGGACGCTCTACAATGATCCTTGAAATCCTATAATTGTCATATCCTATGAAACTATCCTGTGAATGTCCCCAGAATACTGAAGATAGGACCGTCCTCACAGTACTGTCTTAAGAACGACCGGAGGACGCATTGCGACTCCTTGGATTTGGAACCCTGTACTCGAATGTGCAGCCTACCAACCAACTCACCAGAATTCAGAAAAAGCGTGCGTGATTTCCAATGTTTATCAATTTCAGCTCATGGTGATTTCGAATAAACGGAAAGTGAATGTAATTATAAGGTAAGAATTTTCTTTCATATATATTTGCAATGCATTTCCTTATAATTATTCTGCCTCTATATTTGTTAATGTTGGCAAAATTTTATTAAAATGCAGTCAAAAAAATAGGCCTAGTCATCGCCCGAATAAGAAATAATTTTATAAGACAATATTACAATATATATGTTTACAGTAAGAAAGAAATTTGTCTTATAAAATTGAAAATTTTGTGTTTTGCATTGAAGTAAATGTGTTTTGTATTATAAAATAAACTGATTATAAATATAATAAAACTATATGCTGTTTTTGCATGATTATGCCTAACAAGTATTTCAAAACAGTGTTTTCTCGCCAAAATCTCTAAAGAAAAAACACCGACACAATGATGTGACATAACAAAGCTGTTTAATAGATTCAGAAAACAAGATGATTTTATTTAACAGTTTTGGAGAAATCAAAATTTAAATTGAATATTTACAATGATGTAACAAGTCCTTTTAAAAATTTTAGTTGACTTGGATTATCCATTTTCTATTAATTATATGTTGTACACTGTTTATTTTTTACTTTATTTTGTTTGAAGCATTAAGACATTCTTTCCTGTGTTTCATGTATAGGTCATTCAAAAAAATTAAGCATCCCAGTGGAACGCTATGTTTTGTTATATTTCAATTAAATATTGTTAAAATATATATTTCAGAAACATTTTTCTTCAATGTAATTATGAAATTTCAGATGATTTTTAAATTGATTCTATAAAGAAAAAAGAAATAAAAAAATCTGTAAGGTGAGTTTTTTTTTTTTAATGGCACCTGTGTCACATAAAATTTTGAATTTCAATTCAAAATTTACTTGTGAGTTGCTAGTGTACTTATTCAGAAACTATGTGATTAAAAAGTGTTTTCCATTTTTAAGTAAAAGCAGATTTTAAAAAAAAACTTTCAATAAATTCCATGATTCGGCATTTTAAATTAAATTTCCGGATGAGACTGCTAACTGCTTCCTCATGACGACATGACATTTCTGTGGCTGTCAAGTCCTAAAAAGTATCGTAAAATGCTAACTTAACAGCATTTCAATTTCTTCATATCTGAATGAAATCTGTGTAAATTATATATTTTTAGAAATTATACTAATGCAAGTTTTTGTATTTATGAATGATAATTAATTTAATGAAAGTATAAGAAAAATCGTCACTTTTAATTTTAAGAATAACCTTCAATATATGATACTACTTGGTTATTTTGTCGGCTATAAATTTCTTCCAAACTCCAAGATTAAATGCCAATAATGAATGATCGTAGATATCAATTCACGTGACATTAAGAATTATATCATCAAATGATTTTCAATTCGACCTTTTATTTCTACTTTTATTAATGCTCTACTATTTATTTGTTTTTTCATTATTTAAATTTAAACGAAAAGTTTCATTAATTTGTGTAATTTGGCTTTTGCGATTTGTATGATTTGACAAAACTGATCGCCGGGATAACCAAGTAGTACCCAATATAATAGTTGATTATGAAGTGATGTGACCAGTGTTGAATTCAGGTAGTGCCTGGGGAGGGGGGGCATTCCCCTCCAAGAGCAGTGAAATGTCTATCCTGGAAATTTTGTTTTTTAATGGTCAAAAATTGCAATTTCCCCTCCCCGGAACTCTATAATTCCTCCCCCCCCCTTCTTTCCCACCAAAGCTACTAAAGTCCCTCTGGAGAAAAGTGTCTGTTTTCAGCACTGGATGTGACCTCCCCTCCCCCCTCTATAAATTGAGGACTAGATCTGTCATTATCAGGGGTGGGAAATTTTTAAAATCTTGCCAGCCAAGGATTTATTTCACCAGCCTGCAAGATGCAACACGCATGCAGTTGAAAAAAGTTATCACAAAATTGTGCATGAAATTACTATTACTTACTGCAATACATTTTTTAATTCTTTTTTTCCTATAAAATTAAGAAATATATGCAACAGAGGTAAGCTTATGTAATAATTTGGAAAGTTAAAATATCTATATTGAAAAAGTATGTTCGATAATGTCTCTATTGCCTACACAGTTTTTCCAGAATTTCCCCCAGAGGGTTTCAGGAGGGCACTCCGGCCCTCCTGCCCTTTAGTTTAAAGAATTGCGCCCCTCTTTCACCTAATCCAAAGCCCCTCTTGTCGCTCATACAAAAATATAGTGCCCTTCTTGCCCCACATTTGAAAAAACACAGCCCTTCATCAATGATGCTGACGTGCTGTAGCGCTTAAATTACGAAAAAAAATCAGCGATGGAACGCAAAAAATAGCATCCCGTGAGACGCGTAACTTCGTCAGAGGATTGCAGAAAAACGGCAAATTTCGTTAAAACTCATGCCCTTCGAAGATAATACGATTGATTTCTGGCAAGATTCGCAAAGAAATGGCTAATTTTGTCACAAAATCCCGAAAAAGTGGCAGATTTTCTCAGAAGATCGTGAAAAAACAACCAATTTTGTCCAAAAATCACGATAAAACGGAAAGATTTGTCAAACGATTCGTGAAAAACAGATAATTTCGTCTAAAATTCTTTAGAAATGGGAAATTTCATGCAAAAATCACAATAAAATGGAAAATTTTGTCAAAATTTCACCAAAAATTCGCGGAAAAAACGCAAACTTCGTCAAAATATCCCAAAAAAACAGCAATTTCATTAAAAAAAAAAAAAAAAAATTGCAAATTTTGTTAAAGAGGCACCAAAAAAAAAAAAAAAGTTAATGCCAGAAGTGAATTTTTCTGCTCTAAAAACTAATTTTCCTGCTTCAAAACTGTTTTTTTCTTGCTTCTAAAGCGGATTTTCCTGATTCACAATCATTTTCGTGCGAAGAGAAAATTGCATTCGGGTTATAATTAGAGAAAAGATGGGTAGATTCCATTCCCATTACAAACTGTGTGCTTTTTTTCACCTCTTTTTCAAAATGTGAGTTTTTTCGTGTTTAAAAGTGACAAAATTGGCAGGTTTTTCAGATCTTTTGAAGAAATTTGCCATTTTTTGTCATCATTAAACAAAATTCGCTGTTTTTTCGTGATCTTTTCACGAAATTTGTCCTTTTTTTGCGATTTTTTAACAAAATCTGAAGTTTTTGCACTCTTAACAAAATCTGTTTTTGTGATATTTTAACAAAACCTGCTTTTTTGTGATCTTTTAACAAAATAGGCCATCTTTTTGCAATGTTTAAAAACCTTTTTTCACGATCTTTTAACAATGCTTGTTGCTTTTTTTTTTTTTTCAATTTTTTGACAAAATTTTTGGATTTTTTGATGAAATTTCTGTATTTCCACGATTATTTGAACCGCTAGATTCTAGATTCAACTCTATAAAAGTGCCCTTAAAAATCACAAAAGTGCCCTTTTCAGAACAGTAGCGCCCTGCCCCTTTTTAAACTTGGGGGAAACTCTGGTTTTTCAAAAACTAAAAATCCACTCACCTTGCGAGAAAATTCACTCACCACTGGCAAGCAAAATGATGTATTTCCCCACCCCTGCTCATTATGTATGATGAGTGATGCTTTACTAACAAGTGTTTTTTTTAATTCATTGTTGAACCTTCTTTAACTGAATACTTCATTTAGCAGAGTTTCCCCCAGAGAGTTTCAGGGGGGCACGACAACCCTTCTGCCCTTTAGTTTGAAAAATAGTGCCCAGGGTTCGTTGATTTAAATCAGCTTGATTTTAATCATGATTTAAATCACGATTTAAATCAATTGATTTTTTTAAAAAAATCATTGATTTAAATCAGTTTTTCTTTTAAGTTATTTTTAAATAAATTTAAGATGTAAACAAACATAATAATGTGCTTTAACATAATTTAGTTTTATATAATATATATAATTAAACAATTTTCAGAAAGATAAAGCTTAAGCTTTGTAAAGAAGTAAAATAAATGTAAAATTTAGAAAAAAAAAAATGCTTTCAAATTTCATTTGAATCAAATTATAAAATAATCTTGCAACAGTAAAGAAATCTAAGCAGAAATATATTAAATATTTGAATATTTACTCATTGGTATTTAGAAAAACTTCTGCAAGTCAAGGCATAATAAAATTGTATGACTTTATGTGCTATACTTTGGTGAGGCATGTTATATTAAGATTTGAGCAAAATCTGAATCAGTCATTTATTTATTTATTTTAATTTAGTATAATTGATTTTAGCCCTTTAGAATAGTGAAAGTTATTTTTGTTACAGTTATCGAAAAGGCAGATACTTAAAACTTAAAGAATTAATGTTCAACTAGCTTTTTATTGCAATAGATTTATCTGCTTCAGTACAACAAATGTTTTCTGCCTTTGTTTGGTACTTTGAGAAATTAGAAATCAACAGATAAAACTGTTAAACTGCTGCCATCGAAATGCTCAATGCCAGAGGATTCAAATTGTGATGTATTCGCTAATTGACTGACTTCTCGCTAGTGTTGGAATCCACACTGTAAAATTTTGAATAGCAATTTACTTTTATTTTATTTGTGTAATATTTATCATATTATAAAACACTGAACTTACTGATTAACTTATGATTAATTACTTCTTAAATTTACTGATTTGTGATCCGCCAATAAAATAAACCAGCCAGATGCAGTAACACTGCAGCATTCCTTCTCTGGCTGAATTTTTATTTAGGGATTCCAAGTTCTCATTAGTAAGTTTAAATAGTTATTGTTTTATAAGATGATAGATATTCCACAAATAAAATAAAACTGCTATTAAAAATTTTCCTGTGTAAATTCCAACACTACTGAGAAGTCAGTCAATTACTGATGACATCTCAATTTGTATCCTCTGGCCTTAAGTATTTTGATGCCAGCAATTAAACTCATTTTTCTCAGCCAGCACTTAAAAAAAAAAAAAAAAAAAAAAAAGTTAAAAACTTAGTTTCCTTCCAATTTTGTTTAAATTTTTTATGTGTTGCAGATATTTTTATTATAATTAAAGTACTGAAGCTTGAATTAATTCTTGACATCTGATTTGTAGTTTTTCATGCATTTTGTGTAATCAAGATTTTTTTTTTCATAGCCTAAAATTTTACCTTGAAATAATATAAATCATTTATGTAAATTGTGTAATATTAATAATAGATACTTATAACATGCATGTCTATGTGTGTAAAATTTGTTATTTAAATTAAACAAAAAGTCATAAAATAATAATATTGTGTGGCATTTTATAAAAAAATCAAAAAAATCTGATTTAAATCAAAAAAATCCGATTTAAATCAAAAAAATCCAATTGTTTTGATTTTTATTAAAAAAATCACAAACCCTGATAGTGCCCCTCTTGTCGCACATTCAAAAAAATAGCACCCTTCTTGCCTCACATTAGAAAAAATGCAGGTCTTCAGCGATGATACGGACATGCTATAATGCGTAAATTAAGCAAAAAATCGCAAAAAAAAAAAAAAGGGAGAATTTCATTTAAAAAATCGCGAAATAACGACTAATTTCCAGCAAAATTGGCAAAAAAATGGCTAGTTTTGTCTCAAAATCCCGAAAAAAAGGTAGATTTCTTTTTTAAAAAATCGTGAAAAACGACAAATTTTGTTCAAAAATCGCGATAAAACTGAAAATTTTGTCAAACGATTTGCGAAAAACGGCAACTTTTCTCAAAAAAATCACGATAAAATGGCAGATTTTGTCCAAAAACCACAATAAAACTGAAAATTCTCTGATAAGATTTACGAAAAACGCCAAAGCTTGCGAAAAAATGCTAATTTCGTCAAAGGGGCACAAAAAATCAGTCCATACTTAATTTTATCTATTCTCTTTCAGCTTCTACTTCCACCGCCTCTGGCAGTTCAAATGCACCTGAATTTGAAGAATTCCTGTTAATGGATGAGTGCAGTCTGCAGTTCTTAAAAGAAAAACTTTCAGTACTGGAAAATCAAGTATATATGGTATGCTTTTCACCATTTTTTCCGGCTATCTTAATGTTTAAAGATTAGTCATAATTCTTAGATTTTTTTTTTTTTTTCCTCTCAAGAAACTTTTTTTTTTATAGTGTTACAAATTAATGTTTGTTAGTAGTTACAGTAAAACCCCAATAATTCAGATTAATTGGGAACAGACCCAATCCGGATTATCGATTATCCGGAGAATTAGAAAAAAATGAAATAAAATATAACATACTAACAGAAAATCACCTTTATGTTAAACTTATTGAATATTTGCAGAGAGTAATAATGTTTACTTTGCTTAATTATTCTGAAAACATGTCAGAAAAAATTTTTTCATTTAGAATACGAAGATTAAACAAGTTAATGTTATAGAAATCAGCCAATCGCTTCTCAAACTTGAAAAAGAAAAGACCAAACTGATCCGAATTATCCGGAGATTTGGATTATCTGGGTCCGAATCAGCGGGGTTCTACTGTACTAGTAAATGATGAATTAATTTAGTTGCATTTCAGAACTAAAAGATTATTTTCTGTTTTAAAATTTGCCCAAGTGTTATTTATTTATTTGTATACTGCAGATTTTGAATGTATGTTAACTTATTCAAGTGTAGATAGATGCATATATATATACAGTATGGAACCATTTATCTGGAAACCAGTTAACTGGAAAACCAGTTATCCGGAATCCGGAATGATATTTCTTGATATTTCTAATAGACTCATGTTCGAATCTTTTTAGAAAAAGTGTCATACACAATCAGTTTGATATACACTTGCTTGAAACAATTGTATAGTTTTATAACAGCATCTAGTATTTGAAATAGAAGCATATAATCATATTATAGATTAATAAATATTATAATATTATAGATGTTTTCATTTTTATGCCTAGTAAACAAAATTTTTGCTCAAGGAGTTTCCATAAATTATTTTCTTTCCAACTCTAACAATTGATCTTACTTGCATTAGATTCTTGGTTCAAGTAATCTAATAATCAATTTAAAATTAGAAGTAATACCACCACAACTATATATGTTTCACAAAACTCATCAAATGGATGCTGCTTTAATGCCCAACCAGTTAACCGGAAAAACCAGTTATATGGAATACATCTGACCCCAATCATTCCGGATAAATGATTCTGTACTGTATTATTTTTTTTTTTTTTTTTTTTCTCCAGAATAATTGCATTACCAACATTGGAAAAAATTTTGTGTTCGATTTGCATGTAGCATTAAATATATATTACTAGATAGCACCTGTCAAGACCTTGAATGTTTTATTAGAAAAATTCTTAAAATTTTAATTAGCTATGTTTAAAATGTTGAAACCATGATAAATAATTTCTCTAATGCATAAATGATTCCCATATCTTAAAGGTGATAGATGGTGCTGTTCAATGAATTAAAGAATTTTAAGTTTATAATTTAAAACCAATTATGCTTACTTTTTTGTCAGAAAATTGATTAAAAATACTGGGTAGAATATTTTTGTTTACTATGTTTTTTAAATAAAAGTTTTTTTTAAACTTTACAACCATTAAAAACTGATGCACATTTTATTTTTCAGTCTCATTCTCTAAAAATCTTAATTTGGATGCAGCTAAAAATTTATAATATGTATTTTTAATTGCTTGAATTTTATTTTGTTTTTAAAATATTAAACCATAGATATAAAGGCAATTTTTTATAGTTATATTTTACTTTCTGACACAGTAATATTCTTGATAAATAGTCAGAAAAGTATAAATTATTAAAGATAATATATTCAGATGTTAACATGATAAAAATGTTTTTGTAAAATTACAATCTGCTATTCTTGATTTGTATGTGTATTTATTAATTGAATGTAATTATTTTTTTTTTTTACAAATTTAATAAAAATTTTTGCCTTGTTCAATGGATTACGTCGATTTGAAATGGTAAAATTTACTGTAAATTTTTTCCGGGTTTAAAAAGAATTTTGGCAGCGGATGGTACGGAGGATGTTGGTAGCTATGCAATATTTTGTTTGTTGCGTGCATACAATTAAGCTTTTTTTTTTTTTTTTTTTTTCATGAAAATTTATATTTTATCTCATCTGTAAAATAACATTTCTAGTACCGGAAATCTAAGTTATTTTATGCCTAGAATTTTTTTGATTTGTAATTATTAGTTACCATTATATGTTTTAAATATATATATGTACTTTATAGAATTAAGTGAAAATTTATTATTTCCTGTAAATTATAAATAATTTTGATGCCAAATGCCCAAATGTATTTAACTTTAGATGAATAACAATGAACAATTTTTTTTTTTTTTTTTTTTTTTTTTTTGACTCCAACAAAAAAATAAAGGAAAATTTTTCAATTTGAAATTTTAAAATCATCTGATGATCCCACATGGCACGTAATCTATGATACATACACATGTAATTATGGTTTATATAAGAAATCATCAGTTAAACTTACATAATAAATCAGAATATATAAAAATTTTTATTTATATCCTATTTTCTTTTGAAGGCAAATACTGGCTACGGAGTTATGCTCTGTATACGAAAAATTTCCAAATTAATATTCTGTTTTAAATATTTATGATATGTCACCGATTAATTGCATATTTAGTAAACTTCAAAGTCAGTATACTAAACATTTTTCTACTTATTTGACATATTTAAAACAAACCTAATATTAAAAAGTTATTCATTTTCTTAACGTTTTTTTTTTTTTTTTTCTAATAAATTATGCATTACTTGAAACAAGTAATAAGCACTTTTTAAAATATTAAAAAGTGAAAATAATCAAACTTTTTTTGTAAATAGGTAAATTTTCTGATGTTCATTTGTTTCTGTTTTAGATGCAGTTTGTGAGGAGCAATCTTACCAAGTCTGCTGTTGAAGATATAATCAAAACATGGCTAAGCATGCTGAAGAGAGAAAAAATTGTGTTTAGAGAAAAAATATAACAGTGTATATTAATAAGAGATGGATAAAATAAAAATTGGTGTACAGATCTAGAATTCTTCTTTTCATATTTTTCTTTCAGATCGTATCTTTAGACCCCCTCACCAACCAAAAAAAAAAAAAAAAAAAAAAAAAAAAAAAAAAAAAAAAAAAAAAATTACAACTCAGCTTAGAAAGCTTATGCCCTATTGGAAATTGTCCAGGGTCATTCAAAAAAAAAAAAAAAAAAAAAAAAATTAATTGAACAAATTTAACTATGGAATATTAAAAAATTTATATTACTTTTTTATCAAATTTTTTAAAAATGATTTTCTTTAATCGCTTATTTTCTTTGTTCAAAAACTGAATTAATTTCTTGGCAATTGCTGTTCTAAAAAAAAAATGTGTCATAAAATTTTATCTTTTCAAAAGAAATATTTTTTTAAAAAAATTCTCTTAAAAAAGGATTTTTTTTTCTTTTTTTATTATTATTATTACCATTTTTGTAGTCGTCCTGGACATCTTACAAGAAAGGTCTTAACTCTGTTAGTTCCATTTTGGATCTTCAATGACTCCATTATTATTATTATTATTATTATTTTTTTTTTTTTAAGATTTTGTTTAAAACTGAAAAGAAAATTATAAATTGAACATCATGAAATCAACATACCTTGTAAGAAGCATCATTAAATAAAGTTACTCGTTCAGATAATAGGAAAACAAGAATGCTCATCTAGAATTAAAATCTTGGCTAGAAGGATTAAAAGTGCATTCTGTAAATACTTCAAAAAATATTATTGAAACTACTAATGTGTATAATAAAGTGTGCATCATAATGTAATGGAAAACATGTCTCTCTGTAAATGATCTGACAATTTGGTTGGTTTGATTATTATTGAAGATTAAGTTGATTTCACTTAAAATCACCTGCTCGCTAATGCTAAACATTTAGGTAATTCTTGTTTTAATTTCAAAAATTTTAAGCTTCTATTTTTCATTCCACTGCTAAGGTCTATTTTTAATAAGAGTATTTTGTTTTTTTCCAATTTTGGTTGCAGTTTTTTAAATAAGGTATATTTTGTTTAACTAATTCTGAAAGTAATACCTCCATTTCAAAAAATGTTATAGCATAATAGCTTCAGCTATCCTAAATTGTTTAAAAATATTTAAATTTAATACATTGCGATCCATGGTGACGACATTGAACTTTGCTTTGGCCACTGGTGACTAACAATATAGAATATAATATAAAATAAAAATAAATTAGTGTTTAAATAATTAAGAATGTAAAATCCTATAAATTTAAGTTTAAGTTGATTAAATTTTAAATAAATCTTCAGTGATTGCTTAAAACAAAATATTTTTGAACTTGGTGACTGACATGTCATTTGACGTGTTGATAAAAAAATTCAAAAACCTGTCCAATTAGGAAATGTGTTTGCTTGAAGACAGTCATGGATGTCTTCGAATGGAGAGTCCTCTTGAGAAGTAGATGCATCACTCATTACAAAGTTAATTATAAATAGCCAGAAAAGTTTATCTTACCATGAAAGAATATAAATGCTGAAGTTCTTGGATTCTTTTTTATGCATATGCAAAAAAAAAAAAAGTATATGTATAAAATAATGCTGAAGATCATACTTTTTTATACACATGCAGAGGTCGATCCAGGTGAAATTTGAGGCCTATTTATTGTCCCTACAAAAAAATAAATTTAATAAAATGGGCCCCTCCACAAAATTCCTTTTACTCTTTTATAAAACTCTTTTTTTATGAAAACTGTTTAAAAATGTGTAATTTGTAGATATAACCAATTTATGAAAAAGAAAACCTTTAGCAAAAGGATTTAAAGATGTTTTTATTAATAAATGCTTGGTTCGAATTTGTGTAACTGGGTTTCAAGTTTCATTACTATTTTTTTTCCCCCACAAAAATGATTTTACTCTTCACAAAATGGGCCCCAAGAATAAAAATCTGGAATAACCCTTAGTATGTCAAAAAAGAAAATTATAAGTTGCAGGTTGAATTTGGGTGATCTAGGGTGTATCTGCAACTGTCCATTACTGTACAAAATGTGTTGTAAAATGTTGTCCACAGGACATTGGCAGGTTTCACATTTCGAACTTCATGGGATGTCCTGCAACTGTCCACAAGACGAATTCACCCATCCATAGGATATTGGCTTATCTAGAATATGACACTATTAGGATGATTTTAGGACCGTCCCGAGGGTATAATATAAGCGTCCTATAACCATCTCCAAGGTGTCATGAAGTGACATCCATAGGATGTTGACAGGTGTGACATTTCGAAACCCAGGGGATGTTCTGTAACTGTCGACAGGACCAATTCATCGGTCCACAGGATATCACGCATATCCGAAACGTGATATCTTCTGGATGTTTTTAGGATGTATTTGTGTTGTCTGGGAGACAACAATGAAGACAAAGGGCGAGTGGGTGATGCGGGTCACGCGACTACCGATGGATAAGCAAAGGATAAAATCGAAAATAAACAACAAATTTCGGACGGACTGTAGAACGCTCTTTCCCCATCATACTTTGTTTGCTTGTTGAATTTGAACTGCAGTTGCTTCGTTGTTTAATGCTTACGTAAGAATTGTCGTGAGCCCCCCTCCCCCTTGTCAGAAAAAATAAGCAGACTCTGGATCCCCCCCTCCCCCTTTAGTGCTTACGTAATACTTGAACGGTCCCTAAGCGTCCATGTACCGAATTCTTTGCGTGTCCCTGTATATCCATTTATCTATATTCTGCAAACATTTCTCAGTAAATTGAGTGAAGCTTAGCGTAAAAATGCATAGCTTATTTAAGAACCACGTTTAAATAATTTACGCTCCTATTCAGTAACGTTGGTGACCTCTTTTGGGTAGCCCTGTATATCAACTATAACATTTATACACACCATATAATGTGCATATATTTAGCGAAATATAAACGCGCATATCATAATTAAAATGCATTTCATCCCTCCATTAGCCATCATCGGACACATATACGGTACGGAAAGAATATACTATTTGAAATCTTTTGTATGGCCCTGTAAATGCTATGTACTTCATATTATGCAAGACAGTAGCGTATAATTTATATTAAGCTTCAGTGACATATACCAATTTTATTATACATGAAAAAGCTTAATATATTTAAAATATGTCACGCACAATTCCCCCTTTTACCATTATCTAATGGAATTCTTTTGTGTGGCCTTGTAAATGAATAATAGCTACATTTTCACCTTATATTTTATAGAATGCATATTTTAATATATTTGACAAGGTATAACATCTTTAAAATTCCTTTGAAACGATTTTTCCCCATAGGCCGTAACGTAATATGAAAATTTTGATTCGCCCTGTAAATAAACTAATCATGGTAGAAACTTCATTTTCGATTGGGTTCGTGCTAGGGTAAACGTCAATAACGTCCTAAAATTTCATGGCAATCCGTGTATATTAACGATTTTTCCCCATAGGCCGTAATGTAATGGGAAACTTTTGATTCTCTCTGTAGATAAACTAATCATGGTAGATACTTCATTTTCAATAGGGTTCGTGCTAGGGTAAATCTCAATAACGTATAAAAATTTCATAGCAATCCGAGTATATTTACGGGAGTTAGAGCGCGGACAGACGGCCATACGGACAGACGGACAGACGCCCAGACAAACCGAATGCATAAGCACTTTTCAACTTTGTTGGAAAGTGCTAAAAAGTCGAAATAAAAATTACTTAATGACATTTTAGACACGTGAATCGTATTTAATGTCATTGAATGTGACATTCACGATCATCTGTTATTGACATTTAATCTTATAGTTTGGCGATAAAATTTTTGGTCGACGGGATAACCTAGTACAGTAAAACCTCCATAACGGACACTTCCGAATAGCGGATACCTCTATTTAACGGACATTTTTCCAATCCCCACTCCCAAAACCTAAATTTTTGTATGTTTAACCTCTGAATAACGAACATTCCAAACAGCGGACACTATTTTCGGCGCTAAAGAATGTAAAAAATATTTTTTAACAAGAAAAAAAAGTAAAAAAGTCTAAATTTATCAGGGCAATTTGTCACAAATTTTGTGATCACAGATAAATGTAGAGGGTGGGCTGAGGAAATATCTCTTTTACGTTCATTGTTGAATTCAAGAAGTTGCCTGGAAGGGACATCTCCCACAGCATTCAAATGTCAATGTCCCCCCTCCCCCCCGGAAGATTTTATGGTTTTATGTTTTTAATGATCAAAAAGTGTAATCCCCATCCCTGCTCGGAACTCTATAATGACCAATAACATCACATTGAAAAACAAATTACACGTAATCGCAAACAAAAGTAAACTTTTGTAACAGATTTTTTTAAAAATAAGAATGTAATAAACGTCTGCACAGTTTTATTTAAATTTTTTTGCTTAAAAATAATTTCAATTTCTCATTAATCATATAATAGACGTTTTAGAACGTTTTTAATTGAAATAATTAGCATTTTTTAGCAATTTTTTGTATCCCTGAAGTTTTCCCAATAGCGGACACCTCCAAATAGCGGACAATTTCTGCGTTCCCGAGATGTCCGTTATTAAGAGGTTTTACTGTAGTACCCTTTTACTTACCCATCATACGTAGTATAGGGTAAGTCTTGCAATCGTTTTGAAAATCAAAAAAATTTTTTTGACTGATTTACAAGTTTTAGATAGTGGAGATTCCGAAAAACATATTTTTAGAAAAAAAATTTTGCCGTCCGTCTGTCTGTCTGTCTGTCTGTCTGTAAACGCTCTATCTCCCGAAAAAATTGAGATAGAGACTTGAAATTTTGTATATAGTTAGTATGTAAGAATGGGACGAACCCTATTTAATATCAGCAACCTCGATTATCCGGAACTATTTTTTTCGGACTCTCGAAAAATTCGTTCTGATGAAAGGTATATAAAAATTTCGAATTTTTTTGTTTTAAGGAATGGACTTATAGGCAATAAAATAACACACATTTTGCATATAGAACGAAGTCGATCGGATTATTAATTGCCGAGATATTTGTAATCCTGTTTTCCACATTCTTCGATTTTTCATGACCCTGTATTTCATTCAAATTTCAATTCAGAAGTATATTTTAATTGGAAATGAGACGCTTAATCCGACGCAGTTAATTGTTAGTTAACAGAATTATTATTTTTGGAGTTATAAGGATGTTTCTTTTACGCAGTTCGGTACTACTTGAGTAGTTTCGCGTTTTATATAATTTGTCGAAATTGGTACATCAGCAGTTCTTCAATATAGCATTACTATGTATATTAACAATATTTAAATTTTGTTTATGAATTGCAATGCATTGTATAAATAATTTCACATGTTTTATTTTCATATACATATCCATGATGGGTAAGTATTACGGTGGCCCCCAACGACTAGTTTTCTTTTTTACTTACCCATCATACGTAATATAGGGTAAGTCTTGAAATCGTTTTGAAAATCGAAAATTTTTTTGACGGATTTACACGTTTCAGACACTGGAGATTCCGAAAAACATATTTTTAGAAAAAAAAAAAGATTTGCCGTCCGTCCGTCCGTCTGTCTGCCTGTCTGTCTGTCTGTCTGTAACCGCTCTATCTCCCGAACAAATTGAGATAGAGATTTGAAATTTTGTTTGTGCTTAGTATGTAAGAAAGGGACGAAGCCTATTTAATATCAGTAACCTCGATTATCCGGAACTATTTTTTTCGGACTCTCGAAAAATTCGTTCTGATGAAAGGTATATAAAAATTTCCGAATTCTTTTATTTTAAAGAGTGGAAGTAAACGGCAATAAAATAACACAAATTTTGCATAAAAAACGATTTCAATCGGATTATTAGTTGTTGAGATATTTCTAATCCTATTTTCCACATTCTTTGATTTTTCATGACCCTGTATTTCATTCAAATTTCAATTCAAAGATATCTTTTAATTGGAAATGAGATACTTAATTCGATGCAAGAAACCGTTAGTGAATATGATTATTATTTTCGGAGTTATAAGGATGTTTCTCTTACGCAATTCAGTGCTACTTGAATAGTTTGGCGTTTTATACAATTTATCGAAATTGGTTCATCAGAAATTCATTAATAGAGCATGATTATGTGTTAAAAAGACTTAAATATACGTTTATATGGTGCTACTTTGATATACCCCCCCAAAAATTAGGCGCCAAATCTGGCACTCCCTACGCACTTTTCCTACGGACCTTTTAGGTTTGCTGTTACTCAGCTTCATTCCTTCATTTGTATTTTTTATGTATTCATTGTATTTTTTAGGTATTCCTTTTTTGTATTTAACTTAATTTTAATTAATGTATTTTTAATTAATTTATTATTTTTAATTAATGTATTTTTAATTAATGTATTTAATTTAATTTTAATTAATTTTATTTTTTGTATTTAACTTAATTTAACTTAATGGGTATTTTGCTTGGCGAGAAAAAAAAGTCGCCAAATTTACGATTTGGGGGGGTATATCAAAGTAGTTCCGTTTATATTTTGTTTTGTAATTGTAATGCATTTTATAAATTGTTTACATATGTTATGTTTTCATACATTGTACTATGCATATCCATGATGGGTAAGTATTACGGTGGCCTCCAATGACTAGTTTGAAATAGTTGTGAATTTTTCAGCTTTAAAGATCCACCGATTATGAACTTTACGAAATATTCCTAATTTGAATTATTCGAATAGAAGTACTAATGTAGACAAAATAACTCATTGCTGTTGAAATACGCAGTTTCACTTCATTGTAAGTCCACTAGTACATTATCAGAAATAAGAATGTAATTAATTACATAACGGTCATTTATCTCTCCATGTGAATACATATATACGAATATTTTGCTTATATCGTATGAAATCTTGAGGTACCTTGAAGGGTTTTTTTGCATCGTAAAGGGTTAAGTAATCTCATTTTCACTTTTTAAGCGCTATTATAACATTTTTGAAGTAAATGATAAGTGTACATTCATCGCTAATTATTGACCGTTACACGTAGAGTGCTAGCAAAATTCAATTGTGAAATGCTTTAAAATTCAGAAAGTATTCATAGGTTATAGCTTAAAATGTAAACACTATTAATATTTATATATTTTTATCAAATATCATGTTAGATATTTGTAAATAAACATCAAAACATTGCCAAATTCAAAATTATTTTAATTTTTCTTGAGAGCGGTATTGGAATTTTATTAAAACGTGAAATTTAAACAGAAAAATTAAAAGTTTTTTTATTTATCGCGCGGTATTTTCTAATATAATTGATTAAAATTTCAAAAAATATTGTGGCATTAATAAAAAATAAAATTAAAAGTAAATAAACAATTTTCATCCGGTTCTTCGTGTTAAATTTCACTGTGTATTTGAATTTGAAAATAATCACTTTGTCAAATGAAATTTTCGTGTTAATGACAAACTATTAGAACTTGTATTATTCGTGTTTCGATTTGTGTGAAAATGGTTTAGCCAGTTTCAAAACTGATGTAAAGGACACCAGTCGGAGCATACCATATCCATCAGCATAAAAAATAGAAATAAGAAGTGCAATATGTACGTTTAAAAATTAAATTTTAATCAGTCAACAGTTTCATATTTATTAAATTAAGGTTATAAGATGAGAAATCAATTTAGAAATCTTAAAGTGATAAAATATGTGTCTTTTTACTAAAAAAAAAAAAAAAAAAAAAAAAAAAAAGACAAGAAAGAAAGAAAAAGAAAAATGATTTCGAGGTCATTCAGCAGTTGTGACAGTCTTAGTGGAAAGCCCATCCACCCCGACAAGGTGGTGTCACATCGGATGGGATCGGTTTTTTAATTGTCCTGAGGCCAAAAACCGTATAAAAAGCGATGAATAATCGGTTTTTAATTGTCCTGAGGCCAAAAACCGTATAAAAAGCGATAAATAATCGGTTTTTAATTGTTCTGAGGCCAAAAACCGGATAAAAAGCAACTGAGAATCGGTTTTTAATTATCCTGAGGCCAAAAACCGCATAAAAAGCAATTGAGAATCGGTTTTTAATTTTTCTGAGGCCAAAAACCGCATAAAAAGCAAAGGATGGATCGGTTTTTAATTGTCCTGAGGCCAAAAACCGCATAAAAAGCAAAGGATGGATCGGTTTTTAATTACCCTGAGGCCAAAAACCGCAGAAAAAGCCGAAATGAAATGTGGTCTTTTGTCCTTTATTCCAATGAAAACCCGCTGTTAATGTTATCTTTAGTCCTTTGTTCCAGAGACACAGCAGAAAAGGCTCTTGAAACGCTTCTTGAGGCTCTTCTTCTTCTTTGGTGCTTCTTCTTCTTCTGTACTATACTCTTCTTCATTTTCAACTTGCTGTTCTTCATCTGTACCAGGCTGCATTTCATTTTCAACTTCCTGTTGTTCATCTGTACCAGGCTGCACTTGATTTCCGACTTGCTGTTCTTCATCTGTAACAGGCTGTGTTAGATTTTTGACATGCTCTGCTTCATCTGCATCTTGTTCTTCTCCATCCTCAGCTGTTTCTTCTAAACAGCAGTCCAAAAACTTCTGCATCAGCTCTACTTTGTCAGGCATTCTTCGAAAAATGTCTTCTTTTTTCAATGTTCTTGTATTCTTGATCATGAACTGCCTGATCATCATATTCATCACAATGACAATGCCGTACAGGAAGATGTACGAGGCAAAGAAAGCGATGAAAAAACTCCAAAACATTATGATCTTCGCTCTTGAGTCCTCAAATACTTGATAAATGTAGTAAATAATTTGAATAACTGTAATTTTTTTCGCTTTTAGAAATTAGTTGATTAGAATTCCAACTTACATTTTCAAAATTTTTTTTATAAGAATGAGAAATTTCTTGATTCATTTTCTAATCTATTGTTTCAACAATGGGTAATGACTAATTTTTTTTTTTCAACAATGAAGCTCGTGCAAGCAATTTGGTAAACATCGTTTGCAACAATAAAACTATCTGTTGCCATATGAAGTAAACAATTTTTTTTTCTTCAACAATGAAAGCACGTGCAGCAATTTCCGAAATATTTGATTTGCAGAATTTGTTATTGAGTGACGTAAGAAATGCATTATAAAGTTAGACAATCGGCAAATTGTGAGTGTAAAAAAATAGTAAGCAAGGAAAAACTTATCCCAGTTCCTTTCATTATGTTAAGGATGAACAACGGCTTCCAAATCTTATAAAACTGTTTGTAGAAAGGAAATATTTATTCGGAAACTACTGAAGCGATTTTCTTATTATTATTTTCATTATAATTAGTTACATTTCGATCATTTTATTTTCTGAAGCATTATTATTTTTTCAGTAACGTTAAATTAAAAAACATTAAAAAAGAAAACATAAGAATATAGATGTCTCACTATTGCATATTTTATTTTTATTTCTTCTCGGATGATCTATTTATAGTATAGCTACTGCTAAAACTATTTAAACCATTATAGAAATCACTTCAGTAGTTCCAAAAAAAATATTTTCAATATCGGTATTTTTTATAGAGTTCTTGGCACAGATACAGTGTTGAATTCAGACACTTTTTTTCCAAGAGGGACTTCAGTGGTTCCGAGGGGGAAATTGTACTTTTTGACCATTGAAAACGCAAAAATTCAAATTTTCCGAGGGGGGAGGACATTTTATTGCTCCAGGGGAGGGGGAATATGCCCCCCCGAGCCACCCCCTAAATTCAACACTGCACAGATATCATATTATAACAGATGTAATTTTTCCATTTTTCATTTTTGGGTGAAAAAAGTCCGGGCCAGGATTCGAACCAGGGATGTATTGGCTGTAGTCGCCAATGCTCTACCAACAGAGCTATCCCGGACACGAACACTGTAGGACTATTTCACCCAATTAACCTCAACGGTCACTTTATCTGGTCTGATACTCTGGATCAGCTCAACAGAATAAATCGATGGTTAATATATGGAATTGCAGAAAATCGCTGCATACGAAATTACATTAGATTAATTTTGAAACACGATTATTCAATCGGTAAATTAATTATAACAGATGTAATTTTTCCATTTTTCATTTTGGGTGAAAAAAGTCCTGGCCAGGTTTCGAACCAGGGATGTATTGGCTGAATCATATTCTCATCACGTTGGCGCGATTCCCCTCCCTCCCCGCCAATTTGGCGAAAACTTTGTTTTTGAATATTGCTATAAGTATTAATATTTACGATTTATAGTGATATTTATATTTATTATTACGTTTATTTTTTAGGTACTACTTGATTATCCCGTCGACCAAAATCTACCGCCAAACTGTAAGATGGATGATTATAAATGTCACAGTCAATTGAGATTAAGCACAATATACGTGTTTGTTACGTCATTAAGAAATTTTTAATTCGACTTTTTATTTATATTTTTATTGATGTTTTATTAATTTATTCGTTCTTTCATTATTTATAATAAAAATTGCGTCAATGTGTATGATTTGTATTGTTTGGCGAAATTGGTCGACGGGATAATGAAGTAGTACCGTTATCGATAACTGTTTATTTATTGCTTTAACTGTTATTTCTCCTTTTTAATAAATTGTTGAAACAAAATAACCGGGTTATCATTTGAGGCATAAAATCGTTATTTTATTTGGCATCAAATCCGTATTCCGTATTCGGGTCCGCCGCCAAGCATGCAGCTTAAGATGAATAAACAATGATCCCCTGTGGTTTGTCGTATAACGTATTTCTTTTTCCGATAAGTATATTTCGAAAGCCCCCCCCCCCCTCTCCCCGCATGGAGGGCACTCTTCTAGGGGCTATATCCTTCATGTAGATAATTGGCCGTCATAAATCCAACCAACTGATAAATATGTTACCTTCAGTTGTAAACGATTGCCAATTTTTGATTATTTTTCTCGGCACTGTACCTCCGAAAATTCGGATCAAATCGTCAATTTCGGCAGCATTTTCTTAAAGATCGCTCGTCTTTATTATGAAAAAGATGCAATATTGTTGGATATTTCTTACGTCCAAGGTTCAAACTAACTTTGCGAATGGGTTTGGAAATTACGTAATAAGGGTTTCAATGCAGGTCGCAACGGAGAAATCGAGTCAGAAACAGAATGAGTTGTAATTTTTCGTACACTTTCTAAAATTTCGCCTTCACCGATAGAATGTGGCGGCACGATGCCATAGTACTTCATTCTCCTTCATTTTAAGTATTTTTATTCTCTATTTATTTATTTTTTAATTGGTAAAAGTTCCATATCCTGTTCTAATTGGCGCGATTGGCAAAAAAAAATCGAAAATTTCGACAAAAAGCCATTTTAGCATCTTATCAGATTTATCAAGATGGCGAAAAAATATGTTTTTTTAGAAATTTACAAACAATGGCGGATCTAAGGGAGGAGCGATGGAGTGATCGCCTCCCCCCCCCCCCCCTTGAGCCCAATAAAGGGTCTGCAAAACGACGTTCACAAGGGAAACGCGTCGTACTTTAAGATCGAGACCGGCGCGACCCGACCCGGTGATAACCCCCACTCAAATTTTTTATTTTAAATTGTTTTCTTAGTATTATGTAGAATTATAAAATGTACAAATAGGATGTTCTTACAATTTAAATGTAGAACTATTTCCGAATTGAAAAATTTTCACCCGCCTCCCTCAGCGCCAAAAGCACTGAGAAGAAACAGAGGCAAAAGCAATCATCCTTTTAAAAATATTCTTGTTTTGTGTAACCAATAAGGCTTCTGGAACAAAATAAAGTAATGTATCTGTAACTCAATCTAAACAATATTACAACTAATTGATGAATTAAGTTTGTATTTCGATTCAAACTGCTTATTTTCCGATTTATTTTTCAATTCATTTTTGCTTTCAAATACTCCAAACTTTCAAAATCTCTTATTTGGAAAGTACACAAGGTACCGTGATTGTCGATTCTCTGATAAATGCAGAAAAAATGGCAAAAAAAGCAATCAAAAACGGCATTTCGAACCGATTTTTCCCAAGCGGGAGTTCTGGGAACGAAAAAAAGGGTCATACTGATAAGGTAATTGTTTATAACTCAAATTTTAATGAAGTGAACGTAAAAAGACATCACACGGCACCCCATACGTCCCTTCAAGAATCCCCTCAGCAAGTTTCATGTTTCTACTTTTAAAAATGTGTCTGAAATTGTATCGGAAAATTTCGAGCTGTTGAAGGTGGAAGAGCGTTTTTCGAATACACCCTTAAAAGTATTTTATAATATGGTGCTTATAAGTATCGTCGGTAGATAAAGGGTTAAGAGATTAAGTTTCTACGATAGAAGTGATTCGATGTTTTGAAACTTGTCATGCTATCAGGTAATCTAGCAGTCTTCAATGACTGCTTGATTGGCGCCTAAGATGCCTTGATCAAGAAGGGGGCTCTCCCGGTCAGTAATCGATACCGAACTTCAATTTAGATACAACCTCTAAAATATGCTCGTTTTAAAATAATTAATTTCACGGAAACTTACAGTATGAATTGCCCGAAATTTTTTTTTTAGGCTAATTGGAGAGTATGGAGTTCGTTTAAGCTGCCAGGATTGGGCTTGGTATTGAAAAAACAAAGTTAGGATTTGCTTTAAGGTATAGGTGATCCCCTAGGCAAATTTTATATGCACCATTTAAAAGTAGTCTTTATTTCCAACCATTTGGTATTTGTAACTTTCTTTTTCGATAATTTTTTGCAGAGTTAGTATTTTTTACCTCCCCACGACTGTACATAAGTGTCTACAGTTCTTATATACACTGTAAAAAAAAAAAAAAAAAAAGTGTCGATCTACTAAAGAAATTTTAGTGATCCTTGTAATTACTAAAGAATTTTTAGTAATCTTACTCGGTTACAAAGAATCTGTAAGAATTACTAGAAAAAAGCTAGCAAAGAATTGAGTTAATAGTTTTACGATTTTAATAGCTATTACTAAAACTCACTTGGTGTGGCCCTGATGGCCTAGTGGTCATAGCACCGAACTCCAGGCTGAAAGTACCTGGGTTCGATGCTGGACGGCCCCAAATATGCACCGAATGTGTGCAATGTAAGTACTCGTTAAATAAAGGGATTATGAAAATCCTGTCGTAGCAGTTACCACGTACCATGGGTAACGATCTCTGGACTTTCCCTCCCCTTTAGAAACATGTCAAAATAGAGCAGCTAGCAATGTTTGGTGCTGCCATCTATTGTGATTTTACCGAAAGTCTTCCGCTTCAGAAGCCTAAATATAATTTTTAATTAACTAAAAATAATTTTGGAGCTATTACTACAACTCGCTTGGTGGCTCATACTAAAAAGTTTTAAGTTAGTTATACAAAAAATTCTTTTGTTCAGTTTGCAAAAAAAAAATGTTTGTTTCACTTGCAAAAAAAAAAAAAAAAAAAAAAAAAAAAAAATGCTTGTAATGGTTACTAAAAAATTCTGTGGAATACAAATTTACTAAAAAATTTTTAGTAACCTCTTGAAATTTTTTTTACAGTGTAGAGTAGCGTAAAAGATTAAAATTATTTTATTGTATATGAGTGTTAGAGAGCAATAACTCTCTAATATTGCTATGTGTTTTCAAAAGGAGAGAGAGATTAGAGTTACATTATTTATTAAGAGTAGCATCTGTAATTCTTATAATGAGCTACACAAAATAATTCATATACATATGTTACATGTGAAAATGAAATTATATACCTCTAATAATAGGAAATGTATCATGACTAAATACGTTATGCACGGTATTTATTTCGTGTTAAACTTTATCTTAATTAATAATCTAAACATAAACTTGAGTTAATATATATATTCATAATTAATGATGAAAATAAATAAAAAAATATTGATAAGCATTATGTACATATTCAAAACGAAATACGTATCTAATAAATACTGTAAAGCCTTTTATTCTAGATTTAAAGTATCACTTTCAGTGTAGAATGGAATTTTGAGAGGTCATCGAGATTGAAAATGAATAAGCCATGGAATGCTTTGCTCAGTTCGCTTTTATTTATATTTGCCTTTTTTAATAGTTAAGTACCTGTTAGGATTTATGACATAAATGCGCAGAGCGTAACATTTATCTGATTGTTTAATAACTGCCGTAAAAAAAAAAAAAAAAAAAAAAAAAAAAACTTGTAGATGTTTTTTGCACAAAAATTTAAAGTTTAAGTTGAACTTATACTTCTTGGAGGCAAAATTTCAGTTTTTACTTCACAGGCTATCATAGCCTGAGAGCTTATGTGCCCGTCCGTTCTGTATGTACGTTCGTACGTTCGTGCGTAATGCTATAACTCATGATAAAAATATCGGATCCACTTGAAATTTTGTATATAGGTGTATCCTGATAAGGCGCTTCCTTGATTAGTTTTTGGAGTTCATTCGATATGTATCAGAGGGGGAACGGGGGGCTCATGCCCCTCCCCTTAATTGATATAAACGGGATTTTCCTGCAGAATTAACAGTTTTCGTTCAAAATTTAGATATAGGATCATTCTGATGAGGCGATACAGTGGCTGTTATTAGGTTTTCATTGAATAAGTATAAACAGGGGGAACGGGGGCTCATGCCCCTCCCCTTAATTAATATAAAAGGGATTTTCATGCAGAATTAACAGCTTTCGTTCAAAATTTAGATATAGGATCATTCTGATGAGGCGAGTCCGAGGCTGTTATTAGGTGTTTGTTCATTTGAATAAGTATAAACAGGGGGAACGGGGGTTCTAATGCCCCTCCCCTTAACTTGTATAAATGGATTTTTCAAGCAGAATTGTCAGATTTCGTTGAAATCTCTGCATAGTTTTGGAAGTTTAATGGTTAAGTATAAAAGAGGGGAATAACTTCTCTTAAATTATATAAATGCTAAATGGGTTTTTATTAAGAATTATCCGATTTACTCTGAATTTTGGATATAGATTTTTATATGATGAAGCATGTCCTTGATAGTTTAGGAGGTTCAATGATTAAGTATAAAAAAGGGGAAAGGGGAGAGCTGTTTCCCTTTCTTATTTTTTTTTCGAACGGAATTAACGAAAATACGAGGCTGTAATGTACAATTAGTATGCGTAGCCTTTGAGCTCAATACCATCAGTTTAACTGGGCAATATTCTTTTTATTACTTTCTTTTATCTTTACAAGAAGCATTGAATTCGTGAAAAATTTCGACGGATTTATATGGTTTAGAAGTCAGAGATAGCAAAAAACATTTTTTAAAGGTTGTTTGTGTCTTTGTATAGGATCCAAATTGTCTGGGCACTCTATCTTAAGAACTAATGTACAAAATTAATAAAAATTTATATTCAGTTAGCCCTTGATATAAACTGGTGCTGATTAGTTTTTGATGTTAATCGTTCCACAGATGACGCTGCTATGCAGCACTTTTTTCGACTTCCACCTCCAGAATTAATGCATGGATTTTTATCAAACTTCAGATTGAGTTAAGCCTTAGCATGAATTGACGTTTTCTACATTTTGGTGTAAATTGTTCAACAGATGGCGCTGCTATGGTGCATTTTGTACGATGTACGTACAATAGATCAATATCCAGAACTAATGCACGGATTTTCATCAAACTTCAGATTGAGTTAGTCCTTGCCATCAGTTGACGTTTTCTACATTTTGCTGCAAATTGCTCAACAGATGGCGCTGCTATGGTGCATTTTGTACAATTTTTGCAATAATTCTATCGTCAGAAATAATGCTCGAATTTTCATCCAACTTCAGATTCAGATGTTTACATAAGTTTTTGGAGATTAGATTTCACTTTAAATCATCCAACAAATTCCGCTGTTATGCTGCATTTTGCCTGATTTACGTGATTTTAGCGATAGTCATATCTCAAGAACTAATGCAAGGAATTTCATATCATTAGAATCACCATGATGGACATAGACTGCCATTTAATTAGGCAATCTGATACCGAAATTTTAAATATTAATGTTATGAGATAAAATTAAGTTTTAGGATTGCCACATCCGACTAGTTTTAAGTATGTTTACAATTATATAAATAAATAACACCTATACTCGTTTTCTGGTCCGTCCGTCTATCTGAATATAAAAGCACAAATACTACGCAACCGAATGATTTGAACTTGAATATACATATAATCATGGCAGACTTTTGTTGCGTCGTTTCAAATTGTATAAAAACATAATAAAGATATTAATAAAAATTTTCTTCCTTTTATTAAATCCTATCATACGTGTAATCAATTCAGTGATATCCCATTATGGATAAGGATTCCAGGTTGCCATGGTGATTTTACTATTACATAGTTCATATGTAATAGTGCCATAGTTTTCTATTACACAATTCAATGATATGCCATGATAGGTAATGATTCTAGGATGCCAGGGTGATTACGTCCTATTTAAGATGGAGTCATTTCCGTAGTACTGAATTTAATACATGAGGTTGTGAATTTCAAAACTTGTCTTATACAAAAATTCAAATTCTGAAAAATCGTGAGAAGTTACTGACATTCTTTTTCATTGATATCTACAACTCCTGAGACCTCTTAATTGAAAAGGAAGATTTTTCAAGGCCAGAAATGTACAATAAAACTAATTTCTTGTTTTTTTTCCACATTGTGGTGTTTTTCGATGCAAGTTCACCAACTAAAATAGATTTATAGAGAAAATTCAATTTTTAAAACTTTGAATAAGTCGAGTTTTGAAACTAACATCTTCATGTAGAATTATAATAAATTTTGTATTCATACATTTCTGCATAAGAGTGCGACTGCTTTGCACCAAGATCTGAAAACTTATAAAACTTCATTATAGTAAGAACGAACCTCATTTGCCACGTCTGAAATACAATTTCAGACTTTTAAGATGCATTCGTAATTGGGTATATATGTAGCACCCATAGTCGACATTCAGTCCGTCCGTCTGTCCCTCTATTTACAAGTAACAACGCTAAAACTACCCAACCGAATCGTTTGAAATCCAAAATATATAATTGTTGCATAATTTGGACGAATCATTTCAAATTTTATGAAAATCAGATGTATAATTTAATTACAGGGACAATAAAAAATATTCTGTTACATGATGGCCAATGGGAAAAGATAGTTTCAAGTGCATTTTAATGATGTTACACTCTTTCGAACATAATACCATTGATATGCATCTATGAAGTATGTACCACAATATGCATTCTGTACAATCTTTGGTTCAAAAAATAGTTGTTATTCATTTACAGGGACACACAAAAGTATTTCATTACAGAATAGTACAGGGGGAAACATTGTATGGGGCGCGTTTTAATTATATTAAACATTTCACATTTTAAGAAATTGACATACATTGCTGAAGTTTACTACAAGTTACTTCCTGTATAACAGAAAGTGGATAGTATTTACAGGGACACACAAACGATTTCGACCACTATACTGAATCCGAAATACTGTATACTATTACACCAAGATCGGATTTTTTTTTAAATCTTCGTTATAGTTACGAACATACATTATTTGCTACGCTTCACGTGTAATTTCTGACTTGTTTTTCACAGAAATTTTGAATTTTAAAATTTCTACAAAAAGGTAATTTTTTTTTTTTTAATTTTCTGATTTATAAAACTTTTTATCAGAAATTTTACAATCCATTAGTAAATAAGTTTGGAATCTGAGAAAAAAAAAAAGAGCAGAGCCAGCGTACTATAATTCATTATACAAATGAATAATCCTTAATGTGCTTATATGAATAAAAAGACTTAACAAATACCATTGAAGTTTATTTGATTTCAAGATTATTGGGATTCTTTCAGAAAGAATATAAAAGATAATGTATTCAGGATTTAATGATTGTTAAATTAATTATTCGATTGTGAATTTGTTAATTCATAACTATATACTGTAAAAAAAAAAAAAAAAAAAAAAAAAAGATGGATGTTTTTTAAAAATGCACTATAATAGCCCGGGAGGTGGCAGTCCCTCACCAAGTTCAAAGATGAAAATCTGGTATTACTTAAATCTCGATTCGCATATTATAATGCAATCTGTCTGCCACGTCATTATGTTTTCATGTATGTGGTATCATTATGTTTCCCTATTTCCAATTCCTCCATGTTTTCATACTTTTAGGTGAAGGAAAGCACAATGGTAAAAATATGAGCCAGCCGTTAAAATCGGGGTTTTAGGTGTTTTCAAGGACCGGCTTACAAATTTAGGGGCCCTGGGCACACATGCTTACGGCGGTCCCTTATCACCGATGCTTACAGGCACCATGACCAAATATATATACAGGGTGGTCATAAAAAAACTTTGCCGATATATGGAGCTCTAGCGGCCAGTCCGCTCAACCGATCGAGGTGAAATTTCAGATATAGCTATTCAGAGATATGAGCTCGAGATTCTGTGAACGACAACAAAATGGCGCTCACGGTTACGGTTATAGTTACAGAAACTCGAAAATTTCCAATGGCAACACCCATTTTTTTCATCGCAAAATGCTGAGCGCATGCGAAAACCCTAAAGAGCGTTGGAACCGTACGTGTATCACAAGAAACGGACATGTTATACAGGCACAAAAAACCGTTCTGGGAATCCTCCCCCCCCCCCCCCATAGAAAAAACTCGATTGGGGCGCAAGAAGGAAATTTGCATATGACGCAGGGTCAGTACACTAGTCTCTGATTACAATACAGATACATTTTCCACCCATGTGGAAAATGTGTAATCAAATTAAAAGTTTTAGTTTCTCCGATCTGTATTGTAATCAGAGATTAGTGTACTGACTCTGCGTCATATGCAAATTTCCTCCTTGCGCCCCAATCGAGTTTTTTCTATGGGGGGGGGGAGAAGGGAGGATTCCCAGAACGGTTTTTTGTG
Organism: Maratus speculifer; assembly: GCA_964019185.1. Lineage (NCBI taxonomy): Eukaryota > Metazoa > Arthropoda > Arachnida > Araneae > Salticidae > Maratus > Maratus speculifer. The sequence continues at coordinate 317,694,170 of OZ025296.1, read as the reverse complement.
CGTGCATAACATGTCCGTTTCTTGCGCTACACGTACGGTTCCAACGCTCTTTAGGGTTTTCGCATGCGCTGAGCATTTTGCGATGAAAAAAAATGGGTGTTGCCATTGGAAATTTTCGAATTTCTGTAACTATAACCGTAACCGCCAGCTCCATTTTGTTGACGTTCACGGAATCTCGAGCTCATACCTCTGAATATCTATATCTGAAATTTCATTTCGATCGGTTGAGCGGACTGGCCGCTAGAGCTCCGTATATCGGCAAAGTTTTTTTTTTTTATGACCATTCTGTATATACATATACACATGCATATATTATTGAAAGCCGTATTTATTATGTTCATTATTGACTTTAATATATAATGACTTTAAATATCCATTAAAAAATTAAATTTGATAATTTTTAATTTGCTTTTTAATAATAATTTCATTATTATTAAATTTAATTGAATAGATGTTTTCTAATAAATTGTGTGTTTCAGATTTCTGTGATATTTCTATGTAATTTCATATATCTGGAATGATAAAGCATGCAACAAATGATAATTTTTCTACAGTACTATGATATTTTAAATATTAGCTATTAATCAAATAATATTTTCTTTTAAATATAAACATTCACTGAAAAAGAAATATATACTTATTTTTTCTTTTTTAATAGTTATACATCTAATTTTGGACAGTAATTAAAGGAACTTCATAGCATTTTGGAGCCCCTACTCATTAGAGAACCTGTGCCTGTGCCCCGAATGCCCTGCTATAAATCAGGCACTGGCTGTTTTCCTCTAAGATATTTGACTTGGCATTGTAATATGCTAATCGAGATTTAAGTAATTTTAGAATTTCATTTGTGAACTGAATGAGGTGATGCCTGTGCTGCCGCCTACTGATCTATAATTAGGAATGGAAATACAGTCGAGTCTCTCTATAACGAAACTCCATATTTCGAATTTCTCTATACAGCGAATTTTTAGTAGGAACGATCCCCTTTTCGCATGATTACATTAAAAACAGTCTCTATATAGCGAAATATCGATCTCCATATAACGAATTTTTTCATAAATTGGTCTTAATTTATTCAGTTTTTAAAAAGCTTCGAAATCATATGGAATCAATTTTCCATCATTTATTTTTGATTTATCGTCAGTGCAGAGTTTTATTATTATTATTATTATTACTTCTCTCCCTGTTCCTTGTTCTTTAAATCCAACGAATTCAGCTTACCACCCACACACCTTTATACATCCTTCTCAAAACAGAGTCAATTGGATTGGGTCTCTTTTTTGAAACAGCTTAAATAATTAAGAAATAAATGTTGTTGTTAATATTTACTTTTAAACATTTCAAATTCTCAATTCAAAAGATCAAAAATAATATTTGTTCGAATTTCACACATTAAATACGATTTTTAACACCATTCTCTATACATCGAATTTCTCTATATAACGAATTTTTTACTGGAACGGTGGATTTTGTTATACAGAGACTCGACTGTATACAGTTATCTCTTCCAAGTCACCGAAGATTCTAAACAACGTTCTTTTTCTTAAAAAAAAAAAAAAAAACCCTTCAGAAAACTTTTTATTTTTGAAATTTTAAGAAGAATTTATATAAATATGTTTTATTTTAGCTACCTGTTATTTTCGGAAACGTTTCTAAGAAGCTTTTAAAGTGCGATAATTCAGTTTTCTCAAATATCATTTTTTACGGATGTTATCAGTTCGCAGTTCTAGATATTTTGATATTCAGAAAACATGTTTAACAGACAAGCATGCTACATTAACAGCATAAACATTGATATGAAAAACTAACATTGTTTTGTTACAATTACATGCACAAATTCAGTCATGCAGCTGAAAATATCTCTCCTGGCTTCAGGCTCTTGGTTAGAGATTTAAAAATTTTTTAAAAATAGAATTGCAACCTTAATATTGAACAAAAAGAAACGAGTGTGGGTGATCATTATATTCAGAATTTTTAGTTTTACAACATTTGTACTGATAATATTTTTGTTAGCGTTTTGAGATATTGCTAAGTTAATTAAAAAACAAACAAACAAAAAATTAATCTACTTTTCGACTGTAAATAAGTATTTATTTCCTAACACTCACCTAGTACGGAGGCGGGATATCATATTCAATTTAGGCCTAAAACAGAAGAATTAAAGCAATTTCTAGTTTTTCTCTAATAAATTGCGAATTTGACCCCCTAACCACTGGGCTAAAACTTTGAAGTACACTGGTGGACAAAATTAAGAAATGGAAGGCATTTCCCCAAATATCTCGAGAAATACTGGATAAAAATAAATGGAAATTGGTATGGATATAACTTATAGTATGACAATAATATGTGGAAAGCAAAAATTAAAGTGCCATTCATTGGCAAGAGTTATTGGCAACAGTCCAATGTGGACTGAAATTCATGGTGAAAGATGGCAATGAAAGTGAGGCTTTTATGGTGTGTGGTCACCTCTGACAGATAGACAGTATGCACAGCGAGTATGCATGCTGTCAATAAGAGAGTTAAGGATTGCTTGTGGAAGGCTCCCCAATCTTCCACCAGAGCAGTTTTTAACTTCGGAATGGTTCTGAGTGGGGCTTGGCATCTCGCAATAGCCCTTCCTCGCTTTCCAGATACTCTTCAACCAGGCGAGCCCTATGTAGTCGGGCATTGTCGTCCATAAAAACGAATTTAGGGCCAACAGCACCCTTGAAAAGACGCACGTAGGATTGTAGGATCTCCTGCCTGTACCTCTGGGCATTCACGGAACCAGTGTCAAACACATGGAGCGGTGTGCGGGTATCTTGCATGACCCTGCCCAAACCATCAGTCCGCCACCAGCATAATGGTCCCTTTCCATAATGTCACTGGGATGGTATCAGGTCTCAGGTTCCCTCCGTATGAATATTCGACGAGAATCAGATTGAAGCCTGAATCTGGACTCATCTGTGAACAGAACATTAGCCCATTGGGGCTGTGTCCAGTGCTGATGCTGTCTGCACCGTTGTGCACGCTCTCTTTTGTGGAAAAGAGTGAGTGGGATGCAAATGGCGGGCTTCCTGGCATACAACACTCTTTCACCGAGCCTCCTGGCAACATTCATCCTTGAAACCAATGCTCCTGTGGCAACAGCAAGGTCCCTAGACAGTTGTGTTGCTGTAGACGTCCGTTGAGGAGTATCTGGAAAGCGAGGATATTTTTGGAATGGATTGCCCAGCCAAATCTCCTGACCTTTACCCCATTGAACATGCTTGGGATGCTCTTATGCATACTCGTTGTGCATACTGTCTATCATCAGAGGTGACCACACATCCTACTAGAGGCGACCACACACCATAAAAGCCTCACTTTCATTGCCATCTTTCATCATGCATTTCAGTCCACATTGGACTGTTGCCAATAACTCTTGCCAATGAATGGCACTTTAATTTTTGCTTTGCACATATTATTGTCATACTATAAGTTATATCCATACCAATTTTCATTTATTTTTATCCAGTATTTCTCGAGATATTTGGGAAAATGCCTTCCATCTCTTAATTTTGTCCACCAGTGTAGAATTGTGACCTTAATGTTCAACAAAAGTATTAAGTGTAGGTATTGATTTTATTAAAAAAGTTTAAGATCTACAATACTTGTACTGACAATGTTTAGAGATTTTGAGATTATGTTAATGTATATTAACATATTATAATGTATCTTATAGTATTAAAAAAAAAAAAAAGTCTTTTTTTTGTCTATAAAGCTATGAATATGTCTTAACGCTCACCTTGTACGAGGGGGAAAACATATAGTATATTCATTCTACACCTAAACTGAAGGAATTAAAACAATTTCCCCCAAACCAATGGGCTAGTTTTCTGGTTTATTTTATTTTTTATATATTTACGGAAATGAAATTTTGTTTTATTATCGTTCTCAAAATAATTTTGTTTGAAAGGTAGTAAGGACATAAATTAGATTTACATGAGCACTAAAAAACCCTGCAAAGAATTACTGCTAAAATTCTCATAAAAACAAATTTCCTGCATATTTTGCCATCTATTTCCATGTCTTCAATTGATAAAGTATTTAAATGACTAAAATATATGCTTTTCTTTACATTTAGTATATTGCACATTCAATAGTTAGCAATTCCATTGTTATTTAAAATAACAATTAATGTAATAATTAGAAAAAAACTCATAAGAATGTAATTTAATAAAATTATTTATAAAATTATAGCTAAATTAAAAGAATATAAAAAAATCACTTTAAATAAACATAATTTAATTTCAAATTATCATTATTCATTAGCTCCCCACCTCTCTCTCTATACGCATATATACCATGGAAAAAAATATATGTGTTATTTTACTAAAAATATTTTTAGCCCACTCAATATTTTTGAAAACTTGTTACTGCATGTTTTATTCTTTCTAGACAATTTTCAATAAAAGAATCTCTTAATTTATATCTCTTGAATTTTTGTTTGTTTGTTTGTTTTAGTCTATTAATTTAATTCATTTATTTTCAGATAATAAGAAAAAAAAATTAGAAGAAGAAATAAGAAATAAGAAAAAAAAAATCTTGACTTTAAAATTGACCATAAAATTCCTCCTAACTGTTTTCAAAAATCTTAGGTCGAAATGGGATATAAATGCTAATTTTCTTCTATACGTGTTATTTTCTTCTGATATGTTATTTAGTTCAGGCAACATAAACAGTCCAAGGTAAAAAATAGCGTTACGTTACATTACCGTAAAATGAAGGAGATTTATATCATTAGACGGTTAAATACAGATATTCTTTATTGCTAATTTTATTAAATTCTAAGCATATTCAATTTCTACCCCTTCGTATAAGTGAAACAATTACTTTTAACTGCAATTTGTTTGAAAACTACTCCTCAATTCATTTTTGAGATATTAATTTTGTTGCACTTTATAATACCATTACTGTAATAGTGGCAACTGAAGTATTCCTGTAGAAAGTAAAGGGAAGATAGTAGATTCCTATATCTGATTGTCGCCAACTTTCATAACAACTGGAAATTTTTTTTTACCAAAAATACGTGCTATTTTGAAAAAATATAAATGAACAGTTTCTGGTAAACCATGAGACTATTATAAACAATATTTAATTTTAGTATCCATATTAATGTTACAAACTAGTGATGGGCGATTCTGGAAATTTTGAGAATCGATTAAAATCGACATCGTATAAAACAACATCGATCATAATAAGAATCGATTTCTCAGTTCTAGAATCGATACTAGAATCGATATTTCGATATTCAGTTTCATACAGAGAAGATCCAAATTACTAATTCCAAAACTTAGACAATCAGCAGGACCATAATTACCGCCTCCCACCCCCCATCCCCATTTCGGGAGGCATAGAATTAAGCTATTGCAGATTTTAGAGTCGGATAATAAGAATTTTAAATTTTAAAATGATTGTCACTTATGGTTGTCACTTACACAAAAACTTTGACAAATTTGAGAGACATAACTCAACTAAAAACAACACTGAGAACTTGGTATTAAACCAAGGATAAAGAGTGCCAAGAGCGTGTAACTAGAATGGGGAACAAGGAGTATAAACTTTTTTTTTTCTAATGCCAACCAAATGTTACACGAGATACTTTGGAAGAACAAAGAATATGCCCCATACCCAGGGGGGGCAGGTAAACTCCACTCTTGACGGAAGGGCCACCATAGCCCAAATGTATCTTTTGTCGAAGTTTCAAAATGAGGATTTACAATAAAATAGAACGAGAATTGGACATTTTAAAAATTGCATGCATACTTTCAGCGGCCCATTTAATAAAGATTGGCGAGGAAGGGGGGAGGGAGAGGGATTAGAACGGACGAACTTGAAAAAAAAAAAACATAATAAACTAATAACCCAAATAACTGAGCTTCTAAACAAAAATATAGTGTTTAACTTAGTGTTGAGTTCATGGGGTGGCCGCGGGGAACATGTACTCTTTGAAACTATAAAAAGTGCCAAGAGCATGTAACTAGGTGAAGGGGTAGTAACAGAAAAAAACGAGGAGATAAAAGCTTTATAACGATATGTTACATGAGATGGTGTGGAAGAAACAAAAAATATGTCCCCTAACCAGGGGGGGGGGGAAGGTAAATCCCAAACGGACAGAAGGGCGACCCCGCCCAAATGTATCTTTTGTTGAGGTTTCAAAATATGGATTTAAAACAAAATAGAACGAGGATTAGACTTTTTTAAAATCGCAGTCATAATTTAAACGATGCTGTAACTTAAGATTGGTGAGGAAGGGGGGGGGGGGCGGTAGGACGTGCGAACATGAAAAAAAAAATAGTGGCACTCTGAGAGTGCCGATAGAAGGGAAACCTTGAACAATTACGTGTGTATTTTTTGAATCGTTAGGATATATAATTGAATCGTCAGGAAATACTTTTAAATGAATTAAAAAAAGGTTCTATAATTGTAACGGTTGGGTGTTCGTGCTGGGAGTTAAATGCAGACATACTCAGGAATTAAGATAAAAAACACAGTTTATATAAAACGATAAGGGCTTAAGGGAAGTGGAGCAAGTCTTAATTTTCACAACTGAGAATAGTATTAAAAGATTAAATCATACTCACAGCTCCGGAAACTAGCTCAATCGGGGCCACTCTGATTACTTCTCACTATCTTTCAGCTAAATTGCTAGGTAAAATTTAATTAGACAGCCCGTGGTTGTAGATATCCTTTATTCACTTTGGGATAATCAAATGCAATTATTATTAAATGTCTTACCACCGGCCAACTTCTCTATTCGAATACCAAAACTCCTTCACAACTCACTAGAGGCTCGATGCTACTTTCAATCTGCTAGATACCAGCGGGAAACACACTTCGCTGACTAATATCTCTAGAACACTCGCTCCTGGCTGGCTAATGTCAGAGACACCACTGCTAGCTGACTAATACTCTGCTGTCTATCGCCAAAGACACCCTTCGCTATCTAATGTCGCTAGTCACACTCAGTCTTGGCTGGCTAATGCCAGAGACACTGCCTGCTAGCTGGCTAATGCAGCCAGAGACACTACACTCGCTGGCTAATGCCAGAGACACACCACACACACTCAAACTCCAAGCTTTTATATGCTGCAAACTGAGATACTTCTAATTTACATAATACTACTAACCGCGAGCCTAACTGCAGAATCCGAAAGAGACACACACACTCTAGAAAGTTAAAGTAAAAGAGAGGATAGATGTCGCTTTTACGCTTACATATGTTAAATTATTGACGTCACGATCTCAGAAATACTAAAGTGCCTTTATGACAAAGGTCACTCCCTCACATAATATTAAAGAACATATCAATATCTATAAAAAAAAAAAAAAAAAAAAAAAAAAAAAAAAAAAAAACGCGCGATACCATATGTCCAGCTATTGTAGTTAACTCACTATAACTACTTTCTTACAATTTAAAAAGCGATAAACACACCAACCAAAATTAGACCATACTATTGATACCTTAATCCTTATCCAAATAAATCATTTTGTATTAATGCCTGTTACAATATCTGTAGATTACTTTTTGAATTATTCAAATCGGACATTCCATTCAAAAGATATTACGAATTTAAAGATGACAATCTAAAAAATAATAGCGCTGCTGAGTACTCGGTGGCCAATAAGCTTAGGGATTACGTGTGCAATCAAAATATTGCGAGTTCGAACCCCAGTTTCGCTGATATATATATATCAATGTTTTATTTTATTTTTTTCAAAGAAGTTTGAAAAATTAAAATTTTAACCCATTATAGGTCCGTAATGTGACCTAAAATGATGGGAGAAATTTTCTTATGCTAGATTTGTAATGTATGAAGCATAAGCTTTCAATAGACATATTGTATCAAGAAATGAGAAAAACTCCCTCTGCCCGGCCCCCAAAAAGGTCCTATAGGGAAAACCGGGAAACTGGAATAGCAAAAAGAACGGCGAGAAATCGTTATCTATACTAGAATTTTTCTCCCCAATGTAACTCCTATAGCAGGAAAGTTATAGCCTTTTAAAGATTGAAATGAAGTAAAGAAATAAGCAAAATTAGGTGAGTGATCGACAGGGGGGGGGGAGGGGTCCACAACTCTGGGGGTGCCATATAGCTTAAACTTTTAAGTTAAAAATGGTAGAGAATTGAATGAGCGAAATTTTAAGGAGTATATTGGGGGAGGGTGCAAGACCCCTCTCAAAAATTTTTTGTTTCTTCTGAAGAAACAAAAAAATACGCCCCCGGCGGGGCACAGATAAACCCCAAACGGGCGGAAGGGCGATCCCTTATTTATCTTTTGTCAAGGGTTTAAAATGTGGATCTAAAATAAAATAGACCAAAAATTGGACATTTTAAAAACTGTATGCATATTTCGAACGGCTCTGTAAGTTAAAACTGACGTAGAAGGGGGGGTATTAGAAGAGAGGAGTGTGAAAAATAAAACATAATGAACTAATACTTCAAATTACTGGACTTCTAAACAAAAATATAACGATTTAACCTAGTGTCGAATTAATGTGGTGGCCCGCAGGGGATACCCCCCCCCCCAGAAGTTATGAGATTTTATACTTTTTAATGCACAAATTGCGATTCCCCTCTCTTACAGAGCTGTAAAACATGATGCCTTCTTCTGGAGTCGCAAAAAAAAAAATACTTGCATTCAATTCTGATTTAGCCTAGAAAAAAAGAAAAAAAATCCATTCTTATACGTAATTTTACACCAATACTACCATTAAAACAATAAAATTGGTAAATTTTAGTACATCAAAATGAAATCGATTCCAAAGATCGAAATCGAATGTAAAGATCGAAATCGAATCTAAAGATCGAAATCGAATCTAAAGATCGACATCGAATCTAAACATCGAAATCGAATCTAAAGATCGACATCGAATCTAAAGATCGAAATCGAATCTAAAGACCGATCTTACGGGCAGAATCGATTTTGCATTTTTACTTTCTTTTGTAACTTTATAAGAAGAGAGTATTAGATTCGTGAAAAATTTCGACTTCCCGTTTTTGATGGATTTATATATTTTAGAAGGTCTTTAACATGACTTCATGGTTTTTAAGAAATATCTGTCTGTGTGTGTGTCTGTCACTCTGTGAGTCTGTATATGACAAAAATTTCTGACCGTTCTATCTCAAGAACAAATGTACGGAATTCCACAAAACTTTAGATTTAATTTAACCTTGATAAAAACTGAATCTAATTAATTTTTGGTGTATATACCTAACAGGTGGCGCTGTTATGCTGCATTTTTTGCGATTTGCACAACAGCTATATCTGAATAACGAATGCACGGATTTTTATCAAATTTCAGATCTAGTTAGCCATTGACATGAATTGATGTTTTTTGCATTTTGATGTATATCGCTGCTCAGATGGCGCTGCTATGCTGAATTTTTCACAATTTCCACTCAGAGCCATGTGAAAGGGGGGGGGGAGGAGGTGAAAGGAGGCGGTCGCCCCGAGCGCGGAAATTTAGGGGGCGCTAAATTTTTACTACTAACATCACTTATAGCCTATTACAAGAAAAAGTTAATAGGGGGGGGGGGAAAGGTAAATTGGAACTTTGAACCGGGCGCAGTTCTCTTTTCGCACGCCCCTGTTTCCATTTTAGCTTTATCTCAAGAACTAATGCACGGACTTTCATAAAAATTTAGATTCAATTAGTCCTTGATATTATTTGATGCTAATTATATTTTGGTGGAAATAGCTTAAGAAATGGCGCTGCTATACTGCATTATTAACGCAATAGCGCTATCTCAGAAACGAATTTTCATCGAAATTCAGATTCAGTAAATCCCTGACATAGATTAGTGTTGTTTAGTTCTTGGTGTAAATTGCCCTACAGGTGGAGCTGATATGCTGCATTTTTTATGATTTCGCAATAGCGGTATCTCGCGCTTTCATGGATTTTCATCAAAATTCAGATTCAGCTGGTACCTGATAAAAATTGACCCTGATCAATTTTTGGTGTACATCACTCAACAAAAAACGCTATTTTGCAGGAGGGGGGGGGGGGTTCTGAGGTTTCTTTAATTCTTCTATCTTAGAAACTAATACACTGAAATTTTGGAATTGGCACATCTGACGATTTTATCTTCGACTTTTGAAGGAAAATGGAAATTATATTACCTTCAGAGAAATCGATTAAAAATTTCAAAGTATCGATTAAATCGAGTTGGCCGTAGTATCGATTAAATCGATTTAAAAAATCGAAATCGCCCATCACTATGCTGAGAGGGGAAGCTCTGAACTGCTACTTAATCGAGGTTTACTTTGTTTTCTGTTATTCCACATATTCTGCAACTATTTCGCAACATGTTCACAAAACTAATGATAATTACGGAGACTAGATGACTACAGGGAATATTTTTTGCTAACGCGCTAACTTTCTATTGATAAAAGTTTTACATTTTTTAAATATTATTTTAAATATCTAAATTTAATCGTTAAATAAATAACTTTCAGCAATTAAAAAAAAATGCTTGGATGTTTTAAAAATTGAATTGATTTTTTTTTCACCCGAGCACGAGGCCTTTCTAGAGACGAGGCCCTGTGCGGCCGCACCTGTCGCACACCCCTAAGGACGGCTCTGCGCACCATTGTGTCGTGCAGGCTGAGCTTTAAACGACACAAAAAAGGCAATTGTTCTTCGTTTTCCCTTATATCACTTACACAATTGTGTAGGTCAGATTTTAAAGAATTATACATACATTTTTAACACCTCCACCATTATTTTCAAAGAAATCCCTTTCTTTTACAGCAACATGAAAAACTTATTCATATATGTTTAATAAAAATCCATTTACTAATCTAAATAAACTTTTAGAAATACGTGAAAATAAATTACAGATATAATGAAATACTTAAATACAGTCGACTCTCGTTAATTCGAAATCGGATAATTCGAATTTTCGCTTAATTCGAACTAAACGTGAAGTCCCGAATTTTTTAATGGCAAAATAATGTTAAACTTTTTCATTAATTCGAACTCAATTTCTCTTGACATCGTTTAATTCGAACTAACGAGAATTCCGATTTTTCATTCTTCTTTTCTTTCTCACGGATTTCAGATCATGTGAATAACTTTCTTTCTTTGATTTTTCAGAAAAATTTTCCGAACGAGAATATATATAATCCAATGCATTTGATATCCATTTTCTTAGTGCCCCGTCTGTCCATCAGTGACACTTTAAATTTTTCTTCCACAGTGCTTGTTTCTAATCTTTTTAGTTTATGTATTTTATATTCTAATTTAATATTAAGTTATATTCTATTGATAACAGACGAAATAAATAAAAAAACAAACACTAAAACATTAATTCCCCTGTGTCGATTGACAATCTACCTCTAAGCAAAATTTATTACGTCATCTGTTGATAAAAGTCTATTTCATGACCAACTGTTTTCTATTACAGGTTCATTTCCAATTATCTGTATCATTATACAATAAATATCAAAACAATTTATGATTCCATACATTTTAAAAATATCTTTTTCCTTTGACTTGAGAAATATAGGAAAGTAATAGATGTTTCTTTCACTATTCTGTCTTTTCAAAATTACGTTATATACATATAAGTTGAAGTGGCACACTTAAACCCCCTCGCCAGCGGTAAGGCGGAGCCTCGTCGAGGGGGCCCCCACCCCCCTAAAGCAGAGATGATCAACTGATTGCATTAATAAACTGTTATAACTGTCTGACAAATATAACACCATGTTCATGACAAAAAAATATTAAATCAGAAATCAAGACAAAAAGTTATCTGAGTTTTTTAGTTTAGTTTTAATCTATATTGCTGAATAATTTCATAAGCATTGCAGATTAGTTCTTAATTTTAATGCAAATGGAAAGTTCAATGCTAGGAGAATGATATTATTATTATATTTCCACTTAATATGCAACTGTAACAATATTATTTATTTGATATTAACATTACGGTTTTTATAATCTCACTATCTTAAGAGCAGTTAATTTGAATAGATATCGAACTTTGTTGTTATCCTTAAAAATTGACGAATGGACCAGCTCTGCTTTTTAGACGCGCACGAAGCTAAATATAGCTGTATATTTTGCCCCTAATATATTCCCTTACAATTAAAGAAAAGAAATACCGAAATTGCTTTATTTTAAAAAAAATATATTATGATAATAGATTTTTCATAAATACAAGTGAACTATGAAAAATCGATTTAATGTACCCCTCCCCCCTAAAAAAGAAAAAAAATATATAATATTGCAAAAAATGTGGAATGCCAAAATAATGGAAGATCTTTGCTGCCATTTTAAAGCCCGATGACATTGGGCAAAGAGAAAGAAGAGAAGTAAAGACTGGGGATGAAGTTTTTGAGCCCGATGTTAATGGGCTGTCATGAAGCCAAATCAAGGAAGAATATTGCTGTTTTTCTAGCCCGATGTCATTGGGCTGTGCTGCCAAGGACAGATGCCGCAAGAAATGATGAAGCCACGATCGCCACTGCTTGATGAATTGCTAGATGTTGAGGGACAGTGAGAGAGCCAGGGAACAGAAGACTGATTTGTGCCTGAGAAATCTATATCGCATTTGTTTATAATGAGGAAGAAGCTGCGCCAGAGGAATTCGACCAGTTCGCGTTGTTATCAGAAGCCTGTCGTGCGAACGCAGTTTTTTTACGCGGAGTTTTAAGCTACGAACTTTTATTGTTTTGTTTTAGTTTTGGTATTTGTTTGTTTTTTATTCGCATTTTTGTTTTATTTGTTTTAGTTTTATTTGTTATATTTTGCTTTTAATTTGTAAATTTTAATACATATGTGCATTTTGGGTTTGTTATTTTTGTTTTATGTGTTAAGTTTTATTTTTATTTGTTTTATTTTGTTTTTATTTTGTATGTTTTATACTTGTATTTCTTTTACGATTTTATGTTTGTTTTATTTGTACATTTGTAACTGTGATTAATTTAAATATTAAGCCGACAAATAGATAGTTTAATATGCATACTTAAAAACTACACTTAAAATACTACTTGTACATTAAGAAAAAGTAATTTATATATATGTACATTGGCCAAATAAGTTAATAAGTTAAAAATGCATATTTCAAAACTGTTACAAAAAATTTAAATATTTACAGAAAAGGCCGCTCAAATAATGAAACATATATATAAACTAGATAGCAAGATAATAATACATAGATTATATAAATAAGAAAAAAATATGCTATGAGGCCGAAAGTAATTATTAACATTTTATAAAGCAATTTTAGAAAGTTACATGCAAGCCCACTAACCAGCATTCAAATCTATCTTCAGCAAAATCAGGATCTTTCAATATTTTTTAAACAGTCTGTCTAAGCTGTCTTTACATTATTGTAATATTGTATAAAGATAATTTTGGCATCTATATAAAGAAATGCACCAATTTGACTTCCTAATAACTCACATTTCTGTAGCCATTCTCTTTTTCTAATAAAAAAATGTATACTGTATAACTTCTTTAATCCTGAATCATCGTGATTATGGCTATTCTGGATTACAGAAAATTCCGGATTACAGAAGCTTTGAAACTGGAATGCATTTAGATAAATAATAATAATTATATGTATCATAAGTATGTCTTTACAAAAATGCAAGGAAGTTCATAACTTAAGGTAAATGAAAAAATATTGGTAAAAATTAAGTCAAAACGCTCTAAAACACACATATATACAGGAAAATACGTCTACCACGAAAACTCTTGGCGTGAAAAAATTATTAACACGAAATGGCGTTGCGGTCCGAGTAATATATTATGCAATTTAATATATATTGTTTCGCTTAACACGAAAAAAAAATCGAAGCAAAAGATTTTTTTTAATTTATTTATTACATGCGTTACATATATTATGCTCAGAATGGCATTTACTAGTGAAAACTATGACAATTGAAAATTATTTTCGCGGTGCAGAATCTTCAAAATAACAAATTCTTTTGATCTAAAGGATAAACTGAAATTGAGACAGAGCAGACATTTAATGAAATTTTTGAGAAAATCTCAATATTTCTAGACTGTTTTACAACATCATTAAATGAACAAGCCGTATTCGATGATGATTTCTATACAGCACTGATTCAGGGAGTGTTCAGCACAACTTACCGGTCACTTACCGATTGTAGATAAGTACGAAATGAAAATCAAGGCGAAGTGTGACGTCAGCTACAATTCAACGGGATAGTTTTCATTGGTGCCACAATACGCTTTCGCACTGCCCTACAATCGGTCGGTAACATTGGTTACTTTGGTAAGTTGAGCTGAACACGCCCTCAGACACACAAAGATAATTTGGAAATCGTTCATAATCGAAATAATTCCAATTACGTTGATTCCGACAACGAATCTGACAATGGAATCAATGGAGCATTTACACTTCACTCTATCTCTCAAAAGAGTGTTCTCAATTGCTCTGCTCAAAAAATTGCAAAGCCTCATGGAAGTGGTTTGAAATCTAACTGAATTTTCTATTTTTCGATTGAAAAATTATCTGTTGAATTATAAGCTTTTTTAATAACGTGACAAGACGCTTTGTCCCTTCCTTGACTGGTTTTTCTTCTCTCGCGCCGAAAGTCGGTTCAAAACGCACACTTAGACACTATTTTCCAAAAAATCTATTATATTTGGAAACAGAAAAAAACTGGAAAACGAATTGTATTCGATAATTCCTCAACGACAATAACACTTTCTAGTTACATGCATTTCCGGGCAAAAGTAAAATAAAACTTATGTCATAAAGTTGCCCTTTTTGATTTGAGAAAAGCCTGAAAAGTATAAGCAGTTATTTAGATGCGCAATCGAATGGAGAGATGATTAAAACAATGGGTAATCGTGAACAATTTATGAACATTATGCTACTCAAAAAGACACTTCATGGAAAAAAAGTCTAACTTTTTTTCCAATTAAACAATATTTTTTTTACTTACCTTTTATCCTAATGAATGCAATCTACACCACATCGGAAATATTGGTGAATTTTTTCCTTTTTTTGCAAATGTTTAAACACGGAAAAAAAATCGTTTTTTTTTTTTTCATTTTTGTGTTAAACGTATTCCATTGTATCTTTAAAAATAATAATTTCTATAATTTATGCAACGTCGCCATTTGTTCTAAATTACGGAAACAATAACATAGGATTTTTTTTTTAAATTACGATTTCTGATTTATAAATACCCTGTAAATGATAAAAATCGCAAGAATAATAGACATTCAATGAAGAATGCTGAAATTAATTTTCAGAAATAAAAAACATCAATTATAATAACAAAAAATGGGTACTACTTGGTTATCCCGTCAGCCCATTTCGTCAAATTAAATAAATCGCCAAACTATTCGCCAAATTATACAAATTCACATAATTTATATCTTAACTAACGGAAAAACAAATAAATTAGCATAACACGTGTAACGTGTTTTGTCAAGTGAATATGACATCTAGGATCAACCGTTCTTGGCAGTTAATCTTATGCTTTGGCGACAGTTTTTTGGTCGACGGGAAAACAAAGTAGTACCAAAAAATTTAAGTATATACTAGAGAAATTTATATAAGATTTACAATTAATTTACAGTTAAAAGATAAATCAAAAAGGCATTAGCATATTTAAAATAGTGATATATAAGACTAATGTTAAATATATATGCATATATCTCGTGCAAATATCGAAGTCAGTCACAAATTAAATACTAAAAACAAATAATAATAATAAAACCCGATTTCGAAATGTTTCGGTGCCATCATCTTATCTTTAAAGAATTAAAAATAGTAAAATTAACAGTTTTTTGAAAATTTCACAGCTTAATATTAAAAAAGACATCTATATTAATTGCAAATGTAATGCAGAAAGTTCTTGCAATTTTTAAATAAAAAAAGTAGTAGGTTAGGTCTAGGAAGTCTTTTAATTTTTTCTTAATCAGTTTCTGAAATTCGTACATATATGCGTAATGGCGCCATCTATGATACTTAATTCAAAATAAAATCAAATAAACGTACTGAAATGGCCGGCTACAGAAGTTTCGTTATTAGAGTTGTCCAGATTAATGATGTTATACTGCATACACATTATTATCATACTATTACCAGCTTATCTTAATGCAAATGTTTTATTACTGAGGAGAACAGCTTATAAAATCCTTATTTAAAACATATTTCAAGCGACTAGTGGACCAGCATGTAACTATATCTATAATTTAAAATAAATGTACAATACTTTATAAAATTAAGAAGATGGAAAATTTAAAAATGCTTTAAAGCCGATTTATCTCGTTAATACAGTTGATAAAAAAATTGCAACCTTTGATATGAGAAATAGATAATGATTGCAATCTTTAAATTTTACTGTATTAAAAATCGGCCTCATAGCATATGCAGCAGAAGGCCAGAATCTTCCGCCACCAACTCACCTTGGACTTCTTCCACCAACTCTGGGGAGGTTGGGGAGAAGTCCTACTTACTTGTTCTACACCTCCTTCTTCAACGGGAACATCCACGGCTTTCCAGTTCTTGCGCCCACCATCCAGTGATGCGGCAATACCCAGGTAAAAATTACCATTTAAGCATTTACCATTTAATTACCATTTTATTAAAAAAAGCCCTCTTATTGCCCCCCCTCTCCAGGAGGAGAAATATTCGTAAAATGAAAGATATGTGCGAAAAAATTCCGATGATATATATATAACATGACGAGTCCAAAAAAGAGGTTGAAATTTACATGTCACCTGTGGGTTCACTCATTTTTCCAAGAATACACCTAAAAATGACGCTCCCCCCACTTTAAAATCTTTATATTTAATAAGTTATATTTACCGAAGAGTTCCATAAAAGAAACCTCCACATCTAAAATGTAATTTATTGTCGAATTAGTTAGGATTTAAAAAATTCACCCTCTTATCGCTTTCTCCCCCCCCCCCTTCCGTAAAATGAAAGGAAGGTGCCAAAACATTCCGATGATGTATATATAACATGACGGGTTAAAAAAAAGGTTTGAAATCTCATGTCACCCGTGGGTTCACTTATTTTTCCTCGAATACATCTAAAAATGATGCAGCCCCCACTTTAAAATCTTTATATTTAATAATATATACCGGAGAGTTCCATAAAAAATCCACACCAAAAATAACATTTATTGTCGAAATAACTACGATTTAAAAAATTCGCCCCCTCATCGCTCCCCCTCCCCCTCCCCTCCTCCCGCCCTTAAAATTCAACTCCAAAAGTAGAAAGTTTCATCATATGAAAGAAGAGCTTTCATATGTGCCTCTCATTTCAGCAAATCCCGATAAAGTCAGACATTTCGAAAAAATCATTTCTTAGCGATGAAAATTAACCTCGATTGAAATAGGTTTATCGAAGGACTTGTAACTTCGAGATGAAATTTAACCTTGATAAAAGCAGCATTCCGAGAAGTTTGTGGTTTGCTGATGAATGCCTTTTTCGATAAGGATGATTTTCGTTCTCGCTGAGATAGAGATGAGGAGCTATATCGAGGAACGTTTTGTCGATGAAGCTTTGTGAAATGAAAGTTTTATCGAAAAACGAGGTACAGAAAGAAGCCTGAGAATATACAAGTTATCTTGTGAAATGAAGACCTAATTTTCAAAGTTTCTGGTATTTTAGTCTTACCATGCTGTCACAAACTCATAAATATTATTTATTTTTAAAAAAATTTCAAAGAGGGGGCTGAAGAACATATGTTTAAAACTGTAGCGATTTCTACAATACATATCAATTTAAGTGTTTTTTTTCATCGAATCATTCAGTAAATATTATTTATCAAATGCAAAAAAATTAAAATGTCTGCTGCAGGAAATTGGGGGCGAAAGGGTGGACTGACGGGGGGCAGGGGTGGGGGACAATTTTCACTTTTTTAAACCCGTCATTTTGTATATCACCTTGAAGATCTCGAATTACTCTTTCATATTATGATGCTTTCTCACCCCCCCCCCCTCTTCCGAATTTTGTTCCCACGGCGGGGGGGGGGGGGGGGAGTTGGCAGTTTTCGAAGCTTTTTGCGTTTTTATCATTTTAGATCAATTTTTTTAATCCAATTTTTTTGAGATGGAAAAAAACCATTGAACTAGCCACATTGTTACTGTAACCTAGGCACATTGTTTTAAAGTTCCCTCTTTGAGGACCTATTTCAAAGGTGAGGGGCTTGACCTGCCCGCCCCCCCACCCCCCAACATACACTTTAAAATATTGCTCATTTTTTCCTCTACCAATTTTAACTTAAAAGTTTAAGCTATATGGCACAAGCGGGGCTATTGACCCCCCCCCCTGTTGGTTATTCACCAACATAATTTTGCTCATTTCTTCACTTCATTTCAATTTTTAAAAGGCTATAACTTTGCTTGTATGGGAGCTACAGAGGCGAGAAAAATTATAGCATAGCTAACTTTCCGTCGCCGCTCTTTTTGCAGTTTTACGGTTTTCCCCATAGCACCGGGGGTTTTTTTGGGGGGGGGGAAGGCGGGGTATTTTTCATTTTTTGATGTAATATGTTTATTGAAAGCTTATGCTTCATACATTACCAATATAGCATAAAAAAGTTTCTCCCGTCAATCTGGGTCACGTTACGGACCCATAATGGGTTGAAAGTTAAATTTCTCAAACTTCTTCGAAGTTTTCGCTAAATCGGCATCTGGAAAACATCGAACCAATGTGGTGCGTGTATGACATCTGTATCATATGAATATTGTTCACCACTGCTGGCACTCTGGCTTCCTCTTGCGTGTAGGCGTTAATTTACCGCGGTTACTTGGTCCTTGTATTTCCTGACGATTAAAAAAATACACACGTAATTGTTCAAATTTTGACTTCTGTCGGCAATCCCAAAATGTTTTTTTTTTTTTTTTTTTTTTTTTTTTTTTTTACGGATTTTGCAATAAATAATATTTATAATATACATGGAATTTAGAAAAGCAGGAAGTTGTTGTTTGGCATGTGACTACTTATTGATCTTATGCACCTCGATTATATATATATCCCCCCCCCCCCACTGCGTTACCTTGGGGGGCAGTTTTCAAAATTTAATGTTCAATTCGAGATTACGTTCGGTTGTTCGTTCAATTCGAATTGTGTTGTTGTTGTTTACAAGATTTTGCTGTGCTTGCACACCGCGTTTGGTACATGATGCCGTGTACAACGAGGACCCAGTTCGAGATTTCATATTACAAGATTGCGTATAAATTAGAGACACCAATGAAAGGAGGGTCTCACTAGCGAGTGAATCCGTCGTGTCTTTATCAACACCGACTCATTCACCTGTAGTAGACTCTTGATAAAATTGAATCCTGTATGGTATAAAAGCAATTGCAAACTGGAGTCATCGAGAAAAATTTTACACAATCGAAAGTTATCGAGATGTTCATACAATCGAGAGAATCGAGAAAAACTTCTCGTTATCGCCCATCACTATACAAACAAAGGAACCATATAAATCATTTAGAAAACAGACTTTTTTGCCGAGTTTATTGAATGATGGATCGCTTTTTTGCTGGATTTGTGTATTATTAGTTGATAGTGATGTCATATGCAAGACTGAATTCTAAACATGGATGGAAACTTCAGCGGATGCAACTGATGCCATTCTATATAAAATAAAAGCGAACATTAAAAGCCTTAAAACGGAAATTATTTGTTGTACTATCTATGTTTATATTCTCTTTCCATTGGGGTCGACACTAAATTCTGAAGAAAAAAAAATTGTTTTTTATTTTATTATATTTATTTATTCGAACAACTTTTCGTGTCAATTAGAACAATGTTTTCCAATGCTTTATGATTTCTGTGATTTACTGGCGTCTACAAATCTTATAATTTAAAAAATTTCCTTTAATTTAATTGCGTATTTACAGCCATATACAGATTATATATACATATATATATTTGTTAGTCTTATGGAAATCGATGTTAATGTTTAAGTATTCTAAACAAAAGAAACTTACCCCACGAGTTTAATAAATTTTCCCTTTTCTGAATTAAAATATTGTTTTAAAAGATTTTCCGAACGTAATTATAAACATAAATGAACAAACATCCTTATGTTTTCTCTAAAGATTTCTCTCACCATCTTTCCTTCACTTTTCTCGCAAAAGATTTGCAATTTCGATTTACAGAACGTGACTTTCAATATGCGACGTAAGAATTAAAAGTACTTCCAAAAAATACGCACTTTATTTCAAGTTTGGTTCTTGAAGAAAAGGCTCAATTTGAATGCAATGAAACTGCGAATGATGCTTAACGAATTCTTCACAAATAACACAGTAACATTTTTTGGCGCTTTTCCAGTGTTAATAACTTGTGTGATGAACTTCGGCAGTATCATGTCTATTTACCGACGAATTTTTTCAAAAATCGCTATTAACAATAGTTTTATACTTTTGGTACGATAGGTAACTCCAACGCTCCTCAACACCTTTGCTCAATGCCTACAAATTGGAAATTGGTGTGTAACAGAAAAATGTGCTTTTCTCAAAATATGCAATATGCGATCTGGCGTAATCACTATAGTTTTCCTACAAGATTTAAAGTAATATCTATAACCTCTAATTTTTTCATAATTTTAGTTTCAGTAGATTCGGAATTACATGGGGGGAGGGCATATTTCTTGCACTGTATTTTCGACGATATCTCTGAAAATATAACACCTAAAATGAAAAAAAAAAAAAAAAAAAAAAAAAAAAACATATTTTTGAGTTCAGCATAACGAAAGCTTTCACAAGATGCTCCACATAATATACAAAAAAAAAAAAAAAAAAAAAAAAAAAAAAAAGATTTTTTTTAAAAATTTATTTAATTAGCCCCCCCTACCCTCCTCCTAAATATATTTGTAAGAGTATAATAATCTGTAAATATGTGGGTTAATAGTCTTTATTAGTCCCCCCTCCCCCCCAATGTGAGCTTTCCACGTTTCATAGTTCATGAATAAAATGGCTGTGACAGACGGACAGACAGACACAGAAGTGATCTTATAATGGTCCCGTTTTCACTTTATCAGTACGGAGCCCTAAAAATGATTTGAATGATTAATGATTTCTGTGATTTATTGATGTCTACAAATCTAAGAAAAGATTTTTTTAAAAGACTTTTCTTTGATTTAAATGCGTATTTACAGTCACATACAAATTTTATTTGAATATTTCTTTTTCTTTTATTCAGACCTATAAAAACTGAGGTTAATGTTTAAGTATCCTAAACAGAATAATGTACTCCAGGAGTTTAATAATTTTTACCTTTTCCGAATTAAAGCGCTGTTTTAAGAGATTTTCCGAAGTTAATCATAAACGTAAATGAACAAAACACCCTTATGTTTTCTCTAAAAATTTCTTTCACCAACTTTCCTTCACTTTTCTCGCAAAGATTTGCAGTTTCGACGCGCAGAACGTGACTTCCAAAATGCAGCGGAAGAGTTAAAAGTACTTCCAAAAGATACGCACTTTATTTCAAGCTTGGATTCTTGTAGAAAAGGCTCAATTTGAATGAAATGAAATTGCGAATGATGCTTAACGAAATCGTCATAAATAACATAGTAGCAATTTTTAGCGCTTTTTCAGTGCTAAGGCTAACATAGTACCCTAAAAATGACAAAAATATCGAATATTCATATCGAATGAGAATTTTTCAGTGGTGCATACGGTTTTGATTCATGACTGCAAATTGTAGATTTGAAATCCAAATAGTTTTACCGATATCTGAGCTTTTCTGACAAGGAAGGTCTCCATACTGGCCATTCTCAGAAAATTTAAAAAAAAAATACTAATTAAACAACTCATGTATGTAATAAAAGGATCAATCAAATTTAGTGGTGGGAATACAGTAGGAAGTTTTAAAAAAATAAAAAACTTTCGAGTATTTGCCTTAAAAAGACGAAAGCGTCACGCGATTTGGCACTTTATTCCTCGCCAAAGCAAACGATTTTCATGTAACTGAAAATCGTTTGTTAGTAGATTTTTAGAATGCGTGTAAATTGTATTTAATGAATTTAAACTTAAACAATGAGAGAGTTGTATTATATTATATTACATATTTGTAGCTTTCCGTTTTACAACGACTGTAGTTTCCGGACAACTCTGAATTGTACATAAAACACAGAGTTTGAAATTTGTACATAAAATACAGAATGCTTACAAAAGTCTAAAATGTGTTTTTTCTTCTTCCTTTTCTTTTTTCTTTTGTAATATTAAATGCAAGCAAGTGAAATGTGACGAATGTAAAAAGAGTGTTTAGTATTTGTGTA
This sequence comes from Maratus speculifer, assembly GCA_964019185.1. Classification (NCBI taxonomy): domain Eukaryota; kingdom Metazoa; phylum Arthropoda; class Arachnida; order Araneae; family Salticidae; genus Maratus; species Maratus speculifer. The sequence continues at coordinate 317,671,917 of OZ025296.1, read as the reverse complement.
TGCATACGTATATTTGCCTGTGTTGAGGAATAGGTATGTATACGAATATTTCCATATTCTACGATTCCATAACTGATTTAACATTTGTCTGTGTAGCTACCATAATCGTATATATAGATTACATCGTACAGCAGCTTATGACCATACAACAAACCGATTACTTTTTTTTATAATTGTATTAGATTTTTTAAAAACTAATTTTAACGAATGTTTGGAAGTTTTGTTATAGCTCCCCTATTGTAATCCACCCTGCTCTTTGAAGATAATTTATCCTACGTCTTCCAGGATGTATAATGATTAGAGTGGCTTAATTCAAATCAAAGATCTTAAATTGAATTAATTATTATTTGAAAAATTCTGTCTCTTATTAATTGAAACTTTCGACACAAAGCAAGTAGCAAAACTATACCAATTCATTAACAGACCCATAAATGCTTGTGCATATATTTTGCAGATTTTTTTAAATTATTGCTAATGACGGAATTAAGAGTTAATTACACTTTAATAAAATGATAATGTCCTGTATAGGGCATTTATATCTGAACATGAGCTGACTAATTTTAAGTGATAAGAGTATGATAGAAGGCTTATGATGTGTCACGGCTATATGGGAATTGTAATGAAAAATATTTCTCAATTAACTCCGTTTCATGGCATTTCCATAGAAGTTGCCCCACCTTCCTCCCCCCTCCAAAAAAAAAAAAAGTATATACATTTTGTTACTTGCAGTGTTTTTTTTTCTGTTATTGTTTATTTGTTCAGATAAATATCGCTCTTAGATTCAGTTGATGGTAGATTTATTTATAATGTAATCAGCAGAATTCATATTAAACAGAAAAAACAACAATAATTTTTCCTCCATTTTTAAACTATATATAAACCCCCCCCCCCTCCCAAATGAACTTTAGGCATTACCAGGGAAATCAATTTAAACATATTATTCATGTATTAAATTACAATTTTACATTTACAGGATAATTTTCAAATTATGATAATAACTTAGGAGCGAAAACCATGTTGAGCAGCTCTATATTACATGATTTTACAAAAAATAATTCAGAATTTTATGTATTTGCAAATAATTTACCAGGATAAACAATTTTAATTAAGTTGTACAGTTATCTGTTATTTTTTTTCCGATAAAAAAATTTCATAAAATGCAAATAAAATTAATGTTAATTAAATTTAACTAATTAAGGATTTTTCCATGTCACATTTGACGTACATGTTTTGAGCGCAAGATTAAAAAAACATTATCACACATTTTCTCTTAATACTACATACGTATTTTCGTAAAGGGACTTATCTAGTATTGAAAAAAACAAGGAATATCATGTTATCTCAGCGGAAAAAAAAATCTATAACGTTTTTGTTCGTTCAAAGTGATTTGTTCTCCATTTTTAAACTGCATTAATCATAACTATATTAAACTATATTAATTATATTACTTAAACTACTTTAATTATTGATTTTCATAAAGTAATAGAGTATAAAAGTTGTATTGTCATTTATGTTTTTTTTTTCGAAACTCATACACACACATATGTACATATTACATATATATACAGGGTGATTAAAAAAAACGTGGACAAAATGATATGACAAATCAAGCATACAACAAGAATAAAAAATCGAATAGGAACATAGGGTCGCAAACTACTTTTTGAGTCACAAAGACAGGGTGTTTCATTCAAGCTACACCCAGTTTGAAAGTAACAGTTTTGAGGAAAATAAAAATATTGTAATGAAAATGCAACGATATGTACCTTATTTTGTGCGAAATGTGATAACATTACGAAAAGATCTGGAAATACTTATTGCTCAAGCAACCGATGATACCATATAAACTGAATATCACAGTCCAAAATGTGAGCTGCCAAATGCATATTGCTGGTGCCCATAATGCAAACTTCTACCTCTTTTGTTTGGTGTTATTGCATTTAAAACAAATGTGAGAATGTCTGTTAAATGTTTTAGTATAATATATTTCAGTTTTCTGAAATTTATTACCGCCAACCCAAACTGAGTTAGGATGGAACACCCTGTATTTGTGACTCAATAAGTGGTTTGTGGTCCTATGTTTCTATGTGATTTTTTACCCTTGTATGCCTGGTTTGTCATATCAGTTTGTCCACGTTTTTTGAATATGCATATTTTTTGTTAGAAATGTGTTTCTATATAAGTAATAATTATCGATATTTATGTATGCATTAATTATTTAAAATATTTTGGCAGTTCAGTTTTCGTTTTCGACCGAAACTGGGAAGATTACCAAAATTCGGTTTCATTCTTAAAAACATGTTTCATTCGAACATTAGCAATATTGACAATATATATATATATATATATATATATATACTCATGCAGGTGTATACTCACGCCTTTTTTATTTATCCTCTTCAGACCTGGGTTACACAAATGTGTATCTCCATTCTTTTCCTGTTAAAAATTAAATTGTTCGAAATTTTTTTGAATTTTTACTTTACTTCTATACAGCTGACTGTTTTTTGCTTTAAAACAAAACCAATAAATGTCAGAAGTGATGAATATTACCTCATGAAATAAATATTATTTTCATCCGCGTTTCGAATATACGTTTAAAACATTGTGGCCAAGAAAGTAAGAAATATTCACGATTATTTGACTTAAATGCTTTCAATAAAAAATTTAGAGGAATTGCTGATTATTTTTTTTAAAGACCTTAATTTTGTTACTGTGTAAATTTATATTGCTGATTGTTAAACTGATGTTTTGAGCAAGGGCGGATCCAACCCTATTTTTAGAGGGGGGGGGGAGGTCATGGCTCCTTTTTTTTAGGAAGGGGGGCACGTCTCTTAATAAGCAACTTTTATATTGAAGACTGTCCTCACATCCAAAATAGCTAAATTTCTAGTACTTTTGGGAAGTTATTTTCATTCATAACAAAAAAGGTGCATAAACATTCATAAAGATATAAATATATACATTTTAGTCAGATGCCAAGAAATTGAAGATTTTTCCTTTTTCACATAAAATCTAACAATCATTCACGAAATTGAGCATTTTAGGCAAAACTTTTGGACTTGACAGTTGCAGAAAGCCGTCATGAGAGAACAATTGGCTGTCACGGCCTGAAATTCAGTTTAAAATTCGACAGTTAATTAAAAATTTTCTTTGTTCAGAGGGGGGGGGTCATGATCCCTATGACCTCCCCCATGGATCCGCTACTGGTTTTAAGGGGATTAGTATTTTTATATCCATATTTGTAAACCTAAATTACCAGTCCCCTAAAGTACTGATTTCATAAAAGTGATTCTTTCTATCATCAATGGAGTCGTTTCGATTATGCAAAAGCAATAAATATATATTTGTAGAGTTATTTTATGCCCAGGTCTGAAGAGGTTATATACACACAAACTCTCCTTCCGACAAAAGTCGCCAAATGAAAGCGATTTCCTTCCCCATCTGGCACCGTTTCTCTCTCCCGTCCAGGCATCCTCTGATTCTCGGGCACAATCATCTCATCCAGGATTCTCCGAGCATCTCATTTCACCGAAATTCACTCTCCATCCTCCGCTGTTTTTTGGCGGGCGTCGGACACAAATACAGACAACGAAGAAATCAAATAATAAAAGGATAAATCTCCCAATTTCTCTCTTTTTTTTTCTTTGCAAACTACGTCAAATTCCGGATTATTTACATCTGAAGTGACGTGAATTGCTTTGCAGGTAAGAACGCTTATTTGATTCCTTTTGTTTACATGATTTTTCCCCCTTTCTCTTTTTGCCCGCGCTTTTTCTTCACAACACCGCGCGGAGATATTTTGCTAGAGGTGCTTTCGGGGACGAATATTTATAGTTCTGGTAACAAAACGGTTCCCTTGCAAAAGGTCTTTAGGTGTGCTTTGTGATCACGAGGATTTAAAATGCATATGAAGTCGTGTACATATATATTTTTTTCCTGCTGAGTTTTAAATTAATAAATCTACAGACCAGGTTATGGACATCCGCAAGGGGGAGCAGGGAAGGACATTTTCCCATGCATAAATTTTCAAATTTGTTTCTCTTTACCTAAAAAGTTTGTAAAAATAAAATAAAATTTATTTTTTCAAAATTACTTAAAATAATTTAATATTAAAAAAAAAGGAAACCAAGGTTTTATCAGTAGGAGGGCTTTGACTCCCCTTTAATATTCTCGTTGATAACGATTTTTCGTTAATTTTTTACGTGTATTAATTATGCATTTAAAAATTATATTATAAATCGAATTGGGAAATGGAGTCTTTCTGCAAATACTACTACTACTAATAATATTATTAAATGATTCAACTTTTAATTTTTTTTAAAATCGATAAATTTTTTTTGGACGTTTAATGTACTTTATTTATTAGGTTTCTGTGTTGTTTTTTAATTTTATATGCTTAAAGATTAGTTTGCACATTGGATTTTAACAAAAAACTTGTTTAATTTATTCCTTTACTTTTCATACTCGCCATTAAATAAATAAGTGATTTAACAATAATGAAAATAAATTACTATAGTAGCGGACTACAACAACATGCGTTTCACAATCTTGTTCCTTTTTCTGGATTTTGTTCTAATCCTTGGATCAGGCGCCTCTAAACAACACTGTAAGCAGAGTCCGATTAAGGTTGTGCAAGGACCCAAACCCCATCACATTTTAGGGCCCCCTCACACTAAAACAGTTGCTATAATTTTTGGTGGGATGGCGTTATTATTATATATCACGATACAGTTGCTAAGTTAACTAAAAAATATTTTGATTTTCTAGAAAAGAATTGCAGAAAATGCAATTTTAAGGATAATTTTCCTAAATCATTTTCTTCAATTTGGGGACCCAATCAACAGTGGGCCCAAGGCCAAGGCCTAGTTTGCCTGTGCGGTAATCAGGCCCTGACTGTAAGTGTTACATTTAATTTGACATCATTCTATTAAAAATGTAAAATTATGCTGTACGCAATACTATTACTTTAATAATAATATTTTCATGCAACCATGCTATAAGTTTGTTTATTTTTGAGAGAATTTCTTCGATTTAAAAAATAAAGATTGTTATTATTACTTATTATTATTATTATTGGTTACGAGTTCATTTGTTTATAAGTTGTTGTAATGAAGTCACATTTTTATTTGCTCTCATTTCATTTAAAATATAAAATTACGCAGCCCGAAAATGTATTTTTTATACACTATTATTACTTCACATTTTCATGTAACGATCCAACAAGGCTGTTTATTTTTAGAGATTACTTCGGATTATTATTATTATTATTATTTACTCGGATTAAGATGTGTATTACTTTTATCAAGACGATGCATTCTAGTTTTATTTCAGTGTATTTTAAATTTAAAATCATATCGCACATTTATTTCACATTATCACATATTTTCATATAATGAAGTTATAGGACTGCTTATTTTTGCAAAGAATTCTTTGGATTAAAAAAAATTGTTTGATCATATTATGATGTCCAATAAATTTATTAATGAGACATATATTTGTTTGCATCGTATTTTATTTAAAATTTAAATCCAATATTCCTCATATACCTTTATTTCACATTCTTATATACTGCTTATTTTTATAAAACGATATCTTGGGACTGTTTACTTTCAGGAGGATTTCTTCGTATAACTTCGAATTAAAAACGAAACATAACAGAAAACAGTGGTTCCGTTACCCATTAATCTTATTAATTAGGAATAAATATTTTAATTTATCTCATTTAAAATCTGAAGTCAATACCCTTAATTTCATTAATTTTATTAATGGTAAATAAATAGATTGTGATAAATAATGTGATCGTAGATCGCAGATCGCACAGAAGGTTTCGTTTAATGTTTCTTACAAAACAGCTTATCCTTTAATTAATAAATCCAAATTACAAATTTATAATTATGGAATTCTTACACCGATGGTAGCACCAATAAATTTAATTTTAAAATAATTATAAAATGAAGTTATTTATTTTAATCAAATTAAAAATGTTAAAAAAATCATTTATGTAAACTCCAAATTTTTAACTTTTTTAAAAATCCGAAAGAAAAAAAATATAGCGGAGTTAAGTAAGAATATTAGTTTCTAAAAGCGAATTTTTTTTTTCCCAAACAGAATTTAAAATGATGAATCATTACTAAGAAACAGAAGTTTCTGAAATAGAATGAAAATTGAATTAAAAAATATTATGAATTTCAGATGAACGGCATTCTAATAATATAAATCCTTAAATTGGCAAAAAATATGAAATTTCTTCTAATTGAATCCATCTTAGTATGAAAATTTCCCTTTCCAACATCGTGGATCGAATTAGGAGGCTTCTATTTACTAGCGAAATGCTTTACCTCCAAGTTATAATCTCTACAAGCAAAACATTAAAATTAAATTTCTGTTTTAAAGTTTAAATCGCAAAAGTAAACGTATGATATTGAAAAAAAATAATTTAATTAAAATAATGACTTTTTCAAAATTTTATTATTTGTCGCGCAACACGTGGTATTCAATTGTAAGTACATAAAATTTGAAGTCTCTGACTTGAATAGTTTTTGTGCTCAGGCTCTGTGACGGACAGAGACCAACACGAATTCGACAAATGAACGAAACCCTAAAAGAAAAAAAAAATGTGTGATTTAGAACGGTAATAAGAATCATTTCAAAAAGTTAGTTATTTTGCATTTTTTAAACATTTTTTTAAAATCTTATATAAGTTTTTTCAGTTAATTTTTATCAAATTAATGTTACAGAATTACCTTTAACATTTTGAATCCCATTATTCCATACACGTGAGTCGCACCCAGTAATTTACGAATATTTTAATCACCAAATTAAGATAATTTAACTCTTTAACTGATTTACCCGAACGCTGTTCGGGCAACTGGAAGTTGGCGCAAACCGGTTTGCCCGTAAGGCGTTCGGGAATCGAATTTTCCCTCTGTGATATTTTTTACTCTGTTTAAAAGACTGTATTATTATTCTTTTTTTTCAATAGATAACGCAGCTTATCTGTGTGAATAAAATCTTCCATCCGTGTTTTTTTCTTTGTTAAGAGCCCACACTACTGACTGAAAAATATCCGGATGATAATGTAAAGTCTATGGGGACGTTCTTTTCAAATATCTCGCTCAAATTTCAATATTTTGCTTCAAATTGTACCACAAAAAAAAAAAAAAAAAAAAAAAAAAAAAAAGATTTCTGAATCAAAATCATCATTTGAAACTGAGAAGTTTTAATTTATTGTAGGTTTGTTTGAATTAAATTTTTCTAAAATCTATAAAACAGTCTTTATTGCATACAGAGGTGGTTGCAAAAAGCAAACATTTAGGATATTTGTATTCCTAAATTCTGAAATAAAAAATCATTTTATATCATTAATTATGATGTTAATAAAAATAAATCTTGCATTTTCGTATTCTATCAAGTATAATGTTTGATTATATGCAATAAAAAATATGACTTTCCTGGGAACATTTCTAGTAACTGACACTTAAGGGTTAAAAAAAAAAGCAAAATTTGCAATTTGAACCCTTAAGTAGATTCCTAAAAATACAATAAAATATTGCACAATTAAAAAAAATTCAAGCTCCATTTTATAAAAAATCTTGTAATTTATTTTTAAAATCTCAAACTAATATCGCATAATAACGTTATCATTTTTAATCGTAACTTTCTGCCCATAAGAGTCACGCCCAGTAATTTACAAATCTTTTACTCACCACATTAAGATAATTAAGAAAAGCAAAATGTTCGATTTAAATTATATAAGAATCATTTAAAAATATCTAGGTGATTCTCTTGGGAGTTATTAGAAGAAAGTTGATAATTTTTCTGTTTAAATATTAACTACATATTTTATATTTAATATGTAAAGTGATTTGGGATAATCTCCTAAAAGTTTAGTACCATTTAAGCTAATTATGAAATTAAAAAAAGGGAGAAAAAGAGAAATGAAAAAGGTTAAAAATTACAATCATTTGAAACATTGTATCTCTTGTTAATGTTAATGATTTTGATGTAATTTTTTTAACTAAAACAAACGAGGGAATTAAATTAGTTTTGTAAATAAATAGGGGAGAGTGGGACAGTAGATTTTTCTCTTTACATATCATTCAAAACATTTCGTCAATATCAGACTAGACGAAACAGTGGTAGGCCAAGGGGCTGTGCAAATATAACGTATCAACTTTTGTTTTTTTTTTGGGAGGGGGGACTCCTTTTCTCCCTTTTCGATATCATACGTTATAATTTCTCTACTCCCCCCTCCTTCTGGTAATGATGCCGTTATCAAAGTGAAAAAAAAAAAAAAAAAAAAAAAAAAAAAAAAAATAATAATAATAATAATAATAATAATAATAATAATAATAATAATAATAATTAGAATTTATTTCTTTTGTTTAAAATAATGTACAAAGCTGGTTACATTTATTTTTCTCATACTTTATTGAATCAAATAAGAAAAGTCACTTTTTTATCGCTTTGTATGAAATAACACTTGAAAGAAATAGTTACTATTTAAAAGTATTTAATTATAACTTTTTGTTGCATAATTAATTCAACAATAATAAAGTCTTGTTGCACTTGCACCAAATGAAGCAGGCGTGGGGAGTAGATAGAAATTCTTATTAACAAAGCAAGTGGACAACATTTTTCCTCTTTTTCTTTCATATATTAGTAAATAAAAGGTTCATTTCACATATACTTTCCATTTGGTTTCGCCAACCGTGATTTTATATGCATACACACACGAAGAGGAATAGGAATGTCAAACTTTGGAGCATTCCATATTTTAGAATTAAATAATTTTATAATAATTTAGGAATTTCAATAATAATTTTGTATTTTCATAAAAATAGATAATGACTAAAAAAAATATAGCATACTATTTTGAAACAAAGATCATGTTACAAATAAAAAAAGAAAATTTTGATTGGATCAAAAATGATAATGATATCAAAAGACAACCCCCACCCCCTTCAGAGATATCTTGCAATATCATGAGCCAAACCTTCCTCCCCCCTAAAATGATAATATTAAATATACAGAATCCCAATGTCCTGTTGGAAAAAGTTGCTGATCTGCATAAGCTTACTATTATATAAAGAAAAGGATTATTTCAAGAATCAAAAAGTACATTTGCTGCATTCAATGTTGAGTTCTTTTGCTGGTTGTTTATTAATGACTAATTAAATTGTAAATGTAATAATTTCCCTATTTATAAAACATTATACTGTATATTATCTTTAATTTAAATTAAGCTTGAAATCAGCGCTGTTGTTTATACAATTAGTTTAACACTAACCTTTTATCTACTGACGGTACTTATAAGTACCATTAAAAATACTTATTATAAAATTCTTTTAATACATCTATTAGTTGCAATACTGCTTAAAATGAGTTATTGGTACATTACTTTATCTTGATCCAAAAGCATTATTGGTTACACAAAAGAAAAATAATTTTGAATGGATGATTTATTTTGGCTTTGTATCTTTTTCGCTTTCTTGGAGCTGAGGGAGGGGGATGGGGATTTTTCAAATCGAAAATATTTCTATATTTATATTGTAAGAACATCCTATTTGTACATTTTATAATTCTACAAAATACTATGAAAACAGTTTAAAATAAAAGATTTGAATGGAGTTATAAATATTGCGCAAAATCCCTGTCAATTGAAATTTAATTAATCCTTCTAAACCCTTCTAAAAACCTTCAAAAATTTATTATGTGATTACGTAAATCTTTTAATTTAGTTTAAACAATTGACGTAAAATGCCTTGGAATGCAAAATTATCATGAATTCATAATTTGGTAGATAAAGGGATAAAGAAGATATATTGGGGAGGAATTGGGCATGGCAGCAGAGGGAGAAATGGTACAAGCGCAATTCCTTCTTTTGAATGCGATAAATGTAAATTACTTACAACATGCAAACATTTTAATGAAAAGAATTAAATTTTGAAAGATATAATTGAAAAATAAAACAGAAAACATTATAAAACTTAAGCCACTCATAAAATAAGCAAGTAAAAACTCAAAAAAGAGATACTTTTTTAGTTTTTAGAAACTTCCAGTGATGAAAATATTGGAATCTGATGTTATAACACAAACAACCACTTTTTCGTATTAACACTGAAGATGAAAAATTTTTAATGTAGGAAATCAGTTGCTGTAACGATAATGTTTACATTTGTGTAAATGATTTTGTTCTTGTTAAGTATTTTACAAAGAAAGCAGACATAAATTATATAGGAATAATTGAAGCTGTTAGAGCAGGGCTGTCCATCGCGATGCCCGCGAGTTCAACGTTTGTCCTTTGAAGGTTTTCTTGGAGCCCTTTTGAAGTTTTTCAGTTGTTAGACTTTTTAGAAGTAAAATTCAATTATAAAGAATTTTTTTTTTTTAAATCTTTAATATTTGCATTAGAGATATTTTTAAAACATGCAAAAACGCATTTTAAACCAGAAACAAACTTTGAAAATTTGGTTAAATTTGTGTAAAATTACATGTAACAGTGTAAGCACAAAATTACTCCGTTTCAATAAATACAGCAATATCTTTAAAAAAAATCGCGAGTTTAAAATATAAAATTACGTTATTAGATTAAAAATGCAGAATATATCTTAAACTGTAAGTATCAGCAATAACATTGTTTTAATCTTTTTTTTTTTGTTTTTTCCTAGTTGTCGCTTGGTTTTTAATAACTTTAGCTCCTTGGAGACGAACGACCGGTATACGTGCCACTTAAGGCGCTCCGAATCCCTCGTTATTCCCACCAGTTAATTTTTACTGTATAGTTTACCTTGTTTAATCAGAAATTTTTCCGATTCAACTACTGCGTATTTAAAGTTTTGAAAAACCAGTGATAAATGATTAAAAATTAAGCAAAAGGCTCGCGTCTTGGGGGGGGGGGGGAGAGAGGGGTAAAAGAAATTGATATAATTTACAAAAAAAAGCAAGGTATTAAATTGATATTTAATGCACATTTTAATAACAATTTTAATTTTTCTTAAGAAAGGTGTTATAGTAAAAATAAAATACATTGACATGTTTCAGAACCGTCAAATAAGTTCCATAGTCATAATATAAATAAAACAAAATTTCAAAATATTTCTCGGACAATACAAATGACACGCGACAATGAGATATAAGTAACAAAAAAACACGCGCTCTATTGCAAAAAATTAAATTAAAATATAGACCAAGATCTAAAACTTAAATAAAAATTTCAAACTCATTGTCGCATGTCATTTGTATTGTCCGAGAAATATTTTGAAATTTTGTTTTATTTATATTATGACTATGGAACTTATTTGACGGTTCCGAAACATGTCAATGTATTTTATTTTTACTATAACACCTTTCTTAAGAAAAATTAAAATTGTTATTAAAATGTGTATATAAAAGGTGAATATTTTAAAATCTGATGATTTAATAATCAATTGGATTTAATTAACTTTTTATGATATTTAATGTTTATGATTTTTTTTTAATCATTAAAGGTGATTCTCTATTCAACGACTTTTTATATAAAGATCATTTTTGCTGAATTTAGAATTTCGACAAATAGATGTTTGACATATTTTTGCAAGAAATAATTATGGATTTACGGAAAGAGAAAAGAAATCTAACGTAATCGAGAAATTATCATTATCATTTTTGTTTTTTTAGTATATTTATAACATCGTCGTATGTTGCTCTAAATAAATTCAGTTTTTTATGATATATTTGACAGTTCTGACACATAATCCGATATTAAGGTTGCCCAAATCTATAGACTTTTAGCAATTTTATAGGCATATTTCCGGGTAGCTATTAATCAAAAATAACATCAATTAATTAATTGTGAGGTGAAACTCCTAGTTTTGGCATGGAACAAGAATTTGCTACATAAGAATTTTTTTTACTCATAAACTAAAAATATTTTCTTCTTTTGGATCTTTAAAGCAAATACCAAATTTATATGAGAAAATATTTTAAGCATCATTAATTACGGCACTCGGCATTTGAAAATCTTCTAGTATATCTTGGGAAAATTTTCTGGTAACTCATTAAAATGATTAAGAATAGAAAAATGCACGACTTAAAGCTATTAAAAGAACCATCTAAAGTCTTATAGATTTTCTGCTGAGCATATTACTTCAAAAAAGGGAGTTACGTCATTAATTCTAGTTTTTAATTTAAAATTCGATTCTATTTTAATTTACATGCTAAATTTCCTTTGTGCTATTAAAAATTAAAAGTTTGTTTCAGATTTTTTTTAAGCTCATTTTTTTAATCGCTTAGCATTTTTGTCCGTTCCTTATAGGGACAGCGTATTTTCGCCCATCGTGATTTGCATGTGCTACATAAGAGCATAGCATTTTCTAGGCGTATATTTTTGTTTATCCGATGTAGTTAAATCTAGTTGTCAATTTTGTTTAAAAATTGTGTAATTTTGCGTATAAATTTATATTTCCATGTATCGTTTTTATATTTTGATCTGTAATTATTTTTAAAAATATATTTCCTTTAAAAGCGGCATGAAAATATGATTTTTACGGCAAGAAAACTGGTATTTTTTGAAAAATATTGAACTGGTAAGTAATTAATTGACTTATGTAATTGAAAATTCTTTATAATTGGAGTAAGATACAAAGATGCTGTCAGTACTATATATATTTGAAATTTTCTTACAAAGCTACCAGTTTTCGTATGCAGTAATTTTTATTATGAGTTAAGAAAATCAATTGCTTACAATAAATTCAGTTACAGAAACAACATTAATTCCCTTTTTTTTTCTCTCTCTCTCTAAGAGATTTTAAATTTCTAAATCAACACATGGTATATTCATTGTAGTTGAAGGTAAGTATTTAGGGCAGGATACGAACCTGAGAACTTGGCTATGCTTTTTTTGATTATGTTAGTTTTCTTTGGTAAAATATAAATATAAAAAAATAAATATAGAAAAAATATAATATTGCTTCTCAAAATTTTTTAGCATTATCTAAAGCAATTATCTTTTCTTTTTATAATACGGACTTGTCATCAAAAATTATCATAATCATTTTGGTATTAGACCAGGAGAGACGGCTGCGCAGACAATCACATCATCGAGTTCACGGCTGAAATTCTACAACTAGTTGAAATTTGATTAGCATATTAAAAAGCAATCGGTTTGTCTAGGCATATCTTGGTGGAAAACATCCGAAAATACGATTTTAGCGGCTGATTCGTAGGTTTACCATTATGTTTTCCTGCTTCCAGTCCTCCTTATTTTTATATTTTTAGGTGCAGAAAAATACAATGGTAAATACACGAGTCAATTGCTAAAACCGAATTTTCGGGTTTTTCTACCGAGATATTACATGGCAAGTCGATTGTGTTTTAATTTGAGAATCGAGTTTTAACTAATTGTGAAATTTCAGCTCCGAACTTGATGAGGTGATTGTCTATGCTGCCACCTCCTCGTCTATATTCAATGATAAACAGATTTATATACAGGGCTGTAGATAAGGGGGTGCTATGAGCGGCTCAGCCCATCCTAAAATATTTTGAGCCCCCCCCCCCCCTCCCTCTGGAAAAGATTCCAAGGTCACTCAATGAATTTCTGTTCCGAAAATTCAAATGAAAAGTGTGTTCAAAAATCTAATTTAGTTTTGAGACCCTTTCACAGCTTTGCAGAATTACTAAATTGTAACTAAAATAGATCTTTCAACACTCGCTCATCGTATTTCCACATATGTACCTAACATGATGTTTAATTTTGCACCAGTTATACAGTTAAAAATTTCATCATCATAGACTTTTATTTGTATAAAATGAAGTTATTGAAACAGTTTAATAAGAAACGTATTACCTACAATGTGAATATACACTAATTTATCTTTCTGCGCCAGAGAGAAGGAGAAAAAAAATTATGAGCCTCCCTTACATTCTCTTGAGCCCCCCTCTGTAGTTCACTTCTAGCTGCGGCCCTGTTTATATACATATGCTAGCCTGTTTTACTCAAGATAAAATATTATGAAATGATATGAAACTTCGTATGTGTGTATAATACGTATAATTATTATCCATGGAATGATGGAGTTTCATATGTATTTAATTGTATGCCGTTAAAAAGCTACCAAAAAGGTAGATTCGATAGTGTCAACATGTGAGTGAATTGTATGATCTATATATCGTCTAGGTGGGTAAGTGTTTATAGTATTGATACGCATAGCCAAGTTCTCAGGTTCGAATCCATTCCTGGATAATTTTTGTTGAAGAAAAATGATAAACTTCGGCCTTCAAATGCAACGAATATACCATAAGTTGATTTGAAGTTGTAATCTCTCTCTCTCAAATATATATATATATATATATATATATATATATATATATATATATATATATATATATATATATATATATATATAATCCTGTTTTTAGGTGCGTTCGTAATTATGTAAATACGTAGCACCTATAGTTGTCGTTTAGTCCGTCCGTCTGTCTGTCCGTCCGCATATAACAACGTAAAAACTACCCAACCGAATCGTTTGAAATTTAAAATATATAATTATTACTTAATTTTGTCGAGTCATTTCAAATTTTATGAAAATCGGATGCATAGTTCAATTACAGGGACAATCAAAAGTATTCTGTTACATTACCGTCAATGGGGAAAAATGTTTCAAATGCATTTTAATGGTGTTACACTCATTCGAACATAATAAAATTGATATGCAACTATAAAGTACATACTATAATATGCATTTTGTATAATCTGTGGTACAAAGAACATTTTGTTATTGATTTACAAGGCCACACAAAAGTATCCTGTTACATAATGGTATAGAAAGAACATTGTTTGGTGCACATTTTAATCGTAATTAACTATTTACAGTTTTATGCGATTGATACATGAGAGTGATGTTTTTAACATTTCGTTATTGTACGAACGCACCTCATTTGCTACGCTTTACGCGCAATTTCCAACTTGTTATAATTAAATTTGTTGTGAACATTTGATATTTTCGGCTCATAATACAACCTACTCCATATGAAAACTGGTAGTTTTACAGGAAAGTTAGGTAAGGTAGTTTTACAAAAAAAAAAAAATAATAATAATAATAATAAAAATAAAAAGAAAGATAAAAAGAAAGAAAAAAAATAAAAATAAATAAATAAAAAATAAATGAATAAATAAAAAATAAATAAATAACTAATGCTGCTTTTGTAATTGAAACTGCTCTGAGCATTTGATTTTCTTGGTTCATAATAAAAACTATGCCATATAAAAACTGGTAGTTTTACAGGAAAGTTTGTGATAAATGTCCTGAAGCAAATGGTTTTTAAATAGAACATTTATTTTGTGAACTATATTTATGTTAGAATGTATTAAAATAATTTGATTTAAAAAATTTTATATGATAACTGCAAAGACTATTCATAGAAATTTAACCACTTTTCAGAAGCACATACATGACCAGATTGTGGTGTGCAGTGTTTACTATTTTTTTTTTTTTTAATTTGCCTGATTTTTAAAGTTTTTACCACAGTTTTTTATTCAAAATTTCAATAATCTGTATTGAGATTTATAATTCGTACTTGAAATAAACAGCTTTTACCTACTGTTGTTAGATTTTAAAAAGTGCCAGGTAATAATATTTGAAAACACTTTCAATTGAAAATTATATTTACACTGCAATTTGTTTCTTAAAGAAAATTTTATAATAAACAATATCTTATGAGCAAAAAGCATTAAATGGTTAAAATTATGACATATTTTTTTAAATAACAAAATTTATTTGTAGCCACCTGACAAGATGTTCATGGGAAATACATAATTATGTAATCTAGTTTACAAATCTCTGGATGTTAAATTCTTAATGCTTGATTTTAAGTTTTAAGTTATTTGATACTAATGTACTCCATAATTCTAATAATTACATGTTTAAAAATATCGGTATGATTCTCTGTTAATTGTGTAATGGTATCTACCCTTCAAAGCCATAACTACAAAATGATATGTGAATAATAAACACATAATTTTCAAATCCTTGAATACTTAATTAAGACCGTTTGAATTATATAGCGAAGCATCGAGTATCATCGCATAGCCAACTAGATATATAACGGCCTGCGCATTTCGCTAAAAACTGCCGAAAAAGTGAAGCTGGATTCAGCTTCAAACCCTGAACCATTTCATTGGACCATGTGGCGCAAACCCTGCCCAAATCAGCATTGAATAAGCAGTTTTCTGTTCTGTGCACATGGTCATTGTTTTGGTTCAGGATTTGCACGATTGGTCACAATAACTTGGGCAGGGTATCAGAGTCCTCTGGCAGGAGGCTTCATACATTAATCTCAAATAGATGGACCGTATAGATCTAGTTGGCCATGGTAATAATATTATGATACGCCAGTACGTACACGTTACATTTCACAACAAAATTACTTTTTAAACAATCACTTAAAATATTACTTGAGGCGATTTTATGATCATCATCCATGAATGTGACATTTCTTAAAGAATTTTATACGCTTTAAATTTTGTTTTATAGCTTAAAATATTTTAGATTAATGAAATTACTAACACAAAATCATTAATTTCGATTTTATCATAAAATTTAAAAAGAAATTCAAGCATACGAGTTCAAAAACTTTCTTTAAATATTTAAAAAGATTTTTGTAAAATTTAATAAATAATACGCAATTTATTATGAAAATTTATATAAAAACGATATAAAAAAACGCTATAAAATGATATAAAATCTTTTCGCTGAATTATATATTTGTTAGATTTAATTTTTCTTTTTAACAATTTTATCGAAACAAGCATTAGTAGTTTCTTTTTTCTTTCAAATTTTTTCTGTTTTTAACGAATTTCTTTCAACTGCCTAACTATATCGGCCATTATACTTTTTATTTGCATAATGTTGAACAACTTTGAGTGCAACAGCTGGTTCAGACTTTTCGCAATTTTATTATTCTTTTAGTATTTTATCCCAACGAAATAATTTATCTCACGGCCATGCAATGGATATTTATGAAAGCACTTTCGATACTTTATATAATTAAAATGTTGTATTTTAATAAAGGGAAATTTCTTTTCGATTCTTTTAAATAAAAAAAATGTAAATAAACAATAATGGATTAAGTAAAAGAACGTTGTTAAAATATTTTATTTTGTTAATTACATATTTTGTATGCACTATATAGCCAATGATGACATCTCACTTGCGATTTTAGATCTTTTTGTAATATATCTAAAAAAATACATGGGGAATTATTCTGAAACTGCAGGTGTGTAAATAAAATAGTATAGATCATATATTTCCGCGAAGATCCCCCCCTCCCCCAAACCTCACAGGAGACCGTCAACAAATTGAAAAAGAGGGAAATCTTTTTGAATAACCCTGTAAAAACTAAGGTGACAAAAATTTTCGAACTGCGAATATGATTAAGTGGCTTATTGTAACAAGCTGTGTTCATTTTTATGGAAGTAGCATGTATACTCGTAGAGAAATTAAAGTTTTTATAAGAACAGTCCCAAATTTTGCAAACAATTTTGCTTATAATTTTCAGAATTTTTAATATAAAACAATACTTTTGAGAAAATAATACAAATGATTATGTGCACAATATCTTTTTAATCAGAATTAAAAAAATAATAATTCTTTGATGCAAAATGAGCAGGTTCACTAAGTAATGTTCCCCTGCGCATGCGTCACCGCAATTAAAATATAATCGGCGTAATATATTAGCTAAATGTATACAGCAACTTTTGTGAAAAACTCGAAAATATAGCTTGAAAATTCTGAAAGTTATCATTGATAGGATAAGCTCGAAATTCGTTGGCCCCAAAATGAAGCAAAAAGATGAGGGGCTGTATATAAGTATTGTATATTTTACACACTATTGCAAATACACAATATTGCACGTACTAAAATATTTGTATTGTAAATATCTTACAAAACGCGTAAAATTGCAAATGATCGGTCATCATTGGTCATACAGTGCTATTATAAAGGGTATTCATAAAAATACGCCCCGATTTTAATAATACAGTCGAGTTTCTCTATAACGAAACTCCATACATCGAATTTCTGTATATAACGAATTTTTAGTAGGAACGGTCCCCTTTTCGCATGATTACATTTAAAACAGTCTCTATATAGTGAAATATCTATCTCCATATAACGAATTTTTTTTCATAAATTGGTCTTTATTCAGTTTTAAAAAAGCTTCGAAATCATATTGAATCAATTTTCCGTCACTTATTTTTGATTTATCGTTCAGTGCTGAGTTTTTTTTTTTTTTTTTTTTTAAATATTAGTCATCTCCGTTCTTTAAACCCAGCGAGTTCATCCCACCACCCACACACCTTTCCACATCCTTCTCAAAACAGAGTCAATTGGATTGTTACACATATAAGAAAGGAATCAATGAGAGGCACATGAGAGAGGCCTTCAAATCGAGGAAAATGTTAACTACAATTTTCCATTCCTCGCTAAAATTTGACCTTTTTTTTGAGAGCGTAACAATTTTAAAATCAAAACAACAAAAAATTACAGATTTTTTCGTCTGAAATTAATGCAAGTCTTCCTCATTTGATTTTCATTAAGCTTCCAAATAAATGTCTATTCTCTTTTTTGAAACTGCTTAATTAATTAAGAAATAAAATGTTAGGTTAATATTTACTTTTAAATATTTCAAATTCTTAATTAAAAAGATCTAGAATAATATTTTTTCAAAATTTACATATTAAATACGATTTTTAACATCATTCTCTATACATCGAATTTCTCCATATAACGAATTTTTTACTGGAACGATGGATTTCTTTATATAGAGACTTGACTGTATGACATTTTAATTTAGACAATTTACAAAAATCTTACGTCATATTGCAGGTAAATTAATTTAGATTTTTTTAACCCTTCACTCTACGATTTTTATTTTTTTATGCAAAAAAATATTTGAAATCTTCTTACCGGTCTAGTAATCAGAAAAATAGTAAATAAATAAGTAAATAAACATATTTCAAATTTTCAGCAAAAATTTTATAGTCTATAAGGCGTGTACCCTAAATACACAATTAATGTTTTAAAATATTGTATTGCTATGTTTTACTACTAAATTGACTTAAATTAATTAATTTTATCTGCTTAACAATCTGTAACTTTGTTTTACTAATATTTTTCAGTATTCGGTAAAAATAATGATAACAAATTTTGCCTTAATAGCTTGATCGAAATGTTTTTTGTGAACAAATTCTAATTTTTTGTCAAATGCAGCCATATGACATAAGCAAAATCAGTGCTATTTCATTCGTTAGACTGTTCTTGATCAGGTATAGACATCCTATTGACAAAATTCATGGCACATAATGAGAATTATGGTGTTTTAGGTATGTTCCAAATGTGACACTCGGTACGATGAAGTGTTAAAATGTTCAATGTACCGGGTGTCCAGTAAATAACTGACCCATTTTGAACTTAACCCATTTTAGGCCAAGCACAGAAATTTTATAAAATGTAGCATTATTTTTATTGAAATATGCTTAAATTACATACATTAACACACAAAAAAAGATTCGTGCATGAAAAATAATATTTTATACAGGGTGATTCAGCTCGTCGGTGACAAACTTTAGGGATCGATAGAGCACACCTAGACGAACATTTTTGAATAGGGAATGTAGGGTCCCTGACGCGATGGTAAGGCGCTAGGCGCTTTCGAAAATTTGGGTGCCGAAATTCGAAACGTCATAAAAACTAGGGAAATGGTTAGATTTTCTTGCTTGTTGCGTCGAAATGATTCTGTTTGTTTAGACTTTCTTCAGTACCAATTTGATAAGCGTATCTCTTAAAACATGGATAGGGGGCGCTGCAGACTTTGGAGAGCTAGACAACAACTTTAAGCCCGTTATTTTGATAATTTAACACATGCTCGCCAAAGTTTATACTCTAACTTAAAGTTTGAACCCAAAAGTAGAGCCCTGCAAAAAGCGTAAGAGCCGGAATAAAATGTCAAAGTACAGGGTGGTCGAAACTCGAAGGCTCCTAAGAGATAAACAAACAGATTTCTTGATTTATGGCATGCATTTTCATGATTCTGTTTGCTGGGGCTCTCTGAAACTCAGTTGAACGGTACAAAAAGAAACATCGATAGGGGGCGCTTTGGGCAAAAAACATAATTCGTTGACATTTCGGACGCTAACTGGAAACGGGGCGCTACGATCAGTTAGAAACAAAACAAGAGAGTAATTTACTTATCATAAGAAGCTATTAAAACTGCAGTTTGTTTGTTTTTTTTAACAAACATAGCTGGTTTCAATCATGCACAATGCGCGCAATAAAATTTACATAAGGTGCTTTTTGCTGATTTATGCAAAAGATATCGTACCATATCGATATGCAAAAGATACGTAATGCGTAGACGACAACGCGAGATGACGTAGTTGTATGCGCAGACACGTCTTTTGAACGTGCGGTACCTACTTAAGCTTCGGGTTACTTGTCTGCAGATCGGTAGTAGGATGGAACGGTACACAAACTCTGAATTGGCTGACATGCATTTGGCGTATGGCGCTGCTGGTTGTAATGGACGAGCCGCTCAGCGGTTGTACGCCGAGCGTTACCCCAACAGGCAAATCCTCTGCCATGCCTTCTTCGCTCGAGTACACCAGAGGTTGTCCACAACGGGATCTTTCGACGGAGGCAGGCCTGAACGGGAGCGATCAGTGAGCACCCCCGACAACGAAGAGGCTGTGCTTAACCTGGTTGAGGACAACCCAGGTCTTAGCACGAGAGATATCGCCAGACATGTTGGCATTTCGCAAGCAACTGCGTGGCGCATCTTACGTTCCCGGAATCTGCACCCCTACCACATCCAGCGGGTGCAGTTGCTCAGAGAGCAGGATTTTGGCCCTCGAGTGGAATTCTCAAGATGGTACTTGGCGATGAGATCCAGGGATCCCCGTTTTGTAAACAGCATTTTGTTTACGGACGAGTCCACCTTCAGCCGGGAGGGAATGTGGAACGCCCACAACAGTCATGTGTGGTGTGATGAAAATCCACATGAAACCAGAAGCCGAGCAGCCCAGGAGCGTTTCTCAGTAAATGTGTGGGCCGGCATTCTGGGGGATTGCCTCATTGGCCCTTATTTGTTACCTGAACGGCTGACAGGTGGAAATTACCTGATTTTCCTGGATCAAGTGCTGCCGCAGCTTCTGGAGGAGGCGCACGTACCCGAAGGTTCGCGTCGCCAGATGTGGTTCCAGCACGATGGAGCTCCGGCCCATTACACGAACGACGTGCGTCTCCATCTAAACGCAAGGTATGGCTAGCGGTGGATCGGGCATGGGGGTCCAGTTCACTGGCCTGCCCGATCACCAGACCTCACCTGCTTGGATTTCTTCCTTTGGGGTTACCTGAAGGCCGAGGTATACCATACACCTGTCAGCAGTGCTGAAGAACTTGTGGCGCGCATTGTGGCAGCTGCAGGGCAGATCAGAGATACTCCTGGCATTGTTGGAAACACACACTCCTCAATGCGACGGAGGTGCGAAGCCTGCATCATGGCCCAAGGTCGAAATTTCGAGCATCTTCTGTAGTGTTATTTTTTGTAAATAAATTTCCAGTATCATTGATGTTTTTGGTCTAAATTTATTCAGAAGTGTTGAGCAGAGGTAGAAAATGTGTTTTCATTATTACTAACTGATCGTAGCGCCCCGTTTCCAGTTAGCGTCCGAAATGTCAACGAATTATGTTTTTTTCCCAAAGCGCCCCCTATCGATGTTTCTTTTTGTACCGTTCAACTGAGTTTCAGAGAGCCCCAGCAAACAGAATCATGAAAATGCATGCCATAAGTCAAGAAATCTGTTTGTTTATCTCTTAGGAGCCTTCGAGTTTCGACCACCCTGTACTTTGACATTTTATTCCGGCTCTTACGCTTTTTGCAGGGCTCTACTTTTGGGTTCAAACTTTAAGTTAGAGTATAAACTTTGGCGAGCATGTGTTAAATTATCAAAATAACGGGCTTAAAGTTGTTGTCTAGCTCTCCAAAGTCTGCAGCGCCCCCTATCCATGTTTTAAGAGATACGCTTATCAAATTGGTACTGAAGAAAGTCTAAACAAACAGAATCATTTCGACGCAACAAGCAAGAAAATCTAACCATTTCCCTAGTTTTTATGACGTTTCGAATTTCGGCACCCAAATTTTCGAAAGCGCCTAGCGCCTTACCATCGCGTCAGGGGAAGCAGGACGTTTCGGTCCCGCCATTTCGGTCCCGCCGTTTCGGTCCCGCCGTTTCGGTCCCGAGACGTTTCGGTCCCGAGACATTTCGGTCCCGAGACGTTCCGGTCCCGAGACACTTCGGTCCCTGGCCATTTCGGTCCCGAGACGTTTCGGTCCTGAGACATTTCGGTCCCGAGACATTTCGGTACATGGCCATTTCGGTCCCTGGACTTTTCGGTCCTCAGACATTTCGGTCCCTTCTCCAGTAAGCTGAAATTTTGTGCACGGGAAATATCTGACATAATTTTATAGGGAACATTTTAGAGTGTTGAATGCAGGGGCAGGTCATCCCCCCGGAGCTATCAATGCCCCCCCCGGAAATTTTGAGATTTTGTGTTTTCAGTGGTAAAAAAGTGTAATCCCCCAGGACTCTATTGAATCCCCCGGAGCCACAGAAGTCCCTCCCGGAGAAAAGTGTTTTTTTAACTGAAAGCCACATAAAGTTTTAATGTAATGCGATCAGTTAGAAGTAACAAGTACCCAAAAACCGCTTACACGTATAACTCGGATCCAAACTCAAACATATTGCAGCGGATCCAAACGCCATGCAAATTTCATATGACAGAAGTAATTGTTTTCAGGAGTGAGGGGAGGATTGTTCTGTGGATTTATATAGAAGTTCCTCAATCATGAAGATATGGTAATTTAAAAACACATATAAGTCGAATTTAATTTGCTTAAGCAAATGTCCATGGCCTACACATTTTCAGTTGCATATACTTTGTACAATATGTGTTTAATAATGAAAAAAAATCTGCAAATAGTTTTAGAAATCTTTATTTCATCCTATTATTTAACGGCACATCATTTTTAGATTATGGCATTTTACATTTTTTTTTTTTAAAGGGGTTTTTAACATGGAATTGTGATAAAGCCACATTATTTTTTAAGTTCTGCATCGGGATTGACTAAAATATTTCATTTTTAAATAATTATTTTATTTTGCTATTAAAAAAAACTATTTAAAAGTTTGTGTTAATATTTTTACATATAACAATTATTGCTACGAAATAACTTTTTACGTGTAACAACCTTTTTACAGATAACAATGCAGGAATTACAAATCCTTTTCAATACATTAAACACTTTTTATGCTTATTACATTCAAAAACTATGAGCGAAATAAACACAAGTCAAATCTGGGAGGTCCGTCCGCATTTGAACTCCAGAGTAAAAAGGACATTGTATTATAGAATGAGGGATTTCATCTGACAAGTGTATAAAGATCAAGATAAGTAGAATAAAGCTAACTACCTAGTTTTTCTAGCTATCTTGTATAAAGATGACTATTTGTTCAGATGGGCGTTGACAATTGATTGACATACAGAATTTGTGCTTAAAAGAGGTTAATAGTAGTACTTAGCTGGTACTTATATGCATATATTTCAAATTTTATAGGAACACCATCATAAAAAATTATAAGTGTTTAAAAATTCCCGGCACTCGGTTTTGATTTGTTTCTTACTTAATGTTATACATTATTTTATTAAATGATTAACATAATCTTAGAAAATTTTAAAGCATTAATAATTATGCTGTTAAATTAAAAAAAAAATAAAAATTAAATTATTTTTATCAAACATATTTATTAATAAGAATTGAAAATTATTTTAACTATTAATTGTTTGACTTATTTATCAATTACTTGTTTAAAATCTAGTTTATAGCTCTTATTATAGCAAAAATGAAAAAAACATATTTTTTAAATTTCAGCTACTATAATGTTATCAAGTTCATTAGAATATATAAAAATTATAAGGATTCTCAAAATAAATATGTTATTTATTCATTTATTGCTTAGTTTATGATATTTTTCTTACTCTTTAAAAATAATTAATTAATATATGATTGCTTTTTGCGAACTGTAAACTATAACTTTGTTTCAGAAAATTTAAATCTGCATCTGGAAAATAATGTTACCTAACACTGTTAAGAAATACTTTTGCGCATTGTTACAGTGTTGCATTATTATGTTTAATTAATTATTACGCTACGTTACTGATTTTTCAATAATAATAATAATAATAATAATTTCCTTTTTTGAAATAAATAATAATTTTTGAATAAAAACTTATGGTGATGAATAATTGCTATAAATTAAATCTCAAAACAGTTAGTGATTTTAAAATTAAAATCAAATTAATATTTTATTAAATATATGTATTTTTAATTTAATGAATCTTTATTTAATTAAATTGATAAAATTATTAATACTCATTTCGAATTTTACTTTAAATAAACTCAATAAATAATCTGTTTTATATTCAATTTATCATTATGTTTTGTAGTAGTTATAAACTGAAACTTATTGTTTACCTGTTTATTTATTTTATATTTAAAGTTACTGAAATTTAAAACTATTAATTCAATCAATAATAAAATTAAAATAAGAATTGTCAATTTTTTTTTCTGTGAAAGTGGGAGCGGAAAGGTAATGCAAATAAATAAATAAATAAATCAATAAACGATAAATTAAAAAAGCTTAGTTTTGTCAGTTAAAATTTGAAAATAAAATTATTTAAAATAATAATTACATTATTATATAAAATTGAAAAATAATCATTTTATTACAAAGAAATAAGCCCACTTTCAATAAAATTAATTCACAAAAATTGTCTTCATAAAATAAGAAAACTGTGAAAAAAAAAAAAAAAATGCAATTAATAATTATTACATAAAAAAGGTTGTTGGAGCATTTTTATTTTTTAAACAAAAAATTTTCGTAGCACGCCTAGTTAGGAAATCACTAATTTAAAGATTCTAAGAAAGTGTGCTAAAACAATCAATCAAATATGTATTTTAGTTTTTTGTATAGATAAAATACCTAATACAAAGAATATATGATAAAACTTAAAATATTCATTATGTTAAATAATAATAATAAAGACAGTGTAATATTATATAACATTATTTAATCAAATTTTCAACTTGCTGTGATTTTATTATCACGAGTTACAATAGATTAAACTTATTGGACTATTATATTCAGCTTTGTATAAAATTTGAGGGAAGGGGGGCAGGAGAATAAAAATATTAAAAAAAGCCCGAACAATGATGAGCTTACAGCGTTTAGTAGGCCTTCATCAATCAGAAACCAAGTTATAAGGTGGCCGGTAAAGAAAAAGCAAGAGACCGAAATGGCCAGGGACCGAAATGGCAAGGGACCGAAATGTCTCGGGACCGAAATAACCAGGGACCGAAATGTCTCGGGACCGAAATGTCTCGGGACCGAAATGGCCAGGGACCGAAATGTCGTGTACCCCGCGTCAGGGACCCTACATTCCCTGTTCAAAAATGTTCGTCTAGGTGTGCTCTATCGATCCTTAAAGTTTGTCACCGACGAGCTGAATCACCCTGTATAAGAAATAATATTTTATATAATAATATAAAATATTATTTCTTATAATGAATAATATGAATATGAATAATATTTTTATGACTTTTGTTTTATTCTTATTTCATATACAGAATTTGCAACTTTAATCTATTTTAAAAACATGTAATTCATTTCAATTGGAATAATAATATATTTTTAAAAAGTCGAATTTGTCAAAGGCGTTTCAAATTAAAACTCTAGCGTATTTTGAAAATTTTTTAAGAGAAAGTGTTTACTCCAATTGAATTACTAATATTTTATGGATGTCTTCAAAAGCCTTAAAAAATAGAAGAAAAATAAAATTCTTGAAAAAAATGTGTCAGAGTGTTAAAAAAAAATATTTATCGAAATGTTTCGTATACGAACCTTTGGCCGAAAATGGGTTAAATAACAAATAAACGGTTTGAGATAATAATGCGCGGTTTGCGGTATTGTTATTAGAAAATCAATAAATTTTTAAACATGTACTTTGTTAATATAGTTCAAATTTCGAGGAAAAAAATATCGCGCTGGCGGTAACAGGCTGTTTGAATACAGACATGACTCTAATTTTCATAAATATGAGATTTTCGGCTGAATCTGAATCTATATGTTGAATCGACTCTCGAATCAGCTTCAGAAATAGGGTACGTTGGTTGGAAAGTGATTTAAAATAATATTTGTGATTGAACCATCTGTATTATATTTCCCCTCCTCAGTCTTGAGACTGAGATATTATTTTAAATATTACACTGTAAAAAAAATTCTGTAAAGGTACTAAACATTTTTTAGGAAACTGGGATTCCAAGAACTTTTCATGTAACGATAACAGGAAAAATCCATGTAACTGATTTTAAAACTAGAATTTTTGCTGTTGCCGTTACAGGAAAAGTTCTAGGAATCCCAGTTTCTTAGAAAAAGTTTAGTACTTCTACAGAATTTTTTTACAGTGTATTATATTACATTAACAAAGTGCATATTTTAAAATTTATTTATATTCTAATAACAATACAGAAAGCCGCGCATTTTTATCTCAAACAGTTTTTTTTTTTTTGTTATTTACATTCAAAATGGGTCAGTCATTTACTGGACACCCGGTATATACCTTTAGTTATACGACACACATAAAATCTGAAGTCCACTTCTTTCCACACAGGTTAACAAGTCTGGAGTAATGGAAGCAATAGTCTCTTCAATTCTGTGTCTTAACTCTGGCAAATCATTAGGCAGCGGCGAAGCGTAAACACAATCTTTTGTAAAATAAATAAATAAATAAACTAGTCGTTGGAGGCCACCGTAATACTTACCCATCATGGATATGCATATGAAAATAAAACATGTGAAAACTATTTATACAATGCATTGCAATCCCAAAACAAAATTTAAATGCTGTTAATATACATAGTAATGCTCTATTAAAGAATTGCTGATGTACCAATTTCGACAAATTATATAAAACGCCAAACTACTCAAGTGGTACCGAACTGCGTAAAAGAAACATCCTTATAACTCCAAAAATAATAATTCTATTAACTAACAATTAACTGCGTCGGATTAAGCGTCTCATTTCCAATTGAAATATATCTTTGAATTGAAATTTGAATGCAATACAGGGTCATGAAAAATCGAAGAATGCGGAAAACAGGGTTACACATATCTTGGCAACTAATAATCCGATTGACTTCGTTCTTTATGCAAAATTTGTGTTATATTAGCCTTTTACGTTCACTCCTTAAAATAAAAAAAATCGAAAATTTTTATGTACCTTTCATCAGAACGAATTTTTCGAGAGTCCGAAAAAAATAGTTCCGGATAATCGAGGTTACTGATATTAAATAGGCTTCGTCCCATTCTTACATACTAAGTACATACAAAATTTCAGGTCTCTATCTCCACACTGTAAAAAAAAATCTGGAAAGGTACTAAACCTTTTCTAGGAAACTGGGATTCCAAGAACTTTTCCTGTAACGGTAACAGCAAAAATTCAAGTTTCAGAATCGATTACATGAATTTTTCTTGTTATAGTTACATGAAAATTTCTTGCAATCCCAGTTTCCTAGAAAATGTTTAGTACCTCCAGAGATTTTTTTTTACAGTGCATTTGTTCGAGAGATAGAGCATTTACAAACAGACAGACGGACGGCAATTTTTTTTCTAAAAATCTGTTTTTCGGAATCTCCAGTATCTGAAACGTGTAAATCCGTCAAAAAAAAAAAAAATTTTTTTTTTCGATTTTCAAAACGATTGCAAGATTTACCCTATACTACGTATGATGGGTAAGTAAAAAAGCAGGTCTTTAACAGCTTTTAAATCTTTAGTCTAACTATAATATTTTATGCTCAATAGTATATTGGCATTGCAAGCAAGTCAATAACAAAGCAGTACTCACGCATGCTCTCATATCAAAAATTGTTTGAGTTACTCTTTATTTGCGACCTTGAATGAGCACTATACAACGCTTATAGTAGATATTATTCAAATTTAGAACTCGGATATAATTTTATAAATACTTCATATTTCGTTCAATTATTACAATTTCATTTAGATTGTTAGTTAGTTTCTATTTGGTTTTGGCTAATACACCTTGACTAAAGGGTTAAAAAATTTCTCAATAAAAATTACTAAGAAAGTTGCATAAAAGTAAACTTTTTAATCATAAAAATGGGATGTGAAACTTCTTTAAATACCTTTACTTAACAAGGAAGAAAAATAATGCACCAAGCATGAATTATGGAATATTGTTGACCAAATTCAGTATAATGCAACAAAATTTTACCGTTTAATTAAATGGAAGATGATGTCAAAGTACACAATTTTGAATTTGAAAACCCAATTGAGCAATTAGAAGACGGAAGAATAAAGGGGATAGACTAAAAATAAAGGTTTGATGAATTTTTAGTAAAATATTTTTGATTTTATTTCTTTTGAGCCAAAATGAAAAATGCTTCTTATTATTTTCAAATATTATGTTTTCTAACACCACAGCAAATTTTAAGATGATAAATTCAACAGATTTTTTTAAAGTATACCAAATAGACATATTGTTCAAAGTTAAATAGTTCTTGAAAACAAATTTATGCATAAAATTAATTCCTTTTGATTTATATATGAGCAGGGATGCAAAAATCTAGGCGACAGCGGGCAGTTTCTCACCACTAAAATTCAAAAGTTTCCTTCGCTTAAAATTTATAGCATTCTTACAAATATCTTACACGAAATGTTAGACGAAAAATAATGAAATAGATTAGTGGTGAGTAACTGCCTCTTTCAGACTAGATTGTTGCGTCCCTGTATATTGCTATAATGTGTATAGTTATTGTATTTTTTTTCTATATCTATTTTTAAGTAAAATGTATAGATAAATATTTCGCAAAAACTTCTTCGTTTTAACCGTCGAGATGTACCACGTGTTCTAAAAAAGAAATTTTTTTCAGAATTTTGAAAGTTAGAAAGTACTAAAAATATGTACTAAAATAAATACACATTACTAAATGATACACTTAAAATATATATTTAAAATACACTGAAAAAATTCTTAAGCACTTAAAAATCTTAACTTAAAATTAAAACTTAAACACTTAAGGCCCCTGTCCTCGCTCGAGGAAACGCTCGCGAGCTAATGCTATTCCTATGGGGAAGCATTTTTCTAATAACTCTTTCGCATTTTGACATTTTTGAATAATTTTTTTTTTGCATTGGATAGCTGAGGTGCATGCCGACAGCGCACCTTTTTTTACTTTTTCGATTTTGGTTGCAGATATATTTTTTAAAAAGCACTTTCAGTTTCGAAACCGGTTTTGAAAGTGAAACTAACTTTGTTAAAAATATCTGCAATTAAACTCGAAAAAGCAAAAAAAGTGCGCTGTCGGCATGCACCTCAGCTAAACCAATGAAAAAAAAAAAAAAAAAAAAAAAAAAAAAAAAATTATTGGAAAATGTTAAAATGCAAAAGAGTTATTAGAAAAATGCTTCCCCATAGGAATAGCATTAGCTCGCGAGCGTTTCCTCGAGCGAGGACAGAGGCCTTAAGAAATTCCAATTAACCTCGCAAACAACGAAAGATTATTATACATTGGTGAAACTAAGCGAAAATTTTCAAAGAGACTTAAAGAGCACAAAAGACATATTGCACAGTAAAAACTGAGTACAGCCGTCGCAAGGTAATATTTTTCAAATGAAGGTAGCAAAATTAAATTTGGTGAAGTTAAAATTATAATTCCATGCAAAAATCCATATCGCAATAAATTTTTAGTCCATTACGATCATTCAGCTCGGGCCACGAGCTTGTAACGATCATTTATCATATTCAATCCATAAAGTCTGGCATAATATGCTATAATTAATTAAAAAGCAGGTTTATGCACTCTCAGCTCAACTATGCCCGTAGACGTATGTGTTGCGAAATTTTTTTTCCCCAAGCACCTTTGTCGTTCCAAGCCAATGACCTATAATACCTACGTAGACACCAAAATGGCAACCTTTTCATAGGCCGACAGGTCTGCCGTCATACAGGTCTGCCGTCTTTCCGTCACGTGACGGAGGGCAGATTTAGCACGCCAAACCGGTTTTTCTCCCGCCGAAACTCATATTGCTATGTTTGTATTGAATTGGACCGCACTTTTTCTTTTCTCTTTGTGAAATCTGAAAGTTGCCAATAAAGCGATCACCGCCAAAAAACAGCATCTTTTCGCCAAAGATGTTGGATTCGAAACCATGCCGAGATAACAATGGGATTTGGCGTCTACGTATATGAGAAAGTCAATGTTCCAAGCCCAAGCTCGCATTTTGATTGGTTGTTGCTCTCGGCACTGTTTTCACGTACCTTGGCGATAACCATACTTGGCGAAAAATACTTCGCTCGTAAGTGAACGAGTAAACCTAAAACCTAACCTACTCATTCTTATTCTTCCTTCATTCTTATCCTCGTGGTCTTGTGCTCTTGTGTGTAAAAACTTTTAAAGAGTACAGCTTTCAGTAAGACACGTTCCATCCAATCCAAATGCTGCAAGAGAAAAGTTACTTTGTACTCGGTTCGGAAGGAAATCAAACTCGACGGAAGCATCTATCGCTACGCCAAGTATGATTATCGCCAAGTTACATGAAAACAGTGCCGAGAGCAACAACCAATCAGAGTGCGAGCTTGGGCTTGGAACGACGAAGGTGCTTGGGAAAAAAATTAAGCGTATGTGTTTATATTTTGAAAATTTAAATTGCCTTTAACACCTTTCTATTGTATCCTGACGACGTTCGCAGAGGCAAAAGAAACGTTGATAAAATTTTTAAGTGTATTTTAAATATATTCTTTTAACAAGTGTACCCTTTAATAATCTGTATTCATTTTAGTACATTTTTTAGCATAATTTATGGTGCAATTGTCCAATTCATAATTATTAGTTAGGAAGTATTTCATAATCTAAATGCATGATTTTTCTTTCCTGTTATGTTTTGTCTCCTTCCGCTATTATGCTTTCTTTATGTTAGCATAAAAATGACAGGATACAAAGTAACAAATAATGGCCACAAATATTTTCTTTAACCTTGTTAAAAAGTTCTAAAAAAAAAGAGTGTTTGTTTTACGAAAATTGCGATATTTTTCACGCTGTAAATTTCATTTTTTTTTCTCGCTAGCCCGCTTTAAACTTTTTTTTCCCCGTCGTATAAATCCACATCTCTCGCCGGGTGCCACGCGCTCCTTTTTTGTTGCCGACCGTTTAACGATGTGAAAACGCTAGGCGTTTCTCTTTGAAGAGTAAAAAAAATACAAGTTTGAATGGAGGGAAAAAACTATAAATATCTAATGGCGTGGTCACCTTTGAGAATCCTTGAACGAAAATAACATTTACACAGCTTTCGCCGAATGTGTCGTCCGCAAAAATCAATCGCAAAAGTCTAGAGAATGCGTGCATACCCCAATAGCATGCATGGTCACAGTGACGTCACTGTGAGTCACTTTGGTCACATCACATCTGTGACCAAAATGCCACCTCTCAGTGACGTCACATTGTGACTGAGATGTGACTTTCTTAAAAATCTTTAGAAATTTATAAATATCCTTCAAAACATGTTATTTACTTAAAAAAACCCCGTTTTTGGCAATTTAAATATCGTTGCTTTTGTCACTGTTTCGTCACAATGTTAATGTCAAATTAGTCACAAATGACACATTTTTCACAAATTTGTCACATTGTGACCACTTTGTGAAACGTCACAAAAGAGCTCTAAAACGGCCATAACGACTTCACATTTTAGTCACTGTGACTTCACATCGACGTCACGTGACGTCACATCGACAATCGATGGTCACAAAGACACAATGTGACTTCACAACGACGTTGCAGTGACGTCACCATGCTTTACGGGTATACACACGCCACGATTATGACTAATTCGGGCCCTCGGCAAAGATAAATTAGGGGGCCCCCTTTCGAATTTTTACGACACCCTTCTAATAAAACTGATGGTCACTCATATGTGTACATACAATGCATAGGCATATTTTCGCACCTTGGATATATATAGGAGAAAATTCTTAGCTCTGTCTATTCTAAATTATATACGTTAATAAAAGTACACCATTATTTTTTCTTTAGCTTAGAACAAAACTCTTTAACACAACTTTAGCAATGTGTTTATATTTCTTTAAGATGTATTTTATAATTTCAACATATGGAAGAGTTGGAATTGAATTGGAAAATGAAAGTAAATAGTTTATAATTTAATGTATGGATTTGGGGACCCCTTAAAGTTCGGGGCCCATGGGCAAAGTCCCGATTTGCCCATGCGGTAATAAGGGCCTGCATATATATGATATTGAAATGTAAAAAAGTCAGATTAGTCTTCAAGGGGAGTTTTCATTCCCCTTGAAAACTCCCGCTTCATAATGTTAAACCAATGGGCAGGTTAACTTCGAATTACTCGTTTATATTTGTATATTTTAAAAACGATTTTCTTTGCATAGGATAACTGAACTCGATCTTTAATATGAATGTTTTTTACATTTTCGATTTTGGCTGGAGATTTTTTTAAAAGTACTTTCAGTTTCAAAACCGATTCCGAAAATAAAAGTACCTTAAAAAAAAAAAAAAAATCTGTAACCAAAATCGAAAAAGTAAGAAAATAGTCATACTAAAAATCGAGCTCAGCCCTTCTATGAAAAAAAAAATAAATAAATAAAAAAAAATTAAAAAAAAAATAAATAAATTGTTTGAAAATATTCAAATTTAAACAAGTAATTAACCTGCCCATTAGTTTAACATTACGGAGCAAGAGTTTTCAAGTGAGTGAAGACTCCACTTAAGGGGACACAATTCCTTGAAATTGGTCAAAATATCGATTTTCTTTTTTTAAATATTAACTAAAGGTTTCTTTAATTGTGAATATTTTGACACCTCATTTTTACCTATACGACTTTTATATCGCGAGACAGTGTAAATTTCGTTAATAGATCCAGCGCAATGACATCATACAAATGAAAACTTTAAATTGATTTTTCTCCATATTCATATTTTTATAACTTGCTTGTTCGATAAATACCAAGGCTTTTTTTGTTAATTTAGATAGAGGCTTGATCTTTTTTCTTTTTACTTGTTCTCCATGGTCCTTTAAATCCACCTAAAAATTCATGCATAATTTTATGTAGTATATTCTAATGAATGTAAGAAAAAAAATGAAGCAAGAATATTCATATTTTAAAGAATAATAGAGATTTTTTAAAAGTTAATTTTTTTTAAATTTAAATTTTAGTAAAATAGACTGTTTTACAAGATTTTTTTAAAAATTATTTAATTTAATAATCTGTTTCAGCTCGCGCAAGATTCCGAAAAATTTACCTTTATCACTAAAAACTTCAAAGAACAATTTCTTTAAGAGATTTAAGGAAGAATTAAAAAAAATAAATTTTTATTATCTTCCCGTAATTTTTGGAAATGTTTCCTAGTATATTACATAATTTTCTTTACTGCAATCAAAAGAAAAAAAAAGAGGAGAAATTATTTTTTGTAGTCCGAGAAACTCCGAAAAGGTATATGTAACTGTTGGGGTAACTGGATCCAACATGGTCCAGTTACCCCAACCCATGTCCCAGTCACCCCATTCTTCAAAAATTTATAGGGTAACTGGAACACAGACCTTACATTTGAAACATGAAGTAAATATGTATAGATAACTAATGATATTAATCTATTTATATGCCTAATCTTAAAAGAATGGGATTGTTTTATAAAGGCACTTACCGCTTTAAAAAATAAATCCTAAGGAGTTCAACCAAATTGACGTTGTTTTTAAAAAAGAAGCCAGAATTTTCGGTAACCTAACACAGATAAGACAGACCTATGATTGAGTTAACACACATTGTTTTAACCTCTTCGCTACTGGCGATTATTACAGTATTTTTAATTATTAATGAATTATTTCTTCTCTCGTTTGACTTCAGAGCGAGATTTTTGCTTTATTTTCATTAGCTCGAATCTTAGAATTCGAAACATATTATTCTTATATCGAAATTTCATTTATATTTGAGTATCATTAATAAAATGGGACAAAACTGATGTACCCATTTGGGTACTCGGGGACTGAAGAGGTTAAGAAAGAGAGATGGGGGTGGGGTGTTCACAATAGCAAAGCATAAAACTCATCTACGTTTTTTTTTAAATAAAATAACCTATGGGCCGGATACCTCGTGAGTCCAATTATCCCAGCATACTTTAATTATGGATTCGCATATTTTATAACTTCTACAAAGTGATTTCTGTTAATTTTTTTATAGTTTATAATACATACTAATACAGTGGGTGTCAAAAGTTTAAGCACAATAGCAATTTCAAAATAAAACTTTAAATATTCCCTTTATTTCAATAATTGTCTTGTATATGTTAATAATATCTATTTTAACACCATATTCATTGAAATTAACTTTTAAATTTTATTTCAAACCATGGAGTTTAGGAATAGAACAAAAATAACCGTGTCAAAAGTTTAAGCACAAAATCGTTTGTATGCAAATTTTACAATATGACGTAAGCAGTTGCGCACGCAAACAATTTCTGGGTGCATAAGAAGCTGTCAAGTTATTGTTTTTGAGTTAGTACAAAATGCCTAAGTCGACAGAATTTTCAGAGGAGGAGGTAATAAAAATCTGGAATACGACAGAAAAATGTAAGTATGTTTTTGAAATTATAAGTGCATTAAAAAGATCAAAACGAGGTATTCATCAAATTTTGGCTCGTGGTAATGATATCAAACGAAAATTTCGTTCAGGAAGGCTGCGAGTGACTAGTTTGCGCGAAGATAGCCGCATCAGAAATTTGGCTTCAACTGGTAATTACTCCCTTTCGTAAATAAAACATGCAGTCGGAGGACAAATATCTCTGTTCATAGAAGAGTTTTGGAATTCAAATACATCCAATACCGTAAAATGGCTCGATTACCGTGTCTCAAATGACACCATAAAGAAGCTAGATTACAATGGGCCAAAGAGCATATGTCATTTGGTGAAAAGTGGCTGAATGTCATATTCAATGATGAAAAAAAAAAAAAAAAAAAAAAAAAAAAATGGAACCTCGACGGTCCTGATGGGTTTAAGAACTAATGGCATGATCATTGACTTTCTCATATACGTAGACGCCAAATCCCATTGTTATCTCGGCATGGTTTCGAATCCAACATCTTTGGCGAAAAGATGCTGTTTTTTGGCGGTGATCGTTTTATTGGCAACTTTCAGATTTCACAAAGAGAAAAGAAGAAGTGCGGTCCAATTCAAGACAAACATAGCAATATGAGTTTCGGCGGGAGAAAAACCGGTTTGGCGTGCTAAATCTGCCCTCCGTCACGTGACGGAAGGCAGACATGTCGGCCTACGAAAAGGTTGCCATTTTGGTGTCTACGTAGGTATTATAGGTCATTGGGCATGATCTCCGCAAAGAACCTGGGAGTGTATTTAGCCGACAACATAACGAAGATTTTGTAATGGTATGGTGGGCTATTTCTTTCAATGTTCAAACATCTCTAGCATTCATCAGTGGTCGTGAAAACTCTGAAAACTACCAAGAGACACTTGCCAATCATTTGCTTCGTGTTGCCGAGGTTTTGGGGGGAGAAAAACGGTTATTTCAACATGATAATGCTTCGATCCATACCTCAAACTCAACTTCATCGAGGCTTAAGTCGAATAAAGTGTCTGTTTTGAAATGGTTGGTAATTAGACCTGGTTTAAACCCTATAGAAAATATGTGGGGTATTCTCTCTCATAAAGTTTATCCAAATGGAAAGCAGTAGTCTTCGGTTAAAGATTTGAAAGGTGCCATTGAGAAGGCTTGGTATAAAATTGAACCAGAAACAATACAGAACCTCATTCTATCGATAGAGGACCGTATATTTAAAGTAATTCAGCAGAAAGGAGCAATAATCAAGTATCAATTTTTTTTTATTCTTGTTATGCTAAAGACAAAAAACTACTGTGCCTAAACTTTCGACACACTCATTTTTGATGGCTTGATAAATTTTATTATTTAAGATAAATTTTATAATATAAATCTGTAAACTATCTTTTTAAAACTAGAATTTGTAGGTTATGTGAAAAGGAAAGTAACATTCACTCATTAATAAAATTTTATTTTGAAATTTTTTGTTGTGCTTAAACTTTTGACACGCAGTGTATTAGTTTGAAAATTAATTTATGTATTTTAAAATTAATATTCGAGAAAAAAAAATGTATTGTAATCCATAAGAAAATCAATGGATTTCTATGGCAACCAGAAGTAAATTTATAAAAAAAGTTTCAAAGAATGGAATTTGAAGACAGCTATCCAAACTTAATTTCCAAACGAATTATTGTTTTTGTTTTTCTCTGCGATAACTTGACAGTGAAAACTTATTTATTTTATGACTGCTGCGCGATGTAAAAAAAAAACTGAAATCAGGAACTCTAATTTAAAGCTTTAATTATAGGCTATTAATTAGAGACTAATTTTACACTAGAGTAGAAGAAAAGTTTGAAAGACTATTATTAATTAGTTGAAATTAATTAATTTAATTTTAATTGTATGATTGTAGCCTGTTACTCTTGTAATATAGTGCAGTTTGCAGTATAGTACAGTTGTAACAAATTCTATTTTTTTACGTTTAGAGTAAAACTGGGGATGTTACGTATTCATTTTCTGTTTTAAAAGGGGAAAAAGTATATCCATTATTTTTTAAACGGAAACGAATAAAAAAACTGGATTTTTCTATTTCATTTCATCCTTTTCTGTTTATTTTCCTTTTTTTACACTGTCTTGAATAGAATAGAAATAGTTTTATCGGTTGAATAAAAATACGTTCTTATTTGAAATACTCGAAAAACTATTTCGGAGAATTTCATTTATGATGCGAGAAATAATTATTTCAATATAGCTTCACTATTTCAGCTCTTCTACTCTTTCATGTTCCTATTAAACTAGGCGGTTTTTTAAAAATTTATTTGAAAATGTGGAAGAATAACTATTGGGTCCTTTTTCTGCTACAGATTATAATTTAATCAATTAAAAATTCCATTCAGCAAAATTGTCTTCTCATATATGTATTACTATATAAATAATCATCTCTACACCTCACTTATCAATTAGTTCAAGTATTTCATCTACTTTATCAATGAATTAACTGAGATCAGGACTAGATTACCTTCTATATGAATCTTGTTGTAGTTTAAAATAACCAAAATAAGAGGAGATTACATAAAGGCAATTACTCTGAGAACTACACAAGTTAAGTTAAGAAATTACAGAAATAAAATAGATTACCAAGAGAAATCAAAATGATTTAAAAAAAATATATACATTCATTAAGTTTCTATAAATATTAATGACTAAAGGTAAATAATAAATAAAATTCAACAAAATTCTCAATCTGTCTAGATCTCAGACGTAGCATATGAGGATCTGTAGCAGTGAACCCAAGTTTTACCAATGTTGTCTTATGGGATGTCAAATTCATATAGATAACTTAAAAGTTCAAGATCTTTATTAAAATTTCAAAAGAGAGAAGAAGGACACTGGAATCTCCCATCTATTTATGGGGAGCAAAGAAAGGAAAATTTTTGTAAGCATTAAGATTTCAATAATATAAAAACAAGCATCCCATAATACAACAATGATAATGTGGCCAGAGAGGATATAGTGGAAGTGCATCTATCTTAATTTCGCCATTTTTTTATTCTTAGGATAAATTAAATAGTTTTAAATCATGTTAACTCCTCAAAAGTTCTGCTTTAAGAATTTCTATTGCTTAGTTAAATATCTTTGCTCAACTTTAAGATAAAAGTATGTTAATTAATCAATGCATATATAACTTCCAATCTGATAAATTACTTTAAATTCTGAATAAAGAGGTAAGTGTTGAAGTTAATTTACTTTTAAACATTCATAGGGACTTCTTTAATTTCAAGTTATTGCATATTTTAGAATAGTCATATTGACACTTATGAAATTGAAATTCAATTAATCTAATATCAAAGTAGGATAAAATTCTAAGGAACTATACTTGAGTATTTCCTTGTTTAATATACATTTTTTTTTTTTTACTAATTTACACTTTTAACTTAAAACTGAATGCTTACTTTGCACTAAAATTTAGTTAAATTTTCTTTTCTATAGTTTAAATAAAGGATATACTAAAGCAAATTAACAATCTCAAATTTCTATTAACAAATACATTTTTTTTTATTATTATTTAATTCAACATAAAAACATCAGAAAACACATTAACATGAATTTGTTGAAAACATTCGAAAATATTAGTCCACAACAAGTCTACTTTATAAGAGTCAAAATAAGTTCACTATAAGTATAATGAGAATTTCTTACCTTCAGCTTACAAGAATATCTGTTTTCACTATTGTAACACTCTTACTATCAGAATTAACTAGTAACCCAGTCTTCCTTGCATTGGGATATATTTCAGCAGTTCGCGGTTCATGGTGAAACCTTTACATAGAATAGACTTGGAGTCCTATTCGGAAAGGGTCTTGATGTCAACTTCTTTTTATTTGGGAACGTAATTAGGCTACTACAGTTCCATGAAAATCTCCAACAAATCCAATTAGCACCCCTCAGTAACTCGGGACATGAGTACCTCAACACACTGGAATTGAGAATTCACGCTCTGGGATTCCGACATCTTACTCGGAAGTGCACTTGAAGTCAAAAATTTCCTGGAGAAACATCGACGCAAACTGACAGCCATAAGCAAACCAAGGACATCACTACTATGTTACGCTCGAGATAAGTCTCTATCAAAGGGGTTTCCAAACATCCATCCGAACTGCAGGAATATAAGAAGCCGATTGGAAATCTAGCATAGTTAGCCGCACCATGTAGGACGCTACAATTCTTAGTCGGGGGACTTCGACCTTTTCTTTAATAGTAATGGTTTGAGCAGACCATTTTTTTCCAACAAACTCTCTCAGCTTTCTGTTGCAGACTACTCTTTTTCAACAAACTCTCCTAGCATTTTTGTTCCAGACTGCTTCGAATCTCTTTGAATTATCCAGGCCTCCTCTCTCCCAGATCAAAAGGGGAGGGGGGGACAGAACTATTTCCTATACTCCACTAGATGCTTTCAGTTCGACTGCTATCACCAGGACTGACTTTTTTTAAAACCAATTGTGCGCAAGCCTCTAACATACGGGGGTATTTTTCTGAGAACACGGACGCTTCCCCCTTGCCCCAACCAAAAGGGTGACATCTCGTTGGTCAGCGCGTAAGTTTCATTGCCAATGCCCAAATAAGGACATGTTTCCATCTCTCAATCACGTGACTTACTCGAGCTCCTGCTCAAGCAGGTGTTTCTCCCAATTCCCGTTCCCATGAAATCTACAGCTGGGATTCCAAGTATTGCATATAATGAAAGTAACAGTCTTGGGGATATTTTTATGGGCAAAAATGTATCTTGCTCTCTCTCTAAAATGACACTATACAATTTTTATGGGTCATAAAAAAAGGGTGTACTTTTAGCAAGTACCCAGGGCTTAAAACTCCGTGTGTGGCCAATTATATAAGATACGCTATTTATTATCCGAAAGTTTCATAGCATGGGAACCTCACACATCTTTAATCTTAACAAAAGGGCTTTTAACAATTATCGCAGTTATCTGCCCGAGCAGGGATTTTATGCGACTTTAAGGGGAGGGGGTGTGTTTTTCTTTGTAACACACACAAACGCTTGTGAAAGCGTGAGAAAGGAAAATGAAATAACAAAAATATTAAGAGCCTGTGCGTATAAAAAAAAGAAAGAGGGGTTTTGAATTTTGAATAATTAAAATTTTAAAGAAAGGCAGTAATCAATAAAAAAAAACTGTAACATAACATTAAATTGCACGCTGAAAATAACCCAGGTTACTTTTCACTTCACTTCTTTCATGTATCGTGATTATTATCACTTTGTTAAGTATTTTTATACTCTTTTATTTATCTTCACTTGATATATATAAAGTGCCATATATATAAAAGTATGTATTTAAGTATATGTAAAGATGGGCTATTGTAATAAATTTTTATTCCCTTCCTAATATGTTAAAATAAGTCTACAAATTTCACAAAAGCAGACTGTTATTTTTTTACGCAATGGCAACAAAGCAAAACTAAAAAAAAATAAAATTGCAGACGATTTTTCTAAGCATTAAATGTCATAGAGTAAAAAGAAAGATTAGAGATGGAGTAAAGTGCTGGAGGTGACGCCAAAAATGTAAACCTAAAATCCGTACATTCAATCCAAACATAAACACGTGCTTTCGCAAAAAAGAAGAAAACTTTGAATAATACAGTTTTTAATTCATAATAAAATAAAACTTTAGAATGTTTAAACTTTAGAATGTTTAAATATAAGCAGATCATTTTTATTTAGGAAAAAAATGCACAAATGATGCAAAAAAATTCGTGGTCTATTTCATGTAATGATTTTGTTTGAGTCGTATGAATTCATTTAAATTTGAGCGATAACGCGCGTCATATAACAAGCCGATTTTAAGGCATACTGCACCTAAATCTATCTTTTCCCTCCATCATTAGATGTACGTTTATAAATATTCTAAATGGAGCAGACAATTTATTTCTCTTGTTTCGTGCTTGTTTAAAGAACTGTTTTTATTCACCTTATAGAAAAGGAGATGAGTGATTCAGAATTAAAAAATGAAATGTGTTGTGCCTTAAAATTTTGCTATCATTTTGGCAAAACACCTCCAGAAACGTTAAGTCAGTCAAAGAAACTTGCAAAATACAAATGTTTTGGTGAGTTTACGATTTTTTTAAAGCATGCAAATTTCGGAAAAGCACGTTTGTCTGCAAATCTGGCTCCTAAGCCTTGGACAATCATAAAGTGTTGTGGATGATAGAAATATTAACACTGTGTGGACAATCTTGAAAGTAAATCGGCGAGTGACATTTTCTATTTTAAAAAAGGAAAAGTATATCCATTAGTTTTTAAACGAAAACGAATAAAAAACTGGATTTTTCTATTTCTTTTCATCCTTTTCTGTTTATCGTCCTTTAATTCTATTTAGTTTTGAATAGAATAGA
The DNA here is from genome assembly GCA_964019185.1 of Maratus speculifer. NCBI lineage: Eukaryota > Metazoa > Arthropoda > Arachnida > Araneae > Salticidae > Maratus > Maratus speculifer. The sequence continues at coordinate 317,630,763 of OZ025296.1, read as the reverse complement.
AATATTTTTATCAGTTGAATACGCTCTTATTTGAAATACTCGGAAATCTATTTCAGAGAATTTCATTTATGATGTGTGAGACATAATAATTTCAATATCCTTCACTATTTCAATACTTTTACTGTTTCATTTTCTTATTAAACTAGGTGATTAAGAAAAAAAAAATTCGAAAATGTGGAAGAATAACTTTAAATCGTACGCTGAAAATAATTCCGGTTACTTTTCACTTCACACCTTGTATGTCTCATCATTATTATCACCTTTTTAAATATTTTTATACTCTTTTATTTTCATTTCCTTGATGTATATATAGACTGTATGTACGTAAGTGTATTTAAAGATGGGGTATTGGTATTGTAATAGATTTTTATAATGTAATAGATTTCTGATGTGTTAGAATTATAAATATTCAAACGGCATTCCATAAAAATTAAGTTACTTTTTTATGCAGTGGCAACCGCAAAACTGAACTAGTCGGATGTGGCAATCCCTTCTTCTATCTCATGCATGTTAATACTTCAAAATTCGCTTCTACAGTGCCAAAATTAAATGAGAATCTATGCTTATCGGGTGGATTCTAAACACATGAAATTCCGTGCATTAGTTCATAAAATAGGACTATTGTAGATATCGAGAAAATCGCAACATAAAATGCGTTACTTTTTTACTTTCTGTTGGGAGATTTATACCAATACATAAATAGCAAAAATATTAAACTGCACCTGAGTCTGAAGTTTGATGAAAATCCGTGAGTTAGTTTTCATGATAGAGCTATTGAAAGAATCAGGAAAAAAAATCAGCATCAGCGCCACCCATTAGGCAATTGACACCTTACGTAAACAGATATACTTCATATCATGGATTTATTAAATCTGAAGTTTACTGAAAATTCAAGTACATTAATTCTTGAAGTAGAGAGTTGTTGCGAAAATCATGAAAAATACAGTATAGCAGCGCCACCTATTAAGCGATTTACATCAAAATGTGAACAACATCAATTCATGTTCTAACTGAATCTGACGTTTGATAGAATTCCGTGCATTAGTTATTGAGATAGAACTATTGCTTAAATCGCAAAAAATAGCATAGTAGCGCCACCTGTTGTACGATTTACAGCAAAAACGTGTCAGCATCAATCTGTATCAAGAATTATCTGATTATAATTTTTTGCTAAATTCCAAGTTTTTGGGATAAAGCTATTACAAAAATCGTGAAAAAGGCAGCACAACAATGCCACCTGTTGCGCAATTTACACCAAAATCAATTCATGTGAAGAACAAACTAAATCTACAGTTTAATGAAAGATCGTTCTTGAAATACAGCCTTTACATAAACCATAAAAAATGCAGCATAGCAGAGCCACCTATTTAGCGATTTACACCAAAAACTAATCAGCGTCAATTTATATCAGGGACCACCTGAATACGTATAAATTTTTATTACTAAATTCCGTGCATTAGTTCTTGAGATAGATCGCCAACGAAATTTACGTCACATACAAACAGTAATTAGAGTCACAGACTCACAGACAGACATTCCGTAAAAACATGTTTTTTTTAATTTCTGACCTTTAAAACATATAAATTCGTCGAAAACTGGAATTCGAGAATTTTCACGAATCCAATGCTTCCTTCTTGTAAAGATAGAAAAAAATAAAAATAAACTGCTGGCGATTTTTAAAAAGCATTAAATGTAGGTTTATAAATATTCTAAACGAAGCAGACAATTTATTTTTGTAGTTTCGTACCTGTTTTTATTTGCTTTATAGAAATGGAGGTGAGTGATTCAGTGTTAAGGGGACTGTGGACGTTAAAAAAAATTTTCTTTATAATTTTCATCATAGCAATGTGGAATTTTTGTGCATATATACATTTCACCAAAAACATATAAAACACCTTAAAAAAATTTCCAATCTTATTAAAATTTTTAAATTATTTAAAAAAAATTTAACTTTTTAAACGAAATTTTAAAGTGCTCCCCGTGTCTTAATTTTTGAGATATTTTCTTGCTTTTGCATTTTTATCACTTAAAACTATTATAAACAAATTTGTGTAAGATTTTTTTAAATCTCTTGAATAGTTAATATTTTACAGATTTTTTTCTTAATTCCATATCGATTTTCATCAAAATTTTGCCTTTTAAAAAGCAAAAAATGAAATTTGACTATCTTAATAAAGATGAATTTTAAAAAACTTACACAATTTCTTTCTAAACAATATCAAGATACTCCCTTATCAATTTCATAAATATTGATAAAAAATTACGTCGCAAGGAGCATTTCAAAAATCTAAAAACGCTGCAAAATTAGTTTTGAGAAAAACAGACTTAAAGTATATAAATGCACTTATTTTTACTACCGGGTGTCCCAAAAATGACTGATGGATTTTAAAATTCAATAACTTGAAAACGGTGACAGCTATTTAAAAATTTTTTGCAGGAGGGTTATGTATAATGTCAGGAGTTTTTTACCGTAATTTTTTATTTTTGTTCGCATCTCAAATAATATGTGGCGCTGACGGCGATTGAAGGCCAGGTGATCAGTGCTGAGTGAAGCATCGACCCGGCCTTCAATCGCCGTCAGCGCCACCTATTGTTTGAGATGCGAACTAAAATAAAAAATTACGGTAAAAAAACTCCTGACATTATACATAACCATCCTGCAAAAAATTTTTAAATAGCTGTCACCCTTTGCAAGTTATTGAATTTTAAAATCCATCAGTCATTTTTGGGACACCTGGTATTTACTTCTTAAAACCTTCATAAATGATATTTCAATAAGAAAAAACTGTTCTGGTACTATTATACAACAGAAATAAAACTTTTTTGCGATGATTTTGCTATAGACGATTTTGCTCAAATAAGGGTCCACTGTCCCCTTAAGTTAGTAAAATAGGTCTCGTGCCAATTATCCCATTTTCTCGATAAGCCTGCTGATAAACTGGAGGTGTTGCTTTCAAACATAATAATAATAATAATAATAATAATAATAATAATAATAATGATAATGGGTTTATTTTTAGATGCGTTCAAAATTATATAAATACGTAGCATCTTACAGTTATCGGCTGGTCCGTCTGCCTGTCCGCCATATAACAGCGAAAAAAATTTCTCAAACAAATAGTTTGAAATTTAATAAATTTAACCGTTGAGGAAATTTGTCGAGTCATTTCAAATTTTATGAAAATCTAATCAAAATTTAAAAACGATATTAATGAAAGGTTTTTTTTTCATTCTATTAGATCCTATCATACATTATTGATTCAATGATATTTCATAACAGAGAATGATTCTAGGTTCCCACGGTGATGACTTCCTATTAAAGATGGAGTTTTATTATTTCCGTATGACTGAATTTAACATATATAATTTTAATAAATTTTCTATTCATGCATTTTTGCATGCGAGTTCAAGAGCTATTGCACCAAGATCTAAATATTTATAAAACTAGTTACAGTATACATTCACCTCATTTGTCACGTTTGCCATACGATTTCCAACTTGTTTTCATCCTTATAGGTAAAAACAATTCAATTAAGGACAGAGACGACTTGTATCTAACGTAATTCGCATAAGAAGTTTTCCTGCTGAGCAATCCAAACTGCGTGGTGCAATTTGTTCCCCCGATTGATATTCTATCCGGTGTACTAATTTCCCCTCCACAGCAAACAGTCCTTATGTTATCATTGCGAGAGGCATTTATTTGATTAGAAAGTATATTGGATTCTAAATATGAAAATGTTTTCGTAATAAAACAATAAACAGACCTGCAGCAATATCAAATGATATTTTGAGATATTGATTATGCGAAAGGCTTGTAAATGAGGAATTTTTGGTTTCATAAATGTTGTTTGGTATTCTCGATTTATAAGCTTTATTTATCTGAATAATGGAAAATATTTCACTATTGAACGGTAAAATTTTCACAACTCATGTGATTTAAAGATATAAAAAAAATTTAGATTTCTGATAATTATAGTCTGAAATTTATTGTATTATCCATATTTTTACTTTCTTTTACCTTTACAAGAAGGAAGCATTGGATTCGTGAAAATTTTCGAATGCTGATTTTCGACGGATTTACACGTTTTGGGGATTAGAGAATATTTGTCTGTGAGTCTATCTGTCTGTAGGACTCCTATAACTCAGGCTGAATCATCAAGCATCTTGTTTCCCAGTTTCCGTTTGTTTCCCATTGATTCCTATGAGGCGAGAAACGTTTGAATGATTTTAAAGCTACAAAATCATTAAAAATGGACAGTTGTTGAGCAGAAAATTATTCTGACATGTTCAGGAATGGCTTTGGAGTATTTAAATTCCATATAAATGAAGAAAAATGGAATAGTTTGTCTATAAATGCTTAAAAGAATAAATCTGGATTGGAGAACTTCGCCAAATATCGCGCCAACCTAATCGCTTGTACACAACAAACCGGTTCTTCGAATGTTCTACTCTCATATTTTCCCGTGAAAGAGATAAATTTGTTCGCCTCGCTATCTACGCGATAAGACGCCAAGTCAGGCAACCATTTTGGAAACTTAATGGAGGCATGATTCAGCCCGTATTGTAGGAGCCTTATCTGTCTGAATGTATGTATGTACGTCACACAAATTTGGCAAACTCAGAACTTTCTTCTATCTCATGCTTTTTCAAAATTTGCTATCACAATGCCAAAATTAAATGGCGATCTATGCCCATCATGAGCAGGGATGAAGTGGAAGGTATACGGGGGTATACTCCGTATACCTTCTGGATTTTTTAAATGAACACTGTATATCCTCTGTTATTTTTACGACTATATCCCTGATCATGAGGATTCTAAAAATATGAAATTCCATGTATTAGTTTTTGAGATATGACTATAGCTAAAAGTTTATAAATCCTGCAAAATGCAATTTGGCAGCTCCACCTATTGGATGATTAACACCAAAAGCTAATCAGCAACAACTTGTATCAATGTCTAACTGAATCTTAAGTTAGATGAAAATTCATGCGCTAGTTATTGAGATAGAGCTATTGCGAAAATAGTGAAAAATGCAGCATAGCAGCATCATTTGTACAGCGTTTTACATCAAAACATAATCAGCATTAATACTAATTTTTATTAAGGTATACATGAATCTGAAGTTCGGTAAAATTCGGTGCATTAATTCTTGAGATAGAGCTTTCTCGGAAATCGTAAAAAATACGTCAAAGTAGCACCACATGTTGGGCGATTCACGCCAAATCGTAAAACACATCAATTCATGTTTAATACTAACTGAATATGAACTTTGATGAAATTCTGTGGATTAATTCTGGAGACAGAGTTATCGCAGAAATCGCAAAAAGTGTCGCATAGCAGCACCACCTGCTGAACGATTTGCACCAAAATACGGAAAAACGCCAATTCGTGACGAGGACTAGATCACTCTGCCAGGGAGCCAATCGAAAAATGGCAAAGACATGAACCTCTGGCAGAAAATCAATCTCCGCCACAACAGCAAGCAAACAGACACGGAAAAACAACGACAATTATAGGTATATGTAAAGATTACAAAGACACCCTAATGTCCACATTCGAGCACAAATCATAAAAAAGACAAAGAAAATCATAAATAATAAAAGATAACAGAATTATACGTTTATTAAACAAATGACGATAATGCAGACAGTGTTTTAACGTTATTTTAGTTTGCAAATAACGAGGCAAAATGGAACTCTGAATCAACTAAGAAAACAAAACAATGTACCCGGTGTCCCAAAAATGACTGATGGATTTTAAAATTCAATAACTTGCAAACGGTGACAGCTATTTAAAAATTTTTGCAGGAGGGTTATGTGTAATGTCAGGAGTTTTTTTACCGTAATTTTTTATTTTAGTTCGCATCTCAAACAATAGGTGGCGCTGACGGCGATTGAAGGCCAGGTCGACGCGTCACTCAGTATTGATCACCTGGCCTTCAATCGCCGTCAGCGCCACCTATTGTTTGAGATGCGAACTAAAATAAAAAATTACGGTAAAAAAAACTCCTGACATTATACATAACCCTCCAGCAAAAAAATTTTAAATATCTGTCACCGTTTGCAAGTTGTTGAATTTTAAAATCCATCAGTCATTTTTGGGACACCCGGTATATGTATGTATATATTGTAAAGGACTGAATTAAACTGAAGTTTCATGAAAATACGTGGATCAGTTCTGGCTATTGATCATTGCAAACAGTGTGAATAAAGCTGCATAGTAGTGCCACCTTTTGAGCGATTTATACCAAAAACTAATCAGCTCACAATTTTATCAAGGACTATTTGAATATAAATTTTTATTAGATTCCGAGCATTAATTCTTGGGATGGAGTGTCCATAAAATGTGTGTTACGTAAAGACACACAGACAGACACTTTGCAAAAACATGTTTTTCATGGTCACTGATTTCTAAAACGTGTAAATCCGACGAAAACCGGAATTCGAAAATTTTCACGAATCCAACACTTTTTTCCTGTAAAGACAGAAAAATGTAAAAATGGCTGAAAGTGGTTGTTTAAACTCCAATAAATTATATCACCTTCAAATTATATATTTAAAAAAAAAAAAAAAATCAGCAAGATTTGTTTAACAATTTTAGGTATATAAATAAATTCTATATTTAAAATAATAATAAACACCACTTTTATAATAAACAAAACGTGCTTCACGTAATAATAGAGTTTTATATTACGTAGGCAATAGATTAAACATTAAAATTTCTGGACCCATCATAAACAAATTTTAAATCAAATTTCAGTTTTGAAATTTTCGAACTTCTCAACATGATACATTTTCAGTTTTTTATTGTCGTATTTAAATGCAAATTACTTGAAATACATAACTCAATTTCTCTTTGAGTTATTTTATTTTATTTTATTTTATTTTTGTAGTTTTTAATACTTTTTTGCCACTGTGGAAGTATCCAGACAGCAGAAGTACTCCATTTCTGGACATTAAACATGGACCAATCAGAAAACGAAAAAAAAAAAAAAAAAAAAAAAAAAAAAAAAAAAAAAACCGGGCATCACAAGCATTCAGATACAGTCGACTCTCGTTAATTCGAACTCGTCGGGACCACAAGAAATGTTCGAATTATCCGAAGTTCGAATTATGGAAAGTATGAAATGAGAACATGCTTTATATGGAACTATTACAAAGGGATTAATATTATAGTGTTTTTGAAATTTTTTATGTCTGTTATCATCAGAATGTGACTTAATATTAAATTAGAATGTATATGTATAAATACATAAACTAATTAAAAGGTTAGAAACAAGCACAATGGAAGAAAAATTTGTAGCATCACTGATGGATAAACGAGACACTTAGAAAATGGATATCAAATGCATATAATTATATGTATACTCGTTTGGAACAATTTTCACAGAAATCAAAGGAAGAAAGTTATTTAAATGATTTGAAATTCTTGAGAAAGAAAGAAAAAATGAAAAATTGGAATTCGCGTTAGTTCGAATTAAACGATATCAAGAGAAAATGAATCCGAATTAATGAAAAAGTTTAATGTTATTCTGCCATTGAAAATTTTGGGACTTCATTTTTAGTTCGAATTAAGCGAAGATTCGAATTATCCGATTTCGAATTAACGATAGTTGACTGTATATCTCAGATATCTCGAGACCGAAAGCAACAGCCATTCTATAAACGGTCAAAAAAAAAAAAAAAAAAAAAAAAAATCCTTCTTAAAGGATTACGAAAAGATTCAAATGTATAAGTACGCAAATAAATAAATAACTAAATAAAAGAAAAATAAATAAATAAATAAATAAATAAATAAAAGTAAAATAAATAAATAAATAAATAAATAAAAGTGAAATAAATAAATAAAAATAAAATAAGTAAATAAAGAATCTAAGGAGAAATACTAAAAATGATTAATTAAGAGCTACATTTTATACACTCATGTAAAAGATCTTTTAATACTTTGCAATAAATTTAACTCGGCAGAGAGAGAATCGTGTTCAGTTATAATTAAAAGCAACGAAAACAAACCATTTTACTTACCCATCATACGTAGTATAGGGTAAGTCTTGCAATCGTTTTGAAAGTCGAAAAAAAAATTTTGATGGATTTACACGTTTTAGACACTGGAGATTTCGAAAAACATATTTTTAGAAAAAAAATTTGCCGTCCGTCTGTCTGTCTGTCTGTAAACGCTCTATCTCACGAACAAATTGAGATAGAGACTTGAAATTTTGTATATACTTAGTATGTAAGAATGGGACGAAGCCTATTGAATATCAGCAACCTCGATTATCCGGAACTATTTTTTCCGGATTCTCGAAAAATTCGTTCTGATGAAAGGCATATAAAAATTTTCAAATTTTTTTATTTTAAGGAATGCATGTAAAAGGCAATAAAAAAACACACATTTTGCATAAAGAACGAAGTTGATCGAATTATTAGTTGCCGAGATATCTGTAATCCTGTTTTCCACATTCTTCGATTTTCCCATGATCCTGTATTTCATTCAAAGTTCAATTCAGAGGTATATTTTAATTGAAAATGAGACGCTTAATCCGACGCAGCAAACTTTTAGTTAATATGATTATTATTTTTGGAGTTATAAGGATGTTTCTTTTACGCAGTTTGGTACTTCTTGAGTAGTTTGGCGTTTTACATAATTTGTTGAAATTGGTGCATCAGCAATTCATTAATAGAGTATTACTATGCGTATTAACAACATTTAAATTTAGTTTTGGACTTGCAATGCATTGTATAAATAATTTTCACATATTTTATTTTCATATGCATATAAATGATGGGTAAGTATTACGGTGGCCTCCAACGACTAGTTTACATATACAATCACCACGACTTTATGCCGTCTATTTATTTCCAACCAAAATTTTTACAATACAAAAAAAAAAAAAAAATTAAAAAAAAAAAAAAATAATAATAAAATTTTATTAGTACAAGGAGATATCAACGGCATTATTCAGAAGACGAAAAAGAAGCATCGAAATGACTTCACAAAGAAATTCGAATAAATTAACCGAAATGAGACGCACCATTTAAATTCAATTTAAAGGATATTTCTGAAAGGAATTTCTTTTACATTTCATTCTTAACAATATGCATTTGATTAAAGTTTAGAAGAGTTTTGAAAGGCATTATTACAGTGATAGTTTAATTTAAAAACTGCTCCAAGCCATTTTGTTCGTTAAATACATTCTTGAACGGAGAAGTTAAATAATAGTTTTTTTTTTCTTTTTGTAAAAAAATTCTTCCTATACTTATGTAAGATTGTGAAATGGAGAAATGCACTTTAAAGATTTTTAATGATTCATGAATGGTACGTTAGATATTTTTTAATATTCATAAAACATTGTGAAAAATTATATGTATATCTATAAAATAGAAATAGAAATTTCGTTCAGCCTTCTCATAAATTAAGGGGATCTGGGGCATGAAAATCTTCAAATTTTCTAAAAATATTTTATTTTATTAAAATTTTTAAAAATAGGTTAATTTATGCCAAAATGGGCCTAAAGTGAAATAATCCACTAAAAGCTGCAAGAATCCATGTTATCTTATGATAACATAAATGACATAAAAGACTAAACTATCCTTTAATGATTGTGCTTATGCATCTTATCATTATGGAAGTTGAATATATAAATACTTTTATAAATACATCCAAAGTTATTCAGACAATACCAATAAAAGAACCAATGAAACCAGTATTTTTACATTCATATTATTAAAAACAGTTGAAGTTTGAAGAGAAATAGAAGGCAGATTACCAAATTACTAAGAAATATGTGGATAAATGGACATTATATAACCAGAGTAATTCATATATTACCATACAATAAACCAATGAAACCAGTATTTTTACAATCATCTTATTGAAAACAGTTGAAGTTTGAAGTGAAATAGAAGGCAGATTACCTTTGTATTGTTTTTTTTCCTGTTTAAAATGAAATTTAAAGCATTTTCTATTTTAACTGGAACAGGAAATGTTAGTTTTTTCGTTTTTGTTTGTTTTCAAAGAATGGTTGTCATAGAAACTACTTTTTGTGAAAGTGCATTTTTCTTCATGAAGAGTTTTTTTTTTTTTTTTTTTTTTTTTTTTTTTTTTTTTTTTTTTACCATTTCTTCTATTTAAATTGTTATAAGTCAAGAACCGTTAAAGATAAATGGTTCAAACATGGAAAATGTCTTTCTCAATAGTTTTAATTTAATTTTGATTCAGCAAATTCAAAAAATATATTTATTTTTATAAAAGTATGATTTGTTTAAAAAAAGTTACATCCTTAAATTCTTGCTCACCATTAAAATTTTACAATAAATTTTGACTTATTTAATTCAAGCAAAAAAAAAATCTGTTTTAGAAAACCGCTGATAAAAGATGAAAAACTCTGCAAAAGATTAAAAAATTCTAAAATTCCGAACGGGTAAAACGACTACAAAAAGATTCAAATATATAGGCACGCAAAAAAAAAAAAAAAATAATAATTATAATAATAATTATAATTATAAAGAATTTAAGGAAACTTGCTAGTGAATGATTAACCAAGAACTACATGTTATGCACACGTATAAAAGGAGAGATCTTTCAATACTTTACAATCAATTAAACTCAGCAGAGAGAGATAATCGTGATGAATTAAAATAAAAAGCAACGAAAACAAACCATTTTTACATATACAATAACCACGACTTTATGCCGTCTATTTATTTCCAACAAAGATTTTTACAATACAAAACAAGTTGGAATTTGCGCGTGAAGCCTAGCAAATGAGGTGCGTTCGTACGATAATGAGGTTTTTAAAATATCACTCTCATATATCAATCTCATAAAATTGTAAATAGTTAATTACAATTAAAATGCGCAACAAACAATGTTCTCTCTATACTCATTATGTAATGGAATACTTTTGTGTGGCCTTGTAAATCAATAACAAAAGTTCTTTGCACAACAGATTATGCAAAATGTATATTATAATACTATATACTTTATGATGCATATCAATATTATTAAGTTCGAATGAGTGTAATATTATTAAAATGCATTTGAAACTTTTTTCCCCTAAGAATGTATTTATTAAAATACATTCTTATTTATTAAAATTATCTATTAAATTTCATTAAATCTTATTTATGTATTATTATTTATTATTTATTTATCTATTTATTAAATCTTATTTATTAAATTTATTAAAATACTTTTTTTTTCCATTGAATGTAATGTAACGGAGTACTTTTGATTGTCTCTGTATTTGATCTATGCATCCTATTTTCAAAAAAATTGAAATGACTAGACAAAATTATGTAATAAGTATGTAATTTAAATTTCAAACGATTAAAATGCAATTGCAACATTTTTCCCCATTGACCGCAATATAACGGAATAATTTTGATCGTCCTGTAATTGATCTATCCATCCGATTTTCATAAAATTTGAAATGACACGACAAAATTATGATATAATTAGGTATTTTAAATTTCAAACGATTCGGTTGGGTAGTTTTTACGTTGTTATATGCGGACAGACAGACAAACGGACAGACAGACGGACTGAACGACAACTATAGGTGTTACGTATTTACATAATTACGAACGCAACTAAAAAGAAATCATGATTAAAGTTTGTAGAAGGAGATATCCACGGCATTATTCAGCAGAAGATAAAGGAGCATCATAATGACTTCACAGAAAAATTCGAATAAATTAACCGAAATGAGATGCACCGTTTAAATTCTTTAACCCTTTCCGGCATACTGTGCCCAGCCCGGGATACTTAACTTTTAATTCCAAACTTGCAAACGGCACCAGTAATATTTAAATAAAATTTTGCTTTTACAACGAAATCATAAATTGGGAGATTCTTAAATTCCAAAAAAGTCGTCTGTAAATTCCGGTGAGAGTCGATAATTTCTCGTTTTACTGACAGAATTTGCCCGTTCCGGAAAGGGTTAAAGTACATTTCTGCAACGTTTTTTCAGCACTTTATAGCAAAGTTTGAAAAGTGCTTAAGTATTTGGTTTGTCTGGCCGTGTCTGTCCACGACTCTAACTCCCGTAAATATACTCGGATTTTCATGCCATTCATAAAGCTTGTTTAGGGTTACCAAAGCATATTTGGTATTGCATATGAAGTATGTACAAATACTGGTTCATTTCCCGGGACACTCAAAAGAATTCTATTACATTATGGTATATGGGGAAAAATCGTTTGGAGAGTGTTGTACATTATGTTATTTAAATGGATTGAAACTGATATAAATCACCGAATTTCACTACGATCACGTTAAAACAGCATTATTAGTATTTTTTAGCTCACAGGCTATCATAGCCTGAGAGCTTATGTGCCCGTCCGTTCTGTATGTATGTTCGTACGTGCGTAACGCGATAACTCATGATAAAAATATCCGATCCACTTGAAATTTTGTATATAGGTATATCCTGACAAGGCGCTTCCCTGATTAGTTTTTGGAGTTCATTCGATATGTATAAGAAGGGGAACGGAGGGGGCTCATGCCCCTCCCCTTAGTTGATATAAATGGGTTTTTCATGCAGAATTAAGTTTTCGTTAAAAATTTAGATATCGGATCATTCTGATGAGGCGATTCCGTGACTGTTATTAGGTGTTCATTGAATAAGTATAAAATAGGGGGAACAGGGGTTCTAATGCTCCTCCCCTTAATTTATATAAATGGGTTTTTCAAGCAGAATTGTCAGATTTCGTTCAAATCTCTGAATAGTTTTGGAAGTTTAATGGTCAAGTATAAAAGAGGGGGATAACTCCTTTTAAATTATATAAATGCTAAATGGGTTTTTATTAAGAATTATCTGATTTCCTCTGAATTTTGGATATAGATTTTTTATATGATAAAGTATGTCTTTGATAGTTTAGGAGGTTCAATGATTAAGTATAAAAACGAGGAAAGGGGAGAGCTGTTTCCCCTTCTTAATTTTTTTTCGAACGGAATTAACCCTTGAAAATATTAGGCTGTAATGTACAATTAGTATGCGTAGCCTGTGAGCTCAATGCCATCAGTTTAACTGGGCAATATTCTTTTTATTATAAGTATACAGGAACACATAGTAGAAATAAGTTACACAACTGTCTTTGCGTAATAATTACTGGAGAGTCCGTTTTAAAATTCAGAATGCTCTTTTAAATTTAATTAGTTTTGGGCATATTATTATTTATATATAACTTCTGTACCTCATATACAGGGCTGCATAAAAGTATTCGCATACCATTCTCCTTATTAGGAAGAAATTGCTAAAGGGGAATTTTCAACTGAAATATATTTACCTCTTAAATAAACTAAATTTTGGAATGCATGTTTTTAATAGATACGAATTTCTATGTCCTATACAGGGCTGCTAAAAAATCTGGATAATTTTCCGATTGTGGCTGGGAACAGTTGAAATTCGGTTTTTGAAATACGTTATACATTTCCATATGGTGAAATGAGATGTACTATTTAATTTTTTTTAAACGGTGCAGTTTTGTTATGTTATTCTGAATGTGCTGGATATTGCTTCAAAATCTATGCTTTACGCATGACTTTTTTCTTTCTCGTTACATATACAATCACCATGACTTTATGCCGTCAATTTATTTCCAACAAAGATTTTTCAATACAAAAGAAAAAAATCGATTAAAATTTTGTTTGTGGAAGGAGAAATCATAAGTACTATTCAACAAACGCATCAAAAGCGAAAAAAAAAAAAAAAAAAAAAAAAAAAAAAATACAGCATGAAAATATCTTTACAAAGGAATTTGAATAAATTAACCGAAATAAGACGCATCATTTAAATTCTTTTAAGGAGATTTATGAAACGATTTCTTTTAAATTTCATTCTTAACAATAGGCATTTATTTGATTGAAGTTTACAATAGTTTTGAAAGTCATTATTACAATGATAGTTAATATAATTTAAAAACTGCTAGAGGCCATTTTGTTAGTTCAATATATCCTTGAACGGGAAGTTAAGTATTTAATGAATAGATTATTTCTTTTTGTAAAAAAAATTCTTCCTACAGTTATAAGCGAATTTATTAGAAAATACAAATTTGCTTATGTTTAAGTATGTTAAAAAAGGAAAATTTGAATAAAATATTTAAAAAAAAAAAAAAAAAAAAAAAAAAAAAAAAAAAGAAGAAGAAGAAGTAAGCAAAAAATGTTTTGTTATTATGCACTCAAGCTTGTCTTTCCAACTTATTTAAACACATTTTATAACGATTAGATGAGTTATATTTCTGACCATTTGTCTTATGAATCCGAATGGTTAATTTAATTCGGATTCCGGTGCCTCTTACACAAATTTTATTCTATTAACACCACTTTTTCAAAAGAACTTTCCTTGAAGTAGACAATTTCAAAAATTCTCTGATTAAATAAGGAAAATTTTACGATCCTTTTTTACTGGTGCCAAAAACAAATTTTGAAAGGAACGATGATGTCTCCGCAGCGGAGACAGCGGAGTGCCGAGTATTAAATAAGAATGACAGTGGATACAATAGTTACAATAGCTTGATAATATTAAATTTTAGTGAAGAAATTTAAAAATAAACTAGTCGTTGGGGGCCACCGTAATACTTACCCATCATGGATATGTATATGAAAATAAAACATGTGAAACTATTCATACAATGCATTGCAATTCATAAACAAAATTTAAATATTGTCAATATACATAGTAATGCTTTATTAAAGAACTGCTGATGTACCAATTTCAACAAATTATATAAAACGCCAAACTACTCAAGTAGTACCGAACAGCGTAAAAGAAACATCCTTATAACTCCAAAAATAATAATTCTATGAACTAACAATTAACTGCGTCGGATTAAGCGTCTCATTTTCAATTAAAATATACCTCTGAATTGAAATTTGAATGAAATACAGGGTCATGAAAAATCGAAGAATGTGGAAAACAAGATTACAAATATCTCGGCAACTAATAATACGATTGACTTCGTTCTAAATGCAAAATGTGTGTTATTTTATTGCCTTTTACTTCCATTCCTTAGAACAAAAAATTCGAAAATTTTTATATACCTTTCATCAGAACGAATTTTTCGAGAGTCCGAAAAAAATAGTTCCGGATAATCGAGGTTGCTGATAATAAATAGGGTTCGTCCCATTCTTACATACTAACTACATACAAAATTTCAAGTCTCTATCTCAATTTGTTCGGGAGATAGAGCGTTTACAGACAGACAGACAGACAGACAGACGGACGGCAAAATTTTTTTTCTAAAAATATGTTTTTCGGTATCTCCAGAGTCCGAAACGTGTAAATCCGTCAAAAAAAATTTTTCGATTTTCAAAACGATTGCAAGACTTACCCTATACTACGTATGATGGGTAAGTAAAAAGGCAAAGAGCGTTTTTGGTGAATAGGAATTTCGCATTATACTGAGAATTACAATTTTTTTCTCTGACTGTATAAACTGATAAACCTTAAACTGCTTCCTCTTATCTTTTACTTTCTGATATGCTCTGAAGTTTTTTCTACTTAAAAGATTATTTAAGATTCAAATACTTAAGATGGATGAAACTACGAATTTAAGGAGAAGTTTTAATAGACGATTAAGAAAGAACTACATATAATATCTTTGCATTAAAGGAGAGACCTTTTAGTTGCCTTCCAAACAAACTCCAATTATTTTGTTATCCGAAGAGAAAATAATCATGATCAGCTATAATTAAAGGCAAGAAAAACAAATCCTTTTTACATAAGTAAAATTCGAAGAATACATTAAAGTAATTCGAGCTATCTTTACACTGTCTGTTTATTCCCAACAAAGGTTTTCTATTACAAAGGAAAGGGAAATTATCGATTAGATGGGTTATATTTCTCACAATTTACGTAATGAATCCGAATGATTAAATATGAATGACAGTGGATAAAATAGTTAGAATAGTTCAATAATATTAAATTTGAGTGAAGAAATTTAAAAATAAAAAAAACGTAACGAACGTTTTTTAAAAATATGAATTTCACATTATATTGAGAATTACAATTTTATTTTCTTTGACTGTATAAACCAATAAACCTTAAACGGCTTATACTCTTTTCTTTTACAAAATTTATTCTGAAGTTTTTTCTTCTTGAAAAGATTATTTAAGATTCAAATACTTAGGATGCAGGAAAATACGAATTTAAGGAGAAATTTCAGTAGACGATTAAGAAAGAACTCCATATAATATCTTTGCACTGAATGAGAAATCTTTTAGTTGCCTTCCAAACAAACTCCAATTATTTTGTTATCCGAAGAGAAAATAACCGTGATGAGCTATAATCAAAGGCAAAGAAAACAAATCAATTTCACATAAGTATTCGCAAGAATACATTAAAGTAATTCGAGCTAACTTTGCACTGTCCATTTATTCCCAACAAAGGTTTTCGATTACAAAAGGAGAGGGAATTATAATTAAAACTCGGATTGTAGAAAAAAAAAAAGGATGGAATTATTTAGTATAAAGAAATAAGAAGCGTTAGAGAATATTTTCCTGGAACAATTCGAATAAATTAATTGAAAAGAGATATTGAAATTAAAAGCTTTTAGATAAATTTATGCAATATTTATAAGGGATCTTCTTCATTTTTAGCAAAAGTTTAGAATAATTAAGCATTATGTTATTATTATAGATATTTACGAGGAGATGCTGAAAAGTTCCTGACTTTGATTACTTAAAGATGAATTAGAAAGCCATAGTTGGACTCATTTGAAAGTTTAAAATCTTATTATATAACTGTAATAATATCAGGTGTTTCTGATAATTAATTTTTAGGTGCGTTCGTAATTATGTAAATACGTAGCACCTATTGTTGTCGCTCAGTCCGTCCGTCGGTCTGTCTGTCCGTCTGTCTGTCCGCATATAACAACGCAAAAACTACCCAACCGAATCGTTTGAAATTTAAAACATATAATTATTGCGTAATTTTGTCGAGTCATTTCAAATGTTATGAAAATCGGATGGATAGATCAATTACAGAGACGATCAAAAGGATTCCGTTCCATTACGGTCAATAGGGGAAAAAAGTTTGAAATGCATTTTAATCGTTTGAAATTTAAAACATATAATTATTGCGTAATTTTGTTGAGTCATTTCAAATGTTATGAAAATTGGATGCATAGATCAATTACATGGACAATCAAAAGGATTCCGTTACATTACGGTCAGTGGGGAAAAAGTTTCAAATGCATTTTAATGATGTTACACTCATTCGAACATAATAGAATTGGCATGAATCTATGAAATATATACTAAAATATGCATTCTGTACAATCTGTGATGCAAAGAATTTTTATTATTAAATTACAGGGCCACACAAAAGTATTCCACTATATAATGATATACGGGGAAACATTGTTTGGGACGTGTTTTAATTATATTCAACTATTTCATATTTTATGAATAAGATATACGTTGCTGAGGTGTAATAAAAATTACTTCCTGCATATTTACAGAAACGTAAAGATTTCGACTACTAGACTGCATCCGAAGTATTGTTTACTATATCAGCAAGATCTGATACTTTTAAAACTTCGTTATAGTACGAACGCACCTCATTTGCTACATTCACGTGCAATTTCCAACTTGTTTATTTCTATTGCGAATGAAAGCTGCAATGGCTGAGACACAAGAAAAATTTCATTTTTTTGGAGTTATGAGGCTTCATGAAGGTTTCGTTCCTGGAGGAAAAGTGAGCAAAGGAGGATTTTTATGTCTAAAGGACTGAGGAAGAAACTTAGGTTTACATCTAATCTATGATCCGAAAAACAAGGAACAGACAAAAGAATGGTATCCCAGTCGGTCTCCGCGGCAGATGAAATTTTACCAAAGAAATCAGTCGAAATAGTCTTGGTGACAGTTTCCTGGGATAAAGACTACATTCTGTGTTGATAATAAAATATCAAATTACCTTAGTGGAGCAGCGAGATCAATACTAGAATGTTAAACGAGAATAATGGCCTTAGTTAGATCAATATTCGTTATTTACTTTTTAATTAATTAAATAACATATATGCATCAATAATTGGCAAGGTAAATCTTACATGTATAGATCTTTATGTGCAGGACTATGCTTGTCGTATTATTTATCCATTCCCATTATTTGTCCAATGGTAGGTCGTGGTTGAGATACACTGCATGCTCACATCAATTTGTTGTTTAGCTTTTCTTTATATTCTATAATTATAATTTTATTATTTTCTTTAAATGAATATTGATCTAAGGCCATAATTCTCATTTAGCATTCTTATATTGATCGCGCTGCTCCATTAAGGCACTTTGATATTTTATTATCAATTTTCTGTAGGTGGACTACCTACACTGTAAAAAAAAAAAAAAATTCAAGAGGTTACTAAAAATTTTTTAGTAAATTTGTATTCCACAGAATTTTTTAGTAACCATTACAAACTTTTTTTTTTTGCAAGTGAAACAAGCATTTCTTTTGCAAACTGAACAAAAGAATTTTTTGTATAACTAACTTAAAAATTTTTAGTATGAGCCACCAAGCAAATTTTAGTAATAGCTCCAAAATTATTTTTAACAACCGTTACGTGCGCCCGAAGGGCAGGAGCTTCCTTCGAGCTACATCCAGACTTTTGAAGCGGAAGATTTTCGGCAAAACCGCAATAGATGGCAGCACCAAATTTTGCTGCCTGCTCCGACAGGATTTTCATAATCCCTTTGTTAACGAGTACTTACACTACATACATTCGGGGCGTATTTGGCAGCGGCCAGTATCGAACCCGGGACCTTTTAGCCTGAAGTCCGTTACTATAACCACTATGCTATCAAGGCCACACCAACTGAGTTTTAGTAATAGCTATTAAAAATATAAAACTATTAACTCTATTCGTTGCTAACTTTTTTCTAGTAATTCTTACAGATTTTCTTGTAACCGACTAAGATTACGAAAAATTTTTTAGTAATTACAAGGATCACTAAAGTTTTTTTAGTAGATCGACCCTTTTTTTTTTTACACTGTACCTAAGGGATGCTGTATAACTTGACAACATTATGCTAAACTATTAGTCCATTTGAAGGAGTTCGTCTAGGATAAACACCGAAGAAATTTAACGAAAATGATCATTCTGTTGCATAACTATGCATTTCCACACACGTCTCATTTTGAGGAAACCAAATTGAAGACCATGGGCTTTAATTTGTTCAATAAAACTCTCTCCCTCATCAGACCTTGTCCGTTCAGATTATTTTCTGTCTCCAAACTTGAATAAACACCTTAAAGTAATCATTTTGAGGATATTGGAGATGTCAAAGAGGCTGCTGAGAGCTGGTTCCGACCAAGAAAAGAACATTTATTTGACAGCTAGGAAAGCTGCAACAAAGATGTAAAAAGAGCAGCAGTCTCATTGGAGAATATGTTGAATAAATAATTTAATTTCTTAACTCTAACTATTTTCTTTCTAGTCAAAGTCAGGAACTTTTCAGTAGCCCTTCACTAAAAAATATGGGTTCTCAAAATTGAGTAAAAAAATATTCACTTTTAAGTACTTCACATACACTCAAAATAGCTCCGATCCAAAAGTTCGCAAAAATGAGAAACACTCATTTTCAATTCCATGATTGTGTTCAAATATAAATCACTATTATCTGTCCCCTGAATTTACAAATTAAAGTGAAACTATGCTGGTATTTATTTCTTGCTCACAATTATGAACAATAAACATTTAATTGATTATTTATTAAGAGAAATTGCAAAATTATGAGTAAAATACCCAAATCGAACATTTTTATGGCAGGAACATTATTTGCAAGTATACTTTAAGGGGGCGCAGGGGTTGAAAACGTTCCAAAAAATCGATTTTTTTTTATCTAGTTTGATTATTCAATTAATTCTTAACTCAATGCAAAAAACCGCATAAAGATATTAGCATTTTTAAAGGAGTTATAAACATTTATGTATCAATACTTACATAGCCGCATCCATATAATTTCAACTTTAAGTCATGTTTTCTCAAAACTTGATTTTTGACGACTAACACCAAGATTAAAAAAAACTATTTGATGGAATGGCTTAATTTTTTTTGCATGCATGTAACATCATTATCTAGATTATGAATTTAAGGATATAACTATCACTTAAAAAAAAACATTATTAAAAAATCTCTCAAAGTTGAAAATTTAAAAAACCCCTAAAAAATACAACTTTTTTTTCCATTAAAAATACTCAAAATATTAAACTATCTAAATAATATTAATTGATAATCTAGATAATGATGTTATATGCATGCAAAAAAAAAAAAAAAAAAAAAAATTTAAGACATTCTATCAAATAGTTTTTTTTTAAATCTTGGTGTTAGTCGTCAAAAATCAAGTTTTGAGAAAACGCGACTTAAAGTTGAAATTATATGGATGCCGCTATGAAAGTGTTGATACATAAATGCTTATAACTCCGTTAAAAATGCAAATATTTTTATGCGGTTTTTTGCATTGAGTTAAGAATTCAATGAATAATTAAATTAGATCATAAAAAAATCCATTTTTTAAAAAGTTTTCAACCCCTGAGCCCTCTTAAGTATAATTTTAAAATACTGTGCATAATTTAATATTTGCATTAATAAGAATATTTTATGCCGCCATGAATGAGATAATCCAATACTGGGTACAAAATTATCTTTTGTTTGGATTTGATAATGTATGATGTTTTAAAATTGTGACAGCAATGTGTTCATTTTTTATCCAAACGTACTCAATTCGATATGAGTACATCGACTTACTCATTTTTGAGTAAGTCGACTATCGTTAATTCGAACTCGTCGGGACCACAGGAAATGTTCGAATTATCCGAAGTTCGAATTATGGAAAGTATGAAATGAGAACATGCTTAATATGGTACTATTACAAAGAAATTCATGTTATAGTGTTTTTTAAATTTATTATGTCTGTTATCATCAGAATATGACTTAATATTAAATTAGAATATATAAATACATAAATTAATTAAAAGATTAGAAACAAGCACAATGGAAGAAAAATTTGAAGCGTCTCTGATGGACAGACGGGGCACTTAGAAAGTGGATATCAAATGCATGGGATTATATGTAGTACACCCGTTCGGAACAATTTTCACAAAAATAAAGAAAAGGAAGTTATTCAAATGATCCGAAATTCGTGGGAAAGAAAGGAAGAATGAAAAATCGGAATTCTCGTTAGTTCAAACTAAACGATGTCAAGAGAAAGTGAGTTCGAATTAATGAAAATGTTTAACGTTAATCTGTCATTGAAAATTTCGGGACTTTATGTTTAGTTCGAATTAAGCGAAGATTCGAATTATCCGATTTCGAATTAACGAGAGTCGACTGTACTTCATTTTTTTCAGTGCTCGTGCTTGCTTAAATTTTTTTCACATCATTTTAGTATTGAAAAATAGTTTTGAATTAAGATTCCTGAAACATCAGTTACTCGTTCTACTTCCCCAAGAATATCATGTGAACCAACAAAATGTTATTGCTCCTCTTCGTCTTCCCCATATCTTTCTCCATCTTTAACTCTGTTTTTTTTTTTTTTTTTTTTTTTTTTTTTTTTTTTTTTTGAAATAGTTAACTTACACCAAAATTTAGAAAAAAAATTATTAGAAAATATGAACTTGTTTATTTTTAGCTCACAGGTTATCATAGCCTGAGAGCTTATGTATGTTCTGTATGTATGTTCGTTCGTGCGTAACGCGATAACTCATGATAAAAATATCCGATCCACTTGAAATTTTGTATATAGGTATATCCTGATAAGGCGCTTCCCTGATTAGTTGTTGGAGTTCATTCGATATGTATAATAAGGGGAACGGGGGGCTCATGCCCCTTTCCTTAGTTGATATAAATGGGTTTTTCATGTAGAATTAATAGTTTTCGTTCAAAATTTAGATATAGTATCATTCTGAACAGGCGATTCCGTGACTGTTATTAGGTGTTCATTGAATAAGTATAAACAGGGGGAACGGGGGTTCTAATGCCCCTCCCCTTAATTTATATAAATAGGTTTTTCATGCAGAATTATCAGATTTCGTTCAAATCTCTGAATAGTTTCGGAAATTTAATCGTTAAGTATAAAAGAGGGAGATAAATCCTCTTAAATTATATAAATGGATTTTTATTAAGAGTTATCCGATTTTCTCTGAATTTTGGATATAGATTTTTTATATGATAAAGCATGTCCTTGATAGTTTAGGGGGTTCAATGATTAAGTATAAAAAAGGGAAAAGGGGAGAACTGCTTCCCCTTTTTAAAAATTTTTTTTCGAACGGAATTAACCCTTGAAAATATAAGGCTGTAATGTACAATTAGTATGCGTTAGCCTGTGAGCTCAGTGCCATCAGTTTAACTGGGCGATATTCTTTTTATTAAGTATGTGTTCGTGAATCAAAAAGGGCAACTTTGTGACATATGCATTAATTTATTTTTGTTCGGAAATGCATGAAAATAGCAGGTGTTGTTATTCAGAAACTGTCTAATTGCACTCATTTTTCTGTTTTTTTAAAAACACAAAAGATCTTTCATAACAAGCCTTGAAAGTTGACGTTTTTGAACACTTTTTCCGACGAAAGCAGAAAAACAGGCCGAAAACAGGAGAAAAACGGAAGAGACATTGATCGAAGTAGCTTGTAACTCGATAGGTAATTTAATTATCATAAAATTGAAAAATAAGTTCGATTCGAAATCGCTTCCATAGTCAGACATTCCAATTTTATATCTTTCCGTTAAAAAATGAGTTTGTAAATGTGTCAAAACGTTTTTCGTTTGTTGAGCGGAGCAGTTGATAACACCCTTAAAGAAAAATTTTAATTAAACATTCTGGGTGTCAGTAAAATAAAAACAAGTTAGAAATTGCACGTGAAGCGTAGCAAATGAGGTGCGTTCGTACGATAGCGAAGTTTTAAAAATATCACTCCCATATATTAATCTCATAAAATTGTAAATAATTACAATTAAAATGCGCACCAAACAATGTTATCCCTATACCATTATGTAATGGAATACTTTTGTATGGCCTTGTAAATCAATAACAAATATTCTTTGCACCACAGATTATGCAAAATGTATATTATAATATGTACTTTATAGATGCATATCAGTTTTATTATTTTCGAATAAATGTAACACCATTAAAATGCATTTGAAACATTTTTCCCCATTAACCGTAATGTAACGGAATACTTTTGATTGTCCCTGTAATTGAACTATGCATCAGATTTTGATAAAATTTTAAATAACTCGACAAAATTACGTAATAAATATGTATTTAAAATTTCAAACGATTAAAATGCATTTGAAACTTTTCCCCCATTGACCGTAATGTAACGGAATACTTTTGATTGTCCCTGTAATTGAACTATACATCCGATTTTCATAAAATTTGAAATGACTCGACAGAATTATGTAATAAATATACGTTTTAAATTTCAAACGATTCGGTTGGGTATTTTTTGAGTTGTTATATGCGGACGGACGGACTGAACGACAACTATAGGTGCTACGTATTTACATAATTACGAACGCTCCTAATTAGGTGTCCTTTTTTAAGAGCACCGCTCTCGAAAGGGTTAAACCACATTTCTTTCCCTTTTAGGTGCGTTCGTAATTATTTAAATACGTATAGCATCTATGGTCGTCGTTCAGTCCGTCCGTCTGTCCGCATATAACAGAGCAAAAACTACTCAACCGAATCATTTTAAATTTAAAATATATAAGTATTACATAATTTTGTCGAGTCATTTCAAATTTTATGAAAATCGGATGCATAGATCAATTACAGGGACAATCAAAAGTAATCCATTACATGACGGCCAACTGGGAAAAAACAATTGAAATGCATTTTACAAGTATTACACTCTTTCGGACATAATAAAACTAGCAAAAGCCATGCTTTGTTTGGATTCGCGAAGCATTATTTTATAAAACAGATATTTGAAAGTAACAATATTTTTTTATTATTATTTTTGCATCTTTATTAAACAAAAACGTTATTTTATGTTTTGGCGCATTTTAATTTTTTATTTATGATGTAAAACTGGCATAATAAGATATTTTCGAAGCAAACTTTTAGAAATTTTTTTTAAATTTTCAACTAAAAGCTCTTTTAAAGATGTTTTTACAATTTCAAGTAGCCACTGGTGTTTTTTAATTGTTTGAAATATGCATGTTTCCAATCTTTGTAATCAACATCCGATAATCTTTGATAGCTATTTTAGAATAATATATTTGAAGAAAGTTACTTCTTCAAAATCCTATTTTCTGGAAAAAACATTTGAAATCTGCTTTCGTTGATACTATGAATTTTTAACTGTAAAACATTTTATTTTAATTTCTTCGTTTTTATACATGTTAGCATATGAGAATTGCTGTAATTCTCTCCGCGTGGGAGAACTTTTTACTTTCTGCGAATGGCAACTCAATTAATGGAATTACCTTTTAACGAAGCGCTCTCTCATTCTCGCAGTGACGTTTTCACGAATAATTATTGTTGTGTTTGCGAACTTATAAAAGTCTTATTTTTCTATAAAATCCTTCTGATTAATGAGTCGATATTATTTAGCCACAATACGACCTTCGCAAAAATATTTATAAAGAGCTTGAATCAACAACTTCACGCAGATCTTTTAATTTTTCATTTATATAACAAATTTAAGAATTAATTTTATTTGTTTACAATTATTTTGTTGCCAGTTTACAAAAAAAAAAAAAAAATCCATAATACAATTTTTTTTAAATGTTTAAGTGTCATCTGTGCAAACGATTTTGCGGGAAAATGAAAACATGTTTTATTTAATAAATTAATCATGATTCTATCTATAATTATTTACTCCATGATTTAAACTTTTTTTTTTCTGAAAATATACGCGTTTCATTTTTTATTTATTTGCTAAAATGCGTCCGTATTGGAAATGCATGTAAAATAAATTAATTAAAATAATAATTTTTTTAACGTTTTACTGTAAAAAAAATTATATTCTGCAAATCTACAGATCATAATTTATTTTTGTGTTTAATTTGAAGTTAAAATATTGAATAGTTTTTTTGTAAAGCGTACGACAAATTGTAATTTGAGTGGACTAGTAGAGGATTCGCTTCGCTCATCCTAATTAATTTGCATCTGTGAAGTATGTACTAAAATATATTTTCTCTACAACCTGTGGTGCTAAGAATATCTTTTATTCATTTACAGGGCCACACAAAACTATTCCATTACTTAATGGTATAGAGGGAAACATTGTTTGTGATGCGTTTTAATAATATTAAACTACTTCACATTTTTAAACCCTGACTGCCCAGCAAAAGGGTAAAATTTCAATGTTGTTTTCTCTGCAATTCATTAAAAATATTAAAATAAGATGTTTTTTCCAACCTGATACAAAATATGATATTACGCATAGGTGTATAATCTTTGAGAGTATTAATCCTAACTTCATTTTTCTAAACTGGGTTTTATTTGTAGAATTATATTAATTAAAATATTGCTTATGCTGCAGTGAAACCTGCAGCTTAGTGTGCGAAAAAATCCGGTCGCGGCAGTCAGGAGGTTAAAAACTGGTATACGTTGCTGAGGTTTACTACAAGTTACTTCCTGCATGTTAGAAAAGCAGATAATATTTGCAGGCATATATACAAAGGATTTCGGATACTCTACTGTATTCGAAGTACTGTATACTACCGTATTTACTCGTGTATAACACGTACTTTTTTTATGATATCATTGATGATTTTTTATGTACTCAATCATATGAATTTTCTTTCTTATACTCAAAATTCATGTACCTTGTTTTGATAGAAATGAAAACTTATGCTTTGTTTCAAATATGACGTTACATTGACATTTTTAAAATTCTTAATGGAAAGTATATCTGTGATGTCAAAATTGGTAAAATGTTGAATTTTATAGCTTCGAACCGAAAGAAAGAAAAGGGTTCATTTCTTTACTGATTAATATCTGGAAAAAATGCTAAACTATTTATATTCTTCTACGTGTAAAAGAAACTTTATATAATCGTCTGCTTGATATAAGTGCAAAAAACAGTATTCCTGTGATGTCACAATTGGTAAAATTGCGGTTTTTAACCTCGTACCGAAAAACAGAATAGGATCCATTTATTTATTTCATTTTGTTTTACACGTGAAAATTAATTACAGAAGAGAAATAATTATTCGCGTTTGAAATGAAATAGACGCCCTCTCGCGGACAAAGTCTGAAACGAAATAGAACTGATACCGTGAGCATCTTCCGCTGAAATCAGTGTTTAAAAGGCCGATAAATAAATAAACAGTTCTATAATAAATAAATAAATAAACAGTTCTATAACGCATGCAACGTTGGGTTCTTTGTATTAAAATTATCTAAAATCAAAATTTTATACACAAAATTTAGATCTATAATATAAAAAAGTACATTTGACTTACTCCTGGCAAAATAACATGACAGCAACACAATGCTTGCATGATTCGCTTGCTCCAGCTTTGCAAGAGCAAGAAAATTTTTTTATTTTCAAATTTTTGTTTTCCTTTACTAGCAAACCTGAAATAATATCGGGATTTCCTTTTGTTTGGCTTGTTTGTAAACACGAGCCTACAATCTCTATTTCTTCTTCTTTGCATTCTTTAATGCCGCACATTACTAATCTCTTTGAATCAATAATTGCTTCAGCTTCTCTAAAGCAATTTCTAGATTTTCCAGCATTTAGAATTTCTAAAATTGTTGATGTTTGTAATTTATCTCCCATAATTAAATAAAAAAGATAAAAAAAAAGGCACTTTAAATAGCTCTTTAAACGAGTTTCGCTGTGCTACAGCATGGAACAGCACTACGTAAACAAACATAAAAGGTCTATACAACGCCACCTTTCGGTCATTACAAACGCGAATTCCGGATTTTTTATTTTTTGGGAACGAAAAAAGAAAGATGATTAAATATTATGGAAATGTTTCGGACACAACTTTTACATTTATAATATATATAAAAATTAGTTTCAATTGAACATCCTGCATAAAATGTTTTGCAATTTAGCAATGCCTCTTCCCTTCTCATATATATATATATATATATATATATATATATATATATATATATATATTTAATAACCATTGCGTATTATCCAGACTATATATATAACTTTTTTACTGATGGTAGTTTTGAGGTCTAGAAGTAATGACCAATGATGCCATGATCTAGGGGTAATGATCGAAAATGTCCAATTAACCCTTTCCGGCACACTGTGCCTGGTCTGGGATACCTAATTTTAATTTCAAACTTGCAAACGGCACCAATAATATTTTAGTAAAATTTTGCTTTTACAATGAAAGCTTAAATTAAGGAATTCAAATTATCGAAAAAATTCGTTTGTGAATTCCGGTGTCGGTCGATAATTTCGCATTTTACTAACAGATTTTTTCCGCGCCGGAAATGGTAAAGAAATAATTAATTAATGCATAAATATACATAATTATTAATTAACTGTATGTGTTTATCAAATATACATGACTATTAATTAATTGTATACTTTTATTACACATACATAATTATTAATTAACGTTAGACTCCTACTTAAAGAAACATATTTGAAAAGAAATTATATTTCAGTGGTATCAAGTACACTCCAAATTATCATCGCATAGCAGTAGGAATGCGAGTTAGTTACTTTAGTTTAAATCAGATTGTTTCATTGCTATTTTTTTTTAAATAAATTAATATTCTCCTTAAAAAATGACAGATTAAACAAGCTGTAAATTGTGCGTCAAGCATGACAAATGAGGTGCGTTCGTGCTATAACAAATTTTATAAATACGTATTGAGATCTCGATGCAATAGCTGTTTTACTCCTTTTCAAAAATGCATGATTGCAAAATATATTACGATTAAATTCATTTATGTGGAAAT
Source organism: Maratus speculifer (assembly GCA_964019185.1). Classification (NCBI taxonomy): domain Eukaryota; kingdom Metazoa; phylum Arthropoda; class Arachnida; order Araneae; family Salticidae; genus Maratus; species Maratus speculifer. The sequence goes on along the minus strand of OZ025296.1, from coordinate 317,602,877 downwards.
AAAAGGACACTATTTGAAAAAGGACGTCATTACCATGGCGACCTAGAATCATTAGAATCCTACCATAGGATACCATTGAATTATTCACATATGATAGATTTAATAGAATGAAGAAACTTTTTAAAATATCTTTTTAAGTATAGATTGTACATGTTTATCACATATGCATAGTTCATAATTAACTGTACGTGTTTATTAAATTCTAGGTAAAATAGCCAGCGTTGCCTGGAATTTTAAGAATTTTTTTTCTTTTTTGAAAAAATCAATTTTAAAATTAAACATACAGTATAAAACAAACAATAAAAAAAAAAGTCATAGTGTTATACATCTGAATCAAATGAAAACTTAATATAATAATCTATAAAATTATATAACGTACGTTAAAGTAAACAACCATAAATGAGCATAATTTATAGTTGAATCTATCAAATATTTATTGCATCATTAGAGCAATAAATGATAAAAAGAAAAAATGTCAAACTATATATGGAATATATTTAAAAACGGCGAAAACTTTCAGGATAATTTCAAAGTGTTAAAATATGCCAATATTTTTAAATCGATTTTTTATCATGTTTAAATACATTTTTTCAAACTCAAATGACGTTATATATTCACCTGTAGACGTCCATTGTTTATATTTAAACTATGATGTAATATTTACATTTTATTATTATTATTATTATTTGCCAAATTTTTTATTACATTTTCATCTTTCATGTGAAAATGTTGAAAAAGAAAATTGTTCTGGTCAGAATTTTACTGGGCATTTTTAATTGTTGGCAACTGCTATAACAAAAAATATTTCAATTTGATAAGAAATTGCTGTTAAAATAGTGGTTTTTTATTAATTAAAAATTGACAATAAATTATTTCGATTTCTGATTACTTTAGCTATCTCGGCCGTGCTTTGATGTGCATGTTGGTAACAGTTAACAATTCTGGCTGCCAAACTGTAGCTTTGTATAGAATTACAGACAGACAGACAATTTTTCATTTTTATATATTAGATATATAACCATTAATTAATTATACATGTGACCCAATTTGTGCTTTTGAACTACGTGTTTTATTTTTATATAAAATAAAATGTAGTTAATTCATCAACGGCAAAGAAGGATTTAATTATACAAATTTTATCTAACTAAAACAATGTTTTGGGTAAACATACTTGGATTTATCTTTTATAGTGATTTTTATAAATGATCATTTGCTGCACCAGTATTTTCACGAAGTTCGAAACACTTTTGCGGTTTCAAACTTAAAAATTTCTATTACACTTAAGTCTGCAGCTTTTAATTGGAACGTGGAAAGTGTCTTCAAAGTTTAATCATATAGACGGTTAAAACGTTCAGTTCTTGAAACTTACATAAATTCCTATATCTATTGTATACTTATGAGACCATATAAAACATCTTCAAAGTTTAGTCATATAATTATGTACTTTATAATCTGTACTCACGTCTTGAGTCAGTCATAACTAATAGTTATTAACAATGAAGCTCATAGCAATAAATAAAGGATGTTTTATTCGAGCCGATGATTTTTAAATCAAAGAACAATGTTTCCGAAAGAAAATTTCGAAAAAATTTTCGAGATTTTCGGAAAACACATAGTTTTAGTGAAGTTTCGATATGGTCGAAAATGTCGAAATTTACATGTCATTAATTTATCTTATTTTATAGTTTTGTTTTTGTGGCGTTATTACCCACATAAGTGGGTAAGCGCCAAATAGCATTGGTCAAGGAATCACACCATTACATTTTATGGACACGTATCTGTTAAAATATTCTTTCTTGTAAAAATAGTCAAAAAGTTTCTGTAACAGTTCTTATATTTGTTTGAAAAAACAAAATTAAAACATGTCGCAATATTGGTAGAATCTTAACATGGCGTTATTATCCCAGCATATCTTAGACAAATGGAATAATTCAAATATATATATATACAATCTCTTTACAAATAGTTGGATGGAACATATTACGAATATATACGTACAATCTCTTTACAACATAAATAGGTACGTGGATTCAGTATCGGTTTTAACAAAAAGAAAGAAAAGGCTATTTAGCAGAACAGAAGCGATGATGCAATCGTAAGAGAAATAGCTTAATGGAAAAATCCCAATAAATTAACCGAAAACGAATACTGGGTCTTCTTACTCCCTTAGATGAATTGCGGCGGATTTTGCGCAGTACTAATCACATTTGTTTAGCTAGTAAATTTGAGATTCATTTATTGATTTTTTTTGTAAACAAAGCAAAACGGGCTTGATAATTGAATAACATTATTTTTATTGTATTTATTTAAGATTAGTTTATTTTAATTTTTTCAACATAATATTCATCGCAAAATTTGGTTAGCTTATTGTTTTAACATAAAATAATTACATCTAATTGTAAGAGAATACAAAGTAAACACTCCAATGATGCCACAATAGGCATTAAAATTTGTTGATCTGAATTTACAATGCTAATTTAATCGTTAAATCAAAAACAGAAGCATGCATTGTGATAGTGTTGTTTTTTAAAAGAGGGGAAATATTATTTATGAAGATAGAAGAGATGGTTTTTAAAAGAGTAGAAATATTATTTACGAAAACGGAAGAGATGGGGCAATGGTAAAGGAAATTAAATCACTAAAAAAATCGACACGCAATATTACGTATCAAGCACTGTGAAAATGAATAGATGCAAGGATGTAGTGGAGGGTATATGGGGGTATACGCCGTATACCTTTTGGATTTTTTAAAGGAACATCGTATACCCTCTGTTTCTGAAGAAAAGATGTATAAGATGTATGTAAGAAAGTATATATAGTCTAGGGTATACCTTCTGCCTTGAGCGTATACCCTCTGCTTAAAACGTATGCCCTCTGTTTTTTTTTTTTTTTTTTTTACGACTACACTTCTGGATAGATGTATAAGTTTCGTGTGGCTGGGACTCACATATACATAAAAGAAGGAAATCAAAATGTTAGTAAACAATGCTCCGATCGTCGAAAGACCGTCATGTTCTAGCATCCAATGAAATGAAAGCTGAACTAATCCATGAATGATAGAGCAAACCCACCCAGAAAGGTGAGATGTAAGGCACAGTGGAAAAATCATGGTCAACGATTTTTCCAGTCAAATCAGTTTTTTAGCGATTTTCGTTGGTAAACGATTTTTCCAGTGTACCTTACATTCCACCTTCCTGGGTGATTTTTTATTTTATGATATGCTTTGCTTCAGTTTTGATCTCATTGATTGCTGGAACATGACGGTTTTTTGGGGTATTATTTGTTAACATTTGGGTTTTCATCTTTCATGTATTTGAGGGGGGTGATGATTTTATTTTACTCACTGATGATGTGAGTACCAGTATTTAAGAAACGTAATGCGTCAGTTTATTTTCATAGTGCTTGATTTGTATATATTATGTGTCCAAACGTTGCTTTTTTAGTGATTTGGTTTTCCTTACATTTTTTTATTTATTAAAAGGAATTCTTCAAAGAAGAATCCTCAATAAATATGCTGAAAGGGAATGTAATGTAACTTTTATAGGAAATAATAGCAAACACACCAAAATATCAACATACAAACGGAAATAAGGCGGTTATACAATCATAATCACAAAACGCGTTAAAATACTGTCTGACTGAGATAAGAAAAACCCTGAGTAGGTTTCCTGCTTTCGAAGGTTCCAAAACTTGTAGGGAGGGAACTTCATCCATAGGACAAAAAAAGACTGCTTATTCGCGGTATGATCGGTTGAATGGGAGAAAAGGAAATGCTGGACTTCCCTAAAATAAAGTCGACTGACCAGTTACCTTGGCAACAGAATGGTCTTAAGACCGGTTCTAGAGTCTTTCTTATAGGAGCCAGACAGTATGTCAAACTAAAAGTACATTGTCAATTTTATTGAAAAAAAAAAAAAAAAAAACTCTTCAAATAGCATGGATCTTGAAAATTATTATTTAGCAGAACAGAAGATACAAACCAATGGTAAAAAAAAATTGTCGAGCAAAGAATTCTCATTCGCATAACTCAAAAGGATACTGAATCATCGAACACGCTAAAAAGAAAAAGGGCGAACCTTGATAACCACAGATTTTGATTATTTTAATTTGTGTTGTACGACAGAGACCCCTTAGCCTCAGGTTAAATGGATTTTATACAACGCGCCTTAATTCTTGAGAAACAATGGGAGTCTAATATTATGACAGAATTTAAATAGTTACTTTCAAAAGAAAGAGAATGGTTGATCGTAACTCAGTGGGCACAGCGTTAGCTCGTTGATCGGTGGACCCACGTTTGATACTCAGTCGCGACGCATTTGTTTATCGCATATTTTGTATTATAAATATTCTTATAATTGAAGTCATAAGGAAAAATGGAAATCCAACATCGTATTAATTTACATATTATTTTTGTTTTTTAACCAAGTGGTCTTATAATTTGTTTACAGTGTATTTTGCAATCGTTGCTTATATTTTTGACAACAAACTTATTTATTGTGTTATACAAAATCATTGCAAACTCGTTTTAATAAGTAAGTTGCATTTTGATATCTCATGTGTACAACAATTAGAATCTTCATTTACTTCATAATTTCAAAATCAAAGTCGTCTTATAATTTCTCCACGCCCTATACAGTTGATACAGAAGGTGAATTTTAAAATGTCTTTTCGTTTTATTTTAACAACTTAAAAATTAAAACATTCAAATAGTTTACTTACTGTACTTAAATTTCGATTATTATTTTTTTTTTTGGTTCTTTTGAAAATTTGTTATAAAGTTCAGCCGCAAAACTTTATATTTAAATTTATTTATTTATTTTTACACTTAATTTGTCATTTAAAAAAAAAAAATTAACTTTTAAATCGTAATTAGCATCCCCAAAAGTATAGAAAATTACATAAATTTGAATAACTTTCAAAATGTTTAAATTTTTACTCCTCTATATGATTGACCCTCCATTTTTTAAGAAGGGAGGGGGGGGGAGATTTCAACTTTGGATTCGTAATCAGCATCCCGAAAAACACCTTTGTACAAAGTTTCGAGCAATTTGAATAAGAATTTTAATTTTTTGGACATTTTTCCAGGATTTTGCCCCGCTGTTCGATGTGCCAAACATGCAAATGGAAGCAAAGAAGTTATACAAACAGAATCCCAACAGATAGTAAAATATGCCAAGCTAAAATTACATTGTCAATTTAATCAAAACAAAGTTTTTATTTCCTTGCTTATGCTTGGATCTTGATTCAGCATCAATTGTTACAGAAAGAGGAAAAATATTATTTTGTAAAGCAGAAGAGACGAATTAATAGCGAATGAAATTGTGGAACAAGGTATTCTTAATAATTTAACTCAAAGAGGATACTGAATCTTTTAATACACTCATATAAATTTCTCTTTTAATAACGATGGATTTTGTACATTGCTGCAGCAGTTTAGTTGAACGTGCAAGGTTCCCAGATTAAATTACTGAAAGACTTGTAGCAAAATCAAACTGCCTTAATATTTACAAAATTTTCTCTCAATATTGCAGCATTTATCTTTTCGAAAGAGTATACAATTTCCTACCGCTTTTACAGAATGTAATCAGAATGAACTATCAAACATTCGAACGAAACAGAGCAGTTATACAAACAAAACCACAATAGCGTTGAAACATGCCGATTTAAAATTCCATTGCCAATTATTTGAAACAAAACTTTTCTTTTCAAATAGATGCATGAATCATGATTTAGTATTGTTTTCTTACAGAAATAAGAAAAATATTACTTAGCAGAACAAAGTATTCTTAATAATTTAATTTAAAGAGGATGCTGAATCTAATAACACACTCAGATAAATAAATTTTATGACCAGCGACCGGGTTGACACCGTTTGTAGGCATCCATGATGGGAATGTTACTTTTTAACGTGCTCCCTTGCTACCACAAACGCATCTGGCGAAATCTGACAACATTCCATGCATTCCCAGCACACTGCGCCTATAGAAGCATGCCGTGCAATCTTTCTCACAGCAATGCCACTTTAGTTTGGGCGACCCATGCATCTAAAATGCAATAACGTCTTAGAAAGGATGTGTTATTATTGATAAAGTTTGGTAATGTTTGTTTAAGTTCTGCATACGTGAATACTTGTCTGTATTTTCTTATAAAAAAGCATCATATGAACTAAAGCAGCTTTAATATATTATTTTTTTTTCCTTTGGTTCGTTTCAATTTTGAATTGAACTATGTTGAGCTTAGATCGTGTTTTCGATAGACGAATTTTATTTTGTCAGGTTAGGATCAATTCGCTCGGCAAAAATTATTCTGTAAGATTTGAATTTACTATATTTAAAACTTTCCGATTCTATCTCGTACCTAATGCAAGTGTTACGATTATGATATGTGAAAGGATATAAAGTAAAATTAATAAGGAATATTGCCCAGTTAAACTGATGGCATTGAGCTCACAGGCTACAAATACTAATTGTACATTAAAGCCTTATATTTTCAAGGGTTAATTCCGTTCGAAAAAAAATTAAGAAAGGGAAACAGCTCTCCCCTTTCCTCTTTTTTTATACTGAATCATTGAACCTTTTATACTATCAAAGACATGCTTTATCATATAAAAAATCTATGTTCAAAATTCAGAGCAAATGAGATAATTCTTAATAAAAACCCATTTAGCATTTATATAATTTAAAAGGAATTATCCCCCTCTTTTATATTTAACCATTAAACTTCCAAAACTATTCAGAGATTTGAACGAAATCTGAAAATTCTGCTTGAAAAACCCATTTATATAAATTAAGGGGGGGGGGGCATTAGAACCCCTGTTCCCCCTGTTTATACTTATTCAATGAACACCTAATAACAGTCACGGAATCGCCTCATCAGAATGATCCTAATCTAAATTTTAAACGAAAACTTAATTCTGCATGAAAATCCCATTTATATCAACTAAGGGGAGGGGCATGCCCCCGTTCCCCCTCTTATACACGCACGAACGAACATACAGAACGGACGGGCACATAAGCTCTCAGGCTATGATAGCCTGTGAGCTAAAAACTACTCCGTTTTGATGTGTTTCAATTAAAAATATTTCCCTAAGCAATTTCCAGTGAATCTTCCTTAATCGGGGATTGCACTAAATAATCTCCCGCTGTGATTGATTAGTATTTACTGAATATTTAATTACATATCAAAAACACTTAAAGCTAAAAGGCATAGATGCTGATAAGTAAAATTAACATCTCTTAATTTTCATTAATGTAAAACATTGATTATTTTATTTAAACGTAGCGAAAGTAAAAAATGACTGAAATTTCGTTATGCACTTGACAATATAAATTATTTTTCTTGGAACAAATAACAAAAGAGAAAAAAAGAGAGTGAAAAACTAAAGGGGAAAAAATCTATGAGAGAAATAAAGTTGTCATGGTGAATTGTTTTCAGACGTTGATGTACTCCACAACATTTCAACGGAAATCTATATTTTAACTGTCATAAAAAATATTGAAACGCACAACTTTTATTTCATGCCCTTTTTTCTCTCCTAAAGTGATGCAAGACAGGTGAACAATAAAAAGCTAGACTAACGATCATATAATATTTCAAGAATATAATTTAAATTTTGTTTGAGAATATGGCAATTTTCTCATTCATTTTCAATATATGTACGGAAATTCCGTGCAGAAATACCAACAGAATGAGTAATTGCCAGAAAAAAAATCGTTATTTACGGAAATCTCCTTTTCTTCTTATTTCCTTTTAATTGATAGACATTCGAAAGTTTTTCTATTTCTTTTTTGTAAATGGAGTAATGATGAGTAAATAAGTTAGAATTGTATGTATTTTAAGAAAAGTTGCAGTTTACAGTTTAAAGAAAACAAAATTATACAAAATCCTTAATTTTTGTGATTATAGTTAATTCTTAAATTACAATACTTGTAAAAAAAAAAAAAAAAAAAAAGAGAGAGAGAGAGCGAGTTTTTTGCTAAAACATGCATTTTTGCCTACTTTTGTTCATTTTAAGATAATTTTACTAATTGCTTGACATTTTCTGTTTATGTATTGAATGAGGATGATTCGGCTTAATGTTAGTGCACTGTCTTTCGCAGTTCACTCCAGGCTGCCAAAGCCTGACTTTTATTATATATATATATATATATATATATATGGGTGATTCTCAAAATAGGGGACAATTTATGTCTTTCGGCATACAGAAAAAAAAAAAAATGACAGGTTTTCTGTCATGTTTTTATATTTAGATATGTTTGTCTTAATATTATTCATTATTTGCACTCAAGAATTACTCACTTTTTAGTTAAAAACACCTTAAAATAACAGAATAAATGTTCAAAATGTCATTAGCATGGATGTCCACAACAGCTGTGCCTTGTATATACCAGCTTTTTCAAGAGTTAATATCATGTTTATAAAATAAAACAAATGTTATTCTTTCTTTAAATTAATCAAGGAGAGGATTGATCCAATAAATTTCTTTTTAAAGATAAAATTATAATATATAAAAAAAGAATTAAAGTCTGTCCTCCATATTTTATTTTCAAAACAAGGTCATACTATAACAGCTGGTTATTAATCAAAATTTCTTTTTCACATATGACAATAGTTTGAAAATATAAAGTTTCTCCATGGCAACAAGTAGCCATTTTATCCCAGCCTGAAAATAGAAGCATGTATTGTATTTTAAGAATAGAAGTTGAATATTAGGGGCGTACATCAATTGTATGTCATTAGAATGGATAATAATTTTCATGTTTATTTTATATTTAAAATTTTTATTTTACTTATTTGCATAGGACTTTTGTGTTTTAAAAAGCCCCAGAAAGGACTATTGCATTGTGATTATCTTATGGCTCATAATCTTATTTAAATTAAAATTTGTCATTAGCATGGACAAATATCAGTGTCATTAGCATGGTTTTTCTGTCCATGCTAAAGACTCCTATGTGCATAAATGTAACCATTGCTTATATTGTATCTTTTATAAAGTTTAATTTTACATATAAATTTAGGTATTACATTTATTATCTCTAAAATATGCATTAAATCTGTCAGAAAACCACTAAGACAGCTTCTTACATTGTTAGTGTCAGAATGTTGCTCATGTAAACAAAGTTTGCTCTTTGGTAATGTTTTTATTCTCCTTACATATATATATGTAAAAATGGAAACCATTTGCAGAAAAGGAAGGCTAATAAATATAGAAAAAAATATTTAAACAGGAAGAAAATAAAAATTTCTTAATATATTTATTCCATGCAATTTGTTTTGTCATTAGCATGGCTCAAAAAAATACTAATTATTTTTTTAAAGTTAATTTTTAAATATTTAGCTCTGCTGACTACATGTAAAGTATACCTAATACTATATTAACAACACCTATTTTTTTTTTCAGAAATTTTGCTAACAGTATTTTTTTTAAGATTTTACTTTTGAAATTGTCCCCTATTTTGAGAATCACCCATATATATATTCTGTCTCCAGAAGTCAATTTTTTCCTCATATTTTCAGCTGTCAAAGCCTGACTTTTATTATATTTTATTTTTTTTTTTATGTAAATACTATCTCATAACTTTAGTACATAAATTTGTATCGTATTTCATGTAATTTCAAAATGCTGTGGGAGACTTTGAATGCGCTCGCGGGGTAGTTTGTAAATTAAAATATACTGCACAATAAGTATGTCAGAGTAATAACGCCATCCACTGACGTTATTGCTCAGGTTGATATTCTTCAGTGCTGGAACTACATCCGAAGACGGTTTATGTTTTATTTTATGTACGAGAGAGTCATTGTTGAAAATCAAAAAGGACAAAAAAAAATTGCAGTACTAAGTTCTGGTATTTTTTTTTCTTTTAATGTCTGAAGAATAAAATATCAAATACTTATTATTGCATCATGGTATCGCAATAACTGGTAATTTAGAGATAGAAATAGACAATTCAATCTTATTTTATAGTTTTATTTTTCTTATGGCGTTATTACCCACGTAGGTGGACATTGGCCAAATAGCTTCGGCCAAGAAATTATGCCATTGCATTTCATGAATACATATTTGCTAAAATATTTCATCTTGTATACAAAATCAATAAGTTTCTGTATCAAATCCTATATTTGTTTGGCGGGAAAAAAAATCTAAAACTGTCACTATTGTCAAACTGTCAAATCAGTAAATTGCTGTATCAAATCCTATATTTCTTTGGAAAGAAATATCTAAAACAAAGCCGTTAAAATTGGTAGAACTTTAATGTGTCGTTATCACTTCAGGACAATTTGTATTGAATTGTCAGAAACAAACTGTATTTTAAAAGAATTATTTTTACCTTTTTTATTTATTTTTATGATGATATGTTTGTAGTTCTCAAAAATTGAAAGAATTTATGCCGGATTATTTTTTTTTTAATTCGTCGTACTTAAACAGATATAGTTAAAATTCGACAGATAAAGTTACCATACTTTGTGTTCAATACTTTTAAGTTACATATTGATTAAATTGTTTTAATAAATGTTTGTTTTCCTAGAAATTTCTGAAAATATGATTCTTGTAGAAAAGCGCCTTCTTAAAGGAAGATCCCCCCCCCCCCTCCTTTAACAGTTATCAATAATCATGCATTAGTTCTTGAGATATGATTATAGCTAAACTAACGTAAATCATGCAAAAAGCACAGCGGCGTTACTTGTTGGGTGATTTACACCGAAATCTGATTAGCAACAACTTATGTTAACATCTAACTGAATCTGAAGTTTGATGAAAATCCGTGCATTAATTCTTGAGATTCAGCTATTGCGGGAATCGCGAAAAATACTCCATAGTAACGCTGCCTGTTAAGAGATCTACATCATAATGCAGAAAATGTCATTTCATGTCATGGACTAACTGAATCTGAAGTTTGATGAAAATCCGTGCATCAGTTCTTGAAATAGAGCTATTGTTGAAATCGTGAATAATGCTACATAGCAGCGCCATCTGTTGAGTGATTTTCTCTAAAAACTAATTAATACCCATTTATATCCGGAATTAACAGAAAAAAAATTTCTATTAAATTCCGTACATTATTTCCTTAAATAGAGCGTCCACAAAATTTGTGTCCTATACAGACAGGCATAGACAGGCATTTTGTAAAAACAGGTTTTTTAGTATCTCTGATCCCTTAAACGTATAAATTCGTTGAAAACCGGAAGTCAAAAATTTTTACGAATCCAATCCTTTTTTATTGTAGAGATAGACGAAAGTAAAAAGAACGCAAAAAGCGCTTTACTTTAAAGCGATGCATATAAATTTATTTAATGTGATTAAAATTAATAATCAAATAATAATAATAATTTGCATCTAAATACATATATAAATATACATTTTAAGGAGAAAAACGAATGAAAAGTATTCATAAATAAATTAATAAATAAACTTTTATCTACTTCTGGTTAAAACTCGCATTAAATTGTGAAACGGGATTATGTATTACCTACTTGCATTTTCTGAATTTCAAATTTCATCACCAAAAAGTTGACCTCATATACCTAAGTACAATTTTTTTTTTAAAATATTCTCTTAACTTATTTTTATTTATTTATTTTTTAAAGACAGCAAATTTTGAAACTTTTATTTAAGATTTCTCAAATCTCAATTTCCCCTCACCAATATTATCCCATGAGCCTGAATAAGGTCCTATTTCAGAATTTCGCATTAGAAATTTTGAACTTAATTTTGATAATACTCTGTTTTAGGGCTACTTTTTCTTCTTTCTTTTCTTTTCTTTTTTCTTTTTCTTTTTATAAAATATTTCTGAAAGATATGCTTAATTTTATGTTTTAAAGAGACAGTTTACATCAAAATTAGTCAGAACATCGATTTTCTTTTTTCCAATAATAAATAAAAATCCGCTTCATTGTGAATATTTTGACCCATACGGCGATTATATCGCAAGATATTGTACATTTTATTAATACACCCAGTACAATTACCCATGCAAATTAAAACTTTTAATGGCATTTTTTCCATGCTTATATTTTTAACGTTTTTCGGTTTTGAAAATGTTAATTTTTTTTTTTTTTTTTTTTTTTTTTTTAATGTGGGTGTATTTGAGACAGAGATTTAAACTTTCTTGTGCATGTTCTTTCTTATACAGGTGATTAATATGCACTTGAAATTATCCTTCAGGTATTTTTTTTTTTTTTTTTGTTATTTTTGTTAAATAAAATTATATGCAAATATGTTAGATTTAATTTCTTTTCAGTATAATTACACTATAATTTTCACTTTATCAGTAAAGTAATTATATTAAATGTAATATTAGACGTCCATTCTCATTCTTCTGTAACACACATTTGAAAATCTCAAAAAAGGAGGCAAAAATATAATTAAACAAGTAAGAAAAATCATGCGTTAAGCATAGATTATGAAGCACTTTCCAACACTTAATGAAATCTTTAACAAAACTTTGTTATTTAGGGAAATAATAGTGTATAGCCAAATATACCCAAATATGTATTCCAGTACTTTTGATCAGCTCTGTATTTCATATGTCAGTTGATATAATGGGAAAATTTAGTTTAGCAAGAAAATACCCAGTAGCTTGAAATTTCTTTTTCAGCATTTCATACTATTAGATGGAAACATACTTGAATACTTTTGTTCAGCCCTGTAGTTTACATTGTACCTTTATTATACGTCAGCATTAGGCTAAAATTTATTGCAAACTAAAACACTTTTAAAACAACTAAAATCACATTCTCATAAATTATCATTCATAGGCGTCCATGTACCGAATTCTTTGCGTGGCCCTGTATATCTTTTTATCTATATTCTGCAAAAATTTCTCAGTAAATTGAATGAAGCTCAGCGTAAAAATGCATAGCTTATTTAAGAACCACGTTTAAATAATTTACGCTCATATTCAGTAACGTTGGTGAGCTCTTTTGGGTAGCCCTGTATATCAACTATAACATTTATACACACCATATAATGTGCATATATTTAGCGAAATATAAACGCGCATATCATAATCAAAATGCATTTCATCCCTCCATCAGCCATCATCGGACACATATACGGTACTTCGGAAAGAATATGCTATTTGAAATCCTTTGTATGGTCCTGTAAATGCTATGTACTTCATATTATGCAAGACAGTAGCGTATTATTTATATTAAGCTTCAGTGACATGTATCAGTTTTATTATACATGAAACAGCTTAATATATTTAAAATATGTCACACACAATTCCCCCTTTTACCATTATCTAATGGAATTCTTTTGTGTGGCCATGTAAATGAATAATAGCTACAGTTTCACCTTATATTTTATAGAATGCATATTTTAATATGTTTGGCAGGGTATAACATCTTTAAAATTTTTTTGAAACGATTTTCCCCCATAGGCCGTAATGTAATGGGAAACTTTGATTCGCCCTGTAGATAAACTAATCATGGTAGAAACTTCATTTTCGATAGGACTTGCGCTAGGGTAAACGTCAATAACGTCCTAAAATTTCATGGCAATCCGAGTATATAAACGATTTTTCCCCATGGGCCGTAATGTAATGGGAAACTTTTGATTCGCCCTGTAGATAAACTAAGCATGGTAGAAACTTCATTTTCAATAGCGTTCGTGCTAGGGTAAACATCAATAACGTATAAAAATTTCATAGCAATCCGAGTATATTAACGATTTTTCCCCATAGGCCGTAATGTAATGGGAAACTTTTGATTCTCTCTGTAGATAAACTAATCATGGTAGATACTTCATTTTCAATAGGTGTCGTGCTAAGGTAAACATCAATAACGTATACAAATTTCATAGCAATCCGAGTATATTTATGGGAGTTAGAGCGCGGACAGACATACAGACGGCCATCCGGCCAGACAAACCGAATGCATAAGCACTTTTCAACTTTGTTGGAAAGTGCTAAAAATAGTACAGGTCTTTAAAAAATGCAACATTTTAAAAACTTTTTAAAAGTTAATTAAATATGCAGTTTAAGTTTTTTAACTCTTTTCGGCACACTCTGCCCAATCCGGGGTACCTAATTTTAATTCCAAACTCGTAAATGGCACCAATAACATGTTAATAAAATTTTGCTTTTACAACGAAAGCTTAAATTAAAGAGTTCTTAGTTTCTAAAAATGTCGTATCTAAATTCCGGTGTCAGTCAATAATTTCTGATTTTACTGGCAGAATTTGTCAATGCCGAAAAGGGTTAAATCGAACTTCACTTTTAATTGAACATTCAAATTAAAATGATGTGAATTCACCGTCTGAAGCATATATTTTTTAAAAATACAAACAACATTGTTGAAACGATAAACTATTCCCTTAAGTGTTAAAATCTTAGCGAAACTAGTCAGTTGTAAGCAAGATTTTAACATTTCAAATACTAAGCACATATTTTAAATGCATTCGTCAATGTAAAAAAAAGTTATTTAATCAGTTTCAATTTAAAAAAAAAATCTTAATTTCACATTATCATTGCTTAAATATTTCACCCTATCTTAAGGTATTAAAGAAGATAATTATTAAGGGAATAAAATTTATTGATTAAGGGTGTTCTTAAATCAAAAAGGGCAACTTTGTGACATAAGTTTTAAATTTTTTTTTGTTCGGAAATTCATGAAACTAGCAAGTGTTGTTATTCAGAAACTGATTAATTGCACTCAGTTTTCTGTTTTTTTTTTTTTTTTTTTTTTTTTTTACAAGGGCAATAGATTTTTATAACAAGCCTTCAAAGTTGACGTTTTGAACACATTTCCCAACGGAAGCAGAAAAACCGGTCGAAAAGCAGGAGAAAAACGGGTGATCACGTGATCGAAATGGCTTATAACTCGATAGGTAATTTAATTATCATAAAATGGAAAACTAAGTTCGATTTGAAATCGCTTCCACAGTCAGGCTATCGAATTTTTTATCTTTCCGTTAAAAAATGAATTTGTAAATGCGTCAAAACGTTTTTACTTACCCATCATATGTAGTATAGGGTAAATCTTGCAATCGTTTTGAAAATCGAAAAAAAATTTTTTTACGGATTTACACGTTTTAGATACTGGAGATTCCGAAAAATATATTTTTAGAAAAAAATTTTGCCGACCGTCTGTTTGTCTGTCTGTCTATAAACGCTCTATCTTCCGAACGAATTGAGATAGAGATTTGAAATTTTGTATGTACTTAGTATGTAAGAATGGAACGAAGCCTATTGAATATCAGTAACCTCGATTATCCGGAACTATTTTTTTCAGACTCTCGAAAAATTCGTTCTGATGAAAGGTATATAAAAATTTTCGAAATTTTTTATTTTAAGGAGTGATCGTAAATGGCAATAAAATAACACAAATTTTGCATAAAGAACGAAGTCGATTGAATTATTAGTTGCCGAGATATCTGTAATCCTGTTTTCCACATTCTTCGATTTTTCATGACCCTGTATTTCATTCAAATTTCAATTCAAAGATATATTTTAATTGGAAATGAGACGCTTAATCCGACGCAATAAACTGTTAGTTAATAAGATTACAATTTTTTGGAGTTATAAAGATGTTTCTTTTTCGAAATTCAGATACTTGAGTAGTTAGGCGTGTTGTATAATTTATCGAAAGAGATTCATCAGCAATTCATTAACCCTTTCCGGCACGGGCAAAATCTGTAGTAAAATGCGAAATTATCGACTGACACTGGAATTCACAAACGAATTTTTTAGATATTTTGAATTCCTTAATTTACGCTTTTATTGTAAACGCAAAATTTTACAAAAATATTACTGGTGCCGTTTGCAAGTTTGGAATTCAAATTAGGTATCCCAGACCGGGCACAGTGTGCCGGAAAGGGTTAATACAGCATTACTATGCACAATAAAAATATAAATACACGTTTAAATTTTGTTTTGGAATTGCAATCCATTTTATAAATAGTTTTCAAATGTATTATTTTCATATATTATATATGCACATATATGATGGGTAAGTATTACCTTGGTCCCCAACGACTAGTTTTGCTTGGTGAGCGTAGCATTTGAGAACAAACATCCTTAATAATTCCGTAGACATAGGTTCAAATTTCAAAGTTTTCCAGCACCTGTGTTACTTGAGCTTATAATTTTGTTTACCGCTTCTGATGAAAGAAGCAGAAAAATAAAAGTTTACGGAAACATTTTAATCGGAGTGATGTGTTTGCCATGTTTTCCTCCTCAGAATATGGCTTGACACGTAGGGATGTCTTCTATTTGGAAAAAGGCCAGGCATAGCCCCCCTTTCTCATACTGGCTGTCACGCTTTTCTCAGTTCGTAAAAAAGATTTTTTCTGAGATTTCAACGGTATTTTGTTTCGTCTGTTTGAAAGGCGGTATTTAGAGGCGCAGAAGACTCGATGTAAACAGATCCAAAAGGATAACGATCTCTAACAGAAATTGAGAAGCAAAGGTATAGATTTGTTCAGTTCGATGAATTTTGTTTACGGAAGGAACTTTTTTTATACTGAGAGAAAGGCTGTTGATTCAAATAGATATATTTTGTCTCTAATTACAATGAAACATTAGATTAATTATAAACACGATTATTCAATCGGTAAATCAATTATAACAGAAGTAATTTATTCCATTTTTCACCCCAATATTGAAAAATGGAATAAATTACTTCTGTTATAATTGATTTTCCGATTGAATAATCGTGTTTAAAATTAATCTAATGTAATTTCGTATGCAGCGATTTTCTGCAGTTCCATATACCGACCTTCGATTTACTCTGTTGAACTGATCCAGAGTATCAGACCAGATAAAAGTGATCGTTGAGGTTAATTGGGTGAAATAGTCCTCCTGTGTTCGTGTCCGGGATAGCTCAGCTGGTAGAGCATTGGCGGCTTCAGCCAGTACATCCCTGGTTCGAATCCTGTCCCGGACTTTTTTCACCCAATATTGAAAAATGGAATAAATTACTCCTGTAACAATGAAATATTCCGAAATTTTTTTTGAATAAACAACATTTTCTTAGTATAAAAATAGTTTCTTCCGTTAACAAAAATGCATCGAACTGAACAAATCTATACCTTTGCTTCTTAATTTTTGTAAGAGATCGTTATCCTTTAGGATTTGTTTACATCGTGTCTTCCGCGCCTCTAAATACCGCCTTTCAAACAGACGCAACAAAATACCGAAGAAATATCAGAAAAAAATCTTTTTTTACGAACTGAGAAAAAGCGTGACAGCTAGTATGAGAAAGGGGGGCTATGCCTGGCACTTTACCAAATTGGATACATCCCTAACGTGTTAAACCATATTCTGAGGAGGAAAACATAGAAAGCATATCACTCCGTAAACTTTTATTTTTCTGCTTCTTTCATAGGAAGAGGTAAACAAAATTATAATCCCAGGTAACACAGGTGCTGGGAAATCTTTAAATTTAATACTTTGTCTACGGAATTATTAATCAATAAATTGTTTTCACTCAATAATTATCTTCTCTAATATCTGAAGATATACTGAAATTTTTAAATAACAATAATGTGAAATTTAGATTTTTTTAAATTGAAACTGATTAAATAACTTCTTTTTTATCAATCAAGTAATTTCGTTTAAAGTTCAATTACTGTTTGTAGTCTCACATACTGCGTTGCTCTTTAGTGGATAATCTGAAATTATTTCGTTTCCTGCCTGTCTGTGTATCCGTTATCTAACTAGAGGCAGATTTATAATGTAGGTTGAAAAGGGAGGGGGGGGGGTCTTAAAGTAATTATTTTGGCATCTTCATCTTGAAAACCTGCGTTTGTTTACATTTTAGGTAGATTTCGTATGAAATACTACCTATTGCATTCGCACCAGTTTATCTATCTATCTATCTATATTCTTTATATATAAAGAAATAAAGTCTTTATAAAGTTATATATATATAACTTTTTTATGGGCACGATCACTTCTATAATTCTTCACCAATCTCCACCAAACTCGTACATAAAATCAAAGGGGATAAAATCTCGGCTATGTTCGTTAATGGGTAAAATCGGACCAAGAGGGTCGAAATAGGGGGCGTTTTTGTGAAAACAGAAAAAAGTCCATAACTTCTTAATGAAAATAGATATCGAATCAGTTTAAAGTTTATATTACTTCTAAATAATGGGCCAAAAGTTTATGCATGACAGATTCTTGATAAAGTTAAAAATGAGCTCAAGGGGCGAAAAAAATAGGGTTTTTGGGAGAAAAAAAATCATAACTTTGTCAATTTTTAAGATATCAAATCCATCTAAATTTTTTATAAATATTCTCAAAATTATCTAAAACTTTTGTATTTGCAAGTTTTTGATAGGACTAACTCTTACCGGTAAAAAAAAATTAAAACGAAAATAAAAAGGTGTTTCGAAAAAGAAAAAAATCCATAACTTTGTCAATTCTTAAACTATCATATCCAATTAAATTTATTTTACATCTTCTCAATAATATCTACAACTTTTATATTGACAAGTTTTTCATAGGATCAATTCGTAAAGCAAAAATAAATTAAACAAAAATTGGAGTTGGAGAAAAACCCCTAATCCAAACTGCTTACTTTCTGAATCGTTTTTTAAATTCATCTTTTATTTTAAACGCATCCAAATGGCAGATCCTCTTATTTAGGAATTATACAATGTGAAACATTGGCCAGATTTTTGATAAACACAGAATATATTTCAAAAAAGGCTGCCAAAAAGGGTATTTTGAACAGAATTTCCCGAAGTGACAGTGATAGAAAATTTGAGGAAGTATTCAAATAACAAATTGCGTTTTTCCTGACTCATTTTTAAATCCATTTTTACTTTCAAACGCATCCAGTTTACAAGTCCTCTTATTTAGGAACTGTATGATATGATGCATTAGTCAATTTTTTGATAAAGACAGAATATATTTCAAAAAAGGCTGCCAAAAAGGGTATTCTGAACAGAATTTCGAGAAGTTACCGTGATTGAAAATTTGAGGAAGCATTGAAATAACAAATTGCGTTTTTTCTGACTCATTTTGAAATTCAGTTTTGCTCTCAAACGCATCTATTTGGCAGGTTCTGTTATATAGGAGCTGTATAATGTCCCGCATTGTTCAGTTTTTTGACAAAATCTGAATATATTTTTTAAAATGCTGTCAAATTGGGCACTTCGCGCAAAATTTCCCGAAGCTATGATGATTAAGAATTGAGGTTGTATTCAAAATTGGTTATTTTATAACTCATTTTTGAATTCAATTTTGCTCTCAAACGCATTCAATTGACAGTCTTTTGTTATTTAAGAAGTATATAATGTGCCGTATTAGTCGATTTTTTTAATAAAGTCAGAATTATTTCAAAATATGTTGTCAAAATGGGCATTTGAGCCGAATTTAGCTTAAGATGATTCTGATAAAACCAGTTCTTACAAAAAAATGAAATTAAAAAATTTTCAAAAGATGACAAATAAAGTTGTTAAATTGGGTTTATCTGTAATCAAATTTATTTTTTGTTGTTGAAATGAGCACTCTTCGAAATCTACCTCCGCCTATAGGCCAAGCTGATAGGGATTTTTTTTAAAATATTATTTAGCCCAAGATTAATTATGATATTCACCTATAAATTAATTACAGTGTATTTAAATGTTTTTTTTTTCCACCTACGTTTACATGCCTTATGATCAAGAGTGTGGTGGATAAAAAGAATTACTCTGCAGCACCCTATTTATACCTGATAATGAACTAAAATGTGCAGTTCAGGAAAGTGACATTTATTTACAGTGACAATCATATTTTAATTAAGGAAAATTATTCAAAAATGTGTTTTATAAAGTATAAATATTAATTAGAAAATAAAAATATATAGAAAAGATATTTGTACAATATAGCTTTTACTTTGCACACATCACAGTGTGGCATGCCAGGAAAATTACAATCTGAAAATTTAAGTCTTTTAGTTGCTTTGATTGTGTATTTTTTGTATAATACATTTGTGCCAGGATTTTTGATAGTAATTTGTGCTAATAGAAATGTAATGTCTCTTGAAAATACTTCTAAGAATACTTTTTTATTAGAATGCAATAAATAAATAAATAAAATGTACTGCTTTATAATAACTTTTAGTGTGAATTTTATTATGCGGACTGCTATTTTCCGTATTATGTGTGGCCCCACCAGTGGCCGAGAGGTTCGGACCTCTCAACTGGTAAACGGCAGGTGCTGGGTTCGAACCCAATCGCGGCTGTCGGACTAACCGTTCGGAGTTTTCGTGGTTTTCTTCGAACCTTGCGTAAATACGGGTTAGGTTCCCATAAAAAGACCCCCACGAAGGGCACTCCCCCCCCCCCCTGGTCCTATATCCCTAGTGTAGATAATCGGACGACAAAAATCAACCAACCAACCAACCAACCAACCAACCGTATTATGTGATATTCTCCCACTGTTAGATAGAAAAATCAACTAAATTTAATATAGTATATTTAAATATCTACAATAATGAAAGGTGCAGATTTTTTTTTTTTTTAAATGTTGATAAAAATATTGAGTACAATTTATTTATATCGTGTTTAATACAGATCCTTCCTTTTAAGAGAGATATCTATACAATTCTTCGAATAGGATTTTGAGAGGCAATTTCCTTTCCCCTTTGAAAATATGTTTATACATATAAGAATTTATAATGCAAAATAGTCTTGTTTTTAAGATATTTCATACAAAATTCGTACTACACGAATCAGAAAGTAAAGTTTTCAGAAAAGACGAAAGCCTTTTCAAGCATGAAATGATTTTTACTCTTCGTGTCAACTAAATCAAGAAGTTATTCAAAACTTTTATATCTAGAATAAAACGTAATTTATTTATGTTCATGTGAACCAAGTTACAACCGATTAACTAAAGATATTTAGGAGGTATTCAGAGTTTTATATAACGCCAGATGTGAAATATGATAAACCACTTTAATTTAGCTGTATTCAAAAGAAATTTTAACATACTTTTTCCATAAGACAGACTGATATGAATTTATGTGATTCCTTCGAAAATGATTCATTTGAAATGAAAATGATTCATTTAAATTCATTCGAAAGTTAGAAAACACACACATACAATTTTTTTGAGTCTTAACTTTATAATGAATGTACTTTATATAAACGTTTTTTAATTCTATAAATTTAAGTAATCTAGAGAAAATTTTATTCAGTAGTCTAAAGCCACAACGGAGAGAGCTACTTGTGCTTATACTAAAGAGTAAATATGTATGCATATACAGGGTGTATCTAAACTACTGGGCAAGACTTTAAGGGGTGATAGTACACATCAAGACAAATAATATTAAATGGGAAACTAAAGGTTCCAAACGTCTTCCGAAGGAGATAGGCGCCATCAAAGTTTAGGGTCCAAAATTTGAAATGATTATAAAAAACGGAAAAATGGGTCGATTCGTTTGCAGTTTCCACTAAAACTATTCTTTATGTCAGTTTTGTCTTGAAAATAAATTATAAAGTTAAATTTAAAAATATGTCGATAGAGGGCCGAGATATGCTGACCCGTCTCTTCCCCTAGTCAATGGGAAATGAATGACAAACAAATTACTGAAGGTTGTGATAGTGTCATGTAATCTTCACTAATTGGGTGATTTTTAAAACAGAGAAAATTAGTTTGTCTTTAGAGCATGTTGTGTCCAATTGGAGGTTGCCGAGCGTACCTCGTAGGGGGCAGAACTACCTAATATAGAAAAGAAGTTAAATATTTTATTTTCTTCTGAGGAATTTATAAAATGCGAATTTAATCCATATCCATATAAACCAAGAGCCAACAGCACAAAAACCTAAGGTATCAGGGAATAAAAGGGATAAGGAAATAAAAAACACCTTTATTTTATGAAAAAGTAGAAATAGGGGAATCTAATGATCCATGTCTGCCGGAAGTGAAGTGGTGCATAAGCTCCCCCCCCCCCAAAAAAAAAAAGTGGTTTATTTATAGATTTATCATTTTGTTTGCCGTACAATCATTTTATACCTCTGGTTGTATGGCAAATACAATGTTAATCTACAAGTAAGCCACTTGTGGTATTAATGTTTAACTTATGCACTACTTCACGTCTGGCAGGCATGGATCATTCCGATTCCCCTATTAACACCTTCCAAAATAAAGGGATTTTTTTGTGCTCGATACCTTAGGTTTTTGTGCTTTCGGCTTTCGGCTTTCGGCTTTTTGATTAATATGTATGACATTGGAGAGGACAATTTGATATATGACTGACCAGAAGCCTTAAGGGTGTATTTCGATTAAAACTGCCTAATTTACGATTTATTTTTGAATTCATTTTTGCTCACAAACGCATCAAACTGGCAAATTGTCTTATTTAGAAAGTACACAAGGTGCCGTGATTGTCGATTCTTTGATAAATGCATAAAATATTGAAAAAAAAAAAAAGCTATCAAAAATGACATTTTGAGCCAATTTTTCCGAAGAGGGAGATCTGCGAACGAAAAAAAAAAGGTCATACTGAGAAAATAATTGTTTATAAATCCAATTCTAATGAATTGAGCAAAAAATAACATCACGCGGCATCTTATACATCTCTTCAAAAATCACCTCAGCAAGTTTCATGTTTCTACTTTTAAAAATGAGTCTGAAAATGTATATGAAAATTTCGAGCTGTTGAAGGTGGAAAAGCGTTTTTTCGAATGCACCCTTAATTCATTTCGATATGCGTAGATAAACTAGATCTCGCTGTAATCGCATCTTTTAGAAAATATCTTTGAAATAAATGATTCATTATTGAACTATTTTGCGACATAATTTACCTGAAAATGACGTCGTAGAATCTGAAGCGATTTGCTTGCATGACAACCAAAGAGGTAAAGTACCCTTCTTTCCCAATTTGCCGTCACTTAATCACCTCATTTGCACTTGTGGCCGAGTTATCTCGTTATCATCAAACAACCACTGAATTGTGGAAAGAAATCTGAAGCTGGAGAGAATTTTCTGAAGTGCTTTTCTCAAAATTATGTGTCTCATTATATGTCGCGCATTATAGGAGCAATTGAGGTAAGATTATGTTAATTTATTGATAATTATTTATGATATAAGAACCGATGGATAAAAATATTACTATAGCATAACAGCTGGATTTAATTAATACTTTTCGTCTAGTTTTTTTTTTTTTTTTTTTTTTTTTTTTTTTTTTTTTTTTTGTATTTGTTAGAGGGTAGCAAAATTGCTTGAAAAATACAGTAGATTTCCTTAAATTCGCATAGCTTGGGACCGAAGGTTGTGCAGATATTTGGTCATTGCTTTGTTTACATCTTTTAAGCAGTTTTTCAGTAACAGGTCAAGTTCACAGGTCCGGTTAATAGGTTAACATTTAAGTTTCAGTAGATTCGGAAATAAAAGGGGGAGGCATAATTTTGCGCTACATTTTCGACTATATCTCAGAAAATATAAAACTTAAAATTAAAAGAAATGTATTTTTGAGTTCGACGTTACTAAAACTTCTACATGGTATATAAAAAGAAAAGATTTTTGGTTTAAGTAACTTCACTAGCCCCTGTACATTTTCCTTAAACGTATTTGTGAATGGTTAATAATCTTTAAATATGTGGGTCAATAGTCTTTATTACGTCAGCCAATTTGACCTTTCCAAGTTCCATAGTTTACGAGTAAAATGGCTGTGACAGGTGGACAGACAGGCACAGGAGTGATCGCATAACAGTTCCGTAACAGGTCCGAAAAAATCAATGCATGAAACATAGATTATGAAACACATAAAAACACATTCATAATAATATTTAAAAAATGCACCGTTTAATATGCTAAAATATTATATCTAATTCAACAATATCGAAGCGCATTTTCTATTACACAGGAAGTAACTTGTTTTAAACCTAAGCAACGTATATAAATTTAATTTTATGTAAAATAGTTTAACATAATTAAAATATGCCGCAAATAATGCCCCTTCTTCCATAACGGAAATGTAACTAAATTATTTTGGGTGGCCCTGTAAATGAGTAAAAAATATTCTTTGCGCGGCATATTTTACAAAATGTACATTTTAGTGTCCTTCATAAATGCATAACCATTTCATTATGTTTCGCCGTGTGTAACATCATTAAAATGCACTTGACACTATTTTATCATACCTGCCGTAATGTAACGGAATAATTTTGACTGTCTATGTGTTTCATATATATATTATATTTTACTAAAATTTTACATGATTCAACAAAATTCTGCAACAAATATATGTTTAAAATTTCAAACGATTCGATTGGATAGTTTTTGTGCTGTTATATACTTACAGACAGACAAACGGACGGGCATATCAGACGATTACTATAAGAGCTATACTTATTTATATAATTACAAACACACCTAAAACCACTAACATTTAAAAGCGCATACCGAAATTGAAAACGCATTTCTAGCAATTATTACCCAAAACACAATATTGTAATAGATTTCTTTCGTGTGTCCTTGTAAATGGATTAAAAATGCTATGATTGTCTAACGTAATCGTAGTGAAACTCAGCGATTTATATCAGTTTCAATACGTTTGCGGTAGTGCAATGTTACTCAAATGACTCTGCAGACGATTTCTCCCCATAGACCATGATGTAATGAAATTCTTTTGGGTGTTCCTGTAAATCAATTATTAATCCCACATTCATCATTTACAACAGCAAATATACCAAGAGGATCCTAAATAAGATTTATCAATTGCAAAAGAATCCGAGTACACGGGAGTTGCAGCATCGATAGACGGCTAGACGGACAGACAAACCGAATGTATAAACACTTTTCAGCTTCATTAAAAAGTGTTAAAAACTGGTAAAAATAATCTCTGTTAATGATTTATCTATTGTTTTAATGATAGTATAAAACAGTTCAATTTGGCTTCTTAAGTTTAATTTTTTTTTTTTTTTTTTTTTTTTAATACAAGCTAAAACAACAGAAATCATAACAGACTTTTATATTTCTTTCGAAAACATCGATTTTGAAGAATTGTATGAATTAAAACATATTCAGGACTAGCAAGAGAAATTCTCTAAATCTTCTATTCTCCCTATATCGTTTGATAAGACGCTAATATTTATTTTAAACTTCCAAATAACTAAAGCTTTTGAACTTTTAACTTCTTTCTTATTCAGATGTCAATCATTTTTTTTTTAAATCGTAAATATATTATTATTTTTAATGTAACCTGTAGTACAATTTTAGTATTTTAAGTACATAGTAATTGCATGTTTTAGTTTCATTATGAGCATGTATGCTAATTGTAAGTAAATTTGTAGGTATGTATTTCTCTTACTTTACAATACTTAAGTTTTTCTTTACTTATTTATGGGAACTATAAAAAAGAAATTTACTCTTGTTTCAAATTATGTTACTTTATATTATTTAAGTTTTTCTTTCTTTATTTACGGGAAATATGGAAAGGAATTTTTTCCTTATTTGAAAACGGAATTCGAATATTGACAATCTAACTATCAGATTGTCGACCTAGCTAAATAAAAAAAATATAAAATTAAATACTGTGTATATTTTTTAGATTTGTCACCTGATTATCGCATTCAGTTATGAAAGTATACTTATAAAGAACTAACTGAACATAAATATGCAATTAAATACTGTGTATATTTTTTGGTAGATTTCGTATGAAATACTACCTATTGCGGTCGCACCAATGTTGGAATTTCTGAAAAAATTTTGCAGATCTACGCCGATCATGACTTCTAGACCCCAAAACTATCATCAGTAAAAAAGTTTATCTATATATATATATGTTACAGGCCAAACCCGATTTTAGGCCAAATTAGATTGGCCTAGGCCAAACTAGTTTATCCTAATGACCATCGGATAGACTAGTTTTTCCTAGGCCAAACCGGTCTATCCTAACGCCCATCGGATAAACTAGTTTTTCCTAGGCCGAACCGGTTTATCCTAACGCCCATCGGATAAACTAGTTTTTCCTAGGCCAAACTAGTCTATCCTAAGGCCCATAGGACAATCTAGTTTTTTCTAGGCCAAACTAGTTTGGCCTAACTCTTATAGGATAAAATAGTTTAGCCTGCTGTTTATTGGTCTGAACTAGTTTCTCCTAGGCCGATCTAGTTTATCCTAGGCCAATTCAATTTGGCGTGATTTTATTGAATTCAATGACCGCTACAGCGCCAACATTCTAGTTTGTCCTAGGCTGATCTAGTTTATCCCAGGCCAATTTAATTTTACGTGTTTTTAGCTCACAGGCGTCAAAGCCTGAAAAATAATGGGCTCGCAGGTTCTGTATGTATGAATGTACGTATGTATGTAAGAATGTACGTACGTATGTACGTGCGTATGTACGTATCGCGATAACTCGTGATAGAAATGTCCGATTTGCTTCAAATTTCGGATGCACGTTTATTGATATAAGGTACTTTTCTGACTAATTTTGGGAATTCATTGGATAAGAATAAAGGGGAGCGAACGGGAGGCTAGTCCCCCCACCGTTAATTTAGAGAAATGGATTTTTGATGCAGAATTATCAGTTTTTGTTTATTGTTTAAGTGTAAAAAAAGGGCAATGTGGGTTAACCCCCCCCCCAAAAAAAAAATTAGATAAATGGTTTTTGACGCAGAATTTACGGATTTGCTTCCCGTTTGCATAGAGACATGATGCATTGGACATGGTGTTTGCTTTTTTTTTTGCTGCACACTAGTGCCAACTGAGATCTGACTTGCATTTATTACTATTATTATTATTATTATTATTGCATATTCGTGCCAGATTGAAGCTGAATATAATTTGGAATCGAACAGCGTTTTCCATTTTTTGAGAAATTAATTACCTGTCGACATATAAGCTATTCTTGTCACGGCGTCTTTTTTTTTTTTTTTTTTTTTTTTTTTTTTGTAAAGTCGTAATCGGAAATTCGATTCAAAACGTAGCTTTAATTTTTTCTCAAAGATACATCGCTTTTATGAAAAAATGGTTTACGCCATTCGATTACATATTATCTGAATCTGTTAACCTTATGCATTTCCGAAAAGGAAGTAGTTCATAAATGTGTTAGGATGTAGCTCTTTAGGGTTTAAGAAAAGCCTTAAGGAATGACAGAGAAATATATTCACAAATCTACTTTTTACTGAAAGGATTCAAAAGTTATGATATTTATAACTCTCATATTTTTTTCTTTTGTTCTAAACTACATTGATTATTTAATGAATCCGTATTTGAATATTGAAACTCTAAGAATCTAGATAATCATTAATACATTGTGTATTTTCCATTCTGTGAACACATCATAATTTAAAAATATATTGTAAATTTATCCAATAAGTATATAAGAAGTATTTTTTAAAGGAATCTTAATTGTATGTGAAGTAAAACCTGATTTTTTTTTTGCAGAAATTAAGTAGAGACAGATCGAGCCGGACTGAGTCTTTTTTCACTGATTTTTGTACAGACAGAGCTCTGCCTGTACAAAAGTAAATAATATTAAAGTAAATAATAATAATTTGCTTGAATAAGCAAACACCATGCCCAATGCATCATGTCTTTAAGGTGAACATGTTAAATTTCTGTATTGGTTGTTATAAGCAATGACTCTTGACACACATTTATACTTTTTCTAGTGAAAGATATGTTTTTTACTGGCCAAACCCGTTTTCGAGCTAAATTAGATTAGCCTCGGCCAAACTATTATATCCTTATGCCAATTGGATAAACTAGTTTTTTCTACACCAAACTTGTTTACCTAAATGTTCATAGGATAAACTAGCTTTTTTATGTAAGAGGGTAATCGTTCATTTTTCCCTTCATACTTAACCATTAAACCCCCAAAACTATTCAGGGAATCGCCTTATCAGAAAGAACCTATATGCAAATGTGAAGCATATCCGTAAATTCTGCGTCAAAAACCATTTATCTAAATTATGGGGGGGGGGGTGGTAACCTACATTGCCTTTTTTTACACTTAAACAATAAACATCCACAACTAATCATGAAGGCGCCTTGTCAGAATGATCCTATATCTAAAATTTTAAATGAAAGCTGACAATTCTGCATGAAAAATCCATTTCTCTAAATTAACGGTGGGATATTAGCCTCCCGTTCGCTTCCCTTTAGTCTTATCCAATGAATTCCCAAAATTAATCAGAAAAGTACCTTATATAAATGAACGTACATCCAAAATTTGAAACAAATCCGATATTTCTATCACGAGTTATCGCGTTACGTACATACGCACGTACATTCGTACATACATACGTACATTCATACATACAGAATCTGCGAGCCCATTATTTCTCAGGCTTTAATGCCTGCAAGCTAAAAACACGTAAAAGTAAATTGGCCTAGGATAAACTAGATCAGCCTAGGACAAACTAGAATGTTGGCGCTGTGGCGCCATTGAATTCAATAAAATCACGCCAAATTGAATTGGCCTAGGATAAACTAGATCGGCCTAGGAGAAACTAGTTCAGACCAATAAACACCAGGCTAAACTAGTTTATCCTATAAGAGTTAGACCAAACTAGTTTGGCCTAGGAAAAACTAGATTGTCCTATGGGCCTTAGGATAGACTAGTTTTGCCTAGGAAAAACTAGTTTATCCGATGGGCGTTAGGATAGACTGGTTTGGCCTAGGAAAAACTAGTCTATCCGATGGGCGTTAGGATAAACTAATTTGGTCTAGGCCAATCTAGTTTGGCCTAAAATCGGGTTTGGCCTGTAACATATATATATATATAAAATCTCGGCTAAGTTCGTTAATGGGCAAAATCGCTCCAAGGGGGTGGAAATAAGGAGGGTTTTTGTGAAAACCGAAAAAACGCCATAACTTCTTAATTAAAATAGATATCGAATCGGTTTAAAGTTTATACTACTTCTTAAAAATGGGCCAAAAGTTTATGCATGACAGATTTTTGATAAATTTAGAAATGGGTTCAAGGGACGAAAAAAACAGGTTTTTGAGAGAAAAAAAATCATAACTTCGTCAATTCTCAAGATATCAAATCCAAATAAATTTTGTATAAATGATCTTAACATTATCTGAAACTTTTGCACTTACAAGTTTTTGATAGGACTATTTCTTACCGATAAAAAAATTAAAAACGAAAACAAAAAGGGGGGGGGGGGTGAAAAAAGAAAAATTCCACAACTTCGTCAATGCTTAAACTACCAAATCTAATTAAATTTATTTTACATCTTCTCAATAATATCTACAACTTTTATAGTGACAAGTTTTTCATAGGAACAATTCATATAGCAAAAATAAATTAAACAAAAATGAAGTTGGAGTAAAAAACCTCTAATCCAAACTGCTTACATTCTGACTCGTTTTTAAATTCATTTTTTATTTTAAACGCATCCAAATGGCACATCCTTTTATTGAGGAACTATATAATGTGATGCATTGGCCAATTTTTTGATAAAGACAGAATATATTTCAAAAAAAGGCTGACAAAAAGGGTATTTTGAACAGAATTTTCCGAATTGATGGTAATTGAAAATTTGAGGAAGTATTCAAATAACAAATTGCGTTTTTTATGACTCATTTTTAAATCCATTTTTGCTATCAAACGTATCAATTTTACAGGTCCTCTTATTTAGTACTTTATAATGTGACACATTGGTCAATTTTTTGATAAAGGCTGAATACATTTTTAAAAATGCTGTCAAAGTAGGCAATTCGGGCAAAATTTCCGAAGCTATTATGATTAGGAATTGAGGTTGCATTCAACATTGGTTATATTGGTTATAGATAGAATATATTTCAAAAAAGGCTGACAAAAGGGGTATTTTGAATGGAATTTCGAGAAGTTATCGTGATTGAAAATTTGAGGAAGCATTCAAATAACAAATTGCATTTTTTCTGACTCATTTTTAAATTCAGTTTTGCTCTCAAACGCATCCAATTGACAGGTTATCTTATTTAGAAGCTGAATAATGTTCCGTATTGGCCAGTTTTTTGATAAAGGCTGAATATATTTTTTAAAATGCTGTTAAAGTGGGCACTTCGCGCGAAATTTCCCGAAGCTATTATGATTAGGAATTGAGGTTGCATTCAAAATTGGTTATTTTATAACTCATTTTTAAATTCAATTTTGCTCTTAAACGCATTCAATTTACAGTCTTTTGTTATTTAATAACTATATAATGTACCGTATTAGTCGATTTTTTTAATAAAGTCGGAATATATTTCAAAATATGTTGTCAAAATGGGCATTTGATCCGAATTTAACTTAAGATGATTCTGATAAAAACAACCCTTATAGGAAAATTAAATTAAAAATTTTTCAAAAGAGGACAAATAAAGTTGTTAAACTGTTTTTATCTGTAATCAAATTATATTTTTTGTTGTTGAAATGAGCACTTTTCGAAATCTACCACCGCCTATAGGCCAAGCCGACAGGGATTTTTTTTTGATTTGCCACCTGATTATCGAATTCAGTTATAAAAGTATATTTATCGCGAACTAACTGAACATAAATATGCAATTAAATACTGTGTATATTTTTTAGATTTGCCACCTGATTATCGAATTCAGTTATAAAAGTATACTTATCAAGAACTAACTGAACATAAATATGCAATTAAATACTGTGTATATTTTTTAGATTTGTCACCTGATTATCGAATTCAGTTATAAAATTATACTTATCAAGAACTAATGGAACATAAATATGTAATTAAATACTGTGTATATTTTTTAGATTTGTCACCTGATTATCCAATTCAGTTATAAAATTATACTTATCAAGAACTAACTGAACATAAATATGCAATTAAATACTGTGTATATTTTTTAGATTTGCCACCTGATTATCGAATTCAGTTATAAAAATATACTTATCACGAACTAACTGAACATAAATATGCAATTAAATACTGTGTATATTTTTTAGATTTGTCACCTGATTATCGAATTCAGTTATAAAATTATACTTATCAAGAACTAATGGAACATAAATATGTAATTAAATACTGTGTATATTTTTTAGATTTGTCACCTGATTATCCAATTCAGTTATAAAAGTATACCTATCAAGAACTAACTGAACATAAATATGCAATTAAATACTGTGTATATTTTTTAGATTTGCCACCTGATTATCGAATTCAGTTATAAAAGTATACTTATCACGAACTAACTGAACATAAATATGCAATTAAATACTGTGTATATTTTTTAGATTTGTCACCTGATTATCGAATTCAGTTATAAAATTATACTTATCAAGAACTAATGGAACATAAATATGTAATTAAATACTGTGTATATTTTTTAGATTTGTCACCTGATTATCCAATTCAGTTATAAAATTATACTTATCAAGAACTAACTGAACATAAATATGCAATTAAATACTGTGTATATTTTTTAGATTTGTCACCTGATTATCGAATTCAGTTATAAAAATATTCTTATTAAGAACTAACTGAACATAAATATGGAATTAAATACTGTGTATATTTTTTTAGATTTGTCACCTGATTATCCAATTCAGTTATAAAAATATACTTATCAAGAACTAACTGAACATAAATATGCAATTAAATACTTTTTATATGTTTTAGATTTGCCAAATGATTATCCAATTCAGTTATAAATGTATACTTATCAAGAATTATTTTCTGAAAAATATCGTTTATTTACTTTTATAAGCCTGAAGGCGAATGATGATGGACGTAAGAGCTTCCATAAAAACAGATTCTTGTGAATGGCTTTCGGAAAGTCAGGGGGTTGAGAAAAAGGCGAAGCAAACGTGACAGAAATCGATGCTTGTGTTTGCATATATTGCCCTTAAATTATTTTTAGAATATTGATTCAATGACTGACACTTCCTTAGTGGCACTGTTGCTTCTTTTTTCTCTCTCTCTTATTTTTGTTCGCGGATAAACTATTGATGCTCATTAATTATTTAAGGTAATATTTTCTCTCCTTCAATTTGTTTTTTATTCTTCGCACTTATGCTTATGGTTAATGATTTTAATTAGTTCGCTTCCTTTATTCTGCACACAATAGTAAAAGCGTGCAGAAAGTTTTGAAATATTGAATGCACTTTTATAATATTTATTTTTCTGGGGCAAATTGTTTTTAAAGTTGTTGTGGCTTTTTAAGAATGGTTCTAAAGGATGGTTAGGCAGGTAAGCATTGATTTTTTACTTTCTTTTTGATAGGGTAAAAAGAGTTACTTAACTATATTATTTTTTCCATGCTTCCATTTATCCCTTTATGCACCGACGATACTTTAAAGTACAACTGAAGAAAATTTAAGGTAAAATTTATTCGCTCAGTCTATTAAGAAAAGTTAAATTTTCTTTCCACACAAAATACGAAGCTTGATCAAATTTACAAATGGTAGAGAAACTATCGAAGATAAATTTTTACAAAAAGCGGTGATTTTCATAATCATTTGCATAAATGTAGCTTTTCTTAAAAAAAAAAAAAAAAAAAAAAAAAAAAAAAAAAAAAAAAAAAATAATCTATGAAACATTTTTAACTGCAAAATCTTTTCCGTTTACAGAGAACCTCATAATACATTTAAATACATTGCTTTTCTAACAATTGTGTTATTTTCACAAGAGTTATGTTTCATTAATTAATCTGATTATTTTTTGTAAATATTTTACAAAAAAAGTTATTACTACTGATCTCAACTGCTCCGTTCAACAAGCGCAAAACATTTTGACACATTTACAAATTCATTTTTTAACGTAAAGATATACAATTGAAAGGCCTGACTATGGAAGCGATTTCGAATCGAACTTATTTTTCCATTTTTTGATCAATAAATTATCTATCGAGTTCTAAGCTATTTAGACCACGCGATCATCCGTTTTTCCCCTGCTTTTCGATCGGTTTTTCTGCTTTCGTCAAGAAATGTGCTCAAAAACGTTAAGTTTGAAGGTTTGTTATGAAAAATCTATTGTGTTAAAAAAAACAAAAAAATGAGTGCAATTAGACAGTTTCTGAATAACAACACTGGCTATTTTCATGCATTTCCGAATAAAAATAAATGAAAGCATGTGTCACAAAGTTGCCCTTTTTGATTTAAGAACACCCTTAATCAGTTTTAATGAAACAATGTCTAAATTTTGTGTTATATTTGTTTAGAAACTCCAGAATATCTTCAGATATTAAGGAAGATAATAATTCAGGTGAGGCAATTTCTTGATAAATAATTCGGTAGATAAAGGCTTAACTTATAATGCTTTTTATATATGGCAGTCAAACATTGTTACTAATTTTTCGACGATTTGCTTTTGACATAGTGTTTTGAAATTTGGAATATACATGTATATTCCAAAGGGGCAATACAGGAATTAAACATTGATGTTTTAAATAAGATCCCTAATAGGAAAAGGGGTGCAACAGAGGTTCAATTTAAAAAAATCATCCTATCTCATAAACAAATAGAAATAAAATCTTTCAATTAGACTAAAAGAGATCCAGCTGTCAATCGCTGTCCGTTTTCAAAAGACATCAGAAAAACATTACTTAAACTTAATGGTAACTCAATCATAGTTTGATTTTCTATGGAGAAATCAGAATCAGCTTCAACAGTGAGTATTTGTTGAAAAGTACTAACGGCAAAATTATCACAAAAGTACCAAATTTTGACCAATTCGGTGAAATATCACCAAATTTGGTTGTGTGTTTTAAAAAATGTATATTAATTCTACATTTTAGTGAATTTTAATGGAATAATGTTTTTACATTTATATTTTTTCTAAAGTTTTTGATTGTTCTATAATAATTTTAATGTTATCTATCGACTCTTTGATAGAATTTGTTTGAAGTTTGCTTAAATGTGTTATACACAAAATCAGACAAATAGGTTTACTTAATCAGTTTTAATATTATTTTAATGATACCTGCATTATTTTATTTTCGAAGTGAAATGCTTTCAAAACTACTGCAGTTTTTACACGTTTTACTTTATTAGTCACATATTAATGTATATTAGCACATTGAATGCCAAGTTCATTTTGTCTGTCTTTTCGTTTGGGCTATGAAATAATATGTATATATATGTGATGGAATATGGTATGTATAAGTGACCTATACATGGTATATATATGTGGTATATATGCAATAATATATATGTGACCGCCATTCAATCGGTTTGTAATTTGAAACACCTACTTTGGTGATGATCGTTGTCTCTTTAATGTTCTTTTTACTTAGTTTCTTGCTGTAGGATAATATGCATGTTTTCTTTTCTAATTCGTGTCCTGTCTTTCTCTTGTTTTGTGTCGTCACTATAGCACCAGGAAAACATTTCCGACCATGGGTTACTGCGCAAATCTCATTCCTTGCGATGTCCTCTATTTTCCCTTAAAGTTTATCCTAATAATCCTGGGAGACTGCATCATTGCTAATTTCTTTTCAATTAAGACACTTACAGCACAGTTGAAAATTTCGTTTAAGTATTTACTGTCAGTAAACGGAACGTACACGAATTCTTTTCTTTAACCCTGTATATGACCTATTAAATGTGATATACTCTATAAAATGTGATGTTTTCTGCAGATGGTAGTCGATGAAATTGGATTTTCGAATGCATTGTGCGCTTTCCAAGTTGTTTAATTAAATATCATCTTCCATCTTCTATTGAATGATGAAATTTTGTAACAGTATTCTGAATGTGTTTCATAATCTATGCTTGACGTAAAATTTTTCTCTCTTGTTTATCTTTGTTGAAGTTATTGTTTTAAAATGATTTCATCGGAGAAAAAACATTTCATCCGAATATGTATGTGATAATAATACAAATATTTTATGGAAGTAATGGTGCATCTAATGTAATATTTAGAAATTCAGACTTTCACAAAAAAAAAAAAAAAAAAAAAAAAAAAAGACACTTAAAGTTTTTGCATCACACGCAAGATCTTCTGCAGCATACAAAGAACAGCGGTGCAGCCATTGAACGGCTCATCGGTAGCGGTGTACCACAGCCTGGGTCACTGTTGTGTTACACAGGATAATGTTTACAATTGTATTTAATTATTTTGTGTTTAATACTCATCGCAATTGAAAATTAATCCCTAATAACATTCGTATCGGCCTAAGGCTCAACACTGACTAGTATTTTGCTGAAGTTCAACTGAATTCGTGGAACTCCTTTCTTTTCTCCCCATCAGCAGTTTACTGACAATAGAAAACGGGGGAGATACAATGGTAAGGAGATAACTATCTTAAACCCTACTGAAGGGAAAGATTCTTGTCCTACACTTGGACTGAAGTTGAACCTCAGAAGTCATTAAGATCAAACGCGCCGCCAGCGGACATAAAACGTGCCGCCTACTAACCGCAAAAAGTCTTTGTGTGTGTTTGCAGCTTAAAGCATTAATTTTAGTTGTGGTTATTAAGTTTTAGAGATTGATTGTCGCTGTAGAGAATTGAACCAGGGATCTCACGAACAGCAAACGAAAACTTAGCCTCGAGCAATAGGCAAAGCCATTACTCTAAGCTAGTAACTCGCTTTATACTTTTCAAGCAAGATTATATTGCTACACATATCATCTCTAGTGAGGAAGTATCTTGTTGAGATCCGACGAGGGGTGAACTTGCGTGAATGGTGCTGTTGCGTTAGTGTGTACACGTGCAATGCACGGCTTGACAATGTTTGTGCTGTAAGCATTTCACAGGCTTTGCGTACTGGAGATGTTTACTTATGCTCGTATTCACCAACTACTTCGACTCCGAGTTATTTCGAAAACGTCACTCGAACGCTTTAATCCTGATTGGATGCCTCCTTGATAATGTCCAATCAAATGTAATCGAGAATTTCATTTGAGCGTTCGACCGAGGTTTTCTAGGTTGAGGTAGAGGGTGAATACTAGCATTAGTGCTGCGATCTATTGATTATGAGATGAGACGATTGTTGTTGTTCAAATCACATCCAAATATTAAAGAAGAAGTCGGAAAAATGATATAGGGATTTGAACTAGCGACTTCATGAACAGTAGACGAGTGACATAGCGTCGAACACTAGGCCAAGACAATTATTCTAAGCTAGTAACTCGCTTTATACTGTTCAAGTGAGATGGGATCGCTACAAAATTTTTAGTTGAGTAAAATTGAATGAAGATTACTCATTTTGCCTCTGTTACTTTAATTTGTTGAAATTAAAAGTAGTATGTATCGAAATATTTTGGGTATCAGTATGTATGCATGTTCTGGTAAAGATATAAGTAAGATAGATGTAAGTAAGCTTTAGAACAAGGCGATACATATTTTTTAATTCTTGTTCTACATGTAATTCAATTGTGGTTAATGCGACATTTCTCATGTGTAAAAAGACTATTTCTCGAATTAGAATTGTTATA
This sequence comes from Maratus speculifer, assembly GCA_964019185.1. Classification (NCBI taxonomy): domain Eukaryota; kingdom Metazoa; phylum Arthropoda; class Arachnida; order Araneae; family Salticidae; genus Maratus; species Maratus speculifer. The sequence continues at coordinate 317,566,624 of OZ025296.1, read as the reverse complement.
ATTAAACAGTGTATAAAAACATCTTAATATTCCAATTTCTTTCTAGTATTAAGTAAGTGGACTAGAGAAAAAAAACAACAGCAAAAATATTAATGCTTCGTTAATCTTTAACCACCATTTAAATTTAACGCAAAATAAACGCTGGCAAATAAATATTAATAAACTAAACACATTGTTTTTACCTTCTTACGTTAAGTAGAAATAACTCACGAAAAGAAAACACGAAGCGAAGAAATAAATGGAGTAAATGCATTTTCTGGTGGATGCTAAGAAAAAAATCTAATTATGGTCTTCAACCACAAATCTGTTTCTATCTAATTGTGCGTTTTTTTGTCTCTCAAAAAATTAATAAGATGATTGAAATAGTTAAAGAAGCTGATATAATTAAAAAAGAAGGGAAATATGTAGATAAGAGTTGATTTATAGAAAAAGAAACGCTAATAGTAATTGTTTCCTGGTTATTTTAATTTTAAGAAATCATCTGCCTGATTACTAGTAATTTATCAAACTTGTTAGTTCTAAGTTTTATAATACTTTGCTTAAGATATTTATTTAATTATTTATTCCTTCCACAAAAAGAATAATGTCTTACATACATAAATACAAAGTTGAAGGGAAAATTTCCATAGCAGTCGATAGCACGTTTCGTAATTTTTACGACCCTTTAAAAAATCTGTTTAACTCCTTCGCGACGGGAGCCTTTTACAAAATTTTTAATCTTTTGTCATCAATTTTTAAAAACAGAAATTTGTACCTTATTGAATCGAAAAAATGCTCCGATTAAATAAGGCAAAATTTGCAGTAAAATTTTATTGATGGGGATAAACTTGGATTCTGAGCGCTTCATGCAGCACATGAATTGGTCGCTCATCCCCAAGGGGTTAATTGTTTAAACGCCAATGCTCCCAAATGGGAACATTGCATTATTTGTAATACAAAACATATATTTTCTAGCATGATAAAGATTTTCTTATTTTTCCTATAAAATATAATGCTGATTTGAACTTTTGAAAAAGGAATATTTATGTTTAAGCATTTATCATAGGTATAAGGAAAATGTAAATTCGTTAATTTGCATAAAAAATATATTATCTGCTTTTATCGTTTTCCCTATGTTATTTACATTTGACGGCGAGGAATCTAAATGCTTTAAGAATTCGAGAAAATACCCAAGAAGAATATACAATAGCATATATCGAAAAATAATTTGTTATATTTGCATAGGTTGTCAGTCAATAATCATGTACCAAAATGCGAACACTGAATTGAAAACAACCAAAAAAGCTGCAGAAATATTTTTTTTTTTTTGTTATTTTCTAAATTTGCATGCATAAATTAAAACATTTGAATTGTAATGTAGGAAAAACAAAATTATAATTACATTGCGATATTAATTCGTGTGGAAACGGTTAAAATTGCAAATTTGTTATTTATATCCAAACACTGCCAGAAATCCGCAGAAAGTTAAATTTCTTATAACAGAGTAATACAAGCAACTACAAGTGTAAATAGTATAGAAATACTATACTATAGATGTAAGCAAGATACGTGTAAATAAGATTTTAATATAAGAAGAAAATATATTTTTTTTATTCGTGTTCTTTATTTATTTCCCTTGTGGTCAATGTAACATTTCTTATTTGTAAAGGGATTATTTATCCAATTAGAATTGTTATAATTAAACAGTGCATAAAAACATCTTAATATTCCAATTTCTTTCTAGTATTAAGAAAGTGGACTAGAGGGGGAAAAAAACAGCAAAACTATTAATACTTCGTTAATCTTTAACCACCATTTAAATTTAACGCATATAAACGCTGACAAATAAATATTAATAAACTAAACACATTGCTTTTACCTTCTTACGTTAAGTAGAAATAACTCACGAAAAGAAAATACCAAGCGAGGAAATAAATGGAGTAAATGCATTTTCTGGTGCATTCTAAGAGAAAAATCTAATTATGGTCCTCAACCACAAATCTGTTTTATCTAATTGTGCGATTTTTTTGTCTCTAAAAAAAGTAATAAGATGATTGAAATAGTTAAAGAAGCATTTATAATTAAAAAAGAAGGGAAACATATGAATAAGGGTTACTTTATAGGAAAAGAAACGCTGATAGTAATTGTTTCCTGGTTATTTTAGTTTTAAGAAATCATCTTCCTGATTAATAGTAATTTACCAAACTTGTTAATTCTAACTTTTATAATACTTTGCTTAAGATATTTATTTAATTATTTATTCCTTCCACAAAAAGAATGTATAATGTCTTATATACATAAATGCAAAATTGAAGGGAAAATTTCTATAGCAGTTGATTGCACAACGTTTCATAATTTTTACTTCCCTTTAAAATTCTGTTTAACTCCTTCGTGACGGGAACCTTTTACAAAATTTGTAATCTTTTGTGACCGATTTTTAAAAACATAAATTTGGGCCTTATTGAATTGAGAAAATGTTCCGATTAAATAAGGCACATTTTACAGTAAAATTTTATTGGTGGGGATAAACATAGATTCTGAACGCTTCATACGGTATATGTGCTCTGGTCGCTCGTCTCCAAGGAGTAAAATCTGCAAATTTGCAATTTATATCAAAACACTGGCAAACTCTCATCAAACATTCCTCCAAACATAACTACAGAAAGTTAATAGATTCTTATAACAGAATAATACAACCAACTACAAGTGTAAATAGCATAGAAATAGTATAGATGTTTGTAAGATAGTTGTGAGAAAGCTTTAAATCTAAGAAGGCAATATGTTTTTTAATTCGGGTTTATATTTATTTCGCTTGTGCTTAATGCGACATATCTCATGCGTAAAGGGATTATTTCTCCAATTAGAATTGTTATAATTAAACAGTGCATAAAAACATCTTAATATTAAATTTCTTTCTAGCATTAAATAAGTGGACTAGAGAAGAAAAAAACAGCAAAAATATTAATGCTTCGTTAATCTTTAACCACCATTTAAATTTAATGCAAATAAACGCTGGCAAATAAATATTAATAAACTAAACACATTGTTTTTACCTTCTTATGTTAAGTACAAATAACTCACGAAAAGAAAACACGAAGCGAAGAAATAAATGGAGTAAATGCATTTTCTGGTGGTTGCTAAGAAAGAAATCTAATTGTGGTCTTCAACCACAAATCTGTTTCTATCTAATTGTGAGCATTTTTCTTTTTCTTTTTCTTTTTTTTTTTTTTTTTTTTTTTTTTTACTTTCTTCTATCTTTACAAGAAGAAAGTATTGGATTCATGAAAATTTTCGACTTCCGGTTTTCAACGGATTTATACGTTTTAGAAAGTCCTGAACACGTTTTGACTATTTTTAGAAAATGTCTGTCTGTGAGTCTGTCCGTCTGTCTGTCTGTCTGTCTGTCTGTCTGTCTGTCTGTCTGTCTGTCTGTGTGTCTGTCTGTATGTGACAAGAAATTTGTGGGCGCTCTATCTCAAGAACTAATGCTCGAAATTTCATAAAATTTTATATTCAGTTAGACCTTGATATGAATTAGTGCCTATTGGTTTTTGGTGTAAATTGGCCTGCAGGTGGCGCTGCTGTACTACCTTTTTCATGATTTTCAAGATTGCTATATCTCAAGAACTAATGCACAGAATTACACCAAACTTCAGATTCTGTAACCCCTTGATATACATAGACGCTGATTAAGTTTTGGTGTAAATCGGTCAGCAGGTGGCGCTGCTGTGCCACGTTTTTCATGATTTTCAAGATAGCTATATCTCAAGAACTGATGCACATAATTTCACCAAACTTCAGATTTCGCGATACCTTGAGATACATAGCCGCTGATAAGGTTTTGGTGTGAACTGACCTATAGGTGGCGCTGCTATGCTACATTTTGCACAAATTTTGCGATAGCTATATCTCAAGAACTAATGCAGAGAACTTCATCAAATTTTAGATTCTGTTACACTAGAATATATAACATAATTAGACGCTGATTACATTTTGGTATTAACCTTGCAACAGGTGGTGCAGCTATGCTGCATTTTGCACGATTTTTCCGATAGCTATATCTCAACAACCAACGCACAGAATTTCATCAAACTTCAGATTTTGTTACAAAATGACATATAACATAATTACACGATGATCAGGTTTTGTTATAAATCCTTCAACTGATGGTGCTGCTGTGCTATATTTTACACGGTTTTTTTTTAAACTAGCTATATCTCAAGAACTAATGCACAGAATTTCAACAAACTTCAGATTATTTTACACCATAACTTAATTAGATGCTTTTTTACGTTTTGGCATAAATTGTCCAAGATATGGTGTTGCTGTGCTACGTTTTGCAAATTTTTTGTTATAACTATATCTCAAGAACTAATGGACGAAATTCCATCAAATTTCAGATTCTGTTAGGTCTTGACATAAACAAATGCTTATTAGGTTTTAGTATAAATTACCCAACATGAGGCACTACTAAGCTCATTTTCTCAGAATATTAATTAAATTTTGCGTTTTAGGCTTTTCGGATACCAGAATCTCATTAGTCTAGGTCAAATTTTCGAGGAAATTCGATAGTGGGTAACTTTGGGGTCACCACGTTTCTTTTTAAATATTAAAATGTACTTATGAGATAGAAGAAAGTTTTGGGATTGACACATCCAACTAGTTTTTTTTTGTCTTTAAAAAAATTAATAAGATGATTGAAATAGTTAAAGAAGCATTTATAATTAAAAAAGAAGTGGAAAAATATAAATAAAAATTACTTTATAGGAAAAGAAACGCTAATAGTATGTAGTAATTGTTTCCTGGTTATTTTAGTTTTAAGAAAACATCTGCCTGATTAATAGTAATTTATCAAACTTGTTAATTTAATACTAACTTTTATAATATTTTGCTTAATGAATATTAAGATTATGCTTTCCATAAGAAGAATGTATAGTGTCTTACATACATAAATGCAAAGTTGAAGGGAAAAATTCTATAGATATCGATAGCACAACGTTTCATGAATTTCATACCCCTTTAAAAATCTGTTTTAAACGAGAAATTTGTTATTTATACCGAAACACGAACAGAAATCTTCAAAAGTTAAAATTCTTTTTACAGGATAACACAACCAACTACAAGTGCAAATAGAATAAAAATACGTGAAATCTGTTTTCCAGAAATCGTGGATAAGGATTTCAAACAGAAAGCGATGGTAGGCAAGTGATATTCCACGGCTTCTTCATCACCGAAACTAACACTGTTATTATACTTCTTTTTAATAACAGAGGCGACTGACTTTGACAAGTTGAGATCATGTTTCAGCGAAACGCGTGGAAGAACTACTTGTGATTTTTACCTCATCTGGAGAAGATGAGAGGGAAATCTTCTCAAGATCAGCCCCCCCTGTTGTTTAAAAGGAGTGTAAATCTAAACATTCTAAGATTTCAGAATAAAAAAAAATCTTTTTCCATAACAACCCAATCATGTATCCCATCAATAACAATCCAAATCCCTTTCAAACTAATTTTTAAAGGATTGTAAAATATTTTAAGAAATAGGTTATAAGGGATTCCCATTTGAAAAGCAGACAGCTGACGTAGCGATGTTATTAAAGCTACCGAAATGGTTTTTCATTTGATTTTGGCTTGCCGCAGGATAAAGGGAGCATTAGAAAAAGTTGCGTCTAACGTAGCAAATGGGTTGCATTGGGGGTAGTGCAAATAGTTTTATAAATATTCAGATCTTAGTGCAATAGCTATTGTACTTTTATGCAAAAATGCATAAATATAAAATTTATTACGATTCTATAAATTAAATTCAGTAATAGGACTCCATCTTGCATTGAACATAATCGCCATTGCAACCTGAAATAATTAGCTATCAAGGGATATCACTGAATTTATTACATATGATACGATTTAATCGAGTGAAGAAAACTTTTATTATTATATTTTTAAATTTTGATTCGATTTTCTTAACATTTGAAATGACTCGAAAAAATTATGCAGCAGTTATAGATCGGAAGGCGGCAGCACAGACCATCACCTCATCGAGTTCATGGCTCAAATTCCAGAATTAGTTAAAACTCAATCGGTCTGCCAAGTCTTTTATATGTAGAATTCACTTGAATCCTCGAATTTAGCGGTTGACTCGTAGGTTTACTATTGTGCTTTCCTGTTCGATTCCTCCATGATTTCGTACTTTGAGCACAGACAGACACAACGGTATACCTAAAACCCAACGACTAAAATCGGATTTTAGATGTTTTTCACCATGATATGACTTGGCAGACCGATTGCATTCTAATATGCAAATCGAGTTTTAACTAAGTCTGGAATTTGAGCCGTGAATTCGATGAGGTGACTGCTTGTGCTGCCGCCTCCTGATCTATTATATATATATTAAATTTCAAATCATTCGGTTGGGTAGTTTTTGCCCTGTTATATATGCGGACAGACGGACAGATCAGTCGACGTCTATAGGTGCTAGGTATTTATATATTTACAAACGCAACTAAAAAATTAAAACTCACAGAAGACTTGATTGATAAAGGTTGCATTTGACAATAAGCGCTAATAAAAATTTAAAACTTTACAGCTCATGTTCAAAAAATGATGAATGTGTCATTTACCACCATTATCATCTGAGCTCTACAGTTACTTCTCAAAATATCGAGATATAAAGACAGATTTCAGTTATTTTAATCGATATTGTGTTCATTAAGCTAAATTTCAAATAAATAAATAAATCAAAACATTTGTATGTAAAATTCTATTAGTGATTAAAAAAAAACATATTTGTTTGTTTATGTTTTTGCCAATAAATCAAAAAGTCAACAAAAAACTCGTATTTGGTTGCGATATCCCCTATATCACAAAAGAAATTTTCCAGTTGAAAACGCAAAACGTTAATTTAAAATTTCCACTTAAGTATCGATTGTAGATGGGAGATTATTGTAATCGTTATTGTTATTTTTAAATTGTTTTTTCATCGAAGAGTGGGGTTAAATTTCTTGGTAATTTTTCACGCGACAAATGTTTTTCCCTAAGTGAACTAACTATTGAATTTATTATATTGTATTGCTAAACTACTTATGTTATTTTAATTTTTTTAACTTCTTTATAAGTTTGTTGCGTCCCGCGAGAAAAAAAGATTGAGTGTAGCTGATCTAGACCTTCAAATTACAGCTCATATTCAAAATATTAGAATAATTGAGAAAAAGTAATAAGAAAAAATTATTTGTCATTTATTTATTTTTTATACTAAGTAAATGCAATTAAATTTCTTATAAATTAAATCTGGAATGTTTAGATAAGATTTTAACATTTATAAAATATAAAATACAGCACAATAAATTAGGTATACAGCTTCCTTAAACACACCAGAATATTAGAATAAAATTTAGATTGGTTCAAAATATTAGAATATTTTATTTTACGCAACAATATTACCTTATGAATATGAAGTAAATGGTAGTTAATATTTTGTAGCATCCCCTTTAGCTTTCATAACAGCGTAACAGCGTGCAATCGATCTTGCATACTAAGATAAGGTGTTTACAAACATTTCTATCAATATTAGCCCAAATAGACTTTATACGTGCCACTAACTCAGTTTTACTTGAAAGAGGATTTTCTTGAAGTTTTTTCTTCATTATACACCATAAGTTTTCGATGGGATTAAGATCTGGTGAATTTGGTGGCCAAAGAAGTACCTTAATGTTGCGTTGGCGGAACCAATTCTTAGTTGACACCGAGGTATGCGGGGACGCTAAATCTTGTTGAAGGATGAAATCATCTTCAAATAAATCTTCTGATCATGGAATCATGTAATATTCTAAAATTTCTTGATATATCAGAGAGTTAACCTTTTCGTAGACGATGCAAAACTTTCCAGGTCCTTCTGCACTCATACAACCCCAAACCATGACACTAGCAGCAAATTTTACGGAACGTTTAAGGCATTCTTTATCAAATGCTTCTTGTTTCATTCTCCAAACTCGATTACCTTGATTACCATATGAAACACAAAACATACTTTCATCACTAAATAATATATTTTTCCAATCTTCATTGCTCATAAACGTCTTAATTTACACCAATTCAATCTTATACGCTTTTGTCTTGCAGTCATGAGAGGTTTTGTTTTCGGTACACGAGATTCAAATTTAAATTTATGGAGACGTCTTAATGTTGTCGATGTAGAAACTTCAACTCCTTCTTCCTTCCATTTTCGGTGCAAGAATCGCACACTTTTAAAACGGTTTTTCTTAACTATACGCTTCAGTTTCCTGTCATCTCTAGCAGATGTTTTTGGTTTTCGGCCACCATTTCGGCGATTATTTTGAAATTTTCCAATTTTTGAATATTGTGTTAGTATTTTGCGAACGCTCGATTGCGAACAATGTAAATAATTCGCTATAAAACATTGATTTTTACCGTGCCGATACAAATCAACCATACGAAGTTTAGTAGATTCAGGAATATCACTCACACGGCCCATTTTAAGACGAAAAAGAAACAAACTGCAAAAAAGAATACTGATTTTAAATAAAATAGTCTGAATTTAATCAATGATGCCACCAGTTAAGAATTGGTAATAATTAAAGGAGAATTAATGTGAAATATTCTAATATTTTGAACCACTTGAATAAATATTCCAATATTTTGACTTTTCAAAATATTTTTTTTTTTGCAATTAATCTTTTCAAAAATGATATTAAATTTAAGATAACAAGTAAGTTTAATCAACAATAAGTTCTTAATAAAAATATCGTTTGCATATTTTCATTAAAAGACATTAAATTACCAAACGATATTTTCAATTTCTAAAAAAAAGGTAATTATTCTAATATTTTGAATATGAGCTGTAGATTAGATGTAAGTCTGCATGAAATTTCTATGATTAGTTTCAAGTAATTTGTGGGAAGAAAATCGTTACTTTAAATTCTTATTTAACCCTTTATCTACAGCAGTATGAATTCATGAAATTTTTACATTCTAAAGCATTTTACGCAAATTCTTTAAACTAAATTAAAAGATTTACATAATCATTCAATAAACATTTGAAGGATTGAAGGATTTAGAAGGATTAATTAAATTTGAATTGACAGGGATTTTGTGCAATACTTATAACCCCACTCAAATCTTTTATTTAAAATTGTTTTCTTAGTATTTTGCAGAATTATAAAATGTGCAAATATGATGTTCTTACAATATAAATATAGAAATATTTCCGCAATGAAAAATTACCATCACCCTCCCTTAGCGCCAAGAAAGCTGAAAAGATGCAAAGGCAAATAAATCATCCTTTTAAAATTTTTGTTTTGTGTAACCAATAATGCTTTTGAAGCAAAATAAAGTAATGCATCTGTAACTCACTCTAAATAGTATTATAACTAACTGACGCAAATAAATATAAAATATATGACAAAATGAAATATAAAATGTGTAATATGAACTTTAAAATGTTCAGATTTACTTAAAAGGCGATTAAAATAATCAACTGTGGATGTCAATAGTTAATTTTATTTAAAAACATCTTAGTACTTTCAAACCTTTAATCAGGCTCTTCCTCAGAGAATATTTCCTTTTATAAATATTTAAATATTAAGAATATAAAATTAAGAATATTTTCTTTTTTGATAAAAGATAAAAGAAAATATTCTCTGAGGAAGAGCCTGATTAAAGGTTTGAAAGTACTAAGATGTTTTTAAATAAAATTAACTATTGACATCCACAGTTGATTATTTTAATTGCCTTATAAGTAAATCTGAACATTTCAAAGTTCCTATTATACATTTTATTTAACTGGCGCATTAAAAAAATTTTATAATAAGTTATTTTAATGGTACTTATTAGTAACATCGGTAGATAAAGGGTTAAAACAGAATTTATATCTACTTTTCAGTGGGAAATTTATTAGCATTTGAAAAACACGCGATAAAACTTTTGAATATTCCATTAAATAACTAACACTGCTGTTATGTTTATTATTATTATTATTAATTTTTTTGTGAAATTATTCTTTTTTCAGTGTTTATATAATCAGACAAACCGTTGTGCTATAATAATCTTCTAAAAATAACTAAAAAAATTGCTTCTCGTATAGATTTGTAACGCTTATCAGAAACTTCTAGAAATCCATTTTTGTTAAAAATGCATAGGCTGCATATTGTTATTTTTAAAATATCATTTTCATAATTCATATTCCACATATTAAATTTTCAGAATTTATAAAAATTTCATAATTATATTTACCACAGTTAATATTAATACCACAAGAAAAAATGATCTGCGTGAAAAATAATAATTACAAATAATATAAGTAAAATTATTCGAATTTCATGTACAGGATGTAAAAACTTGTAATTCATAAACTTATTGATTGAATAGTATATGTTTAATATTCAGAGTCAAAATTAACTCTAAAAAAGAAGCATATAAAGTCAAACTTGGTTGTAGCGCCTAGTTCGAAACACGGTGTAAATTTTTCTACCAATCGTCAGCGCATTTGAAGTGCTAAGTCGTGTAGGCCTATCAGCGCTTTCTCTAATTAAGATCCCACACTAGTGGCTGAAAAAGACCCGGATGATAATGTAAAGTCTATGGGGGGCGTTCGTTTCAAATATCTCGCTTAAATTTTAATATTTTGACATGATTTTTTTTTTTTTTTTTTTTTTTTTTTTGCATAACGTGGCTGAGGACGATCCACAACCAGCCTTGTTTTTACTTTTTCGATTTTGGTTACATTATTTTTATATTATGATGGTTTCAGTTTCATAACCAGTTCAACCCGGTTCTGAAAGTTAAGGTATTAAAAAAAAAAAAAAAAAAAAAAATTGAAACCAAAATAAAAAAAATTAAAAACTAGGCCGATTGCGATCCTCAGATATCCTATGCAAAAAAAAAAAAACCGTCAAAATATAAAAATTGGAGCGAGATATTTGAAAAGAACGCCCCCCCCCCCCATAGACTTTACATTATCATCTTTTTCTCTCTGTAATATGGCGTCTTAACAGCGCCTGATGCGGGGGTCATCACCTGTTCAAACCTAGCTGCAATTGCAGAAGAGCCCCCTCCCCGGCATTTATTTTTTCATAACGAATCTTGATTTAAATTTAAATATATTACTTCCTAAAAAACAGTTTTTTTTTTCTTTTTACAATGTAAAGATATGAAAATCAAAATATTTTCTTTTTGTAAGTTTTAAAAACCATTCGCTTTTTTTATTTGCTTAAATTTTTAAGCCTATTTGACTAATGCTATATACAAAATTTGACATGAAAACTAAAATAAAAAATAACCATTCAGCTCGAAATTTAAGTTTTTGTTTCGTTTCTTTTCAACGACATTCATATTTTAAAATAAATATTTGTTAAAAGAAGGAGTAAAAATAAAACTAGCTGGAGGATTCTTTTATTGTAGTTTCTTGAAAAGGGAAAATATTTCATGAATAAACCATCATTTTTTAGGGGGGGGGGGGATCCTTCTGGTTTGCTGCTAATTTTTCTCATTATTTTATGTACCGTATTTTCTGAATAATGAAAGAATAAAATTTATTTTGAATGACAAGATTAATTCATATTCCAAAATTTTAGATTGCAAGTTTTAAGACAATGGATGAAAAGATTTTTCTTTTAAGGTTGCCCAAGATATAAAGTAATATATACAGGGTGGACATAACTGAGCCGTTAATTTTGAAAGTGGAGCAAGTCAACTTTTGTTATTTCTATATATTGAATGGTTTGCATTTGAATGGGTTTATGCATATTCATAAATTGTGTTGATTCTAGAAAAAAAAATTCTGCGAAACGGATTTTTTTTTTCTTTAGAGACAGGTTGTTTTTAACTCAACAAGGGTGGTAGTCACTCAGCGGTCGAATACCCACAGATAATGTTAAGTCTATGGGCGTTTGATGCGTTCATATATTCAAAATATCTCGTCTGGGAATTAATATTCTTAACTTCTTTTTTCAGTGTTGTCTTCTTAAAGGATGTGACTTTTTTCCTTAGTTGCCAAAATAATTTTTTTTATTATTATTATTTATGCTCAATTTAATGTTTTATGCTTTAAAAACAAACAAATTAGAAGTAAAATTGTAAAACTTCATATAAAATTATGCTTAGATTCCAGAAATATTTTTAAAAGTAAGAAAAAAAATACATCTTTTAAGATGTAGATCTATGGCAGACCGGTTGCATTTTAATATGAGAATCGAGATTAAACTAATCCCAGCTGCTACCTCCCGGTCTATGAAAGTATCGTAAAATAAACTTTCTCTCCCTGTATTTATCCACGCACATGCATTAACAATTATTCTTGAAAGATTGAGTAATATAAATTAAGTCAGACTCGAATACATTTTTTTTAAAATAAATAAAATTTTATGTAGAAAAAATTAAAACACTAAAAAACATTTAAATATACAAAAGTAAAGGTTTCCCCAAGCTACACACAAAATCTCGTCAGTACAAATAATAATTCATTGCAAAACAAACATTGGAACTAATCAAGACAGTTGCAGTTAGTTATTATTTTTTTAGAAAAAGATAATATTCATTCGGGACAGCACGAGCCTCATTCAGAGTTGGTGATCCTAAACAAGTGAACCAACCCTTAAGGGTGTTCTCAACTGCTCCGCTCAACAAGCGCAAAACGTTTTGACACATTTACAAATTCATTTTTTAAAGGAAAGATATACAATTGAAAGGCCTGACTATGGAAGCGATTTCGAATCGAACTTATTTTTCCATTTTTTGATCAATAAATTACCTATCGAGTTCTAAGCTATTTCGATCACGTAATCACCCGTTTTTCTCCTGCTTTTCGACCGGTTTATTTGCTTTCGTCCGGAAATGTGCTCAAAATCGTCAATTTTGAAGGCTTAAGGAAGATCTATTGTGTTTTTTTAAAAAACAGAAGATTGAGTGCAATTAGGCAGTTTCTGAATAACAACACTTGCTAGTTTCATGCATTTCCGAACAAAAATAAATTAAAGCATGTGTCACAAAGTTGCCCTTTTTGATTTAAGAACAGCCTTAATTTATATCATTCAATCTTTCAATAGTTTTTAAATTCAGACGTTAAATGTATGTGTATTGCAAACAATTATTCTCTCCAAAAAACAGACATCTCATCATCCAAAACGAAAAGTGTCTGGAGAAACCTTTTTCTGATAAGTTGCATGTCTCCATATTCATACATCGTGTGATAGATAGATTTATAAATGAGGACGCCTGAGGGGAGGGAGGGGGGGGGGGGTTATCTGTTGCCATCTCTAGTTCTGTTTAGATTCTCCGGGCCATTTTTCACATCTCCATTTAACAAGTTTTTATTTTGCTGTGTGCAGGAAAAGAGAGTTTCGCCACTTGACGAGTCTCGCTTTTCCAAAGGCCAAAGAGGATTTGAAGAGACCCAAGAATAGCTCATCGCATCCACTTGCGGCAAACGACGCAATTTATTTTAGAGCTGCTCGGGAAAATCTTGCTCTTTTGCTCCCCGTATCCTCAGACGGGGCGCTTCGGGAGAGCCGCAAATAGCAGAGTGACGGCACGTCGTCCCCTTTTTTTAGCGGATCCGCGACGTGGGTGGGTGGGAAATGAAAGGGGGGGGATAAATATTGTGTGCGTTGAGTGCCGGAAGAAAGAAATCTATATAGACGGGACATGATTTCAAAATGTAAAAAGTAAAGCAATAAATTAACAATTAAGAGATATATTATGCATTTTTTCATTGTTATATTTATTTAGCGTTTTTTTTTTTTTTTTTTTTTTTGGGGAGGGGAGGGAGCTTTTAATTTTTCGTTTTGTTCTTTTTTTTTCATCAGAGGAAAGACTTTAACTAGACAGGGTTAAGGCATGCTGAGCTAACGTATTCCTCCCTCCCCCCCCCCCCCCCCCAGCAAACTCTTGATCTCGTTCATACCTCATAACATTAAAATAGTAATAATAATAAAATTTAAAAATTTTGAATGCAAATTCACTTTAGCTTTTTAAGTGGATCGACGTGGGTGGGGAATGGAAGGGGGGATAAATATTGTGGGCGTGAATGCCGGAAGAATAAAATCTATAAGACGGGACATGATTTCAAAACATAAAAAACAAAGCAATAATTTAACAATTAGGAGATATTTCATATATATTTTAATTTGATATTTATTTAGACTTTGTTCTTTTTTGTTATTGTTCTTTTATTTTATTATTTTTTTTACCAGAGAAAGGGAAAGAAAACTGTCCAAGACCGCCAGGGCGTGCTGAGCCGTCGTTCCTCACTCCCATCAATTTCTTAATTCCCCTCTAAAACTCATAACACTTATAAAATAATAATAAAATTAAATTTTTTTAAATACAAACATACTAACTTTTTTTAGAGGACCCGACGTGAGTGAGAAATAAAAACTGGATACATATTTTGTTAATGAGCGATTGTTAAACGAAATCCACAAATGAAACAAGATATCAAATTAAATATATTTAAAATTTAATTTCCTCTATTTATATAAAGAATTGGTTTATTAATTTGATTATTTTAGCTGTATCGCGATTTTTCTTTTCATTTGTAACAGTATAACAAAATAAAACTCTTGTGTAGCAAAAAAAAAATAAATAAATAAAAATAAAATAAATAAAAATAAAAAAAAATGTACATTTAATCGTGAGAAATTCTGTAGAGCGCCCGCTGAAACCTAAACGTAATATTAATTTAGAGTAATATATGCATTCTTTAGCGACAATAAAAATAATAGAAATACTTTTCCATAAGTATGTGAAAAGACGACTTTATTTCCAAGTTTTGTTATTTTATAGATTCTCTTAAAAATAGAAATAAAATGAACAAAAACAATGTAGAAATTTATAAATAATAGACATATTATATATTTTTACTGTGATCTACGTTTATATATATAATTTTTTTTTTTTTGGTAATTATTATTATTTCATTAGAGGAAGTGGGAAAGGCCTACAGTCATAACCTTATAGGACCAGGATATGATGAGCCGCATTCCCCTCCCCCTATAGCAATCTCTTAAGCCGCTTTTAATGTTATAATATTTTAAATAGTAGTAATAAAACTTTAAAATTTTAAACACCAAACACACGTTAAAGTTCTCAAAATACAGAAAATACCCCCCCCCCCCCAACCTCAAAAAAATACTTTAAATAAAAGCTTTTTAGCTACAGTGTTTTATTAACAAACATGGTAAAGCTTTCAGAATTAGTCTCACTAAAATTTCTAAAAGCCATTCGGGTAGTAGTAATAAAACTTTAAAATTTTAAACACCAAACACACGTTAAAGTTCTCAAAATACAGAAAATCCCCCCCCCCCCACCTCCAAAAAAACTTTAAATAAAAGCGTTTTAGCTACAGTGTTTTATTCAAACATGGTAAAGCTTTCAGAATGAGTCTCACTAAAATTTTTGAAAGCCACTCGGCTGGTCACGGTTTTAGCTCTATGTCTTCTCCACATACGTTCCTCCACAACTCCGCAATGCATGCGTTTTAATTCTGTTTATTTCACGTTTATGTATAATTAAGTAAATAAAAATTAAAATTTGTCTTTCTGTAACCCTATATACAAATCTACAGTTTGTTAGCCAGAATTGTAAAACATTACATACAGCAGTATTAAAGCACTAGCGAGGCAATTAAAGCAATCCGGAATCAAAATAATCTATAGTTAATTTTTAATTTATAAGGAAAGCACCAATTTAACAGCTATTTCTTATCAAATTTAAACTTTTTTATTTATAGCAGTTGTCAACAATTAAAAATACACAGTAAAATTATGATCACAACAATTATTTTTCTATTGCAAAATTTCTACGTAGAAAATGAAAATGAAATAAATAGTTCGGCAATTTTTTTTAATGTTAATATTACGTCATAACTATTCTATTACAAGATTTCTACGTATAAAATGTAAATGAAATAAATAATTTGACGATTTTTTTAAAGTGAATATTACGTCATACATAACAAACAACGGCAGATGAATATATAACGTTAGATGAGTTTGAAAAAAAAAAAAAAAAAAAAAAAAAAAAAACAGATATTGAAGCCTAGTAAAAACCCAATGATGGAAATAATGGCATATTTTAACATTTTGAGGCCATCTAAATTTGATTTTGTAATTTTTAAATCTATTCCATATACGTATACGTGTGTGTAGTGTATGTGTGTATATTAGAATTTCCAAAAGTTTTAGATACCCAGAGCTCATTCTTAATGAAAAACTGAAGTAAAGATTCTTAAAATCCCTAGCTTGATCGGTTCTTTAGCTAGTATAAGTAATTATGAAAAACAATTGCTTCAGAACGGACAAAACTTCCCTAATATATATTTTTTTGGGGGGGAGGGGTGTTTATCTAATGAAACCCTATTCGTCTCTATTCTCTGTATAAAACTATGTAAGTCAGAGAGTTCAAATTTTGTGTATTTACACCTAAATACCTCTTGTCACACAAAAAATCATAAAATTTTGAAAAAAAAAAAAAAAAACTATTATTTTAATTATTTTTTTAAAATATCAACAGTTTATTTATTTATTTATTTATTTTTTTGTTGTTGTTGTTTTTAGGTAGATTTCTTAAAAAATACTACCAATTGCAATTGTTATCATGGTACGACTTTTGAAAAATTTCTTCTTAACTTTTCATTATATGACCCCAGGAACTCCAAACCACCCCCATATAAAAAGTTTATACATATATATTACAAATTTTAATTTTTTTTCGCCAAAACTAACCTTTATACTATCTTAATTTTCTTATAATAATATTCCGTACTTACTTCAAATTATTAAATTAAAATCTCGTTTCTAGATCTAATCTGTTAATCTTTATGGAGACGATATAAATTCTTAATTCACCTTAAAAAACATTTATTTCAATACGCGTAAATTTAAAAGATGGCTCTAAATTAAAAATACTCTTAATTAAACTTTATTTCGTAATATTCCAAATAAAACTCATTTTTTCTATGTTTTTATCAACCCTTTTAAAGAAAGTCTTATTAGATTTATTCCAAAACCATACCTTTCAAAAAATATCATTATTTTATTTTATCTATTTATTTATTTTCCCTCAGTCAACATTTGATAGTGTGCATATCAATAAATTCATTTCTTTTCTTTTTCTCTTAAAATTAATCATCTATAAAAATCGTCTGCCTAAGATATTTAAAAGTCTGAGTCGATTATAAATCGGTTAAATAATATTTTTTAAAAATAAAATTATCACCTGTGGAAAATAGTATCGTATCTGGGCATGAGTTATGTTTACATAAAAGAATGAGGGTTTGAGACTAGAGAATGTTCTAGAATTTTCTTTTTAGATTTAAAAGAGGAAGCCTCTAGAGGTGGGAAGAAGATGAGAAGGAGGATTATTGGGTGCTCTCTTGCATGAGTACTGCTCGCTGAAATAATGATGGAATTTTTGGTAAAATATCGTCTGCAACAGGAGCTTTTCCCTATATTATAGCTACCGTTTAATAAAATGAACTTGCAGCAGCCAAAGAGTGATTATTTGGACCTTCTACATTTATTTATTTTGTTTTTTTTTCTCGCTGGCCATGACTTCTGTGCGGAGAAAGGGAAACCTGGCGATGATGTTTCTGCCCCCCCCTAACTTTAAATTGTCACACACACACACACATATCTATATATATATATATATATGTGTGTGTGTGTGTACGTATTTTTGTACTAAATTTTGTCCGTACGATAAAAGTCGCAATTATGCACAAATCGTCTTCAAACGCCAAATACATTGAGATGGTTAATATCTCGGCGGGGATTGCAAATGGGCAAAACCGGTACAATGGGGTGGAAATGCGGAGGGTTCAAAAATTTGAATAACACCTCAACATGGCTCTGACAAAACAATGACTGGAAAAAATAAACATTTTTCGATATAGCAGTTGTCAACAATTAAAGAAACACACACGATAAAATTCTTACTACAAAAAATCCTTACTATTGCAAAATTTGCTCATGAAAAACGAAAATAATAATAATAATAATAATAATAATAATAATAATAATAGTTTGTCAAATTTAAGAAAACTCGAATATTATGTCATAACTTTTCTACAAGATTCCCACATGAAAACGGAAAATAAAATGAATAGCTTGACGATTTTTATTTATTTATTTTTTTTTTTTTTTTAAGAAAATATTATGCCATACTGGAAATATAATGAACGAAAAGCAATGAATATATAACATCATGTGAGTTTCTAAAAACGTATTGAAACATGATAAAAACCAGACTATGGAAATATTGGCATATTTTAACATTTTGAAGGTCTCTGATTTTGTTTTCGCCATTTTTAAATCTATTCCATATATATATATGCGTGTGTGTATTCGTGTATATTAGAATTTTCACAAAAGGTTTAGGTCCCTAGAGCTCATTCTTAGTGATGAAACTGGGTTTATTTCTAATCTTGATTTATTTTTTGTTGGGGAGATTTGTACCTAGCTTCGAAATCTACCTCCGCCTGCAGGCCGAGCCGGCAGGGATTTTTTTCTTCTAATTGTTGGACACAAGTTTAAATTGATATAAAAATTATTATGTATTTAACATAAATTAATGGGTTAAATAAATCATATACAAAACGCGCTTTTTTGTTTTTTGTTTTCTTTTTTCCTTTGATTTTAATGGAAATGGATTTCTCTTGATACCACAATCAGAAAAACGGTAATAAAAACTTCAAAAATATTAATATTTCAAAAATAAATTATGATACAGTTTTCAAATGAATTGCATTTAAAAGTATACATATTTCCCTATACAAGGGTGTAAGAATTGAAAATGTGCGATGTTTAGAAGTTCAAAAATTTGCATTAGCAAAAATTGCAAAACCGAAATTGCATTTCAAATCTCAAAGTGATGCCATTCGCAAAAGGGTGTACGTGTTACGCACATATACATTTGGCCTTTATTTGATTTGAACATTTTTAATTTGAATAAAATAAGTAATTTCCTTTTATACTTATTTTAAAATTAAATTTGCTAGTGCTTCTATTTTTGTAAGAATTTAATAATTATAAATTAACAGATAAGCTTTATTAATTTAAGGATAAGTTGTTTAAGGATAAGTTGTTGGGTAAGTGTGACTACTATCACACTTACCCACTTGTTTAAAAATTACCATCGATGAAGATTTACTAGTTTAAATTTCAAAATACAGCTCGACGAAATGTTTGTGCCGTGTTTCCGGATTGAATACAAAAATGTCCCCATTCGTTCTTTTTTTGGATCCGGTTTGTTGTGTTTGGAGTCTAAAAATAAATGTTGCATAAGTCTACAAAGATTCTGGGTTCAGAACAGATTTTCTTCTTCTTCTTCTTCTTCTTTTTTTTTTTTTTTTTTTTTTTTTTTTTCTGTTGAATGAAAATGTTAAGAACCCTATTTACGATTTGTTTTTCTATATAAACTATTTTATTTACTTTAAAAAAGTAATCCTTCTGTAAGGAAATCTTTTGAAGAAGTTGGAAATGAAATTAAGATTTAAAAAAATGGCATAAAAGAATAATTCAAAAGTTCAAAAACAAAAATGTTTTGCATGAAAAAGTTCTTTCTGGAATAAAATAATTTGCGAAAAATATAGATAAAACTATTATTATTATTATTTTGAAATTTTTTTTATCTGTTTTTCTTACTGTAAATTATGCTTGATTTTTTTCTTTTTTATGAAATAATCATATTGTTTCATCAGTACTCCTTTACGTATATTTCGGATTTTTTTTTCTGCTTGTAAATATACTTTAAATTTAATTTTCTCTGTTGATATGAATAACTCAATTATCTTTCAATTTGACTATTTTATAAATATTATGAAGTATCTTGCATTTGTAACAGCGTAACAAAATAAAACTCTTGTTCGATGTATGTTTATCGTGAGAAATCTTGAAGACCGCTATTCTGAAAGACTAAAAAAATAATATTCATTTAAAGCTAAAATATGCAATCTTTTTGCTATAATGACATTACTTATCCATAAGCATTTCAAAAGATTAATTCCATTATATATCATTTTTTTCTAGTTTTTTAGCTTCTGGTAGAGCTTTAAATAGTGGAATAACAGCACATCGCCCCTCTTTATCATGAATGTATCATTAACGTCATACATACTTTGTAGTGGATGGGTACGACCATCGTCATATGGAGTTCCATTACCTGCGGTCTATTCTGTTGAGCTGTCTAAATGACAGACCAGATGTTATGACCAATAAGGTTTTCTGAGCGAGAAATCCCATCTGGCTATCGCCCAGGTAGCTTAAGAGGTAAAGCATTGGCCTTGTAAACCAAGTATCTGGGTTCGATTCCCAGCCTGGTCAATTTTTCGCTCAGTTGGAAACATTCAATTTGTATGATTACTTTACCAATCAGTTAAATTGTGTTGAAAATAATAGTATAACAAATTGCGTTTTTTCTGAGTCATTTTTAAATCCACTTTTGTTCTCAAACGTATCCAATTTACAGGTCCTCTTATTTAGGAACTATATAGTGAGAGACGGATTGACCAATTTTTTGATAAAGGCAGAATATATTTTTTAAAAAGGCTGCGAAAATGGGCACTTTGCACAAAATGTCCCAAAGTGATCATGATTAGAGGATTGAGGATGTATTCAAATAACAAATTGGTTATTTGAAGTGACTGATTTATTTGATTGACTCATTTTTAAATCCAATTGTGCTCTCAAACGCATTCAATTGACAGTTTTTTGTTATTTAGAAACTATATAATGAGCGTATTCATCAATTTTTTGATAAAGGCTAAATATATATTTTTTAAAAGCTGTCAAAGTGCGCACTTCGCAAAAAAAATTTCCCAAAGAGATCATGATTAAAGAATTGAGGATGTATTCAAATAACAAATTGGTTATTTTATGACTCATTTTTAAATTCAATTTTGCTCTCAAACGCATTCAATGGACAGTTTTTTTGTTATTTAGCAATTATATAATGTGCGTATTGGTCGATTTTTTAATAAAGTCAGAATATATATTCAAAATATGTTTTCAAAATGGGTATTTGAGCCGAATTTCGTTTAAGAGGATTTTGATAAAATCACTTCTTACAGAAAAATGAAATTAAATTTTTTTCAAAAGCGGCCAAATGAAGTAGTTAAACTGGGTTTATCGTTAATAATATTTTATTTTTTGTTGTTGAAATGAATGCTCTTCGAAATCTACCTCCACCTATAGGCCAAGCCGACAAGGATTTTCTAAACTTCTACACATTGCACATTTTCATTTTTACACTGTCGTTTAGAGAAAAAAAAGGTATTTTTAAATATAATTTGTTTGAAAGCTGTATCTCAATGGGTTTTTTTTCTGAATTATTATTATTATTATTATTATTAATACTTTTTTGTCATCGTGGCGAAGAAAGTATTTCATTTCCGTACATAGACTAATCACAAAACTAATAAAATCCGGAGATCACATGGATTCAGATATGTCTTAGATATCTTTAGAACGAAAGCAACATCCATTTTCCAAATGTTTAAAAAGATCATAATATTTTTAAGAAATAAATTTTACAAATATAGGATTGATCATTTTTCCCTTTTACATACATGCATTTTTCGGCAACATTACTTATTGAGCGATTTTCACCTGATACGACTGTCTGCCCATCAAAACTAAATATTGCGTGTTTGGAGCTGCAAGGGAAATACATCAAAGCTTACTAAAGATAACTACTTACCATGCATTACACAAGCATTGATTATCCTTAAAACCTTTATATTTTTATTTTTACTACATATGTTACAGGGGTAAAGCGAACACGCGAACTGAGCATCACTTGTCAGATCAGTTCCAATAGTTATAGACACCGTAAGAAAGTACAGTAATGTATACGAAGACGTGGTTACTTTTATTGGATCCATTTAGAGTTTTCCAGGTATTTCCCATTTTTATTCTAACTACGCTTCCAAAAATACATCACAGAATTTCTAAAATAATCGAACTTAAATAGAAATCTTTTGCAAGACTCATGAAATATTTTATTGTATTTATTTTTATTTAAATAAATAAGGAATAAATTTTACTCATCACTGTAGATATTAAAAGCTTTAAATAAAATTAGATATTATTTACAATACAAAATAGAATAATTAGTGTTTTCCTTGATGATGAACAAGTAATTTTGTTTGAAATTGTTGGAAAATTATTCTACTTTGTATTGTAAATAGTATGTAATTTTCATTAAAGCTTTTAATACCTATTATATACATTGATGAGCCAAATTTATTAATTATTTGTTATAAAACAGTGCAATAAGTCCTTTTAGTAACATTTATTTTTATTTAGTTAGTTGTTTATTGAAAAACAAAATTTATCAGCATTTATTAACATTCCGAGTAAAAGTATGTTGAATAAATCCAGAATAATGGATTAAATATTTTGAAACTAGCTGATCCCGGGACCAAGACAATAAACTTTAAAAAAACCCTCATATTTATGTCTTTTTGTGTTTTAGCCCGATTTCTGAAGAATTTATGTTTCAACCGAAAAATTCTGAACGAACCTTGTTTTGAGAGCCCCAGAATATTTATATTTTTAAAAACCGAATGCTTAGTTTTGAAGTAAAATGTATGTTTTTTAAACAGATGTTACATGCTTTTTCGAAGTTTGACAAAAAATAACGGAGTTAGAATTTTAAAATGTGCTTATTTATGTTTATTTTTTTTTTAATATTAGGTTATTTAATATAAAAAATTATTGTTCAAATCCATTGAAATTATTGTCAGCTTAAGTAAATGTTCGGCAAAAATATTTACTTATTTTGTTATAAAACACTGTAAAAATAAGAAACTCAAACTGGGTTGTAGGATTTCAAGTTTCATTAGTATTCCCAAAGTAGTTAATCCAAAATCGTTCAAAACAGGATATATATATACATAGATCCTTAATAACATTAAAACATCTTTTAATAGTTTTTTTTTTTAATTCGGACGTAAAATGTATGTGTATTGCAAACATTTAAACGACCAAAACTTCTAAGATATAATTTATATATTGTCTAAGATGTTTTGACTGTTTTAATGTTATTAAAAATCTGCAGGGTATTTTTTTTTTTAACCATTAAGTAAATGAGTAATTTATGAAAGTTCCATTTCTTTAAACTGAGTGTCCTAAAAAGATTCAAAGGCGTTTTAATTTTTTAACTGTTGGAATCACGTCACTAAAACAGAAGAACTCTCCTCCCCCCCTCCCCCCCGTGTCGATAACCTCCAAACTATAAAAACTACAAAGTATTATGATTCGGTGAATTTTGATTATAGAGAATTTTACTTTTCACTTTTCAGGATATTAGAAAATGCATGTAAATATATCTTACTGAACCCAGCACCATACAACAATTTAAAAATGTAGCTTTTTGAAAATTAATAGCAGAGGACTATAATATAGTCATAAATCCATTTCATCTTTATTTTGAAAACTTTTGCAATTTGCATTCCTACATTGTAGATAAGATAAATAGATAAAAAATTAAAGTCTTTTAGGAATATGCTGTATAATAAAAGATTTTGACATGAATGCGCGAAATCGTGAAAGGGGAGGAATAACCATCCACTAGAATTAATTAAAATAATATTCATTGTTTTCATTAGACCTGCAGATTCAGTTACGGTTATGATAGATATATTTCCATGTTAAACTGTTTAACTTAGACAGAAATGGAGTGTTTTATTACTTCAAGTATACGCTTTATTATGCGTAACTGCGAAATGAGATTTTCAAGTAGCCTCTTTCATTTTGGATATATACTTGGCGATTGAAATCTTGATTAAGGTGAATTTCTTTACATATCCTGAGCATTTTAAATTTAATATATTTCAAATTAAGTAGTTGAAAGTTTTTGTGGTTCGGTTAAAATTAAGTCTGCGGTGTATAAATCCTTCAAACATAAACATATTAAACTGTTCTAGATACTTTTACGAAACAATATAAGTATAGGAAATTTCATATATTTAAAAGCTCTGTACTTGAAAAGATCCTCAGATTTGTTTAGAATTTATTTTGTTGGTAGCCAAAAAATAATTATTTTTCCAAGAAAAAGGCTTTTTAATATTATTATTACGAATTTGTATTAGTATATTTTTTTTTCAAGATATTAAGAAAACATTTGTAAATACATCTTATAGAACCCAGGCTCCATGTAACAACTTAAAAATGTAGCTTTTAAAATATTTATAGCAGGACTGTTCCATCAACATAATAATAAAGATATTTTTCCTTTATTTTGAAAACTTTTGCAATTTGCATTCTTACATATCTACAATAGATAAAAAATCAAAGTCTTTTAGAGACATACTGTACAATAAACCATTTTGACAAGAATGCGAGAAATCGTGAAAGGGGCGGAATAACCATCCACTAGAATTAATTAAAATAATATTCAATGTTTTCATTAGACCTGCAGATTCAGTTACGGTTATGATAGCTATCTTTCCATGTTAAACTGTTTAATTTAGACAGAAACGGAGCGTTTTATTACTTCAAGTATACGCTTTATTATGCGTAACTGCGAAATGAGATTTTCAAGTAGCCTCTTTCATTTTGGATAGCTCTCTCTCTCTCTGCTGTCAAATTAAAACGCGGCGACTGAAATCGTGATAGAGGCGAATTTCTTCACACATCCTAAGTATTTTAAATTTAATATATTTCAATTTAAGTAGTTGGAAGTTTATGTGGTTCGGTTTAAATTAAACCGCGATGTATAAATCCTTCAAACATAAACATATTAAACTGATCTAGATACTTTTACGAACCAATACAGATATAGGAAATTTCATATATTTAAAAGCTCTGAACTCGAAAAGATCCTGAGATTTGTTTAGAATTTCTTTAGTTGATAGCAAAATAATAATTATTTATCCAAGAAAAAGGTTTTTTAATATTATTATTACGAATTTTTATTAGTATTTTTTTTTTCAAGATATTAATAAAACGTTTGTAAATACATCTTATGGAACCCAGGCGCCATGATGTAACAACTTAAAATTGTATCTTTTCGAAAATTTATAGCAGGACTGTTCAACTAACATAATCATAAATCGTTTTTTTCCTTTATTTTGAAAACTTTTGCAATTTGCATTCCTACATACCTACAATAGATAAAAAATCAAAGTCTTTTAGAGACATCCTGTATAACAAAACATTTTGACATGAATGCGAGAAATTGTGAAAGGGGCGGAATAACCATCCACTAGAATTAATTAAAGTAATATTCAATATTGTCATTAGACCTATAGATTCAATTACGGTTATGATAGCTATCTTTTCATGTTAAACTGTTTAATTTAGACAGAAATGGAGCATTTTATTACTTCAAATATACGCTTTATTATGCGTAACTGCGAAATGAGATTTTCAAGTAGCCTCTTTCATTTTGAATATATTTCTCTCTCTCTGCTGTCAAATTAAAACGCGGCGACTGAAATCGTGATAAAGGTGGATTTCTTCACACATCCTAAGTATTTTAAATTTAATATATTTCAAATTAAGGAGTTGAAAGTTTATGTGGTTCGGTTTAAATTAAACCTGTGATGTACAAATCCTTCAAACATAAACATATTAAACTTATCTGGATTTTTTATGAACCGAAATAGATATAGAAAATTTCATACACCGTATTTACTCGTGAATACCGCGCATGCGTGTATCACGCGCACCCAGTATTTTAGAAGGAAAAAATTTTTGTATCTCGTATATTACGCGCATGATAAATCTGGCATGCAAGGGAATGAATAATCAAATGAATTATAGTAAAGAAAATCGAAACAAATGTTACGTCAGGATAAAAAAGAAGTCGATTTTTTTTTTTTTTTTAGAATTAGTGTAAGGAATCAGTGTTATGATATAATGACGTCAAAAAAGAAAAAAAATCTACAAAACTAGTTTTTAGCTCACATGCTATCATAGCCTGAGAGCTTATGTGCCCGTCCGTTCTGTATGTACGTTCGTTCGTACGTTCGTGCGTAACGCGATAACTCGTGATGAAAATATCCGATCCACTTGAAATTTTGTATGTAGGTATATCCTGACAAGGCGCTTCCCTGATTAGTTTTTGGAGTTCATTCAATATGTATAAGAGGGGTAACGGGGGGCTCATGCCCCTCCCCTTAGTTGATATAAATGGGATTTTCATGCAGAATTAAGTTTTCATTCAAAATTTAGATTAGGATCATTCTGATGAGGCGATTCCGTGACTGTTATTAGGTGTTCATTAAATAAGTATAAATAGAGGGAACATGGGTTCTAATGCCCCCCCCCCTTAATTTATATAAATGGGTTTTTCAAGCAGAATTTTCAGATTTCGTTCAAATCTGAATAGTTTTGGAAGTTTAACGGTTAAGTATAAAAGAGGGGGATAACTCCTTTTAAATTATATAAATGCTAAATGGGTTTTTATTAAGAATTATCTCATTTGCTCTGAATTTTGGATATAGATTTTTTATATGATAAAGGTTGTCTTTGATAGTATAGGAGGTTCAATGATTAAGTATAAAAAAAAAAAAGAGAAAGGGAGAGAGCTGTTTCCCCTTCTTAATTTTTTTTTCTAACGGAATTAACCCTTGAAAATATAAGGCTTTAATGTACAATTAATATTTGTAGCCTGTGAGCTCAATGCCATCAGTTTAACTGGGCAGTATTCTTTTTTATTTATAATGTTACTATTACTTTTGTATAAAAAAGTGCAAGGAGTGAAACAAAGATGCGGGAATACTTCTATTCAGTAAAATTCCAGTTTTAATTGCGTTTATGAATACATTTCTTGATTCATGGAAAATGTCATGTGATTACATAAAGAAGTAAAAAAAAAATATTCCGTGTATAACGCGCACCCAGGGTTTTTGTTCTAAATTTTGAGAGAAAAAGTGCGCGTTATACGCGAGTAAATACGGTATTTAAAATCTTTGAACTCGAAAAGGTCTTGATATTTCTTTAGAATTCCTTTTGTTGGTAGCCAAAGAATAACTAATTTTACGAGAAAAGGGCTTTTTAATATTATTGTTACTGTTTTACATAAAAAAGTCCTCATAATTATTTTTTATATTAATAAAAAACACTTTTTAAATGTTTTAGTACATATTTTTAAAAACACCATGCAGGTTAAAAATAAGTAAAATAAATAAATAAAGCTGTGTTTTTCGTAAGAATGAATATTCGCCTCTTTTACCATAGGGACGGCGAACATTTTCACATAGAGGAAATTTAGGTATATGGAATAGCATTTACATATTTATTTGTAAGTCAACGAAAAAAAAATAGCTTTTATTTAGCCGATATTTAGCTTTTAGAAAAAACTACATTTTTCGAGTTGCAACAACCAGTCAGATAATATGGATTAGGGTCAGGTCGATTAGGCCAATTATTTCTGGAGTAAATTCAAAAACATTTTTCTTAATTCCGATCTTTCTTTTCCAAACATTACTAACACAGATGATATTTATAATGATCTTAACCACTTTTAAAATTTAATTATTAATGCACAAAAACAAGCTACTTATCATTATGTGAAAAATAAGAACTATTTTAACCTTGTTAATTCTATACTTAACATTTGCAAGCAGCATATTGACATTCGGCGGTTTTTTCAAAATTCTAGAAATCTTGTTCTTAAACCTGTTGTAAATCGACTCAATATCAAAATTCAAAAAAGTTACTGCTAAAAAAAACCCCCAAAAAGTTGGAGCAATTTTCTAAATTCTTTATCAAATGAAGATAATTCTCTGTGGAAAATCAAGAAAAAACTCAATAATAATTTTACCCCTATTCCTTCTCAGATTGCATAAAAAAACAATATCTCACCAGTGTACGAGGAGAAAATATCAACTAATTACAACTATTAGAGAAAATATCAACTGGTGCTAACGATTGTGACTACAACAGCCAATATATGTGACACCAGCAACAAAGATATGAGAAAATGAACATAAGACAAATTCGAATATATGGGAAGCGATGGCCCAGATGGCAGAGCGTCATGCTTGTAGACGTAAAGATCGTGGTTTTGAGGCTCACCGCTAGCTAAACACCCGCCATGTACGCTAACGGCACCTGGTGCATGTAAAATCCGTCTTGGGGTGCAAAGTCGTCCAAGTTACCTGTGAATTATATCTCTGGAGGTGCCTTGTCAGGTGAAGATCTCGTCGTCTGATGAAGGCTCTAAATTACGAGATCAAACTCGAGTATCGGTTGTCGTATAGGCTCTTATGAGTTCTCTGAAAGAATTAACGTTACCCCCCGTCCTTTCTTTTTAATCCCTTCCAGTTTCAACATCTTACGAACAAACCCAAACAGATAATTAAAAGTAATACCACAGCTTACGCTGATAAATACAAAACAGTGATTCTTGCTAAAGCATATACTGAGCAGTTCTCCTTTAATCCCTAATTTTAGCTACCCCTGATCACTTTTTTCGCGTCCACGAAATGGTTCAAAATTTTTTAGCCACCCCTCCTACAGATTCATTCCCGAAAATTCAATCTATAATTATTTCTAACATCATCAAAAGCGTCAAAAACCGGAAAGTTCCTGAATTAGATAATATTTCTAATTTTGAAAGAATATTCCCTTTAATTGTATTAACTACCTATCCAAACTTATCAAATGCCATTCTTAAACTCTACTATTTACATAAAACTGGATGTAAGTTCACAAGATATTATCATTGCCTTTTAATTAATATTTCATATTTGCTAGTGCTTTACTTAAAAATTCAATATGTATGTATGTATCGCATATATAAAAAAAGAAAGAAAAGTCATTAGTTACATTGGATAACATAATTTACGTATGGAGAATCATATTTAATTTGAGAAAAGGAATACTTTCATAGATTTATTTATTGTACTAATTATATATAGGTAGATAAAACAACGTTTCTAAAGCTGCAGAATTATTTATCTACGTATATAACTGCGCAGAGTGCATCTTAATTTATTTACTAATTAGATAGCAATTCATTGAATAGAATGTAATTTAACGTATAAGTTTTAAAATGAAATGTGGTGATGGTTTTAAATTAAAGTCTATTGGAAATTAAAATATTCATATTTATTTGACAATAAAAAAACATGAACAGAGTATCAAACATTTAAACAATTCATAATATGAATAAAATAAATCTAGATCATATAAATTCAGACAGTAACAACACATTGGTTTATTAATATCAACATTTTATATACAAACTGAAAGTATACTAATAAGCAACAAGATACTTTTTAACGCTTTGCAACATTGTTGAAAAGTGCTTATGAATTAGGTTTATGTGTCTTCAGTTTGTTTGTCCGTGCTCTAACTCGCATAAATATAGATCAATTGCCATTAAATTAATAAATGTTTTTGAAAAATTTTGTGACATGTTCAGTAATGAAAATGAATTGTACATTATTTACCTTTCATTTACACGGATACTCAAAATAATTCCTTTACATTAAGGTCTATGAGAAAAGTATTTTGCTGTGTTTTTAAAGATATTATGTTATTTCCAACATAATGAAATGTATGCATACCACTTAGATGTATTTCATGGCGCTTACAGTGGTTTATGATGGGCTTAGAATTAATGGTTCGTTTACAAAGACGTCTAAAAGAATTTTGCGATCAAAGGAATACAACAATAATTAAACTATTTAAACAATAATTACTCGAAGTGCGTTTTCAATTGTGGTAGGCATTTTTAAATTGAACGATATATTTATAATAATACTTGGTGTGTATAATTTCTATACATCATTTACAGGCCTGCACAAAAACTCTTAAATACTATTCCGTTTATTCACAGAAATTATTTGACTGCAAAATTGATATTTTTCAAATAAAAATGTGTTTTGGTGTTGTTAGTGTTCTATCTAAAAAATTTGGTTAATAATATTAAAAAAAAATGTTTTTTCTTATATTCGGAATCGAGGAGAATAAATTAAATCCCAAAGTTCATTATAATAAAACATAAGTTAAGTACATTACAAAAGAGGTTAGAACATCAAAGTCTAGTTTATATTAATCCTGTTACTTATATGTACATTCTTGCTGAAATTTTAAGGTTCATCTATAAAATCAAAATGTCATTGCTTGTTTTCAAGAAAAATATGATACATATAGCAATCCCCTTTCTCCGCTAATATGTAAGGATTTTATATTTTATTGGACAAAAATCCATGCCATTTCATGTCATTGCGGTTCAGCTAATCTCATTACGTGTGCGCTTGTCATTCCATTAACTCTTAATCCTGTTGCAGCATCACAAACTCCAGTTGAGAGTTGTTTGGCTTTACTGGATTCTTATAGTGGATCGAGCTAACAAAAAACTTAGTACCTCTCCATTTATTGAAAGAAAAAAGAATGTTCGAACTTAACCCTTTGCACTCGTATGTCCAGTCTAACTGGACATCATCATTCTTTGCTAAATTTGTTTTTAGCACCAGTAATAAAGGAAAATAAAATATGCCTTATATAATTAGTGCATTTTTAGCACTTTCCAACAAAGTTGAAAAATGCTTATGCATTCGGTTTGCCTGTCCGTCTGTCCGCGCTCTAACTCCCGTAAATATACTCGGATATTCATGCAATTTATAAGGCTTATTTAGGGTCACCAAAGCATCTTTGGTATTGCATATGAAGTATGTACGATTAATGATTCATTTACACTCAAAATAATTCGATTACGTTATGGTACATGGAGAAACATTGTTTAGAGAGTATTTTAATGACATTACGCTAGTTCAAATGCATTCAAACGGATATAAAACATTGAATTTTACTACGATCACGTTAAAACAGAGCATTCATAGCATTTTTAAAATTAATTTGCAGGGACACACAAAAGAAATCGATTACAGTACTGTCTTTGCATAATAACTGCTGGAGAGTACATTTTAAAATTCGGTTTGCGCTTTTGAATTTAATTAGTTTTTTGCATATTACTCTTTAAATATAAATTGTATACCTCATATACAGGGGCTGCACAAAAGTATTTGTATACCATTCTCCTTATTAGAGAAAATTGCTGAAGGGAAATTATCAACTAAAATATATGTATCTCTCAAATGAACTAAATTTTGGAATGCATTTTATTAATAGATACAGATTTCTATATCACATACAGGGCTGCTAATAAATTCCGATAATTTTCCGATTGTTGATGGGAACAGCTAAAATTCAGTTTTGAAATGCGTTATATATTTTCATATGGTGAAATGAGGCGTAATAATTTAATTTTTTAAACAATGCAGTTTTGTTACGTTATTTTGAATATCTTGGAAAGTGCTTCATAATCTATGCTTGACGCGTGTTTTTTTTTCTTGTTGATATTATGTAATTAAATGCAACTTCTTTTGCAAGAGCGATGCCGACCCAATAAAATTTGTGTAAGAGGTGCCGAAGTCGAAAGGGTTAAATCTGTCAATCAGATCTCGAACTCCACTCGCTAATGTTAATTCTTTGCGCGTGTCATGCATTTGTATTTTAAAAATACCTCCTCTGAATGAATAACAAATATTTTTTGCACCACACATTGAGCAGAATGTATATTTTAGTATATACTTGGCCTTAATGTAACAGAACACTTTTGATTGTCCCGTAATTCAACTATGCATTTCATAAAATTTGAAATGACTCTACAAAATTATGCGACAATTATATACTTTTAATTTCAAACGATTCGGTTGGGTACTTTTTACTCTATTATATGTGGACAGACGGATGGACTGAACAAAGACTATAGCTGCTATATATTTACATATTTACGAACGCACCTAAAACATTACAAACTAGAATGCTATTTCAAAATAATTGTAAGGTAAAAAAATATACATATAGAAAATTTTAAACATTTTACAAAAACAATTTAAACTAGTTGAATGTATTAATAGCAAAACTGTCTTCCATCTGATACATCTTAATGTTTCAAAAAGTAGTTGCATATGCTAATACTGCAATATTATAAGTTCAATATTTCAATATTATTAGATCAATATTTCAATATTACTAGTTCAATACTGTACTAACTTTAATTTTCATCTTAAATTTTTGCTTCAGTCCATTAATCAGTTAAAAAAGAAGTTAATTTCGATCATGATATTTATTAAAATCAATATATTTTGCTTATTCTATTATGCATCAACAAAGACAATGATAAGATATTGAGAACATGAAACTGAGATAATATATTTAAAAAATTTCACGAACCAGAACGATATGTACCATAATTTCAGGAACTGGAACAATTTTGGTCATAATTTTACGAATCGATATCCCATTCAGATTGTTTTTTTACTATTTTTTCTCATTTTTGGGGGATTTCTGGTACATTTATTTTTGGCGCAGCATATCCCTTAGTAGACTTTGCACCATAAAACATCATACAACTAACAGATGCATTTCGAGTCCTGCATCAGTGCACAAAGTATTAAGAGTTTACCACCACTATAAAATAAAATGTGTATTAATCATATTACCTTTACATAATGTCTTACTGTAAATTTACCGAATATTTAGCAATTATTGTAAATTTTCGGAGTTCTTTTCAAAGGAAGTGTAAACAATTTTCTTCTATATTTAGCTTTAATTCAGGCAGAAAATTCATGCAATTGAGTGCCATTAAGTTTGAACTAATCTCTTTCCTCCACACATTTGTCATTCCATTAAGGGTGTATTCGAAAAAACGCTTTTCCACCTTCAACAGCTCGAAATTTTCCAATACAATTTCAGACATATTTTTAAAAGTAGAAACACGAAACTTGCTGAGGGGATTCTTGAAGGGACGTATGAGGTGCCGTGTGATGTCATTTTACGCTCCATTCATTAGAATTTGATTTATAAACAAATACCTTATCAGTATGACCCTCTTTTTCGTTCCTATATCTCCCGCTTCGGAAAAATCGGTTCGAAATGCCGTTTTTGATTGCTTTTTTTTTTTGCAATATTTTCTATATGTATCAAAGAATCGACCATCACGGCACATTGTGTACTTTCCAAATAAGAGATTTTGGAAAGTTTGGTGCATTTGAGAGCAAAACTGAATTCAAAAATAAATCGGAAAATAAGCAGTTTGAATCGAAATACACCCTTAACTCCCTAATCCCGTTGAAGCATCAACAAATTCCTGCTGAGAGTTGTTCGACTCTCATAATAGATCGGTACGAAGATGTAATAAATATGTCTTTATTTAGTGAAAAACTAAATTTTAAGAATGCTTAAACTTAAGTAAACTTCTGACAGGAACTCGCGCTTTATTTTTATAAATGAAATGCTATTGGAGTAATGCAAGAATTCTGAAATGGTATATCGCGACCGACTATCGGATATGCTGAGATTGGGTGACTCGTTAAAAATTATGTTGTTTAATCTAGAACAAAGTTTGCATTAATAATTACGCTATACATTTATCTTATATCGTGCAACAACAATCGTGCAATAATTATAAATATTTTAAAAAATACAGTAAAATACAACACTGAAATTTAAAGCTGTTCTCAACTCTCTGCTCAACAAGTGCAAAACGTTTTGACACATTTACAAATTCATTTTTTAACGAAAAGATAAAAAAAACTGAAAAGCCTGACTATGGAAGCGATTTGGAATCAAACTGTGTTTACCAGTTTTGGATCTATAAATTAATTTTGAGTTATAAGCGAATTTTCTCACCTGATAAAGACGTTTTTTACTTTTACTTTGCTGATTATTCTTCTTTCTCTTGGAAATTCTATTCAAAACGCCCACTTTGACATTATTTTATGAAGAATCTATTGCGCTTGTACAAAAATGGGAAAATGAACGCAATTAGATCCTTTCTGAACAACAACAACTTCTAATTTCATGCATTTTTGAAAAAAAAATGTAAAATTATGTCATAAAGTTGCCCTATTGGATTTGAGAACAGCCTCAAACTTTAGTAAATTTGAGATTGTCTTGCTGTAAATTTACCACATATTTATGAATTAAAGTAAATTTTTAGCGCTCTTTTCGAGAGAAATTTAACGATTCTTTCCTATATTTAGCTTTATTACAGGCAGAAAATTCATGCTTATTGAATGCCATTAAGTTTCAACTAATCTCTTTTGTCATTCCATTAACTCCCTAATCCCGTTGAAGCGTCACAAACTCCAGCTGAGAGTTGTACGACTCTTACAATAGATCGGTACGAATGAAAAATTATTATTTAGAGTAGGACTATATTAAGAGTGCTTAATCTTTAGTAAACTTCTGATAAGAACTTGTGTTTTATTTTGAAAAATTAAATTTTATTCGACTAATTCAAAAATTCTCTTCTCAAATGATAAATCGCGACCGACTAGCGGATAAGCTGAGATTGAGTAACACGCAGTGTTCTCGCTGTCGCTCGCCAATGCGCCAAATTGCGACTAATTTCTTTATTTGGCGAGTAAACAAGCGATTAGATTCGCCAAATTGCTAGTGCTCAGTTTTTGCTTTTTCTTTTTTTTTCGTTTTTCATACATATGCATATAATATATACATATTGTTTTATATTTGTAGCAGATAGTTGAAATTAGATTAATAACAATCGCTGTCACAGTTATAAAAACTTGGGTTATTTTAGAACATATTGAAAAAAAAAATACATTAAAAGATTAAAGTTTTTTTTTCTTTTTCTTTTTTTTTTCTTTTTTTTTTTTTTTTTTTTTTTTTTGGTGCTACACGGCGAATCTATTTTGCTAATACTTTTTTCATTTCGTGA
Organism: Maratus speculifer; assembly: GCA_964019185.1. Taxonomy (NCBI): domain Eukaryota; kingdom Metazoa; phylum Arthropoda; class Arachnida; order Araneae; family Salticidae; genus Maratus; species Maratus speculifer. The sequence continues at coordinate 317,531,933 of OZ025296.1, read as the reverse complement.
ATGTTTTTTATTTTTAATTCGCCAAATTACTAACGTTGGTCAAATGTCAGCGAGAGCACTGGTTACACGTCAAAAATTATGTTGTTTAATCTAGAGTATACACAATAGATATATATATATAACAAAATTACAATATTAATTTTAAAAAAAAGTGTAATTCAACAAATTACAATGACCATTTGGAAAATGAAACTTTCAAAGACTAAAACTTTAGACCTATTAATAAATTATATATTTAAAAATAATAATAATAACAATAAGCATCATTTTTAGGATTATCAAAACGTGGCATACGTAATAATAACAGAGTCCTATATTACGCACACCATGGATTAGATATTAATATTCCTGGACCCGCCATAAACAAATTTTAAATGTAGTTTCAGTTTTAAAATCTTCGGGACTGCAAATTTTTTAATTTGTAAGCATCGCACATTTTAAATTTTTACACCGTCGCGTCGTATAGGGGCAAAAATGTACTTTTAAATGCAATTAGTTTGAAAGCTGTATCTCAACTTGCTTTTGAGTTATTATTTTTTTGTAGTCTTCAATACTTTTTATTTATTTATTTATTTATTTTTTGCTGTTATTGTGGTAATAGAAGTATTCTGTTTAAAGTAAAGGGAGAATAGTAGATTACTGTATCTTTTTGTTGACAAAAAAAAAAAAAAAAAAAAAAAAAAGAAAAAAAAAAGAAAAAAAAATGTAAAGGATTAAAAAAATGACCCCTTTTTGAAAATGTTTAGCTTCTTTCTGAGGAAGGTATGCTATATGCTACCGAAACCGGTATGCTTGGAATACGAATATTCTGGTGTTCTAACGTTGAAAATAATTTTAACTTTATCATATTGCACCAGGAAACAACCTATTACTTATGTTTAGCTTCTGCTGTTTCTCTATGCTATCAAAATTTGATCAACAGAGCATACTGAGAGGAAAAAAAAATTAATTTTTATTAATAGACCGTGTAAATAAATTTTATACTAAAATTTTTTCAATGGTACTTAAAAGTACAGTCAGTATATGAAGGATTAAGAAATTACCACTACTATAAAATAAAGTGTGTATTAATCATATTACCTTTACATAATATCTTGCTGTAAATTTATCGAATATTTAGCAATTATTGTAATTTTTCGGCGCTCTTTTCAAGAGAAATCTAACGATTTTCTTCTATATTTAGCTTTATTTCAGGCAGAAAATGCATGCTATTTCGTGCCATTAAGTTTGAACTAATCTCTCTGCTCACGCATTTGTCATTCCATTAACTCCCTAATCCCGTTGAAGCATCACAAACTCCAGCTGAGAGTTAGTTGTTCGACTCTTACAATAGATCGGTACGAACGAAAGTAAAATATCTTCATTTAGTGGAGTTCTAAATTAAGAGTGCTTAAAAAAAAGTTATTAAATCTTTTAGATTTTTAAATCACAAGATTTTAAGAAATTCACCTTTTATGTATAAACATTTGAATGAATAATTTTATTTTACTTGAGAGAGGTGTAACGAAAAATTAAAAACAAATATTATTCACATGTTTTGATTTCATCTAATAAGAACCATAATCATAATAAGTTTGAGTAGGATGAACCCAAGTTGATAATTAATTTTGATGATGGTCTATTTTTAATTTATTGTTTTTACAATAGTGCGCGTGGTTTTTTAATTTGCATCTCATTGTCGCGTGCCGTTTGTATTGACCGTAAAGCGATTCGTATTTATATTTTTATTTTATTATGATTATGGTTCTTATTAGATTGGAATCGAAACATGTTAATATTATTTGTTTTTTATTTTGTTTTTACAAATTAAACAAATTAAATTTACGATAATTTTTTTTTTCGTTACACCTATCTTAAGTAAAATAAAATTATTTATTGAAATGTTTAAAAGTGCTTAAACTTTAGTAAACTTTTGATAAGAACTTGTGCTTTATTTTGATAAATTAAATGTTATTTGATTAATGCAAGAATACTCAATTGGTAAATCGCAATCGACTTCACTGTTAAAAAAAAAATCTGTGAAATAAAAGAGAAAATACGGGTAATCCATTATCTTAAGTCTTACGAAAAATTACGGATATCAGAAAAACAGAGGTTCTACTAAATATAGAGAAGTTATTCCGAAAATTTATAAGTGACATCGTTTTATGTACATAAGACATTTTTAAATGATAATTTAATTTAGTTTTCAAAATTAGTGAATCACTTAATCCTCAAAGAGCTTGAATTTTCCGAATAAACTGCTGCATCATTACATTCTAAAACAATTTTCTTCTAGCCGTCCTGAGGTTTGAACCTCAGACCTGTTGACAGCGGAAGGATATCTTACTGCCTGAGCTATAGAAACGATTGCTACTGAGTAGGAAATGTTTTTTTAATATTCAGAGGGCAAAAATCCCCACTAAACTGATGAGATGATTTTTCTCTTTCTAAATTATTCTAAGTTTTAAAAAAGCAATTTTTAAACTAAATTTTCTTCTTTAGTATTTTTAATAAAATAACAAAAAAATTTTAAAGGTGTGTATTTTGGATAACAATATTTATCCAAACAAAGGTAAAAATATCTTTAAATAAAGACACGGAAACCATAGGAACAGTGCTCATGTAGAGCGGTTGTCAAAAAATAAAAAAAGTTATTTCAATAGTGTGAACTATACTAGTTCAGAGATGACAAAACATTATTTTAATAGTCATTTCAATTTTCTGATAATAGCATGCATTTATAGTTTAAAATTCAGTTTATTAATGTATCAAAGAGGGGCTTTTTTCTTTAGAGAACCATCTTAAATTTTAAAAGAGTAAAAAGTAAATAAATAAAGTAATATTAAGAAAAATTAAGAAAAACAACACGCCCTCTGTCAAACAGTAACTTTAGTACAACTGTAGAAACATGAATTCCAAATATTTACATCCCCATTCTTAAAAGTACGTCGACTGTATAGCGAGTCATTTATTTCTATAACATTTGTCCCCCAGGCAAACATTATTTCTTGGTTAAGGTAACAACGGAAAAAGACAGACAGAATAAAATTATATTAACAGTGCGTTTTCTGTTATACAATGCCTTAGATAATGTCAAGGAAAGAATATAGTGTCTCCATTTCGTACGACATTGCGAAGACAAAATGGAGCTTTTATTTATTCAAGGCGTGTCCTTCCTTTGCGATAAATGATTTTTCCCATTTTGAATGGACCGAAGGAAAAGATGCATTGGCAAAATCACTTTTAACTGTCAACAAAACATGAGTCTTTTTTTTTGTCAGATGCTCTTTATAAAAAGGAGACGAATTTAAAAAATGGTTTTTATTAAAAAAATAACTAATGAATAATGATAAATTCCAATGAATATATATGTATTTTTATGTATGCCGGGTATGGGGCGCTCGGGTGTACAACGCTCATTTGCACTTTGAAAGTGCATTTTTGTATTTTTCGGTATATTTGCGGTATGACGCATATCCCCGTTTTAGGTAGACTTCGTATGAAATGTTACCTATTGCGTTTCTCCTATTTTGAAATTTCTGAATTTTTTTTGCAGATCTACACCGATCATGACTTTTAGCCCCCAAAGCAACCATCAGTAAAAAACTTTATCTATCTATCTACCTATCTATCTATAGATATATATGACTTTTTTATGGACACGGTAACTTCCTAAATTCTGCTCAAATATCTTCCAAACTCTTGCATAATTAAAATGTACTTGAAGTTATCTTTTCTCATTGAACATAATGTAACGGAATACTTTTGATTGTCCGTGGTAATTAAACAATAAATCCTAAACAATATATCCTATTTTCATAAAATTTGAAATGACTTGACAAAATTATGCAAAAATTGTATATTTTAAACGTCAAACAATTCGGTTCGCTAAGTTTTTGTTCTGTTATATGCGGACTGACAGACAGACGAACGGACTGAACGACGACCAAAGATGCTATGTATTTACATCATTACAAACGCACCCAAAAAGCTATTTCAAAATCCTGGCTACACTAATGCAATAATCTGATAATCGCATGTACTTACAGTTTAAAATTCAATTTATTAATGTGTCAAAGAGGGTTTTTTTCCCTTTTAAGAACAGCCTTAAATTTTAAAAGAGTAAAAAGTAAATTTAAAAAATAATAATAATGAATTAGAATAATAAAAGCTCTCTATCAAATAGTGAATACAGTACAACTGAAGAAACCCGAATTCCAAATATTTACATTCCCGTTCTTGAAAGTACGCCGACTGTAATAGCGAGTCATTTATTGCTATAACATTTGTCCCCCAGGCAAACATTATTTCTTGGTTAACGTAACAACGTAAGAAGACAGACAGAATAAAATTACATTAACAGTGCGTTTTCTGTTATACAATGCCTTCGACAATGTCAAGGAAAGAATATAGTGTCTTCACTTTAGACGACACTGTGAAGACAAAATGGAGCTTTATTTATTCAAGGCGTGTCCATCCTTTGCGATAAATAATTTTTCCCATTTTGAATGGACCGGAAAAAAAAAAAAAAAAAAAAAAAAAAAAGATGCACTGGCAAAATCACCTTTAACTATCAACAAAACATGGGTATTTTGTCAAATGCTCTTTATACAAGGAGAAGAATTTTGATAACAGTTTTTATTTTAAAAATCAATAACTGATAAATTATGATAAATGTCAACTATATATATATATATGAGGATCCCAAAAGCCAAGGGGTATAAGTGACAAAATTGAAAAAAATAAACTAAGTACACAGACGACCTAAAAATATACTTTTTTCATTTCAGGTAAAGAAATATAAGTGATTTTCTTATTATTTGCTGAATTATAGAGGCAAACCACTTTTTTTGAAAAACAAAAAATATTGATTAATTATACATTTAAAGAAAATTGTACTCTATTTTTTAACAGTTATTGAAATAAGAGTTCAAAGATCAGAATGCAACAAGCAGAAATTTCCTATTTCAATCCACTCAATTGTTATTGATGTTCCAATTTAACATCAATTATCTTTAAACTCAATTTACTCCAAATCGACATTTTGTCACTTGTACCCCTTGGCTTTTAGGGTCCTCATATAAGATTTATGTACCATATATGCCCTGTATAACGAGCTCGATGCATACGGGATGCGTAGTCAGATGAGACACGGAGGCGGAAAAACAAACAATCACCTCATCGAGTTCATGAATGGAAATCTAGGATTAGTTAAATCTCGATTCGCATATTAAAATGCAATCGGTCTGCCAAATTCTATCTTGGTGACAACCCGATTTTAGCGGTTGACTCGTAGGTTTACTTTTGTGATTTTCTGCACCCAAAAATATGAAAACCTGGAGGCTTGGGAGTAGGAAAACATAACGGTAAACCTATGAGTCAACCGCTAAAATCGTGCTTTTAGGTACCGTATTTACTCGTGTATAACATGCACCCCGTACTTTACAAGAAAAAATTAGCGAATTTTAAAAATCTCGTATATAACGCTCACCATAAATTTGATATGCTACTGAAGAATAACCAAATGAATTTCAGTAAAGAAAGTCGAAACAAGCAGTACATTAGTCCAGAAAACAAGACGAAAATGCATTTTTAGACTTCGAGTAGTGAGTGAATCACGGGAAGTAGGAGTGAGTGACGGTAATGGGAATTGCTAATTAGCGTTTAAATAATGTTACCTCGGTTGTGCAAATAACTGCAAGGAGTGAAATAAAGATGCAGTAATACTTCAATTAGGTTACATTTTCCGAGTTTTAATGCCCTCTTTAAATATTTTCTTGTTTCGTATGTATATCGTGTTGTTTGATCCAACAGAAAAAAAAAATTAGGTACTTACGTATTAACGGCACCGCAGAAGAACATGCGCTAATGCACCAATAAAGAGCAATCTTGTTGCTCGCACGTGCGCCAAAATAATGGCGTCAAAAAATGTGCAAAAAAATGAACTAAAAGGCACTAAAAAGCGCTAAAAAACACTAAAACATTAAAAAATGGCGTCAAAAATCAGCAAAAAACAAAGCAATAAAGAATCCAAAAGATAATTGCGGTGATGTTAATACGTAAGTACCAAACATTATTCCGTGTATAACGCGCACCTAGAAGTTTTGCCCTAATTTTTTGAAAAAGAAACACGAGTAAATACGGTATACTTCCTGCCAAGATGAGACTTGGCAGACCGATTGCGTTTCAGTATAGGGATTGAGATTTAACTAATCCTAGATTTTCATCCGTACACTCGATGAGGTGATTCTGTGCGGCGGCCTCCCAGTCTGTAAGGTTCACTTACAATTTGAGACAGTATTTCATTATTTTCTTCATACATTCCTGGTATCAGGCATATGATCTTTTTTTCAAACGAAACATTTTTTTAAATATGTAGTACAAAAGTTACAATAAAGAGAAGTAAAAAGCGTGTTAACTAGTACAAAAATAAGAGAAATAAGTTTATTTGAAAAACACTATAAAATAAAAAAAAGTTTATTGTAATAGATCTATATATGCATATTATACGTACATATATATATATATATATATATATAGTTACATTTCTCTGTTAAAAAAATTTCTTTGAAAATAATGAAATTCCACGGATGACCCATTATCTTAATCTTTTGTAAAATTACAGAGATAAAAAAAAAACAGAGATTCTGTTAAACAACAAAGAAATTATTCGGTAAATTTACTCTGTAAATTACATTGTTTAAAAATTAAAATATACAATATTTTCTAAATTTAATTTTAATGATAGCAATTTAATTTAGTTTTCAAAATCAGTAGGTCTTCAATGAGCCTAAAAGAATTTGAATTTTTCGAATAATTTTAAACTGCCGAATCATTTATTTTTACACAATTTATTCCTGGCCGTCCTGAAGTTTGAACCCGAGACCTTTTGACAGTGGAAAAATGCCCTACTGACTGAGGACTGCTGATTTAGGATTGTAATTTTTTTTGGTTCAGAATATATCTTTTATGATTCAGCGATAAAATATCGATAAAAATCCCCAGTAACACAGAGGAGATTATTTTTCCCTTTCTAAATTATTCTAACAAAAAAAAAAAAAAAAAAAAAAAAAAAAAAAAAAAACTAAATTTTCTTTTTTAATATTTCTAATAAAACTGCAAAATTCATTTATAAGTTGTACTTTGAATTATAAGTAACAAAGATAAAAAATATCTTTAAATGAAACCCAAATTCCCGGAGGGAATTAGATATAATATAAAGGAAATGTCGATAAAATGATGACCGAGAAACTCGCGATAAAATGGATTTAACCGAGAACTAGTGTCAATTTGCAGCGAGTCTCAATTTTTATTCTGTATTTTTACAGAAAATTTTAACAGTGTTTCTGTAATATCAGCACGCAAATTACTTTTCTGAAATATCAATAAATAAATCATTTTACTGTATTATTAATTTTTCCTGTGAAATATCCATTTTATGTTATTTACTTTGCGTTTTTTTTAAGTATACTTTATCGAGTATTGTAAGACAATAAAACTGTTCTATGATAAAATATTGAAATCTACAATATGATGTATGTCATATATAATGAATTTCGCAGAGCCTCTTTTGTAAGGTTATCGATCCTAATGCATTTAAAAGGCAAACAAAATATTTCTCTCACACATTATTATCTTTTGGAAATTTACTTAATGAGATTGAAAAATCCAAAACTGGCCGTGCTTTTCTTTGAAAATAACAAAAAGCTTCCATTTTAACACCTTTCCACTGTTGTTCGATCTTATCTCTTTCATTTCCTCTTAAAGGTAACTGTTTTGATTTCATTATTGGCCCCTCAAAAGGTTGCTACATTTTGGCTTTGTTATTGGCGCATTAGTTGGCTGGAAAATGTTTCATTTGCTCTGAGCGTATTGCCAACGCAAGAGCTGATGGTCCAGGATTAGGGATTAAGATATCCCAGGATGTTTGTCATACATTTTTTAAAATAAAGTAAAAACGAATACAATGCTGATTGTTTAAAATAAATTTGTAAATACATAAAGACAATTTCATTTGTTAAATTATGTTGCTTCCTTTTCTTATCTTTTTCTGTATTTATAATTCTTTCTTAACCTCTTCAGACCTGAGGTACACAAATGTGTACCTCCATTCTTTTCCTTATAAAAACTAAACTGTTCGATTTTTTTGCATTTTTACTTTACTTCTATACAGCTGAATGTGTTTTGCTTTAAAACAAAACCAATAAATGTCAGCACTGATGAGTATTACCTGTTAAAATAAATATTATTTCCATTCGAGTTTCGAAAATACCTTCAAGACATTGTGGCCAAGAAAATAAGAAATATTCATGATTATTTAACTTAAGTGCTTTACAAAAAAAAAAAAAAAAAAAAAAAAATTGTGGATTTGCTGATTATTTACTTGTTTAAAGTCCTTAATTTTGTTATTGCTTAAATTTATATTACTGATAGTTAAAGTGATGTTTCAGGGGGATTATTACTTTTATATCCATATTTGTAAACCTAAATTACCAGTCCCCTAATGTACTGATTTCATAAAAATGACTCTTTCTGACATCTATGGTGTCATTTCGATTATGCAAAAGCAATAAATATATATTTGTACAGCTATTTTACGCTCAGGTCTGAAGAGGTTAAGGAAAAAGAACGCAATATTTTATGTTTACAAAAGTGTCTTCGCAAAAATGTTAGTGATAGTTTTTTTTTAGTTTATTATTATAAAAGTAAAGTAACAAGCAATGCAATTAAGCTAGAAAATGAAGCTTCCATAATTATACTCATTCGAAGTACCACTTAGATTATACACACACTTATTTTCTATGTGTTAATTTTAATAATCGGAGAATTTCAGATAAATCACATTTACTTAAACCGATAGTTCATTACCTTCATAGCGTCAAATAACTTGTATGTGGTCAGCGTTATGCATATAAATATGACCATAGTTTCGGAGATAGAATGTTTTAGTATAGCTTATTATAGTTATTAGTTTTGGTTCATGAAAATTATACTTTCAGAAAACACGAATAAGTTTTTATTTCAGAAAATCCATTTTAAAATTCTATTACAAGTTTTTAAAATTCTCCAAATTGATATACAGTGAAATCTCTCTGTATGACTACCTCCATTAAGGGACCACCTCCCTGAACAAATATTTATTTAACCCCCTGGATCCCAAACCGCCCGACACCGCCCGAGATATTTTAATTCGTATATTTCAGTACCCACCAGAAAATTAAAACAGCAATATTTGCTTTATTCAATAACAGAACATTCCGTATTTAAATAAAACGAAATTAGCCATCGAATTTTTCTGGTGTGAAATGAACTACATAATATCTAGAACGTGTTCTAGCATGGGAATTAAAGGGTTAAACAAATTACATTTTTTTCTGGTTACTTGAGAAAGGTTTTATTCGAAAAATGATTCCGGAGAGCGCATCATTCATCAAACTTCTAAACTCTTAGGTTTTAGCACGTCCTATAACAGAAACTGGTTGGATGCTTTTGCTTTTTCATTAAATTATGCACCCCTGATGAGTAGTTTAATGAAAAAGCCTTCTAATGTCCATTTATCCATTTATCTTTTATTATTTTGGTAATCTGCCTTCTATTTCACTTCAAACTTCAACTGTTTTCAATAAGATGATTGTAAAAATACTGGTTTCATTGGTTTATTGAATGGTATTATCTGAATTACTTTGGTTATATTTATAAAAGTATTTAGATTTATTTATTTATTTTTAAATATTCCAGTAACTCTTAAGTGTTTAATTCATTTCGTACCTTTTTAAGCAATGACTTTCACTCTGATTACAAATTATGAATGATAATGAATAAATTCTCTTGTCAAACTAGAAGAGGTAGTAGCCCTAGCTGTAGGGTGTTGTTAAATTGGGTTTCCAAACTATATTCTTCCTAACCCCTTCCCCTCCTGCATATTGCTCACTTTGATATTCCTCCTCTTTCATATAGCGAATAGACAAATCTTTCAAAAGGAGAATGATGCTTTAATTTTTTTTTCATGATAATTGACATGTATTATTTTCATGACATGTATTATTATCATGACATGTATTATTATTATTGTTATTATTATTATTATTATTATTATTATTATTATTATTATTATTATTAGTATTATTATCATTGACATGTATTATTATCATGAAACCCTCAAAGAAATAGACAAAGTAATAAAATCGTAATTATTTATTCCTGTTCAAAAAAAAATTGCATTAATTTATTGAACTTCGAAAGTACTTAGAAAGAAAAGTTATAAAAGATAAAATCTTAAAATCAAAGCAAACGTCAATGTATTCATTTTTTAAACTATGTAGTAATTAACTTATGCAATTAAATTTTGTTTTAATACTTAAATTTTTATATTTTTTCCTAATGTGAAAAATAAATCTTAGTAACATTAAGTGTTACCTTATTTCAACAATTAAAATCTAAATTTAAACGTAACCTCTATTAAGAGACCATCTCTCGGAGCGAACAATCTTTATTGGAACGAAACGTGGTTACCTATAGGGAGGTTTTACTGCAATACACATTACTTAATCCCAAGTTTTTATCTTTCTTGAGTCCCCTTAAATGCACATCTTTAATTACGTAAATATTGAGAGATGAAATAAACACAGTCATATATGTACTAAAAACTTCCCAGTGGATCCTGCGAATTCTTGTCGAAAGCGATTTGATATCAAACATAGCGGGAGAGGTAGCTTTAACTATAGCGTTATATAGAGCGTTCTATTGGGTTTCCAAGCTATATGCTTTCGGACACCCCCCCCCCCCCTCCTCCAGCATATTACTCGCTTTGGTGTTTCTCTTCCTTTATATTGCAAATAAACAAATCTTTCAAAAGGAGAATGATGCTTTAATTTTTTTTTTTTTTTTCATGATAAATGATATATAGTGCAATGTTTGAGGGATGAAATAAACGCAGTCAAATATAAATACAATTCCACAGTGGATTCTGTGGAATCTGATTGAAAGAATTTTGATATCAAACATAGCAGAAGAGGTAGTAGCCCTAGCTGTAGGGTGTTGTTAAATTGGGTTTCCAAGCTATATTCTTCCTAACCCCTTCCCCTCCTGCATATTGCTCACTTTGATATTCCTCCTCTTTCATATAGCGAATAGACAAATTTTTCAAAAGGAGAATGATGCTTTAATTTTTTTTTTCATGATAATTGACATGTATTATTTTATTGGATATTTTGAATTAATATTGCATTTTCAAAAATACTTATTGAACATTAATATGTTAGCGTAGAGCATTAGTGTTTGATTACTGGATTGTTTAATCCTTTTAACCCTTTACTGAAAGAATTTTTCTATTTTTATGTAAAAATTTATTTGAAACTTATATATCTGTCTAATAATGGGAAAAAATAGTAAAAAAAAAATTAAATTGCAAATTTTCAGCTAAAATTTCATATTTGGAGGCGTGCACCCTATCTACACAATTAGGGTTTTTAGCTCGCAGGCTATCATAGCCTGAGAGCTTATGTGCCCGCCCGTTCTCTATGTATGATCGTTCGTGCGTAACGCGATAAATCATGATAAAAATATCCGATCCACTTGAAATTTTGTATATAGGTATATCCTGATAAGGCGCTTTCCTGATTAGTTTTTGGAGTTCATTCGATATGTATAAGAGGGGGAACGGGGGGCTCATGCCCCTTTCCTTAATAGATATAAATGGGTTTTTCATGTAGAATTAACAGTTTTCGTTCAAAATTTAGATATAGTATCATTCTGATGAGGCGATTCCGTTACTGTTATTGGGTGTTTATTGAATAAGTATAAACAGGGGAAACGGGGGTTCTAATGCCCCTCCCCTTAATTTATATAAACAGGTTTTTCACGCAGAATTATCAGATTTCGTTTAAATCTCTTAATAGTTTCGGAAATTTAATCGTTAAGTATAAAAGAAGGAGATAAGTCCTCTTAAATTATATAAATGGGTTTTTATTAAAAATTATCCGATTTGCTCTGAATTTTGGATATAGATTTTTTATATGATAAAGCATGTCCTTGATACTTTAGGAGGTTCAATGATTAAGTATAAAAAAGGGGAAAGGGGAGAGCTGTTTCCCCTTTTTTAAATTTTTTTTCGAACAGATTTAACCCTTGAAAATATAAGGTTGTAATGTGCAATTAGTATGCGTAGCCTGTGAGCTCAATGACATCATTTTAACTGGGCAATATTCTTTTTATTAATATTGCTATATTTTGAAACTAAATGATCTTAAACTAATTACTTATATCTGCTTAATACCCTGGAACTTTTTTCATATTAATACTTTTAAGTGTTCAGTAAAAATAATAAAAGTGTGTCTTACTTTAGTAGTTTGATCAAAATGTCTTTTGTTTCCGAAGGACAGAGTCTATTTTTTTGTCTAGTGCAGACATCTGACATGGGCAAAAAATAAATAATACCCCATTCTTTGGATTGTTTCTGATCAGGGACAGGTTTCATATTGGCCAAATTCATGGTACATAATGAAAATTATGATTTTAGGTATTATCAGATATGGTTAAGGGTGCAGAAAAGAATTAAAACACTTTTTTTTAAATTCGGACTTTGGTTGATTAAAATTTTGTTCGCTCTCAATAGTAATTGATTTTTTTTAAATCCGTAATATATTACTGCATAAGAAATGTCTACAAATTAATTAGTTCAAATTTAAAAAAATATCTACTTCTTCCATTATTTTCCCCAGATACGATTACGTGAAAGCAGTCAATTTTTTTTTTTTTTATTCATAAATCTCCAAGAGTTTTTTATTTGTTGACATTCATAAAATTTGGTTCCTTTATTTTTTCACGCTTGCTGAAAATTTATTACACTGTAAAAAGTTTAGGAACATTTCGCATCTGAAGCGAAACGTTTAATCTCTGAAAAGGAATTTCAAGTTTCATTTTATTCCATTTTGAACACTGAACATTCAAAAACGATCGGAAATCTTTCAAATAATATCCATATTTTTCAGCTATTATCATTATTAAATTAAAACGTTTCATTCTAAAAATGAATTTAGTCATTTCAGAAAAGGAAACTTGCCGTTTCCAAATCGTAACCTATGCAACTTTTTTTTCCTTTTAAATTACAGTATATCATAGATGCCAACTCTTGCGCATTTATCCTACCACAAAAGTTTTATAGTAAATATTGTTTCACTTAATTTTCGAAATCTTGTGATTAAACAAATGGAAAATCTCTGTACAATTTTAGTGGTAGCAAAAATGCGTAAAAGTTGGCAGCTATGCAGTATAGATATGAAATCAAGAGCTTACCATTCTGTCAAATATTCTTTCATTTTAGCTGATACTGAGCAAACAGTTCAGAAATTGTAGAAGGAAATTGAGGTTGAAAAGAAACAGGTGATGCCGTTTAAGAACGATGCCAAATACAATTACGCTGATAAAATAAACTAAATCTTTCACTAAGTGCTTTCGCAACAATGAAAGACCATACTCGTTAGTATTTATCACTGTTAAAACAATTTCTGTGAAATTACAGAGAAGCTACTGGTAATCTATTGTTAAGTCTTGTGCAAAATAACAGAGATTAGAAAAACGGAAATTCTGTTAAATAACAGAAAATTACTATGTAAATTTACAATAGTAAATTTACGCCGTAAATTTATATTGATAAAAATACATAAGACTAAATTTATTTGAATTTTTTATAATATAACAGTTTGAATTAATTTTTGAAATCAGTTAATTTCTCAATTTTGATAAATTGGAATTTTTGGAGTGAATATGAACTGCTGTGCCATTAAATTTTCACAAGATCTATTTCAAACCATCACGAAATTCGATCCCAAGTCCTCTGATTTGGAGACGAATGCCTTACTGATTGTGTTATAGGAACTGTTACTGCAGTATGCAAACGATTTATTTTATGTTACAACGGGCAAGTACTTTTAATTTACTTTTAACATTAATTATTTAAATGCTACTTTAGAGCAAATTAAATACAACTGTAAATTTAAATACAACGTTAAAAAACAGCAACCAAAAAACAGGAAACCAATAAATATTTAATTGCTAAATATTGCTGGGAGATGAAACCACTCTTTTGATTTCATTTCAAACAAAATTGTTTCTAAGCCCAAAGGTATGAAAACATGGAAGGCTGGGAACAGGAAAACACAATGGTAAATCTAAGAATCCAACTGCTAAAATCGGGTTTTAAGGAGTTTTCCATCAACATACGACTTGGCAGACCAATACCGTTTTCATATGCAAATCGACTTTTAACTATTTCTGGAATTTCAGACGTGAATTCGGTGAAGTGATTGTCTGTGCTACCACCTCCTAGTATACTATTTTAAGAACTTAATTATAAATCAGGGTTGGGTTTCTGACGTCAGAAACTGGTTTTTGACATGACAAGCGTCAAAAACTGTTTTAAACTGTCAAAAATTGGTTTAAACCGTCAAAAACTGGCTTAAACAGTCAAAAACGTATAATGCGCTTTAAAACATTTTAAAAACAGGAGGGAAACATTGATTAAGTCTTAATGATTTAAATATTTTTTTATTTAACATTAATTACTCTAATTTAATAATTACAAAAAGTTAATTTATTTTAATTGCAATTAAATATTTTTGTTTTTTAAAATGTTCAAACAGAAGAAAATGATTTTGTACAGTTAATAATCTGGATCAATTTTACCCCGCATCATCCTATAGCACATAACAAATTAGCACATTTATTTAAACCCAATCGATTTCTCAGTTTAAAGTGTATGAAGCCAAAGTTAGAAAATACTCTCTCAATTGATGTTGAGCTAGCAGGGCTTGGTAGCAGAAGCATTGCTAGTTGAACAAGTTTGGAGGGAGGCCAAATTTTCAGATTTATGACAGATTTTTTTCCCCGGAAATGATAATATACAATACAGTAATAGTGAATTTTTAATATTACATATAATGTTGGATATGTGCGACAGATATTTAATGTGAAATTTTACTGATCAGTGTAGTATTTGAGGTTTCTGACCGGGTTTTTGACAAGAGGTTTTTGACATGACGGTTAAAACCATGGTTTAAACCGGATAAAACCGCACACTGTCAAAAACTTGCCAACCCCTGTTATAAATTTATCCATTTTTGGGGGAGAGGGGACAATTATGTTGTTAAATCGATGAAATGATTAAATGACAATAGAATTCGCAGTATTCATTATTTTGCGTCCACACGTGCAAAATTATTTGGATTGCTTGTGAAACTCCAACTATGAAATATTTTAAGCATTAAAACTCATAAAATGGAAAAAAATTACACTATACACGTGAGGGCCTTACAAAACTTTAATTACAGGCGAATATTTTTATGTTCTATTTGCACCCTATTTAAAAAAAAAAATACATTTCGTGGTATATTATCGCATGTAAATATCCTTAAACCATATGTAAAGATTTTTGTTTTGAAAAAATGGTGCGAATTTACATCAAAAATATTCGTCTGTAATTGAAAATTTGCAATAGCCCCACGTATATATACATATCATCATTTAATTTTGGTTTTATGAGTGTTGTAGCCCCAAATTCGTATTATTTTGCTTTCTCATGGCTAATACGAAGATGAAACCACACACTTCATTTGTAGTTCCAAAGTATTTGGGGCTTGACAATTCTGCTTTGGTTCTGCAAATCTCATTTGTATTCATTTTATTTCTTTATATATAGTAATATATATAATATATATATAGTATATATAGTAATATGGTAATCTGCCTTCAATTTTACTTCAAACTTAAACTGTTTTCAATAATATGATTGTAAAAATACTGGTTTCATTGGTTTATTTAATGGTATGATCTGAATAACTTTGGATGTATTTATAAAAGTATATATATATATATATATATATATATATATATATATATATATATACTCCTTTATCATATAATAGTTTAATGTCATAAAGTCATTTTTATATTCAGAAAAAAAAAATCAGAAATAACGCAGATTTGCGTTAGTTCATACTACTGAAAAACGATTTTTTAAATTATCGTTTTGTGACAGAAAATTTTCTTAGCCAGAGCATGGTGGTGCAGGAGAGCGCGCGTTAGCTATTTCATTAAATAACAATAAATGAAGAAATTTAAGAGATGATGTTATTCTTCATTTTTACTGTTAGATTATTGAATTAACGAAAATATTGCATTAATGAACTTATAAGAAATCTTTTCCGTATTGCTTGAAAAAAGACTATCCTTCTGAATGCGCACTCTTGTAAAACATCACATTTGTAGTGACCAAGATCTACGTAGTCGGTGCGCTTTACGCGCCACCAGTTTTTTCAAGAAATGCATTCGATCTAATCCGATTTCCGAGTCGATTAATTCTCTATAGATTTCCGAGCAGAGAATAGACAAATCCACAGTTTTTTTCTTTGGTGCTTCGTATTTTTACTTTTTTAAATAAAGGTTTTTTTCCGCGGCATTTTCTAGAAGCTGCTTCTTGTTTGGTGAACTGCTTAAAATTTCAAATTTTCTACTTTTCTTACTAGAGAATTGCAATTGAAACACAGATGGTGGATACGGTGACAACTCTGTTATATATAAAAAAAAGGATGAAGTTGTTGAAATCGAAGTTAGCTTGCAAAAACCAAAGTTGGGTTTATTTCACATTGAACGTGCGTCTTTACTTTAAAATGTTTTTTTTCCGCCTTTTCTGAAATATCATTTTATATGGTAAGCAATTCTCTTTCCTCCTCCTTTTCAATGTCCTGTGGTTCTGCCGAAAAATGTGATTCAATAAGTTGAGATTTTAATGGTTTTCCTGTGAAATTGCTTCTTAAATTTCAGTACAAAAAAAAAGTATTTTTGAAATGACATATAACCATTACTTTAAATCTAGAAACGGGAGCAGTTTTTCCAGGGGTGTAGTCGTAAAAATAACAGAGGATATACGCTGTAAGCAGAGGGTATATGTTCAAGGCGTAGGGTATACCCAAGAGTGTGTATACCAGGGGTGCAAAAATCTAGGCGCCAGCAGGCAGTTTCTCACCACAAAATTTATTTCGTTTTTCTTCGTCTAATATTTCGTGTAAAATTCCTGCTAGAATGCTATTAAATTTTGAGCGAAAAAAACTTTAAAATTTTAGTGGTGAGAGACTACCCTCTGGCGCCTAGATTTTTTCACCCCTGGTGTATACTATAGCTTTCTTAAGAAACAGAGGGTATACGGTGTTCCTTTAAAAAATCCAGAAGGTATACGGCGTATACCCCCGTTTACCCTCCACTACATCCTTGAGTTTTTCCAAATCAGGTCCGCACTTTTGCATTATCGTCACTAAATCTCTTTGAAACATCAGAAATGTCATCTATTGATAAGCAAATACAAATCATTTAGGTGACAGATAATCCAATAATAGCCTTATCCATAACAAATAAATAGAATAAATTAGCTTTGTAATCCTTATTATAATCCTGTTTTCAAAAACGAGAAGTATTAAAACGAGAAGAATCAAACCACTTTTTCTTAACTAAATCCTTAACACCCTCGTCCCACTATATATATATATATATATATATATATATATATATATATATATATATATATATACAAATGTTTTTCACCATAAATTTATCATGTCTTTACATCGGTTATAATTGTATCTGAATCCTACTTTGATAATCACTCTGCGTACTCTGGTACCCCATACATTCTTGAATCATCATATACTACATGAAATGCTGTTATGAAATTAGATGTATTTTTTTAGATAACATTAAATGCTTATAAAAATGTGTGTGAGAGGGGGGAGGGAAGTTATGGAAACTATTTTTACTTTTTCAGAATTACAAGATTAAAAATAAATAAAATATTCTGTTTAGGGGGGAGATATCCACATACATCTTAATTATTGTAATTATTTGGTCAGATGTACCAGTGGTGGTATACTAATATTTAGTAATAACCCAAATATGGGTTCCAATCCCATAAAATGACTGCAAATCAATTGTAAGAATTAAAGTTATTTTATTATTACTTTAGGAAAATTGATATTTGATGGGGTGGTCCATTGGCGTATGATATCTTTCGCTAACGACAGTTGCACGCAGAATATGTGATTACAAAATCATTTAGTGCCAGCATCTAAGGGAATCGTAGCCACTTTGAGAGTATATTATCTCCAGTAAATTTTCCGCTAAAGAAAAATCAAGCATTTGGGCAAGCAATTTTCTAGCAATAAGAGCACTTTAAATTATTGGCGAAAATAGCTGGGAAACTATATTGTTCGTTTATCATATTAACCACATGTAATCACAATTGGGAGCGACGAAGGTTCATTGCATTAAAACAGACATAAATACATCTACGATAAATTTATTGACTAAAAATTAATATAATAACTAGATGATAACTCATGTTAATAATAAAACAACATTAAACTTTATTCTATGAGCTTGCAAAATTACAATAATAAATTATATTTATCACGTTAAATTTATATCGAATATGGTGGGACAATAATTATCATAAATATTTTTATATTTTTAATTCTATTTGATGCAGCAGTTAAAAAAAAGCGGAAATGATTCAATGAGTTTAATATTTTATTATTTATCTCAGCATAAATGAAAAGAAAATTTATGAACACTTAATAAACATGATCAAGTGTATTTACCATGAGAAAGAAAATTACCTTTTTTTATGAATAAAGACAGCTATGCATATTTCGAATGTATGAAAGAAAGAGGAAATATTTTATTCAAAGAATAATATATAATGCTTCATTATACTGTTAATGGATTTTTGTAAATTATTCTGTAGAAGAAAAAAAATGTATTTGAAACAGCTTATTTCTTTAGATTTTAAATTCCCTTTCAGATTTTTCTTTAAGGCATTATGTGATTTAATATTTACAGCCGTTGCTAATAATCTAAAATTTCAAAAGATGATTGCGGAACAGAAATATTTATCATCATCTTACTTTCTTGTTGCACGCTTCAAAACAGCATTTTAAGTCATCTCGACTAACCTGCGAATTATTATTACACAAACCCATCAAAAAAGGATATGCAAGCACATTCTTCATACAAGATGAAGGCAAGACAGTGATGTTTTGCTGATTTATTTCTTTACTAATTTCCTCCTACGATTTGACTTTTGTAACGAAATAGGGTAACAAAACGCGCCGAGGGAAATAATCGCTTGAAGGCGAAGATATATATTTGCAGAAAGTACATTTCACTCTGTCACTTGGTTGAAAATACATGACTAGCATGTTTTTTGATGGTGAAGATTTCTTGGTTTTTTTTTTTTTTTTTTTTTTTTTTTTTTTTTTTTTTCCTGCTTGCTTTCATTTCATCTCTTTGGCTAGTGTCATCGAAAGATTTCTTTTCATGAAGGTTACCTTGACTTCCATCATGCAAGGAAGAGCAAGGGATGACGTGTCTCTCTGGCAGAACTCCCGAAAAAAGCTCCTCAGAGAGAAAGAGAGAGTCATCACTCTTTCGTCTTCTGACCCAAAGGACAGGCTTTTAGAGATGGACAGGCTTGACTGATTGCATGAGCAACAGATTCTGTGTTTTTTTACGTTACTATCTTTACTGTTTTTTAAACGTCTCTTTCATGTTGGATCCACATTTTATTGTTTTGTTACTTAAAAATCCATTTTTTAGGTGCGTTCGTAATTATGTATATACATAGCACCTATTGTTGTCGTTCAGTCCGTCCGTCTGTCCGTCCGTCTGTCTGTCTGTCTGTCCGTCCGTCCGCATATAACAACGCAAAAACTACCCAACCGAATCGTTTGAAATTTAAAATATATTATTATTACATAATTTTGTCGAGTCATTTCAAATTTTAAGAAAATCGGGTGCATAGATCAATTACAGGGACAATCAAAAGGATTCCGTTACATTACGGTCAATGCGGAAAAAAGTTTCAAATGCATTTTAATCGTTTGAAATTTTAAATACATAATTATTACATAATTTTGTCAAGTTGTTTCAAATTTTATCAAAATCGGATGCATAGTTCAAGTACAAGGACAATCAAAAGTATTCCGTTACATTACGGTTAATAGGGAAAAATGTTTCAAATGCATTTTAATGGTGTTACACTCATTCGAACGTAATAAAATTTATATGCATCTATAAAGTACATATTATAATATACATTTTGCTTAATCTGTGGGGCAAAGAATATTTGTTATTGATTTACAAGGCCACACAAAAGTATTCCATTGCATAATGGTATAGGGAGAACATTGTTTGGTGCGCATTTTAATTGTAATTATTTACAGTTTTATGAGATTGATATATGAGAGTGATATTTTTAAAACTTCGTTATCGTACGAACGCACCTCATTTGCCACGCTTCACGTGCAACTTGTTTATATTCTTTTGCATTCATCAGCAGAAGATATTAGATTCAGGAAAATTTTAAGACTTCTGGTTTTTGGTGGATGTTGTTTTATGATGTTCTGAATGCGATTTATTTAAATTTCGATCGATACATGTCTGCATGTCTACATGTATTTTTGCATGCTACAAAATTATTCTGGGTGGAATAACTCAAGAAATAAAATTATTATAGCCCATGAAATTTTATTAACTTGTGAAGCTAGATGTGATTTGTCTCTGATTAGATCTTGATGAATATTAGAGCAACATATTCTGTGCTTTTACATTATTATCTTTACTATTTTTTTAATCTCCCTTTCATTTTGAATGCGCATTTTATTGTTCTGTTATTTTAAAAAAAGCTTTTTACATTCTTTTGCACTCATCAGAAGAAGATATTAGATTCAGGAAAAATTTATGTTTCTGGTTTTTGTGATGCGATTAGATTTTAATGAATATTAGATCAACAGATTCTGTGTTTTATGTTACTATTTTTACTTAAAAAAAAAAAAAAAGTATCTTTCACGTTGGATGCGCATTTTGTTGTTCTGTTACTTAAAAAGCCATTTTTACTTACCCATCATACGTAGTATAGGGTAAGTCTTGCAATCGTTTTGAAAATCGAAAAATTTTTTTTGACGGATTTACACGTTTTAGATAGTGGAGATTCCGAAAAACATATTCTTAGAAAATTTTTTTTGCCGTCCGTCTGTCTGTCTGTCTGTCTGTAAACGCTCTATCTCCCGAACAAATTGAGATAGAGACTTGAAATTTTGTATGTAGTTAGTATGTACAAATGGGACGAAGCCTATTTAATATCAGCAACCTCGATTATTCGGAACTATTTTTTTCGGACTCTCGAAAAATTCGTTCTGATGAAAGGTATATAAAAATTTTCGAATTTTTTTTATTCTAAGGAATGGACGTAAAAGGCAATAAAATAACACACATTTTGCATATAGAACAAAGTCGATCGGATTATTAGTTGCCTAGATATTTGTAATCTTGTTTTCCACATTCTTCGATTTTTCATGACCCTGTATTTCATTCAAATTTCAATTCAGAGGTATATTTTAATTGGAAATGAGACGCTTAATCCTACGCAGTTAATTGTTAGTTAATAGAATTATTATTTTTGGAGTTATAAGGATGTTTCTTTTACGCAGTTCGGTACTACTTGAGTAGTTTGGCGTTTTACATAATTTGTCGACATTGGTACATCAGCGGTTCTTTAATATAGCATTACTATGTATATTAACAATATTTAAATTTTAGTTTCACATGTTTTATTTTCATGTGCATATCCATGATGGGTAAGTATTACGGTGGCCCCCAACGACTAGTTTACCTTCTTTAGCATTCAGCAGCAGAAAATAATAGATTCTGGAAAATTTTAAATTTTTGGCTTTGGATCACTAAACTTCTGGGTGGATGTTGAGTTGCGATGTCCTGAATGCACCTGTCTGCATCTCTACGTGTATATTTGTATGCTACAGCATTATTTTGGGTGGGATAACTCAAGAAATAATGCATTATAGTCCACGAAATTTCACTAACTAGTGAAGCCAGATGTGATTTGTCACTGGTTATATTTTGATGAATATTAGAGCAACAGATTCTGTGTTTTAATGTTACTATCATTACTTTTTTAAAACATCTCTTTCATGTTGTATCCACATTTTATTGTTCTGTTACTTAAAAAAGCATTTTTTACATTCTTTTGCATTCATCAGCTGAAGATATTAGATGCAGGAAAATTTTAGACTTCTGGATTTTGGTTGTTTTGAGATGTCCTGAATGCGATTTGACTAACTTTGGATCGATGGCTCTCTGCATTTTGCATGCATATTTGCATTATAAAATAATTTTGTAATAATGCACAGAAGCAAAGGAAACTTCATTAGTTAGAATAGCTAGGCAGGATTTACCATTAATTAGATTTTAATGAATATTAACCAAAAGGTGTTACTATTATGAAGTATTTTTCATGATTTGCGTGATTGACAAATCTCAATATAAATGGTAGCAGTGTTCTCGCTGTCGCTCGCCAATGCGCCAAATTGCGACTAAATTCTTCATTTGGCGAGTAAACAAGCGATTAGATTCGCCAAATTGCTAGTGCTCAATTTTTGCTTTTCCTTTCTTTTCTTTTTCGTTTTTTATACATATGCATATATATATATATATTAATTTATGCATATTTTTAATATTTGTAGCGGAAAGTTGAAATTAGATTAATAACAATCGTTCTCGGTTATTTTAGAACATATTGAAAAAAAGGCGGTACATTAAAGAATTAAAGATTTCTTTTTGTGTGTGTGTGTGTGCTGCACGGCAAATCTATTTGGCTAATGCTTTTTTCATTTGGCGAATGTTTTTTATTTTTAATTAGCCAAATTACTAACGTTGGTCAAATGTCAGCGAGAACACTGAATGGTAGTTGTATCATTGTTTAATATTTAAAATATATATGTATGAAAAACCGCACTAGTTTAATTTTAATTTTTATCATATAACAGTAAATGCTACTATGATATGCTTTTGCGATGATCTTTATCAATACTTTATAAATAGCTATATCCATATCTCCGGATTTTGGAAAAACAAAAAACTATCATCGTACTACAGAATAGCTGCATTTAATAAAATTATTTAACACTGGCTCCTTGTTTTTTCCCATGTGATATTGGAGTTGAGTTCAGGTTAGTTTTTTGGAGACCAGGGCTATCCGAGCTCGACAATTTTAAGTATAAAGCAGCCGTGCCCGAAAATTTTTCAGCCCTCTGTGTATGAGCCGAATGTTATTGAAAAAAAAAATCATAGTTTTTAAAATTGTTTCAAAAGTAATATCTCATTTTTAAACAACTTCTTACATAGAAAAAATTCTTAATCTCTAGTTCTAACAGTTTATTTTATGAAAATTTAAATTCAATTACAGTTGACTCTCGTTAATTCGAAATCGGATAATTCGAATCTTCGCTTAATTCGAACTAAACAGGAAGTCCCGAAATTTTCAATGGCAGAATAACGTTAAAAACTTTCACTAATTCAAACTCATTTTCTCTTGACATCGTTTAATTTGAACTAACGAGAATTCCAAATTTTCATTTTTCTTTTCCTTCTCATGGATTTCAGATCATTTGAATAACTTTCTTTCTTTCATTTTTGAGAAAATCGTTCCGAACGAGTATACATATAATCCAATGTATTTCATATCCACTTTCTTAGTGCCCCATCTGTCCATTAGTGACAATTTTTTAATCCACTGTGCTTGTTTCTAATCATTTAATTAGTTTATGTATTTATACATTCTTATTTATTATTAAGTCGTATTTTAATGATAACAGACGAAATATATATAAAAAACACTATAACATTAATTCCTTTGTAATAGTACCATATTAAGCATGTTTTTATTTCATATTTTCCGTAATTCGAACTTCGGATAATTCGAACATTTCTTATGGTCCCGACGAGTTCGAATTAACGAGAGTTGATTGTGTATCAAAGGAGAAGCTTAGCATCAAAAGAATTCCGGTATTTTTCTCTCACAATAGGCAAATTTGATGACACATTAACGATGAGCATTTTATGAAAAAAAGAATGAAAATTTCAGAAATTACTATTCATATACTGATGAATCGGACAACGTTTTTTGATTTCCAGTAAAAGGTGCATATCTTAAATTATATTCGTACCTCTCCTCATAACAATCTTTCGTGATTGTAGTGTCGCTGAAAATCAGCTTAAGAGCACACACTAGTCACGCGGTAAAAGCCGAACGCTAATGTAAAGTCTATGGGAGGGTTCTTTTCAAATATCTCGCTCAAATTTTAATATTTTTACAAGATTTTTTTGCATAGGATAGCTTAGGATGATCTACAACCGGCCTAGTTTTTACTTTTTCGATTTTGCTCATATATTTTTTATATTATGATAGTTTCGTTTTCAGAACCGGTTTAAACCGGTTTTGAAAGTTAAAATATACATATATTTTTTTAATCTGAAACCAAAATTGAAAAAGTCAAAACTAGGCCGGTTGTGGATCGTCCTCAGCTAGCCTTTGCAAAAAAAAATCATGTAAAAATATTAAAATTTGAGCGAGATATTTGAAAAGAACGCTCCCATAGACTTTACATTATCATCCGGGTCTTTTTGAGTACTTTTTCTGTAACTATTGTGGGGCCTTAATTCAAAGTTTAACTACGTTATCCGAAAGACCGTTGCATTTATAGAAAGAAACATTGTTCGACTGCTTTCTATGGGAATAACAATACACTATGTATAATACCTACTTACGAATGAAAAGGATTTTATCAACAATATACATCCCACTGCTCAATGAGCAGTGGCGTATGCCAGAGGGTCCAGATGCACTGTACACCACTAATTTTTAACTATTTGGAAAATCGTTGTTGTCCTCGGTAGAGAATTGGGAAATCTGAAGTATATCTGAATCTTTTTATTCGTTGAATTTCACAACTTATTCGTTTACTGATTAGTTCATGTTTAATGTCCAAAAATGGAATACTTCTGTTGTCACAATGACAAAAAAAGTAATAAAAGCTTGAAAAAATAATTGCAAAACAAATTGTGATAAAGATTTCAAACAAATTTCATTTAAAAGTGCATTTTTTTCTCTACGCAACGGTGTAAAAATTTTAAATGTGCGGTTTTTAAAAATTTAAAAATTTGCAGTTCCGAAAATTTCAAAACTGAAATTTCATTTAAAATTTTATTAAGATAGGTCCAGGAATAATAATGTTTAATGTATGTCGTACGTTTTATGAGGCATTGAGAAGTCAGTCTGATTAATTCCATCCAATAAAAATGCACATTTTAAACGGTTAAAGTTGTCTATCTATAAACTGCTATTTTTTTTTTTTTTTTTTTTTTAATCATTGGTCTAGGAATATTAAAGTTTAATACAAGATGTACGTAATATATGACTCGTTATGATCATCATAAAAATAATGTTATTATTGTTTTTTTAAATATAAAATAAGTCTTTAAAAGTTTAGTCTTTGAAAATATCATTTTCCAAATAGTCGCTGTAATTTGTTAAATTAGAATTTTGTCTTTGTTTTTATAATATTTCCTTCGCCTTATCTAATCAGAGAATTTTCAGCTGCTAATCAATGCGGAAAAAACTTTACAATTTTAAAGGTGTTAAGTGCATCTGGACTCCCTTCCCTCCTTCTTTCTGGCTATGCCACCTCCAATGAGCACAGCTTTAACATAAGCAGACTTTTAATCACTTTTTCACTCACTTCCTGATAGTTAAGAATTGTACAAATTATGTTCGCAGATGAATTTCCATTGACAATTCACCGTTTTAGTAATTCTCTAATTTAATTATAAATTAATAAATTAATTTTAAAGCATTTGGCCGTTATTCGGCCGCAGGAGATAAGTTGCAATATACTTAGATATAAAGTCGAGTCTTTCTTCAACGAAACTCCATACATCGAATTTCTCTATATAACGAATTTTTAGTAGGAACGGCCTCCTTTTCGCACGATTACATTAAAAACAGTCTCCATATAGCGAAATATCGATCTCCATACAACGAATTTTTTCATAAATTGGTCTTAATTTATTCAGTTTAAAAAAAAAGATTCGAAATCATGTGGAATCAATTTTCCATCACTTATTTTTGATTTGTCGTCAGTGCTGAGTTTTTTTTTTAAATATTACTTCTCCCCTTGTTCTTTAAATCCAACGAATACATCCCACCTTCCGCACACCTTACCAAATCCTTCTCAAATCAGTGTCAATTGGATTCATTCCTTGGTAAAATTTGAGCATTTTTTTGCGAGCGTAACAATTTTAAAATCAAAACAACAAAAAATTACAGATTTCTTCGTCTGAAATTATTGCAAGTCTTCCTTATTTGATTTCCATTACGCTTTGAAATAAATGGCTGTTCTCTTTTTTGAAACAGCTTAAATAATTAAGAAATAAAATGTTAGGTTAATATTTACTTTTAAACACTTCAGATCTTAATTCAAAAGATCAAAAATAATATTTGTTCAAATTTCATACATTAATTACGATTTTTAACACCATTCTCTATACATCGAATTTCTCTATATAACGAATTTTTTACTGGAACGGTGGATTTCGTTATATAGAGACTCGACTGTATATTAAAGGAGGGAGGGGTGGATCGTGTACGAGTTACAAAAACAATGGAGTTAATTATGCGAAAAACCGCACTCTTGCCAAACTTCGCTAATGGGTTCTAAGACTGTAACAATGAAATATTTTAAACACTAAGTAGGAAGTTCAAATAAAAAAATAGAAAGTATATATAAAAAAAACCTCTTTTAACCTAAACTCATGTTGTATTTAATTAAGTTATGATTGTACTTTGAGATAACAATTTAGTATCCTTGAATAAACAGCTTAAATATTTTTTTTTCCTGTTATCATATCTCTAAAATCAAACAGGCCAAAAATTATAATCTTCATATCGCCCTAGCACGTATTTTCAACCAATTATGAACTTATGTGATGAATTTTCAATAAGCGGAACACACGCAAAAATTAGCGTTGTAACCGGTAACTGCAATAAGATTGTAACATTTTAACCCGGGAATGCTCGTGCATATCCTGTATATGCATAATTTATATTTTGTCACCGATAAGTCTTACAAAAACCGCCATTTTATGTAATCACTAACATTGTTCAAAAATTCTGCACAAAAATAATTTTAAGGCTATTTCTCGAAAATTTGTGGTGAGAAATGTTATAACTATACCCACACTGGGTATGTCATACCCGGCGCGAGTAATTCCGGGTTAACAGAGATTTTTCTGAACTACATGAAATACAGACTTAGAATTAGGCATGATTTTCAAATTAAATATTAACTGATTATAAAAATCGTGCTTTAAAAAAAACTATTATAATTTTTTTAATAACTATAATAACTTTAAAAAAAGAAATTCCTAATTCTACAACTTTAAAAAATGTAGGAATGCTTAACCCATTCTCAGGCAAAAGTACTTATATTCTAAAATACTGTAAATGATTGAATGGTGCCAGAATTTACAAGAAAATTTATTTAAAAACTAGTCGTTGGAGGCCACCGTAATACTTACACATCATGGATATGTATATGAAAATAAAACATGTGAAAACTATTTATACAATGCATTGCAATTCATAAACAAAATTTAAACATTGTTAATATACATAGTAATGCTCTATTAAAGAACTGCTGATTACCAATTTTGATAAATTATACAAAACGCTAAGCTACTAGTACCGAACTACATTAAAGAAACATCCTTGTAACTGCAAAAATAATAATTATATTAACTAAAAATTAAATGTGTCGGATTAAGCGTCTCATTTTCAATTAAAATATACCTCTGAATTGAAATTTGAATGAAATACAGGGTCATGAAAAATCGAAGAATGTGGAAAACAGGATTACAAATATCTCGGCAACTAATAATCCGATCAACTTCATTTTATATGCAAAATGTGTGTTATTTTATTGCCTTTTACATCTATTCCTTAGAACAAAAAAATTCGAAAATTTTTATGTACCTTTCATCAGAACGAATTTTTCGAGAGTCCGAAAAAAATAGTTCTGGATAATCGAGGTTGCTGATATTAAATAGGCTTCGTCCCATTCTTACATACTAACTACATACAAAATTTCAAGTCTCTATCTCAATTTGTTCGGGAGATAGAGCGTTTACAGACAGACAGACTGACAGACAGACAGATAGACAGACAGACGGCAAAATTTTTTTCTAAAAATATGTTTTTCGGAATCTCCACTATTTAAAACGTGTAAATCCGTCAAAAAAATTTTTTCGATTTTCAAAACTATTGTAAGATTTACCCTATACTACGTATGATGGGTAAGTAATAAGTAAAAACTTTTCTTCACGTATCCAATAAAATGATAATTTTTATTGCAAATATCTGGTCCCAATGTGGTATTTAGGGTTTTAATTTAAGTGGTAAACAAATGAACATTCGTTCTTGAAAGGTTTAAAAAGACTTATAATTTTTGTCTAAGGCTGTATGTTGGACTAGTTTTAGTTCTGAACACCCAACACGTGTTTCACTTTGAGTTACATAAAATTATATATCAAAATAATTTAGACAAAAAAATTCGCGATAACCCTAATATATTAATTTCGATACAGTTATTTAAATTTAATTGAAAAGGCTTAGAAAAAATATATTATATATTAGGAATGAGCATTTTTTAAAAGAGAAAATATTGTGATTTATTGTATAATACACTTAGGAACTTTTAAGCAATTAATTGCTGATAATATTTTGTAATATTTTATAACTATGGGTATACAAAAATACAGATTATGTCAAAATTATTTAAAAAAGTTAAATATTATTGTCTTTCTAACTTTAATACTTCAAACCTCGCAGCAATCAGGGTAATTTTTATAAAAGCTAGAGCGTGGAAAAAGCGAAAGTCAGATAAACAGACAAATATATACAACTATCAAGTCCTAAATAAATAAATAAAAAAAAAACCTATGGGATTATCTGCAAAGCAAGTCTTAAAAAGACAGTTTTAAAAATAATACTTGAAACGGGAATCTGACTTTCGATCGCCATTGAGATAAAAATTCTGCGAAAAAACTACATTTGACGCTGGAAAGGATGATTAAAATCATCACACTGCAAAGTTTGAGAAAAACTTTTTGTGTACGTATAGGTAATATTGATTCACGTTAATAAATGATTGGTGTTGCTTATCGTATTCAATCGTGCCATATTTACATCATTGTTTTTCCCTGACGAAAATCAACTGTATTTCGGCCAAAAAAAAAAAAAAAAAAAAAAAAAAATTAAAATATCCTCTCTTTTTTAATCTGTTACTTCAGATTCCCCCCCCCCCTCTTTGCTCGACCTACACTGTAATAAAAAAAGGGTCGATCTACTAAAAAAATTTTAGTAATCCTTGTAATTACTAAAAAATTTGTAGTAATCTTACTCGGTTACAAGGAACCTGTAAGAATTACTAGAAAAAAGCTAGCAACAAATAGAGTTAATAGTTTTACATTTTTAATAGCTATTACTGAAACTCACTTGGCGTGGCCCTGATAGCCTAGTGGTCATAGCACCGAACTCCAGACTGAAAGTACCTGGGTTCGATGCTGGCCACCGCCAAATATGCACCGAATGTAAATAAAGGGATTATGAAAATCCTGTCATCGCAGTTACTATGGGTAATGATCTCTGAACTTTCCCTCCCCTTTAAAAACATGTCAAAATATAGTAGGTAGCAATGTTTGGTGCTGCCATCTATTACGGCTTTAACGAAAATCTTCCGTTTCAGAAGTCTCTCTTTTTGCCCACTGGATGCAGCTCGAAGGAAGCTCCTACCTTTCGGGCACACGTAATGGTTACTAAAAATAATTTTGAAGCTATTACTAAAATTTGATTGGTGGCTCATGCTAAAAAGTTTTAAGTTAATTATACAAAAAATTCTTTTGTTCAGTTTACAAAAGAAATGTTTGTTTCACTTGCAAAAAAAAGTTTGTAATGGTTACTAAAAAATTCTGTGGAATACAAATTTACTAAGAAAATTTTAGTAACCTCTTGAATTTTTTTTTCACAGTGTAGCACACGAAGTTAAAAATCTTTAAAACTCTTCAATTTTTAAAAACAAAATAAAAGGTTCAAAACGTTAAAACAAATTCATAGATATTAAACATTAAAAAAAAAATGCCGAAGTGCTCGAGAAAGGATGAAGAATGTCTCTCATTTATTCCCTTGATAATAGTGAGGTCTGATGGAAAGAGCTCGGCATTTCGGCGAATCTTTTAATATGTAATATCTGTGAGTTAGGTTTAATGTTTTAAAATCTTTTATGTTGTTTTTACAGCTATTTTAGCAATAATAAATTATAAATCTTTTATATGTTTTCATATTTCAATTAACATATTAAGATTAATTTGACATTCCAAAATTACATATATAATTTTCTATATAGTTAAAGAATAGGAAATAATTCATAAATATGTAGTTTAATTTAAAAATTATACTATAAGAAAACTATTTCAAAAGTTGAAAAAAAAATATTTAAAAAGATTTTAAATTACTTTATGTTTTAGTGTTTTCAACTTTAAACACAGCCTTCGTCAAAGAATTACAAAAAAAAAAAAAAAAAAAAAAAAAAGCGTCTTATTTTTTAAATGTCACATAGTTGGTATCAAAAAGGAGTGAAGTAAAAGTCATTTTTTTTAGAACCGGAAAAAATTTCCGAATGTATATGAGGACCCCAGAAGCCAAGGGGTATAAGTGACAAAATTGAAAAAAATAAACTAAATACACAGACGACCTAAAAATATGCTTTTTTCATTTCAGGTAAAGAAATATAAGTGATTTTCTTATTATTTGCTGAGTTATAGAGGCAAACCACTTTTTTCGAAAAACAAACAATATTGATTAATTGTATATTTAAAGAAAATTGTACTCTATTTTTTTAACAGTTATTGAAATGAGAGTTCAAATACCAGAATGCAACAAGCAGATATTTCCTATTTCAATTTAGTCAATTGTTATTGATGTTCCAATTTAACATCAATTATCTTTAAACTCAATTTACTCCAAATCGACATTTTGTCACTTGTACCCCTCGGCTTCTGAGGTCGTCATATATTATAAGGATGTGTTTACAGTTGAAAGTACTAAAAATTAAAGTTATTTGACATCTTTTTAAATATTTTTTTCGTCATTTTTTTTGAAGAGTTTACTTATAATTTAATTTTTAAGTTTACCTTTTTTAAAGGATGAATACTCTTTCTCTTCGCAGCACTGTGCCTCCTGATGCATCGTCGTGATCGAGGATGAGTTCCAAGCGCCTTTGCAGCATCCACAAGATCCGGGAGCTGCAGCTTCCTTGCTTCGAGCTCCATGAGCAGTACGACATCGTCAAAGAGATCGGAGAGGGAGACTATGGAAGGGTACTGCTAGCCATACACAGAGACACGGGATCACAGGTACATCAAATTACTTGACCTTTTTCAATGCCATCAACTGATATATGCGTTCACAGGTTTCACTGCAGTCGAAGCCTTATTTAAATTGCTATAATTCATAATTATAACCCACTTTTTAAACATTAAGTAACGATTGATATTTTCCTGGGCTATATTCATTTTTATAACTAAGGCTGCGAGCGAACAGCACTAGTTTTTATTACACTAAAAGAGCAATCAATCAGTCATTGTTTCCGAACGGAACAAGGGTGAAACCTCTTTAAATGATTTTTGAGGGACTGACCCTACCATATTGACAAAGGAAGGCGAAATTTTATCTACCCCATCTTCAGTCGTAAATCTGTCAACTGATTTCGCGTTAGATTCCTCTTTTGAAGTTCAGATTCAGTGCACTGAAAAAGCAGTTTTAGATCAAAGCGCCGACACGAAAGATCAAAGATAGCGCAAGAAGTTAGTGCTATGTGCGTGGACCTTTAGGCACGCCACACACTAGCGAGACATGCGTCAAAAATCGTGCAACATGTCGCAGTCAAACCGGTTTTTCCTTTGTTATCAGGGTGAAATTGTCGCATGTCTCATGTTTTTTCGCTCAATGTTTCACAGGTGTGTGGCCTCCCTAAGAGTTATTTATATCATGTTGGAAAACCAGTCTTTTTGAAGCAGTGACGAGTCGTAAAATAAACAGACGGTATAAGCTCTAAGCAGAGTGTATACGCTCAAGGCAGAGCGCATACCCTCTACCACACCCCTATTTTTAAACATTTATATAAAAAAATACAGTGAAAAACCACATTACAATTTTTGCAGGGCAATAAACATATTACACGATGTACACAGACTACTTAACTTTTATACCTTATTTATAAAATGTACATTTTTTAATTTTTATTTACACTTTTGCATTTAGAATACTTACTTTTTTCCCCATCTTTTTGCAAAATATCTCGAGTTTTTTTTTTTTTTTTTGCCTTAAAAATTACGAGTTGTTTATAATAACTGTAAATGCTGAATGTAACGGAGATACTTAACAATGTCAAAAGAATGAGTTGAGATTTCATTATCGAAAATTACCAGAGGAAATTTTCATTGTATATAAAAAGAAATCATGTTTCGAATCAAATTGCTCAGATTCTCTTTAAAAATCAAAAATTAAATTTAAAAAAAGCTATGTTTATGACTTTAAAATCGGTTTCATAATGGGTGTCATAATGATTTTCAAATTATTTTCGCATCGAACTATTTTTATACTTTCATCTCTGTATTTAGAGTTTCGTTCATCTGACAAAATCCTATTCGCCTCTTTCCGCTGTCTGTCCGTCTATCACCGGGTTCACACACAAAAATTGTATAA
Organism: Maratus speculifer; assembly: GCA_964019185.1. Classification (NCBI taxonomy): domain Eukaryota; kingdom Metazoa; phylum Arthropoda; class Arachnida; order Araneae; family Salticidae; genus Maratus; species Maratus speculifer. Next base: position 317,499,235 of record OZ025296.1, on the reverse strand, counting down.
GTCAGGGACTTCAAATTTTGTACATTTACAGCTAAATACCTCATGTCACACGACAGATTACAAAATTTTGAAAAAGACTATTATGTTTATTAAATTAATTTTATCAATGTCATCCGTCAATTTTTGCGATTTACATTTTAAAAGTAAAACTTAGTTTGAACGTTTACCGGGTAGACATCATACCTCCAGTGTTCTCGCTGTCGCTCGCCAATGCGCCAAATTGCGACTAAATTCTTCATTTGGCGAGTAAACAAGCGATTAGATTCGCCAAATTGCTAGTGCTCAATTTTTGCTTTTTCTTTCGTTTCCTTTTCATTTTTCATACTTTTAATATATATGTAACGAATAGTCAGATTAATAAAAATCGTTGTCGCAGTTATAAAAACTTAGGTTATTTTAGAAATATTGAAAAACAGGGGTACATTAAAAGGTTAAAAATATATTTTTTTTATTGTGATACATGGCGAATCTATTTGGCTAATACTTTTTTCATTTGGCGAATGTTTTTCATTTTTAATTAGCCAAATTACTAACGTTGGTCAAATGTCAGCGAGAACACTGCATACCTCGGAGGTAAAGTGTCTCGCTAGCAAACAGGAGATTTTATTAGTTCAATCCCCGGTGCTTCATATTGAAATTTTCATGTTAAGATGGATTTAATGAAAAGTGAAAACTTTTTGTCCATTTAAGGGTTTCTATTAATAGGGTTTCGTTCATCTGATATTCATAATATTTTTTGGAATTCAATTTTCTTTCTATTTAAAAAAAAAAAAAAAAAAAAAGGGAAAAAAAAAAAAACTTTCGCGATTTATTAACGATTGAGCATTTTACATTTCGTTTAAACAATTTTTTACGTTTATAGAAATTTAAAATTTTACTTATATCTCCACTATTTTTTTTTCATTTTAAATTTTCGAAAAATTTTGAATTTTGGATTTTATATATATAAATAATTTGATTTGAACAATTTAATTAAAATAAATAAATTCTTTTTATATTTATTTTTAAATTAAATTTGTTGGTGTTACTATGCATGAAAAAAATTATAAATTTTTAACTACCAATTTGAATTTATTAATTAAAACTTAAGTTGTTTTGAAAGAAACATTAAACGAAACCCTCTGAGTAATTTGAGATTACACTTGCCCATTTGTTTATCTAATAATATTTACCTATTATGTACTTTTTAAAAAAAAGTAAAAATGCGGCTTATGTGTCAATTTAAAAGTAAGTTGCATATATCCATAAGTTGCAGATCTTATATCCATATATGAATAAAAATTATTGTGGAATACTCTTCATGCGTCATTTTCAAAAATAGGGAGATAGATTTTCAAAAATGGATTCGAACCAATCTTGATTCACCTCGAAAAATAATTGAGATTTTATTGCTGAAATTTTGTTTATAATAAGGATATTATGATGATTATCAAAAGTATAATCTCAAATAGGAATGCATTTATCTTTGATACTTTTAGTGATATAGAATTAAAAAAAAAATAGATGAATTTGATGCTTTTGATGAACAAGCTATACGATCGTATAATTTTGCAGCAATAAGCGGCGCTCTACAGTTTAGGAAATTCGTAACTGCGGTAGTGTTTGTTAATAGTTGTATTATTTGCAAACTTAAATTTGCAACCTATTTGCAAAAAGTTGTATGCATTGTAAAGCGAATCGATATAAAGGTATAACATAGAAGCAGAAAGGGGTAATTGCTTTTGAATGCTAAAAAAATAATGTAAAAGAAGTAGTTTAATTTTATTAATATATACCCAATTAACCGTTTACAAACCGAATTAATATCGCAATGTAATTATAATTTTGTTTTTTCCTATATTACAGCTTCAAATGTTTTAATTTATGCATACAAATTTATAAAATAACAGCAACAAAAAAAAAAAAAAAAATCTGCAGTTTTTCTTGGCTGTTTTCATTTTAGTGTTCTCATTTTGGAACATGATTATCGATTGACAACCTAATGCAAATGTAACAAATTATTTTCCGCTATATGTTATTGTAAATTGTTCTTGAGTATTTTCTCGAATTCCAAAAACATTTAGATTCCTATCGGTCAAATATAAGTAATATAAAGAAAACTATAAAAGCAAATAATATACATTTTAATGCAAATTAATGAATTTACATATTCCTTATACCTGTGATAAATGCTTAAACATAAATATTTTTTTTTTCTTCAAAAGTTAAAATCAACCTTACATTTTATAGGAAAAATAAGGACATCGTTATTGTGTTGGAAAATATATGTTTTGTATTAAAAATAATGCAATGTTCCCATTTGGGAACATTGGCGTTTAAACGGTTCAGTAAAAATTTTCTGTAGGCTTTGGAAAGAAACAAAGCCGACATCAAATTAAAATACAGTGAAATTTTCATTTAAGGAAGTGTTATCGTTGCACCTAAACACTTCGTTATGAAGAAAGTTTGTTAAATAGAAATCAATTACATTCATGAAATGTATATGGGTGATTCTCAAAATAGGGGACAATTTCAAAAGTGAAACCTTAAAAAAATTACTGTTAGCAAAATTTCTGAAAAAAATAGGTGTTGTTAATATAGTATGAGGTATACCTTACATGTAGTCAGCAGAGCTAAATATTTAAAAATTAACTTAAAAAAAAAATAATTAGTATTTTTTGAGCCATGCTAATCACAAAACAAATTGCATGGAATAAATATATTAAGAAATTTTTATTTTCTTCCTGTTTAAATATTTTTTTCTATATATTTATTAGCCTTCCTTTTCAGCAAATGATTTCCATTTTTACATATAAACATATAAGGAGAATAAAAACATTACCAAAGAGCAAACTTTGTTTACATGAGCAACATTCTGACACTAACAATGTAAGAAGCTGTCTTAGTGATTTTCTGACAGATATAATGCATATTTTAGGGATAATAAATGTAATACCTAAATTTATATGTAAAATTAAACTTTATAAAAGATACAATATAAGCAATGGTTACATTTATGCACATAGGAGTCTTTTGCATGGACAGAAAAACCATGCTAATGACACTGATATTTGTCCATGCTAATGACAAATTTTAATTTAAATAAGATTATGAACCATAATATAATCACAATGCAATAGTCCTTTCTGGGGCTTTTTAAAACACAAAAGTCCTATGAAAATAAGTAAAATAAAAATTTTAATTATAAAATAAACATGAAAATTATTATCCATTCTAATGACATACAATTGATGTACGCCCCTAATATTCAACTTCTATTCTTAAAATACAATACATGCTTCTATTTTCATGCTGCTTATTTCATGGCTACTTGTTGCCATGGATAAACTTTATATTTTCAGACTATTGTCATATGTGAAAATGAAATTTTTATTAATAACCAGCTGTTATAGTATGACCTTGTTTTGAAAATAGAATATGGAGGACAAACTTTAATTATTTTTTTATATACTATAATTTTATTTAAAAAAATATTATTGGATAAATCCTCTCCTTGATTAATTTAAAGAAAGAATAACATTTGTTTTATTTTATAAACATGATATTAACTCTTGAAAAAGCTAGTATATACAAGGCACAGCTGCTGTGGACATCCATGCTAATGACATTTTGAACATTTATTCTGTTATTTTAAGGTGTTTTTAACTAAAAAGTGAGTAATTCTTGAGTGCAAATAATGAATAATATTAAGACAAACATATCTAAATATAAAAACATGACAGAAAACCTCTCAATTTTTTTTGTATGCCGAAAGACTTAAATTGTCCCCTATTTTGAGAATCATCCATATAATAAAATACACATGCATAAAATGAAAATACTTGAGAAATGTATATTAATTCGGGCAGTAACTTTTTATAATGCAATATAGACACATGGAAAAACAATTAAGAGATGTAAACAAAAACTGAAGTGTAGCAGAACTTTTCTTTTTTTTTTCTTTTTTCTTAATATTCTAATTCTTAACTTTAAAAAAGTCTGTAACGGTTCTCTGTACAGGTTTTTTATATAAAATACGCTGTTCATAAAAAATTTTGCAGTTTCGTAAGCACCCGAACAATTGATCTGTGATATTTTCGTAAACCAACTCCAGATCCCAGGCTTTATTAATGTTTTTTTTTTTATAAATTTCAGTTATGGATTCATATTTACAAACTGATTTAAAAAATTTAAGTTTTTTTTTAACATAAAATTTGATGATACAAATGGATAAAATTTTCGACCATTTCTTAGGATTTTTTTTATTTTGTTTCACTTTTGTGCATTGCAAAGACATTGAAAAGCATAAATATATATTTAATAATTTTTTATTACTAATTGCCTCTAAAAATGGTATCTTAACTCATAGTAAAATTATTTATATTGTCATTTTTGTGCATTTCGTACATTTCTGCTGCAAGTCACTTTTATATAATTCGTAGCTCACTAAAAAAGCGCCCTAAGAAACAAATTGCTACTTTTTTTTTAGTTCTGCTATTAGCTAGATTCCATCCACGCCAATATCTATTTTTTTTTTTTTTTTTTTTACATTATTTATAAGGTATTTGTACCCTATATGGACAGGGCTCTCAATATGGACACCCCTAATATTTTTAAAGGTAATAATTTTGATCGAGAGATGGCTCAACATTTTGCGAAGAAAAGCAGTTGAAAAGATAGTTAAGGCTGGAAAGTGTTAAAAAATGCGCTGTTCGCCATTTAGGAGGAAATTTGTTGTTTCGAGATGTGCTGATCTTAATTACTTGTAAGCTTAAATTCTTATTAGATATGGTAAAATTGCATTAAATGTTGAAAAGTGGGGTATTTTAGAAAGATAATAAAACATGTTTTCGATTGCTATTGCATATTTTGCTTTAAAATATTTTCCTTATTCATTTGTTACAAAATTTTGTAAAACTACGCCCGGTTCCCAATATGGACAGCTTATGTCCCCATCGACTACAACTATAAGAAAGAAGAAAATTCAACGTTGTCAAGCAATAAATTGAAAAGGCATCAAAGTGGTAAAATCTTTGTTCACCAAGATGCCATTTGGACAACAGCCTTCCTCCAAAAAACCCTTGCAGAAAAATAAAAAGAACCCCCCCCCCCCCCAATAGGATATCTGTTAGCGAAATCGTAGGTACCAATGGTATGACTTCCTCAACAAAGGAGAGCTGGTACTGCTTCTTTTGCAGTATTGATGCTTTTTCAAACATGCAGCCATGCATCACATGTAGCAGATATGTTCATGAGGATTATGTGGGACTTACTGCCCATGGTGAAAAAGATTTTTTTTGTCCATGCTGTGAGGACTGAGTAATAACAGATGTAAATTCGCAGACAGATGCAATAAAGCTAAGCAAAACCAACATTATTTCATAATATTTACGAGTAACTTAGGGGCTTTGCATGGGTCTTCGAAGGGTAAAAACCGAAAATTACCACCCTCCCCTTTCTAAAATACATGTTCTGAAGATATTTACTGTCCCCTCTCCTCCTCCGAATACTTTAAGATGCATTTTTTTATTCCCTCTCCTCTAAAATCCCTTGGAATAGAGGCTCTTCCATACACACTGTGTAGAAAGTCAATAAGGAAACACCTGTCCATAATAGGGACAGGTAGTTCCTTATATGGACACTTGTAAACATTTTTTTTCTTTTTATCATTTAAATTAAACCAGAATAATTACAAGGTCGCTAATTTTAATAATGATAGTCAATAGTCCGAGGTTAGTGGTCACATATTTTTGGAGTCTTATGACTTGAAAATGGGGGTGAAAAAAATACATTTTCCTTAGGGTGTCCATATTGGGTACAGGTACCTTATACATGGAAAAAAAATGTAAATATATGTATCCTATAAGGTACACCAGGTCTGAAAATGTGAAACTGCATTTCCCTTTTTATTGTATCGAAGGCTTTTTAGTATTTGAATGAAATAAGTGATTAAATAAATAATTTCATTTTCATACAAACTGCTGAAATAAATTCATCCATCCGTCGCAGCAGCAATTTCTCTTTTTCAACGTTGTACGCGCACGAAAATTGAATAAACTTCGTTATACAGAACAAATTTTTCGGAATATGAAGATTAATTTACATTTTAATAATGTTCCAAGTCAAGTTTCAACAGAAATATTTGTTAAGTAGAAAACTTCTTTAAAGGGAAGTTTAACTATATTTGGAACATCTTTATCATAGTCCTTGCATGCATACAGAGTTTCAATAATTAATAATAATAATAATAATAATAATAATAATAATAATAATAATAATAATAATAATAATAATAATAATAATCTGTGGGAATACACTATATGATCAAACGTGATCTGCCAATTGCGATTTTAGACGTTTTGTTAAATTATCATATTTTGTTAAGCATCCGTACAATTGATCTGTGATGTTTTCGTAAACCAACTCAGATCCCAGGCTTTATTAATGTATTTTTTTATAAATTTCAGTTATGGATTCATATTTACAAACTGATTAAAAAAAATAAGTTTTTTTTTTTTTTTTTACATAAAATTTGATAATACAAATGGATAAAATTTTCGACCATTTCTTAGGATTTTGTTTTATTTTGTTTCACTTTTGTGCATTGCAAAGACATTGAAAAACATAAATATATGTTTAACAATTTTTTATTACTAATTGCCTCTAAAAATGGTATCTTAACTCATAGTAAAATTATTTACATTGTCATTTTTGTGCATTTCGTACATTTCTGCTGCAAGTCACTTTTATATAATTCGTAGCTCACTAAAAAAGTGCCCTAAGAAACAAATTGCTACTTTTTTTAGTTCTGCTATTAGTTAGATTCCACCCACACCAATATATATATATATATATATATATATATATATATATATATTTACATTATTTATAAGGTATTTGTACCCTATATGGACAGGGCTCTCAATATGGACACCCCTAATATTTTTAAAGGTAATAATTTTGATCGAGAGATGGCTCAACATTTTTGCGAAGAAAAGCAGTTGAAAAGATAGTTAAGGCTGGAAAGAGTAAAAAAATGCGCTGTTCGCCATTTAGAAGGAAATTTGTTGTTTCGAGATGTGCTGATCTTAATTACTTGTAAGCTTAAATTCTTATAAGATATGGTAAAATTGCATTAAATGTTGAAAAGTGGAGTATTTTAGAAAGCTAATAAAACACATTTTCGATTGCTATTGCATATTTTGCTTTAAAATATTTTCCTTATTCATTTGTTACAAAATTTTGTAAAACTACGCCCGGTTCCCAATATGGACAGCTTATGTCCCCATCGACTACAACTGTAAGAAAGAAGAAAATTCAACGTTGTCAAGCAATAAATTGAAAAGGCACCAAAATGGTAAAATCTTTGTTCACCAAGATGCCATTTGGACAACAGCCTTCCTCCAAAAAACCCTTGCAGAAAAATAAAAAGAACCCCCCCCCCAATAGGATATCTGTTGGCGAAATCGTAGGTACCAATGGTATGACTTCCTCAACAAAAGAGAGCTGGTACTGCTTCTTTTGCAGTATTGATGCTTTTTCAAACATGCAGCCATGTATCACATGTAGCAGATATGTTCATGAGGATTATGTGGGACTTACTGCCCATGGTGAAAAAGATTTTTTTTGTCCATGCTGTGAGGACTGAGTAATAACAGATGTAAATTCGCAGACAGATGTAATAAAGCTAAGCAAAACCAACAACATTATTTCATAATACACTGGCGGAAAAAAAAATCCCAACACCAATAAAGACTTGTGTTAGCTAAACGAAATTTTGTAGGCGTGTTTATACATCTGAAAGATGACATTGATTTAAATTTCATGCTTCGCACATAAGTGTGGCGCTAGTAGCGCCACTCACAACTTTAAAATCAGGTTTGCTTTAAATGAGTGCTGTAAAGTTCGTGAGCATTATTTATCTTCAAAATTTGACGAATTGAGTTGAGGCTGATCATGAATGCCTTTAATAAGACGAAGAAGCCATTATCATCAGCTCCCGAGTTGGAAAGAGATCGTAAAGTAGGGCTACGAGAAAGTGGATTTTCATTTCGCGATTTTCCAGAAAGACTTGGACGGAATGTATCCACTGTGCATGGTTGTTGGGAGCAGTGGTCAAGGGATGGTACTGCCACAAGAAGACCAGGTTTCGGGTGAACACGTGGAACGATTGAGAGGGAAAACCGTTGTATTCGGCGTACGGCTGTGGCGCATCGTACTGCGTCTGCGACATAAATTCGAGCTGCAGTTGGTACCACAGTGACACAACGAACTGTTAGAAATCGGTTACTTCAAGGACAGCTCGATGCAAGGCATGCATTCCACTGACTCTAAGTCATTGCCGTTTGCAACGTCAATGGTGTCAAGCCAGAGCTCAATGGAGGATGGAGTAGAGATTTGTTGTGTTTTCTGATGAAAGCAGGTTCTGCCTTGGTGCCAATGATGGCCATGTGCTGGTCAGAAGGAGGCCAGGGGAACGTCTGCAACCAAACTGTCTGCGGCCTAAATACACTGGACCTACAATCTGCGGTCATGGTCTAGGGAGCATTTTCCTATGACAGCAGAAGCACTCTCACGGTTCTCCGAAGCACACTGACTGCAAATGTGTACGTCAGTCTGGTAATTCAGCCTGTAGTGCTGCCATTCAAGAAAAACATTCAAGGGGAGTTTTTTAGCAGGATAACGCTCGCCCTCATGCCGCTGTTGTAACGCAACACGCACTACAGAGTGCCGACATGTTACCTTTGCCAACGAGATCGCCAGATCTGTCTCCCATTGAGCATGTATGGGATATCATTGGATGAGAACTCCAGTGTCATCCCCAGTCAGCATTGAACATCACGTATTGACACAGCTTGTACAACAAGCCTGGAACTCCATTCCGCAAAGTGACATTCGGCACCTGTATGACACAATGCATGCACGTGTGCAGGCTTTCATTCGAAATTCTGGAGATTATAGCGACTGTTAATGTAACGGCATTTCACATTTGAGATGCATTTTATTGACCTTAAATTAACCTGTGATCTCGAAAATCTAATCAATTAAACATGTTAACTAGACAAATGCACTGACCAAATTTCATTACTCTACAATAAGTTTTTCTTGGTGTTTGGATTTTTTTTTCCGTCAGTGTATTTACTAGTAACTAAGGGGCTTTGCATGAGTCTTCGAAGGGTAAAAACCGAGAATTACCCCCCCCCCCTCCCCTTTCTAAAATGCATGTTCTGAAGATATTTACTGTCCCCTCTCCTCCTCTGAATACTTTAAGATGCATTTTTTTATTCCCTCTCCTCTAAAATCCCTTGGAAAAGTGGCTCTTCCATACACACTGTGTAGAAAGTCAATAAGGAAACACCTGTCCATAATAGGGACAGGTAGTTCCTTATATGGACACTTGTAAACGTTTTTTTCTTTTTATCATGTAAATTAAACCAGAATAATTACAAGGTCGCTAATTTTAATAATGATAGTCAATAGTCCAAGGATAGTGGTCACATATTTTTGGAGTCTTATGACTTGAAAATGGGGGTGAAAAAAATACATTTTCCTTAGGGTGTCCATATTGGGTACAGGTACCTTATACGTGAAAAAAAATTGTAAATATACGTATCCTATAAGGTACACCAGGTCTGAAAATGTGAAATTGCATTTCCCTTTTTATTGTATCGAAGGCTTTTTAGTATTTGAATGAAATAAGTGATTAAATAAATAATTTCATTTTCATACAAACTGCTGAAATAAATTCATCCATCCGTCGCAGCAGCAATTTCTCCTTTTCAACGTTGTACGCGCACGAAAATTGAATAAACTTCGTTATACAGAGCAAATTTTTCGGAATATGAAGATTAATTTACATTTTAATAATGTTCCAAGTCAAGTTTCAACAGAAATATTTGTTAAGTAGAAAACTTCTTTAAAGGGAAGTTTAACTATATTTGGAACATCTTTATCATAGTCCTTGCATGCATATAGAGTTTCAATAAATAATAATAATAATAATACGTGGAAATTTTTCCAGAGAGAGAAAATTCGTCTTGAATACAATATTTCAAATGAAAATCAAATTTCAAATTAATTTTAATTGCTTATAGGCGTTAATGCTAACCCAGTGAAAAAGATTCCATGCCGGGAGTCGAACCCGGGCCATCAGAATAGCTCACTGACGTTCTACCGACTAAACCACATGGAACGACAACTAGCTTGGAACTTTTCACTATTACTGAAATTTGATTTTCATTTGAAATATTGTATTCAAGGCGAAATTTCTCCCTCTGGAAAAATTTCCACGTATTAATATATTCATCGATGCTGGTTCTATTTGAGTTCTGTGTTTGCCCCAGATTGGTGGCTCACGGAATATATTCCATCTTGTGCTGTGAATGTAGCCTTGCCAACAAATAATAGTGAAAAGTTCCAGGCTGGTTGTCGTTCCATGGGGTTTAGTCGGTAGAACGTCAGTACGCTATACTGATGGCCCGGGTTCGACTCCCGGCATAGAATCTTTTTCACTAGGTTGGCATTAACGCCTATAAGCATTTGAAATTTGATTTTCATTTGAAATATTGTATTCAAGGCGAATTTTCTCTCTCTGGAAAAATTTCCACGTATTAATATATTCATCGATGCTGGTTCTATTTGAGTTCTCTGTTTGCCCCAGATTGGTGGCTCACGGAATATATTCCATCTTGTGCTGTGAATGTAGCCTTGCCAACAAATAATAGTGAAAAGTTCCAGGCTGGTTGTCGTTCCATGTGGTTTAGTCGGTAGAACGTTAGTGCGCTCCCGGCATGGAATTTTTTTTACTAGGTTGGCATTAACGCCTATAAGCAATTAAAATTAATTTGAAATTTGATTTTCATTTGAAATAATAATAATAATCTGTGGGAATACACTATATGGCCAAACGTGATCGGTCAATTGCTATTTTAAACGTTTTGTTAAATGTCTTGTAAAATACATGAGGAATTATTCTGAAAATCCAAGCGTGTAAATAAATTTGTACATGTCATATATTTCGGTGAGGATTTTTTCCCAAAATCCCATACGGGACCGTGAACAAATTAAAAAAATGAACATCCTTTGGATAACCCTGCCAAAACTAATATAGCAAAAATGTTCAAATTGCAGATTATGATGAAAGGCTTACTGTAATAAATTGTTATCATTTTTGTGAGAATAGCATGTATACTCATAGAGAAATTAAGGTTTTTATAAAAAAAGTCCCAAATTTTGACAAGTTTTTTCTTATAATTTTCAGAGTTCTTAATATAAAAAAGTGTTCTCTTCAGAAAATATCCGCAATCAAAATTATAAAATAATATAAATTGTATAAAAAAAGGAGCAGGTTTACCAAAAAATGTTTCATTTCACATGCGTGAACGTAATTATATATATAAAATCCCTCTGTGTATAAAGAGTCCGGGGTTAACCCATCCACGAGAAAAAACACTTATTGTGACCAATGACAAATTCCATTGTGAAAAGTTATTTCCGATTTTAAAGGCTATCAGTTTTTTGTCCAATGCAAACGTTCCAGAGTCGTAATGGAGCGTTATCATTTGTCAGATTTACAGTTTGAGTTGTAAATGACGTCACTACATTTTATTGTGCTTTAAAATCTTTTCCGTATTTCAAACACAATATTCACACTTAAAAATTTGACTCATTTGCTGCAGCATCACTCCGCTGCTTTTATAGAAAACGATTACTTTGCTGTGTTATGGAGCATTCTCATTGGTCATAAAAGAGACATTCTATAAAAGCTGTGGAGTGACGCTGCAGTAAATGGGTCAAATTTTTAGCAGTACACTGTTAAAAATTTGACCCTTTTGCTGCATCATCACTCCCCAGCTTTAATGTAAAGCGGTTACTTTACTGTGATATGGAGCATTCTCATTGGTCATAAAAGATATATTCTATAAAAACTGTGGAGTGACGCTGCAACAAATGGGTCAAATTTTTAACAGTGTAATACAGTAAAGTAATCATTTTCTATAAAAGCTGTGTAATGACGATGCAGCAAAATAGTCAAATTTTTAACAGTGTTTAATTAAAACTTTTTATTTAAGAAAAATGAAGGTGCGTTTTAAATACAATATTGTTGGAATTTTTATATTCGTGTTGTTTTATTTATTTATTTATTTATTTATTTTTTACAACCTTGAATGACTTCATTGTCACATAACGAATCACGACTGTTTACTCTTTATTGTTGACATTTGTTTTCGATCTTATAAGGTACTTTCTTTTAAGTATTAGCTAATGGTATAAAATAGCTAATTCACAAATGTTTTAAAATAGCATTATTAGTGCATGTTTTGAATTATTAATGCATGTTAATTTGCATGTTTTTTGTGAAATAATTACTGTAATCTTGTGAGTGAAATTCATTAGCTGCATATTCTATGCCATTATTTTACCCATTCAATTAATAATTTGGCTACCCTCTCATATACGTCTGGAAATGGCCAAAATGGGAAAAAATGTTATACATTTTGGATATTTTTATTATTTTCTCTCAGTATTTTAAAATACTTTTTGGCTGTAGTTTCACAATGTATTCTTTTATAATTGATATTTTACCTTACTTTATTCTTTATTTTTGAACAAATGGTAAATTTATGCATTTACCATTTGTTCATTACAATCCCTCCCCATCCACCAGATAGTTTTGTTATAGTTTTAAATGCAGATTTCTATTGATTTTTTTTTTTTTTTTTAGATTTTTCCCTTATGTTCAATCTGTATTTTTCAAAATTGTTTAAGCCTAAAGTGGCTATGAATGACCAAAGTTGTTGTAATGTTTTATCATCCTTTTAAAAATGGAAACACGTCATTTTGACGGGCTATCTTCTAGTAAAAATATAATTTGCATAATGTGTTAGTTAAATGTATAGAGTAACTTTTGTGAAAGTCTCAAAAATATGCCTTGAAATTTCTGAAAATTATCGTCGATAGAGTAAGCTTAAAATCCATTACTTCTAAAATGAAGCAAAAAGATGAGGGGCTGTATCTGTTTATCCATTGATTAGTGTCAATATAGCCTACACAATATCGTACGCTCCTGCTCATTTTTCATACAATTCTTATTATTTTTAAATTCTGGTTATAGAGTATTGTGTGCAATGTGTTGTTTGTCATATTTTCTGAAAAAAATATTTATATTAAGAAATCTGCAAATTATAAGCAAAAAACTTGGCAAAATTTGGTACTGTTTTTATAGAAACCTTAATTTCTCCATGAGTATACATGGTATCTTCATAAAAATGAACCACGTAATCATAATCTGGAGTTTGAACACTTTTGTTATATTAGTTTTGACAGGGTTAGCTAGAAGATCTTCGTTCTTTTTCCATTTGTTGACGGTCCCCTATGGAAATTCGAGAAAACATTTTCATAGAAATATATGTCCTGTGTTATTCTGTTTATACACTTGGAGTTTCAGGATAATAATTCCTCATGTATTTTTTTTTTAGATATTTAACAAAATATATAAAATCGCAAGTGACTGGTCACCTTTGGGCATACAATGTAAATATAAAACGAAAGTCTGTAGTTATTTAGACGCCCAAAGTTTACTTAACTTCCATATTTAATCCATAAACAGGCATATTTAAGTAGCATTCTACATTTTCTGCAGGAAATTTAAATTATTGTCCAGCTTTGTTTCATGTATGTGCTAAAAGGCGCTATTTGGAACTTTATCCATAAAATACAATAATTTTTGAGAGAAATGCGAGATATTACAACGTGTTTACATTTATATGCAGTGCCCAACTGTAAATTTGCATATTCTGAGCAGTCTTTATTCTCGCTATGGTTTATTAGCGACTATTAATCTGCATGGAGAAATTTAAGTTTTGATGAATTATTAATTTTTTTCAAAACGCAAACTTAATTACATTGATGCGTTTTGTGGAAAATTCTCTATAGATGTTATCGAAAGCTACAAATTTATTGAATGAATTAAAAAGATAGTTATTGCATTTAAAATTAATTTTAGTTTTAATTTTAATTGAATGGTAGCTTATTTTCTACAAGGCAAATAGAAAGAGCAAATATTTTCGGGTTTTTGAGTAATATAAGTGAATTAAAATATTTTTATTTTCTGATATCGGAAGCCTTTTTTTAAATATTCGAGGGATTTTTTTTTTATCGATATTAGCGAGTTCTGACCCCTACAAGCTACGTTCGCCAGCCCTTGTTCAGATACCGCAGACTCTAAAAATACTCTAATTTGGTCGGCTTTAAAAAGATTACGGAAAATTTAACTATAATTAAAAAAACTAGTGGCGTCCCCATTTCCAGTGGCGATTTCCATTGATTTTCTTTTTGCCCAGGGGTTTTGCGGCCGAATCAACTGCTTTTAAGACATCTAATGACTGCAAAATCAGCGGCTGTTATTTGTTGTTCTATTAAAAAAAATTAGTTAAACATTTAAAAATCGTTAATATAAAATGAACAAAGTCAACATAGTCTTTTCCTACCGGTATTGTTTTAACAACGCTATAGGAAATTTTTTTAAATAAGAAATTTAAATGTATCGTTTTAAATCCGACGTAATTTTCACCATAGTTTACTTTCTTTTTTTAATATTCACGCGCAAATATTTTTGTTGTTAGTAAAAAAGTACTGTTTGTGCTGTTTTAAAATTGCCAACAATGCCTAGTAAAAAAGTTCACCTCGAAATATGAAATAAATGTGTCGTTTCAATACATTTTTAAATGTAAACGTTTAGGCAATATTACTATTTAGACTTAAATATGATATAATATCCCCATTTATTGCTTTTGACGTACATAAAAGAATCTATTTTTTTTTTCTCTTTTAATATTCGCATGCAAATACAATTTTTAAGATGTTATTTTTGATTTTTTCTGCACATATGATAATTTAATTCTAAAGTTTTTTAATCTATTTTTGATAGTATGTGTAAATAAATTTATAATTGAAAGAAAATATTATTCTTTGTACCGTTTTTACAATTTTAAATAATTTTAAATAATATTTTTTTTTCTAAAATATCAAAAAATTTTATTTGAAATGATCAAAGTTTGAATTAAAAATTGAAAAACACCCTCTAAAAGATAGTTTAAAAAAAATGCAGTTCGCAAGTTTGTAATGTATATTCTTATAAAAAAAAATTATTAAATTGCTATGCGCAAGTTTTGCTCGAATAAAACTTTTTTTAATGGAGTGATTTTGACCAACTTTAATCTCTTAAAATAAGTGTTTGATTTAAAAGCTGCTTGCATCTGCGTATTTACCAAACATTTCTATACAATATTATCCATTTTCACATTTTAATATGCAGTGGTTTTCTTATTAGAGTAGATCTTCGACTATCTGAAGTAATTGCGACCGACTGTGTTTCGGAAGATCGAAAATGTTTTAACTTTAAGATTAAGGAGAAATAATATGTAATAATTCTTATTATATCTAGCAAGTACTTAATAAAATTAAAGCAATTGCAAAGTAGAAACTAGAATAAATTGCCTGAATTTTAATTTTGAAATTAAATACAATTTACATACATCACAAGGGTTTGAAACAAGTGGACAAATGTGATCGCAGATCGCACAGAAGGTTTCGTTTGATATCTCCTTCAAAATACTCCATATTATTGAATTGACAAACAAAAAACAGTTTTTCGGCGCTATTTTGGGATTTCTTCGCCAATCATGTCAACCAGAACAGGATATATATTTTTTTTCTCTAAATGCTGCCTTGATCGTATCGATTTCTTGATTTCTGTTTTAGAATCTGCAGACTCAGTGAAGCTACGCAAGTAAATAAAATTATGAATAAAAGTAAAATACTACAAAGCTTAGCATAAATTTAAGAGAGACAGAACTGGTCATCAGTAGCGTCTATTAATTTAAATGAATAAGAATTTAATAAATAAATTAAATATTTCACTTTGCGTGTCAAAATAGATCATAAAAAGGATTAAATAAAAACAAATAAGCACGTTTTTCACGTGATTTTTTTAATCCATTAATTTATGTTGCATACGTAATGATTTTATTTAAACTTGCTTGCAACAATCAGAAGAAATGAAATTTCAATTTTGAAATTTACGCTATTGCAAATTTTTAAACTTGTAAATATTGTACATTTTCAATCTTTACACCATCGTATAGAGAAAACAAGTATGAAAAATCATGCGTTAAGCATATATTATGAAACACTTTCCAACACTTCCTGAAATCTTTAACAAAACTTTGTTATTGAGGGAAATAATGTGCTACTGTCCATAGCCAAATATGTTTTCCAATACTTTTGAATAGCCCTGTATTTGGTCCGTCGATTGATATATATTTATACTAAATAATAGAAAAATTTAGTTTAGCAAGAAAATGCCTAACCGGTTAAAATTTCTGTCTCAGCACTTTATTCTAATAGATGGAAAATACTTGAATTATTTTATTTAGCCCTGTAATTTGCCTAGTACGTTTATTTCACGCCAGTATTTTGCTAAAATTTAATTCAAAGAAAAACACTCTTAAAACTATTTAAATCACATTTCCAGAAATTATCATTTATGTGTGACCATGTAGCTAATTCTTTGTGTGACCCTGTATATCACCCCTGTATCACATACAATCACCACATCGAGCTCATGGATGAAGTTCTAGGATTAGTTAAATCTTGATCCGCATATTAAAACGCAATCGATCTGCCAAGTCCTGTCTTGGTGGAAAACACCTGAAAACCCGATTTTAGCAGTCGACTCGTAGATTTGCGATTGTGCTTTCCTGCACGCAAAAGTATGAAAACATGGAGGATTGTGTGCAGGAAAATACAATGGTAATTATACAAGTCAACCGAAAAAATTGCGCTTTCGGTTGTTTTCCCCCAAGATAGGACTTGATAGACCGATTGCGTTTTAATATTCGGATCGAGATTTAACTAATCCTATAATTGCATCCATGAACTGGATGAGGTGATTATCTGTGCTGCTTTCCTCTCGATCTAAATGTGATAGTGAAAAAAAAAATAAAAAGAATACTGCCCAGTTAAACTGATGGCATTGAGCTCACAGGCTACAAATACTAATTGTACATTAAAGCCTTATATTTTCAAGGGTTAATTCCGTTCGAAAAAAAAAAATTAAGAAAGGGAAACAGCTCTCCCCTTTCCTTTTTTTTTTATACTTAATCATTGAACCTCCTATACTATCAAAGAATGCTTTATCATATAAAAAATCTATATCCAAAATTCAGAGCAAATGAGATAATTCTTAATAAAAACCATTTAGCATTTATATAATTTAAAAAGGAGTTATCCCCCTCTTTTATACTTAACCATTAAATTTCCAAAACTATTCAGATTTGAACGAAATCTGAAAATTCTGCTTGAAAAACCCATTTATATAAATTAAGGGGAGGGGCATTAGAACCCCCGTTCCCCCTGTTTATATTTATTCAATGAACACCTAATAACAGTCACGGAATCGCCCCATCAGAATGATCCTAAATCTAAATTTTGAACGAAAACTTAATTCTGCATGAAAAAACCATTCATATCAATTAAGGGGAGTGGCATGAGTCCCCCGTTTCCCCTCTTATACATATCGAATGAACTCCAAAAACTAATCAGGGAAGCGCCTTATCAGGATATACCTATATACAAAATTTCAAGTGGATGGGATATTTTTATCATGAGTTATCGCGTTACGTACTAACGTACGCACATACATACAGAACAGGCGGGCACATAAGCACTCAGGCTATGATAGCCAGTGAGCTAAAAAATAGAAATTGGTGTGAATGGAATCTGACAGATAGCAGAACTAAAAATAATAGCATTTTGTTTCTTCAAGCGCTGTTTTAGCGAGTTACATGTTATATAATAATGGTTTGCAGCAGAAATGTACGAAATGTACAAAAATGAAATCTTAAATAATCTTAGTGTGCGTTAAGATACCACTTGGGGAGTCCATTAGTAATTAAAAATTATTAAATATATATTTATTTTACGTTTTGCAATGTTTTTCTAATGTAAAAAAGTAACATAAAATGAAAAAAATCTTAAGAAATTGTCAAAAAATGTATTTTTCGAGTCCCCCTGTATCATCAAATTTTATGTACAAAAAAATAGAAGTTATTTTTTTCCGATGTTCAATCTTTTTTAGCTATCAGTTTGTTAATATAAATCCATATCTGAAATTAAAATAAGTACATAATTAAATCTTGGGGTCTGAAGAGGTTAGTAAAATTTTTTAATATCTTCGGACCGCAGGAAGCTATATGTCGGACGTTCCCTCTCAGCCCGCACAACTTTGAAGAAAGTCCGTAGTAGTTATAGCTGCCATCACCGATATTATTCGGTGATATCGGTCACCCACTGTGAGGATTGTGTAAATGAACACCAACGCTGTCAATTAACTAAATTAACAGTTTATTTATACTCTATGTACACAATATAATACACTATATACAGTTAAAACTCGGATATAGGTGATCCGGTTCAACATTAAATTAAATACAGTAAAAAGTTGGCTGTGTACTGTTCAAATTACACCTTCTCCTCCTCACTCTACATACGCTAGATTAACTCTACCGGAGATCAATTTCGTATCTCCCGGCACAGGATTCTCAGACCAGATCCCGGGTTCTCAGACTACGCTATTCGACCCAGAGCACTCTACACTAAGATCTCTGTCCACCACTGCTCTCCAGGTACTCACCGAACTCTTTATCTCAGTCAAAAGCTGCTCTTCTCCATTCCTGCACTTCCCCCATGGAACCCCCCTATTCGTGGAAATCCTTTATTTCCCATCTTCCATTGACATCCCAGAAGGTCAAACACTCCCCTCTGACATCTTCTTTCATCTCGCTGCACCTGTGCATGTTCACATGTTCACTCCCGCTTTAGACAAAGAAAGAATATCACCTTGAAATTTCAGTACACAGCCCATACAATACATAAGATATTAAGATAACAAATAACATAAATTTCAGTTCTACCGCAGATGGTTTTCTCAGAACCTGACACTATACAAAAGAGTAAATTATCACTTGTACCCATTAGTACGACTTGGAGGAGGATGCGTGTCTCCAGTAAACGACAAATATCAATTTTCTCATAAATAAGCGTTCTAGAAAAATATCTTAATTGTATGTTAAGAAAAACTAGTCGTTGGGGGCCATCGTAATACTTACCCATCATGGAATGTATATGAAAATAAAACATGTGAAAACTGTTTATACAATGCGTTGCAATTCATAAACAAAATTTAAATATTGTTAATATACATAGTAATACTTTATTAAAGAACTGCTGATTACCAATTTCGACAAATTATATAAAACACCAAACTACTCAAGTAGTACCGAACTGCGTAAAAGAAACATCCTTATAACTCCAAAAATAATAATTCTATTAACTAACAATTAACTGCGTCGGATGAAGTGTCTTATTTCCAATAAAAATATACCTCTAAATTGAAATTTGAATGAAATACAGGGTCAGGAAAAATCGAAGAATGTGGAAAACAGGATTACAAATATCTCGGCAACTAAATAATCTGATCGACTTCGTTCTATATGCAAAATGTGTGTTATTTTATTGCCTTTTACTTCCATTTCTTAGAACAAAAAAATTCAAAAATTTTTATATACCTTTCATCAGAACGAATTTTTCGAGAGTCCGAAAAAAATAGTTCCGGATAATCGAGGTTTCTGATATTAAATAGGCTTAGTCCCATTCTTACATACTAACTACATACAAAATTTCAAGTCTCTATCTCAATTTGTTCGGGAGATAGAGCGTTTACAGACAGACAGACTGACAGATAGACAGACAGACAGACAGACAGACAGACAGACGGACGGCAAATTTTTTTTTTTCTAAAAATATGTTTTTCGGAATCTCCAGTGTTTAAAACGTGTAAATCCGTCAAAATTTTTTTATTTTTTTATTTTCAAACGGTTGCAAGACTTACCCTATACTACGTATGATGGGTAAGTAATGAATCTTTAAGGTCCACGCACATAGCACTAACTTCTTGCGCTATCTTTGATCTTTCGTGTCGGCGCTTTGATTTAAAAGTGCTTTTTCAGTGCACTGAATCTGAACTTCAAGAGAGGAATCTAACGTGAAATCAGTTGACAGCTTTACGACTGAAGATGGGGTAGATAAAAGTTCCCCCTCCTTTGTCAATTTGGTAGGGTCAGTCCCTCAAAAATCATGTAAAGAGATTTCACCCTTGTTTCATTCGGAAACAAAGATTGATTGATTGCTCTTTTAGTGAAATAAAAACTAGTGCTGTTCGCTCGCAGCCTTTATTGTATAAATTGAGTTGTGTTTAATTTCATTGATTTTTGCATGGACCGGGCTTGGGGGTTCCGTGCATGTACAGACCTCTAGAAATAAATAAATATTTATTAATCTTAGCTACTCGCGCACATAATAAAATCTAATAATAATTAACCATTTGGAAAATGATTGTTGTTTTCGGTCTAGAGATATCTGAATGCTTGTGATGTTCGGATTTTATTCTTTTTCTGATTGGTCCATATTTAATGTACAGATATTAAATGCTTCTGTTGCAACAATGACAAAAAAAAAAAAAAAAAAAAAAAATTACCGCGGCAATCGGGGAATGCCGCGGTAAAGCTATTGCATAGGATTTTTTATCAACTTATGCAAAAATACCGCGTCAATGTCTGCCGAATTCTATCGAAGAATACAGTGCGGTAGTCTGCCGAACTGAAACGTCCTTAGCCGGAGTGTTAGGATTTTTTTTCGTTACGGAATACCTAGATTCGGTCGCCGCGCTCAAAGCCCGCGATAAAAGCTATGCAATAGCTTAATAAATTACCAAACAAAATCTTGTCGCGCTACGAAAAGTATATCGCGAGTTATAAGCATTTAAAATTTTTCGACCCTCACCACGCGGGGGGGGGTCTCCTGTCACCAAAAATTAACACTGTCTCATAATAAAATACCAAACAAAATTTAGCCGAGCTACGAAAAGTAGATAGCGAATTATAAGCATTTTAAATTTTTCGACCCTCACCACGGGGGGGGGGGTCTCCTGTCACCAAAAATTAACACTGTCTCATAATAAATTACCAAACAAATTTTGGCCGCGCTACGAAAATCAGATCACGAGTTATAAGCATTTTAAATTTTTCGACCCTCACCTTGTGGGGTCTCATGTCACCAAAAATTAACACTGTCTCATAATAAATTACCAAACAAATTTTGGCCGCGCTACGAAAATCAGATCACGAGTTATAAGCATTTTAAATTTTTAGACCCTCACCTTGGGGGGTCTCATGTCACCAAAAATTAACACTGTCTCATAATAAATTACCAAACAAAATTTGGCCGCGCTACGAAAATTAGATCACGAGTAATAAGCATTTAAAATTTTTCGGCCCTCACCACTGGGGGGTCTCTGTCACCAAAAATTAACACTGCCTCATGATAAATTACCAAACAAAATTTAGCCGCGCTACAAAAATCAGATCGCGAATTATAAGCATTTTAAATTTTTCGACCCTCACCACGGGGGGGGGTCTCCTGTCACCAAAAATTAACACTGCCTCATAATAAATTACCAAACAAAATCTGGCCGCGCTACGAAAATTAGATCACGAGTTATAAGCATTTTAAATTTTTCGACCCTCACCACGCGGGGGGGGGGGTCTCCTGTCACCAAAAATTAACACTGTCTCATAAATTACCAAACAAAATCTGGCCGCGCTACGAAAATTAGATCGCGAGTTATAAGCATTTTTAATTTTTCGACCCTCACCGTGGGGGTCTCCTGTCACCAAAAATTAACAGTCTCATAATAAATTACCAAACAAAATTTGGCCGTGCTACAAAAATTAGATCGCGAGTTATAAGCATTTTAAACTTTTCGACCCTCACCGAGGCGGATCTGCTGTCAGCAAAAATTAACACTGTCTCATAATAAATTACCACACAATATTTTTCCAAGCTACCAAAATTAGATCGCGAGTTATAAGCATTTTTAATTTTTCGACCCTCACCGTGGGGGTCTCCTGTCACCAAAAATTAACAGTCTCATAATAAATTACCAAACAAAATTTGGCCGCGCTACGAAAATTAGATCGCGAGTTATGAGCATTTTAAATTTTCTATCCTCACCGTGGGGGGTCTCCTGTCACCAAAAATTAACTCTGCCTCATAATAAATTACCAAACAAAATTTGGCCGCGCTACGAAAATCAGATCACGAGTTATAAGCATTTTAAATTTTTCGACCCTCACCTTGGGGGGTCTCATGTCACCAAAAATTAACACTGTCTCATAATAAATTACCAAACGCAATTTGGCCGCGCTAAGAAAATTAGATCGCGAGTTATAAGCATTTTAAATTTTTCGACCCTCACCACTGGGGGGTCTCTGTCACCAAAAATTAACACCGTCTCATAATAAATTACCAAACAAAATCTGGCCGCGCTACGAAAATTAGATCGCGAGTTATAAGCATTTTAAATTTTTTGACCCTCACCGTGGGGTCTCCTGTCCCTAAAAATTAACACTGCCTTATTATAAGTTACCAAACAAAATTTGGCCGCGCTACAAAAATTAGATCGCGAATTATAAGCATTTTAAATTTTTCGACCCTCACCACAGGGGGGGGGTCTCCTGTCACCAAAAATTAACACTGCCTCCTAATAAATTACCAAACAAAATCTGGCCGCGCTACGAAAATTAGATCACGAGTTATAAGCATTTTAAATTTTTCGACCCTCACCACGGGGGGGTCTCCTGTCACCAAAAATTAACACTGTCTCATAAATTACCAAACAAAATCTGGCCGCGCTACGAAAATAAGATCGCGAGTTATAAGCATTTTTAATTTTTCGACCCTCACCGTGGGGGTCTCCTGTCACCAAAAATTAACAGTCTCATAATAAATTACCAAACAAAATTTGGCCGTGCTACAAAAATTAGATTGCGAATTATAAGCACTTTAAATTTTTCGACCCTCACCACGGGGGGGGGTCTCCTGTCACCAAAAATTAACACTGCCTCATAATAAATTACCAAACAAAATCTGGCCGCGCTACGAAAATTAGATCACGAGTTATAAGCATTTTAAATTTTTCGACCCTCACCACGCGGGGGGGGGGTCTCCTGTCACCAAAAATTAACACTGTCTCATAAATTACCAAACAAAATCTGGCCGCGCTACGAAAATTAGATCGCGAGTTATAAGCATTTTTAATTTTTCGAAACTCACCGTGGGGGTCTCCTGTCACCAAAAATTAACAGTCTCATAATAAATTACCAAACAAAATTTGGCCGTGCTACAAAAATTAGATCGCGAGTTATAAGCATTTTAAACTTTTCGACCCTCACCGAGGCGGATCTGCTGTCAGCAAAAATTAACACTGTCTCATAATAAATTACCACACAATATTTTTCCAAGCTACCAAAATTAGATCGCAAGTTATAAGCCTTTTTAAATTTTCTATCCTCACCGTGGGGGGTCTCCTGTCACCAAAAATTAACTCTGCCTCATAAAAAATTACCAAACAAAATTTGGCCGCGCTACGAAAATCAGATCACGAGTTATAAGCATTTTAAATTTTTCGACCCTCACCTTGGGGGGTCTCATGTCACCAAAAATTAACACTGTCTCATAATAAATTACCAAACAAAATTTGGCCGCGCTAAGAAAATTAGATCGCGAGTTATAAGCATTTTAAATTTTTCGACCCTCACCACTGGGGGGTCTCTGTCACCAAAAATTAACACCGTCTCATAATAAATTACCAAACAAAATCTGGCCGCGCTACGAAAATTAGATCGCGAGTTATAAGCATTTTCAATTTTTTGACCCTCACCGTGGGGTCTCCTGTCCCTAAAAATTAACACTGCCTTATTATAAATTACCAAACAAAATTTGGCCGCGCTACAAAAATTAGATCGCGAATTATAAGCATTTTAAATTTTTCGACCCTCACCACGGGGGGGGGAAGGTCTCCTGTCACCAAAAATTAACACTGTCTCATAATAAATTACCAAACAAAATTTGGCCGCGCTACGAAAATCAGATCACGAGTTATAAGCATTTTTAATTTTTCGACCCTCACCACGGGGGGGTCTCCTGTCACCAAAAATTAACACTGTCTCATAAATTACCAAACAAAATCTGGCCGCGCTACGAAAATTAGATCGCGAGTTATAAGCATTTTTAATTTTTCGACCCTCACCGTGGGGGGTCTCCTGTCACCAAAAATTAACAGTCTCATAATAAATTACCAAACAAAATTTGGCCGTGCTACAAAAATTAGGTTGCGAGTTATAAGCATTTTAAATTTTTCGACCCTCACCTTGGGGGTCTCCTGTACCCAAAAATTAACACTGCCTTATTATAAATTACCAAACAAAATTTGGCCGCGCTACAAAAATTAGATCGCGAATTATAAGCATTTTAAATTTTTCGACCCTCACCACGGGGGGGGGGAAGGTCTCCTGTCACCAAAAATTAACACTGTCTCATAATAAATTACCAAACAAAATTTGGCCGCGCTACGAAAATCAGATCACGAGTTATAAGCATTTTTAATTTTTCGACCCTCACCACGGGGGGGTCTCCTGTCACCAAAAATTAACACTGTCTCATAAATTACCAAACAAAATCTGGCCGCGCTACGAAAATTAGATCGCGAGTTATAAGCATTTTTAATTTTTCGACCCTCACCGTGGGGGGTCTCCTGTCACCAAAAGTTAACAATGTCTCATAATAAATCACCAAACAAAATTTGGCCGCGCTACGAAAATTAGATCGCGAGTTATAAGCATTTTAAACTTTTCGACCCTCACCGAGGCGGATCTGCTGTCAGTAAAAATTAACACTGTCTCATAATAAATTACCAAACAAAATCTGGCCGCGCTACGAAAATTAGATCACGAGTTATAAGCATTTTAAATTTTTCGACCCTCACCACGCGGGGGGGGGGGTCTCCTGTCACCAAAAATTAACACTGTCTCATAAATTACCAAACAAAATCTGGCCGCGCTACGAAAATTAGATCGCGAGTTATAAGCATTTTTAATTTTTCGAAACTCACCGTGGGGGTCTCCTGTCACCGAAAATTAACAGTCTCATAATAAATTACCAAACAAAATTTGGCCGTGCTACAAAAATTAGATCGCGAGTTATAAGCATTTTAAACTTTTCGACCCTCACCGAGGCGGATCTGCTGTCAGCAAAAATTAACACTGTCTCATAATAAATTACCACACAATATTTTTCCAAGCTACCAAAATTAGATCGCAAGTTATAAGCCTTTTTAAATTTTCTATCCTCACCGTGGGGGGTCTCCTGTCACCAAAAATTAACTCTGCCTCATAAAAAATTACCAAACAAAATTTGGCCGCGCTACGAAAATCAGATCACGAGTTATAAGCATTTTAAATTTTTCGACCCTCACCTTGGGGGGTCTCATGTCACCAAAAATTAACACTGTCTCATAATAAATTACCAAACAAAATTTGGCCGCGCTAAGAAAATTAGATCGCGAGTTATAAGCATTTTAAATTTTTCGACCCTCACCACTGGGGGGTCTCTGTCACCAAAAATTAACACCGTCTCATAATAAATTACCAAACAAAATCTGGCCGCGCTACGAAAATTAGATCGCGAGTTATAAGCATTTTCAATTTTTTGACCCTCACCGTGGGGTCTCCTGTCCCTAAAAATTAACACTGCCTTATTATAAATTACCAAACAAAATTTGGCCGCGCTACAAAAATTAGATCGCGAATTATAAGCATTTTAAATTTTTCGACCCTCACCACGGGGGGGGGAAGGTCTCCTGTCACCAAAAATTAACACTGTCTCATAATAAATTACCAAACAAAATTTGGCCGCGCTACGAAAATCAGATCACGAGTTATAAGCATTTTTAATTTTTCGACCCTCACCACGGGGGGGTCTCCTGTCACCAAAAATTAACACTGTCTCATAAATTACCAAACAAAATCTGGCCGCGCTACGAAAATTAGATCGCGAGTTATAAGCATTTTTAATTTTTCGACCCTCACCGTGGGGGGTCTCCTGTCACCAAAAATTAACAGTCTCATAATAAATTACCAAACAAAATTTGGCCGTGCTACAAAAATTAGGTTGCGAGTTATAAGCATTTTAAATTTTTCGACCCTCACCTTGGGGGTCTCCTGTACCCAAAAATTAACACTGCCTTATTATAAATTACCAAACAAAATTTGGCCGCGCTACAAAAATTAGATCGCGAATTATAAGCATTTTAAATTTTTCGACCCTCACCACGGGGGGGGGGGGAAGGTCTCCTGTCACCAAAAATTAACACTGTCTCATAATAAATTACCAAACAAAATTTGGCCGCGCTACGAAAATCAGATCACGAGTTATAAGCATTTTTAATTTTTCGACCCTCACCACGGGGGGGTCTCCTGTCACCAAAAATTAACACTGTCTCATAAATTACCAAACAAAATCTGGCCGCGCTACGAAAATTAGATCGCGAGTTATAAGCATTTTTAATTTTTCGACCCTCACCGTGGGGGGTCTCCTGTCACCAAAAGTTAACAATGTCTCATAATAAATCACCAAACAAAATTTGGCCGCGCTACGAAAATTAGATCGCGAGTTATAAGCATTTTAAACTTTTCGACCCTCACCGAGGCGGATCTGCTGTCAGTAAAAATTAACACTGTCTCATAATAAATTACCACACAATATTTTTCCAAGCTACCAAAATTAGATCGCAAGTTATAAGCATTTTTAATTTTTCGACCCTCACCGTTTGGTATCTCCTGTCACCAAAAATTAACACTGTCTCATAATAAATTACCAAACAAAATTTGGCCGCGCTACGAAAATTAGATCGCGAGTTATAAGCATTTTAAATTTTTCGACCCTCACCGTGGGGTGTCTCCTGTTACCAAAAATTAACACTGCCTCAATAATAAGCATTTTTAATTTTTCGATCCTCACCGTGTGGGGTCTTTTGTCACCAAAAATTAACACTGTCTCATAATAAATTACCAAACAAAATTTGGCCGCGCTACGAAAATTAGATCGCGAGTTATGAGCATTTTAAATTTTCTATCCTCACCGTGGGGGGTCTCCTGTCACCAAAATTAACTCTGCCTCATAATAAATTACCAAACAAAATTTGGCCGCGCTTCGAAAATTAGATCGCGAGTTATGAGCATTTTGAATTTTTCGATCCTCACCGTGTGGGGTCTTTTGTCACCAAAAATTAACACTGTTTTATAATAAATTACCAAACAAAATTTGGCCGCGCTACGAAAATTAGATCGCGAATTATAAGCATTTTAAATTTTTCGACCCTCACCTTGGGGGGTCTCCTGTCACCAAAAATTAACACTGTCTCATAAAAAATTACCAAACAAAATTTGGCCGCGCTACGAAAATCAGATCACGAGTTATAAGCATTTTAAATTTTTCGACCCTCACCTTGGGGGGTCTCATGTCACCAAAAATTAACACTGTCTCATAATAAATTACCAAACAAAATTTGGCCGCGCTAAGAAAATTAGATCGCGAGTTATAAGCATTTTAAATTTTTCGACCCTCACCACTGGGGGGTCTCTGTCACCAAAAATTAACACCGTCTCATAATAAATTACCAAACAAAATCTGGCCGCGCTACGAAAATTAGATCGTGAGTTATAAGCATTTTAAATTTTTGACCCTCACCGTGGGGTCTCCTGTCCCTAAAAATTAACACTGCCTTATTATAAATTACCAAACAAAATTTGGCCGCGCTACAAAAATTAGATCGCGAATTATAAGCATTTTAAATTTTTCGACCCTCACCATGGGGGGGGGTCTCCTGTCACCAAAAATTAACACTGTCTCATAATAAATTACCAAACAAAATTTGGCCGCGCTACGAAAATCAGATCACGAGTTATAAGCATTTTAAATTTTTCGACCCTCACCGTGGGGTGTCTCCTGTTACCAAAAATTAACACTGCCTCAATAATAAGCATTTTTAATTTTTCGATCCTCACCGTGTGGGGTCTTTTGTCACCAAAAATTAACACTGTCTCATAATAAATTACCAAACAAAATTTGGCCGCGCTACAAAAATTAGATCGCGAATTATAAGCATTTTAAATTTTTCGACCCTCACCACGGGGGGGGGGTCTCCTGTCACCAAAAATTAACACTGCCTCATAATAAATTACCAAACAAAATCTGGCCGCGCTACGAAAATTAGATCACGAGTTATAAGCATTTTTAATTTTTCGACCCTCACCACGGGGGGGGGGGTCTCCTGTCACCAAAAATTAACACTGTCTCATAAATTACCAAACAAAATCTGGCCGCGCTACGAAAATTAGATCGCGAGTTATAAGCATTTTTAATTTTTCGACCCTCACCGTGGGGGTCTCCTGTCACCAAAAATTAACAGTCTCATAATAAATTACCAAACAAAATTTGGCCGTGCTACAAAAATTAGATTGCGAGTTATAAGCATTTTAAATTTTTCGACCCTCACCTTGGGGGTCTCCTGTCCCCAAAAATTAACACTGCCTCATAATAAATTACCAAACAAAATTTGGCCGTGCTACAAAAATTAGATCGCGAGTTATAAGCATTTTAAACTTTTCGACCCTCACCGAGGCGGATCTGCTGTCAGCAAAAATTAACACTGTCTCATAATAAATTACCACACAATATTTTTCCAAGCTACCAAAATTAGATCGCAAGTTATAAGCATTTTAAATTTTTCGACCCTCACCGTGGGGGTCTCCTGTCACCAAAAATTAACTCTGCCTCATAATAAATTACCAAACAAAATCTGGCCGCGCTACGAAAATTAGATCACGAGTTATAAGCATTTTAAATTTTTCGACCCTCACCACGGGGGGGTCTCCTGTCACCAAAAATTAACACTGTCTCATAAATTACCAAACAAAATCTGGCCGCGCTACGAAAATTAGATCGCGAGTTATAAGCATTTTTAATTTTTCGACCCTCACCGTGGGGGGTCTCCTGTCACCAAAAGTTAACAATGTCTCATAATAAATCACCAAACAAAATTTGGCCGCGCTACGAAAATTAGATCGCGAGTTATAAGCATTTTAAACTTTTCGACCCTCACCGAGGCGGATCTGCTGTCAGTAAAAATTAACACTGTCTCATAATAAATTACCAAACAAAATCTGGCCGCGCTACGAAAATTAGATCACGAGTTATAAGCATTTTAAACTTTTCGACCCTCACCGAGGCGGATCTGCTGTCAGCAAAAATTAACACTGTCTCATAATAAATTACCACACAATATTTTTCCAAGCTACCAAAATTAGATCGCAAGTTATAAGCCTTTTTAAATTTTCTATCCTCACCGTGGGGGGTCTCCTGTCACCAAAAATTAACTCTGCCTCATAAAAAATTACCAAACAAAATTTGGCCGCGCTACGAAAATCAGATCACGAGTTATAAGCATTTTAAATTTTTCGACCCTCACCTTGGGGGGTCTCATGTCACCAAAAATTAACACTGTCTCATAATAAATTACCAAACAAAATTTGGCCGCGCTAAGAAAATTAGATCGCGAGTTATAAGCATTTTAAATTTTTCGACCCTCACCACTGGGGGGTCTCTGTCACCAAAAATTAACACCGTCTCATAATAAATTACCAAACAAAATCTGGCCGCGCTACGAAAATTAGATCGCGAGTTATAAGCATTTTCAATTTTTTGACCCTCACCGTGGGGTCTCCTGTCCCTAAAAATTAACACTGCCTTATTATAAATTACCAAACAAAATTTGGCCGCGCTACAAAAATTAGATCGCGAATTATAAGCATTTTAAATTTTTCGACCCTCACCACGGGGGGGGGAAGGTCTCCTGTCACCAAAAATTAACACTGTCTCATAATAAATTACCAAACAAAATTTGGCCGCGCTACGAAAATCAGATCACGAGTTATAAGCATTTTTAATTTTTCGACCCTCACCACGGGGGGGTCTCCTGTCACCAAAAATTAACACTGTCTCATAAATTACCAAACAAAATCTGGCCGCGCTACGAAAATTAGATCGCGAGTTATAAGCATTTTTAATTTTTCGACCCTCACCGTGGGGGGTCTCCTGTCACCAAAAATTAACAGTCTCATAATAAATTACCAAACAAAATTTGGCCGTGCTACAAAAATTAGGTTGCGAGTTATAAGCATTTTAAATTTTTCGACCCTCACCTTGGGGGTCTCCTGTACCCAAAAATTAACACTGCCTTATTATAAATTACCAAACAAAATTTGGCCGCGCTACAAAAATTAGATCGCGAATTATAAGCATTTTAAATTTTTCGACCCTCACCACGGGGGGGGGGAAGGTCTCCTGTCACCAAAAATTAACACTGTCTCATAATAAATTACCAAACAAAATTTGGCCGCGCTACGAAAATCAGATCACGAGTTATAAGCATTTTTAATTTTTCGACCCTCACCACGGGGGGGTCTCCTGTCACCAAAAATTAACACTGTCTCATAAATTACCAAACAAAATCTGGCCGCGCTACGAAAATTAGATCGCGAGTTATAAGCATTTTTAATTTTTCGACCCTCACCGTGGGGGGTCTCCTGTCACCAAAAGTTAACAATGTCTCATAATAAATCACCAAACAAAATTTGGCCGCGCTACGAAAATTAGATCGCGAGTTATAAGCATTTTAAACTTTTCGACCCTCACCGAGGCGGATCTGCTGTCAGTAAAAATTAACACTGTCTCATAATAAATTACCACACAATATTTTTCCAAGCTACCAAAATTAGATCGCAAGTTATAAGCATTTTTAATTTTTCGACCCTCACCGTTTGGTATCTCCTGTCACCAAAAATTAACACTGTCTCATAATAAATTACCAAACAAAATTTGGCCGCGCTACGAAAATTAGATCGCGAGTTATAAGCATTTTAAATTTTTCGACCCTCACCGTGGGGTGTCTCCTGTTACCAAAAATTAACACTGCCTCAATAATAAGCATTTTTAATTTTTCGATCCTCACCGTGTGGGGTCTTTTGTCACCAAAAATTAACACTGTCTCATAATAAATTACCAAACAAAATTTGGCCGCGCTACGAAAATTAGATCGCGAGTTATGAGCATTTTAAATTTTCTATCCTCACCGTGGGGGGTCTCCTGTCACCAAAATTAACTCTGCCTCATAATAAATTACCAAACAAAATTTGGCCGCGCTTCGAAAATTAGATCGCGAGTTATGAGCATTTTGAATTTTTCGATCCTCACCGTGTGGGGTCTTTTGTCACCAAAAATTAACACTGTTTTATAATAAATTACCAAACAAAATTTGGCCGCGCTACGAAAATTAGATCGCGAATTATAAGCATTTTAAATTTTTCGACCCTCACCTTGGGGGGTCTCCTGTCACCAAAAATTAACACTGTCTCATAAAAAATTACCAAACAAAATTTGGCCGCGCTACGAAAATCAGATCACGAGTTATAAGCATTTTAAATTTTTCGACCCTCACCTTGGGGGGTCTCATGTCACCAAAAATTAACACTGTCTCATAATAAATTACCAAACAAAATTTGGCCGCGCTAAGAAAATTAGATCGCGAGTTATAAGCATTTTAAATTTTTCGACCCTCACCACTGGGGGGTCTCTGTCACCAAAAATTAACACCGTCTCATAATAAATTACCAAACAAAATCTGGCCGCGCTACGAAAATTAGATCGTGAGTTATAAGCATTTTAAATTTTTGACCCTCACCGTGGGGTCTCCTGTCCCTAAAAATTAACACTGCCTTATTATAAATTACCAAACAAAATTTGGCCGCGCTACAAAAATTAGATCGCGAGTTATAAGCATTTTTAATTTTTCGACCCTCACCGTGGGGGGTCTCCTGTCACCAAAAATTAACAGTCTCATAATAAATTACCAAACAAAATTTGGCCGTGCTACAAAAATTAGGTTGCGAGTTATAAGCATTTTAAATTTTTCGACCCTCACCTTGGGGGTCTCCTGTCCCCAAAAATTAACACTGCCTCATAATAAATTACCAAACAAAATTTGGCCGCGATACAAAAATTAGATCGCGAGTTATAAGCATTTTAAATTTTTCGACCCTGACCGTGGGGGGTCTCCTGTCACCAAAAGTTAACAATGTCTCATAATAAATCACCAAACAAAATTTGGACGCGCTACGAAAATTAGATCGCGAGTTATAAGCATTTTAAACTTTTCGACCCTCACCGAGGCGGATCTGCTGTCAGTAAAAATTAACACTGTCTCATAATAAATTACCACACAATATTTTTCCAAGCTACCAAAATTAGATCGCAAGTTATAAGCATTTTTAATTTTTCGACCCTCACCGTTTGGTATCTCCTGTCACCAAAAATTAACACTGTCTCATAATAAATTACCAAACAAAATTTGGCCGCGCTACGAAAATTAGATCGCGAGTTATAAGCATTTTAAATTTTTCGACCCTCACCGTGGGGTGTCTCCTGTTACCAAAAATTAACACTGCCTCAATAATAAGCATTTTTAATTTTTCGATCCTCACCGTGTGGGGTCTTTTGTCACCAAAAATTAACACTGTCTCATAATAAATTACCAAACAAAATTTGGCCGCGCTACAAAAATTAGATCGCGAATTATAAGCATTTTAAATTTTTCGACCCTCACCACGGGGGGGGGGGTCTCCTGTCACCAAAAATTAACACTGCCTCATAATAAATTACCAAACAAAATCTGGCCGCGCTACGAAAATTAGATCACGAGTTATAAGCATTTTTAATTTTTCGACCCTCACCACGGGGGGGGGGTCTCCTGTCACCAAAAATTAACACTGCCTCATAATAAATTACCAAACAAAATCTGGCCGCGCTACGAAAATTAGATCACGAGTTATAAGCATTTTTAATTTTTCGACCCTCACCACGGGGGGGGGTCTCCTGTCACCAAAAATTAACACTGTCTCATAAATTACCAAACAAAATCTGGCCGCGCTACGAAAATTAGATCGCGAGTTATAAGCATTTTTAATTTTTCGACCCTCACCGTGGGGGTCTCCTGTCACCAAAAATTAACAGTCTCATAATAAATTACCAAACAAAATTTGGCCGTGCTACAAAAATTAGATTGCGAGTTATAAGCATTTTAAATTTTTCGACCCTCACCTTGGGGGTCTCCTGTCCCCAAAAATTAACACTGCCTCATAATAAATTACCAAACAAAATTTGGCCGTGCTACAAAAATTAGATCGCGAGTTATAAGCATTTTAAACTTTTCGACCCTCACCGAGGCGGATCTGCTGTCAGCAAAAATTAACACTGTCTCATAATAAATTACCACACAATATTTTTCCAAGCTACCAAAATTAGATCGCAAGTTATAAGCATTTTAAATTTTTCGACCCTCACCGTGGGGGTCTCCTGTCACCAAAAATTAACTCTGCCTCATAATAAATTACCAAACAAAATCTGGCCGCGCTACGAAAATTAGATCACGAGTTATAAGCATTTTAAATTTTTCGACCCTCACCACGGGGGGGGGGGGGTCTCCTGTCACCAAAAATTAACACTGTCTCATAAATTACCAAACAAAATCTGGCCGCGCTACGAAAATTAGATCGCGAGTTATAAGCATTTTTAATTTTTCGACCCTCACCGTGGGGGTCTCCTGTCACCAAAAATTAACAGTCTCATAATAAATTACCAAACAAAATTTGGCCGTGCTACAAAAATTAGATTGCGAGTTATAAGCATTTTAAATTTTTCGACCCTCACCTTGGGGGTCTCCTGTCCCCAAAAATTAACACTGCCTCATAATAAATTACCAAACAAAATTTGGCCGCGCTACAAAAATTAGATCGCGAGTTATAAGCATTTTAAACTTTTCGACCCTCACCGAGGCGGATCTGCTGTCAGCAAAAATTACCACTGTCTCATAATAAATTACCACACAATATTTTTCCAAGCTACCAAAATTAGATCGCAAGTTATAAGCATTTTATATTTTTCGACCCTCACCGTGGGGGTCTCCTGTCACCAAAAATTAACACTGTCTCATAATAAATTACCAAACAAAATTTGGCCGCGCTACGAAAATTAGATCGCGAGTTATAAGCAATTTAAACTTTTCGACCCTCACCGAGGCGGATCTGCTGTCAGCAAAAATTAACAGTCTCATAATAAATTACCACACAATATTTTTCCAAGCTACAAAAATTAGATTGCGAGTTATGAGCATTTTAAATTTTCTATCCTCACCGTGGGGGGTCTCCTGTCACCAAAAATTAACTCTGCCTCATAATAAATTACCAAACAAAATTTGGCCGCGCTTCGAAAATTAGATCGCGAGTTATGAGCATTTTGAATTTTTCGATCCTCACCGTGTGGGGTCTTTTGTCACCAAAAATTAACACTGTCTTATAATAAATTACCAAACAAAATTTGGCCGCGCTACGAAAATTAGATCGCGAATTATAAGCATTTTAAATTTTACGACCCTCACCTTGGGGGGTCTCCTGTCACCAAAAATTAACACTGTCTCATAATAAATTACCAAACAAAATTTGGCCGCTTAGAAAATTAGATCGCGAGTTATAAGCATTTTAAATTTTTCGACCCTCACCACTGGGGGGTCTCTGTCACCAAAAATTAACACCGTCTCATAATAAATTACCAAACAAAATCTGGCCGCGCTAAGAAAATTAGATCACGAGTTATAAGCATTTTAAATTTTTTGACCCTCACCGTGGGGTCTCCTGTCCCTAAAAATTAACACTGCCTTATTATAAATTACCAAACAAAATTTGGCCGCGCTACAAAAATTAGATCGCGAATTATAAGCATTTTAAATTTTTCGACCCTCACCACGGGGGGGGGGGTCTCCTGTCACCAAAAATTAACACTGTCTCATAATAAATTACCAAACAAAATTTGGCCGCGCTACGAAAATCAGATCACGAGTTATAAGCATTTTTAATTTTTCGACCCTCACCACTGGGGGGTCTCTGTCACCAAAAATTAACACTGCCTCATTATAAATTACCAAACAAAATTTGGCCGCGCTACAAAAATTAGATCGCGAATTATAAGCATTTTAAATTTTTCGACCCTCACCACAGGGGGGGGGTCTCCTGTCACCAAAAATTAACACTGCCTCCTAATAAATTACCAAACAAAATCTGGCCGCGCTACGAAAATTAGATCACGAGTTATAAGCATTTTAAATTTTTCGACCCTCACCACGGGGGGGGGGGGTCTCCTGTCACCAAAAATTAACACTGTCTCATAAATTACCAAACAAAATCTGGCCGCGCTACGAAAATTAGATCGCGAGTTATAAGCATTTTTAATTTTTCGACCCTCACCGTGGGGGGTCTCCTGTCACGAAAAATTAACAGTCTCATAATAAATTACCAAACAAAATTTGGCCGTGCTACAAAAATTAGGTTGCGAGTTATAAGCATTTTAAATTTTTCGACCCTCACCTTGGGGGTCTCCTGTCCCCAAAAATTAACACTGCCTCATAATAAATTACCAAACAAAATTTGGCCGCGCTACAAAAATTAGATCGCGAGTTATAAGCATTTTAAATTTTTCGACCCTGACCGTGGGGGGTCCCCTGTCACCAAAAGTTAACAATGTCTCATAATAAATCACCAAACAAAATTTGGCCGCGCTACGAAAATTAGATCGCGAGTTATAAGCATTTTAAACTTTTCGACCCTCACCTAGGCGGATCTGCTGTCAGTAAAAATTAACACTGTCTCATAATAAATTACCACACAATATTTTTCCAAGCTACCAAAATTAGATCGCAAGTTATAAGCATTTTTAATTTTTCGACCCTCACCGTTTGGTATCTCCTGTCACCAAAAATTAACACTGTCTCATAATAAATTACCAAACAAAATTTGGCCGCGCTACGAAAATTAGATCGCGAGTTATAAGCATTTTAAATTTTTCGACCCTCACCGTGGGGTGTCTCCTGTTACCAAAAATTAACACTGCCTCAATAATAAGCATTTTTAATTTTTCGATCCTCACCGTGTGGGGTCTTTTGTCACCAAAAATTAACACTGTCTCATAATAAATTACCAAACAAAATTTGGCCGCGCTACAAAAATTAGATCGCGAGTTATAAGCATTTTAAATTTTTCGACCCTCACCGTGGGGTGTCTCCTGTCACCAAAAATTAATAATGTCTCATAATAAATTACCAAACAAAATTTGGCCGCGCTACGAAAGTTAGATCGCGAGTTATAAGCATTTTAAATTTTTCGATCCTCGCGGTGGAGGGGGGGGGGGGTCTCCTGTCACCAAAAATTAACACTGTCTCATAATAAGTTACCAAACAAAATTTGGCCGCACTATGAAAATTAGATCATAAGAAACATAAGTTTGAGACTTGATATCCTAATATCTGAAAAATACCGCGTCAATGTCTGCCGAAGTCTACCGAAGGAGACCGTGCCGAAGTTTGCCGAACTGAAACGACGTTAGCCGAAGTGTTAGGTTTTTTCGTTACGGAAGTGTTAGGTTTTCTCGTTACGGAATTTCTAGATTCGGTCGCTTCGCTCAAAGCCCGCGATAAAAGCTATGTAATAGCTTAAAAATAATTATAAGATACAAAAATTAATAACTCAAAAACAAATTGAGATACAACTTTAAAACAAATTGCATTTAAAATTACATCCACGGTTAAAACTAGAGGTTGCATATGGCACTCCTAGGGGTGAAACGCTTGTCCCGTCAGCGACTCCCCTAAAGGAGCCAGAATTGCACCATTAGGGGTACCCTAAGGCACCTCATGGAACCACATGGCACCCCAAGGCACCTCCATGGCACCCTGTGAGATGCCATGGGGTACCCTAGGGCCCCTCTAGGGGTGCAATTCTGGCACCCTTAGGGGTGTCGGACATGGGGCAAATTTTTCACTCCTAGGAGTGCCATATGCAACCTTTAGTTTTAACGGTGCCCCCCCCCCCCACTCGTATACTACGGCGTAAAAATTGAAATTGCGCGATGTTTACAAAATCTTATAAATTTGAAGTATTAAAATTTGTTTGTGATGGGTACAGGAATATTAATGTTTAATCTATGGCGTGCGTGACATAGTTCTCTGTTATTATGTAAGCCACGATTTGATCAGCATAAAAAGAAGGCTTATTATTACTTTTTTTTTAATATGGAATTTATTTATAAGTTTAAAATTTTAGCCTTTAAAAATATCTTTTCGAAATGGTCGTTGTAATTTGTTAAATTACATTTTTTTTCTTTTGTATTTTTTTTTTTTTTTTTTTTTTTTTTTTTTTTTTTTTTTGTAACTGTTTTTATAGTTTTCTTAACCTCTTCAGACCTGAGCATAAAATAACTCTACAAATATATATTTATTGCTTTTGCATAATCGAAATGATACCATAGATGACAGAAAGAGTCATTTTTATGAAATCAGTACTTTAGGGAACTCGTAATTTAGGTTTACAAATATGGATATAAAAGTATTAATCCCCTTAAAACATCCGTTTAACCATCAGTAATAAAAAATTACGCATTTACAAAATTAAGGTCTTTAAACAAGTAAATGATCAGCAAATCCTCAACATTTTTTATTGTAAAGCATTTAAGTTAAATAATCATGAATATTTCTTAATTTCTGGGCCACAATGACTTGAAGGTGTTTTCGAAACTGAAAATTAAAATAATATTTACTTTTTGAGGTAATATTCATCAGTGCTGATATTTATTGGTTTTGTTTTAAAGCAAAAAACATTCAGCTGTATATAAGTAAAGTAAAGCTGCAAAAAATTCGAACAGTTTCGTTTTTATGAGGAAAAGAATGGAAGTACACATTTGTGTAACTCAGGTCTGAAGAGGTTAATGATAAGCAGAGGTAAGAGACGAATCACAAAATTTTATACCAAGACTAAATGATGTGCATGTAGATTTTTTTTATTTCTTTTTCGGATAAAATCAAAATAAACGGAATAAAGCTATAACTTAATCTATACTTGTTGCGTCGACGTGCAAACGGGCAACAAAACGTATCCGCTTATTTCCCCGGAGACCTTAGTTTAGAAACTACGCTCCCATTTACAACACACCATTCGCACCCAAGTTGCTGTTTTGTGTATTAGTTTTTTTGGAACGTGTCCAGTGAATTGTGGTAATAATGTAACGTAATGACATTAGTCTCGAAGCATGCTATTTAGAAGATTTTTTTTTTAATTTAGTATTCTTACCTAGGAATAAATCTTATTTCTTTATTTTTTAAGTTCTTGAACAAGTTATGGGAATTTTGATTTTGTTAACAATATGGTTCAAATGCATTTTTTAAGAAGATAAAATATAGATAAACCGAAACAGGTTTAACCCCTTTACGCGCAGTGTTGCCGGGTCGGCAACACCTAAAGTTCCCCTGTTTAGAGACACAAAAACTCCGTGAATATTTCAAAAACTACTCTAATGGCTACTTTAAATCTTTCTTATGAGTTCTAGATGGCAGCAGCACAGAGATCAAAATCTACTGTTTTTAAATAATAGGTAAACTGTTTTACTGTAATACGCGCTTCACAGCAATGCTCTTCTCACTGCGCTTATGAATGCTTTACTTATGGGAGGTTACCACTTCGACAACAGCTGTATATTTAAAATGGTTAGTGCAATCTTTACAAAACAATACCTGTGTACTCGTCTAGGCCTAAATAGATTGCCTAATTTTTTTTTCTTTAAATTCCAGCTTTAAAGAGTAGTGCGCCGGAAAGGGTTAAAGACCGAAACTGGATTTCAGTAATATTTCTATTTTTGGCCCAAAACGAAAACGAAAGTGTCCAAAAAATTCAAATATTGGTTAATGCATACATTAACATACATAAATTTTTAATTTTTCTATACGCTTTTATTAAATATGCGTAATTGTTAATGAATTATGTGTGTATGATTATAGGCATTTATTAGTAATTAACAATATAATTAAATGATGAAGATCAAATTCAATTATGAATATTTAATTTTTAAAGATGCATATCTTTTCAGTTATTTAATGCTAATTGAAATTAACTACTTAAAAGTTTGTTTTTAGAAAATTAACTTTGAATATGTTTTAATTAAAAAAAATAACCATTTTATAATTTATTACTATTATTGGTTCAGGAGATTTTTAAATAACATATATACATAAATAAATATTTACTTACTCCTTCCCAAAATATTTTGTCTTCCTCTCCCCCCTAAGAAAGTTTTGAAATACCGCCCCTGTTTGAAAATTTTATCTCAATACCCAAGTTTTTAATCTGTGCCTCTGAACAAAACTTTTTATTTTCATATAAAATAAAATATAATTAATTGATCAATGACGCAGGAGGATTTTCTAATTATATGAATGTCATCGCATTAAAAAGTTTTATGTATACATGCTTCCATTTATCTTTAGATGAATTTTGTAAATAATCATTTGTTAATGTTATAACTTTCACAAAAAAATTTATAAACACTTCTGCTAACTAAAAATTTTCTAATTAATTATAATTAATTTTTCAATTAATTATCAGCAGTGAAAATACGATTTAAAGTTTAATAAGTGGCTATCGCACTTTTTTACTCTGTTTGTTCTACGCTTAAGGCGCAACACTAGTAACAGAAAAAGACCCGGATGATAATGTAAAGTCTATGGGAGCGTTCTTTTCAAAAATCTCGCTCAAATTTTAATATTTTTACACGATTTTTTTTTTGCATAGAATAGCTGAGGACGATCTACAACCTGGCTAGTTTTTACTTTTTCGATTTTGCTTACATATTTTTTATATTATGATAGTTTCAATTTCAGAACCGGTTTTGAAATTTAAAGTAATTTTTGGTACTACTCTGTTATCCCGTCGAACGATTTCGCCAAATTATACAAATCGCCAAACTCATTCCCAAATTATACATATTGACGTAATTTTTATTTTAAATTATAAAAAACAAATAATTAGTGGAATATTAATAAAAATACAAATAAAAAGTCGAAATAAAAAATCATTTAATGACGTTTTAAACACGTGTACCGTATTTAATGTCATTCAATTGACATTCAAGATTATCCATTATTGGCATTTAATCTTATAATTTGGCGATAATATTTTGGTCGACGGGATAACAGAGTAGTACCTAATTTTTTAAAAAAAATCTGAAACCAAAATTGAAAAAGGTAAAAACTAGGTCGATTGTGGATCGAACAATCCTATGAAAAAAAAATCCTGTAAAAATATTAAAATTTGAGCGACATATTTGAAAAGAACGCTCCCATAGACTTTACATTATCATCCGGGTCTTTTTCTGTGACTAGTGTTGCGCCTTAACTAGTAATGTGATAATCATTTATTAAATATTCAACGATTTCAAGTGCATTTTCACTGTTGATAACTGATTGAAAATTTAATTATAATTAATTATGTGTTCATCAGTGCTTGCTCTATATGTGTATCTCATGTTACGCTACAGGTTTGTGTGCTCATGTGGTGGTTACAACTTGTGCTGCAGTTGCAGCCTTACCAATATATGAGTGAGAATGCCAAGCTGGGTATCGTTCTTGTAGCTTAAATGGTAGAGTACTTAGAGTGCTATTCCAAGGGTTCCGGGTTCGATCGCCAGCTAGGACATTTTTCACTCTGCTCCCGTAAAGCAGGGTGACGTCACTGCAACGTCGTTGTGAAGTCACATTGTGACTTTGTGACCATCGATTGTCGGTGTGACGTCACGTGACGTCGATGTGAAGTCACAGTGACTAAAATGTGAAGTCGTTATGGCCGTTTTAGAGCTTTTTTGTGACGTTTCACAAAGTGGTCACAATGTGACAAATTTGTGAAAAATGTGTCATTTATGACTAATTTGACATTAACATTGTGACGAAACTGTGACAAAAGCAACGATATTTAAATTGCCAGAAACATGTTCTTTAAACTAAATAACATGTTTTGAAGGATATTTATAAATTTCTAAAGATTTTTAAGAAAGTCACATCTCAGTCACAATGTGACGTCACTGAGTGCTGGCATTTTGGTCACAGATG
Source organism: Maratus speculifer (assembly GCA_964019185.1). NCBI lineage: Eukaryota > Metazoa > Arthropoda > Arachnida > Araneae > Salticidae > Maratus > Maratus speculifer. The sequence continues at coordinate 317,458,206 of OZ025296.1, read as the reverse complement.
TGATGTGACCAAAGTGACTCACAGTGACGTCACTGTGACCATGCATGCTATTAAGGGTGTTTCTATGTTTAAATAGCAATGTTATAGTCACTTATTAAATTCATCCATTAAATTTTTTCTGTTGTTTTTAAGTCTACAGCTTCTATTGATCTCCTGAAATGTGTCTTCAAAGTTTACTGCTATCTGCTTCCTTTATAATTTGCCTTCAGTCAATTATGAATGATAATTGTAAATTGTGAAATCCATAGCAATAAATAAAGAGTGGTACAGTTCCAAACCAATGAGTAATGTTGAAAATTTCCAACAGAAGAATTCAGATTTTTGGAATACACATAATGTTGGTCAAGTTTCGGTCTGGCTGAATTTTTATCGAAATTCAGTTTTTGTGCTTAAAATGAAAACGATACCGAATTTTTGGCCGATCTCTAATAATTTCCACTATTTTGCTACGATAAATTAAAGGAAAAGAAATAAGATAGACGTACCAATAATGAGCCTCTTAAGCACGTTTATTTAATTATTATTAAAATGATAATAAATTCCAAATGATGTATATTTTTGTAGTCTAGTTCTAACTTTCCTGTATCAGAATAAACATTCAAGGTTTCAAAATATATTTTTCGGAAAAAATGAAAAATAAAATTAATAATTACCATCCTCTATGCTCCAGTATGAGCCTGGTAAATTTTGGATGTATGAATTTTTTAATTTTCGGTTTATCCCCGAAATTGCCTACAATGTGATACAGTTATATCAACAGCAGTTTTATTTAAAGTAAAACATAATATTAAAGAAACAATGTCTTAGGTAAAAAATTATCTCGTAATGAAATTGCTGAAAAATTGCCAAAAAATCTGTTTTCGAAGTGTCACTCTAAAAAATAAACAAATGTACTAGTTTAAAAAAATTATTACAAACAATTTGTGGAAGTTAACATTTAAAAATGTTAATGAATCAGATTTCTTAATTTCTTTCAGTCGTTTTTCGGAAATTCATTTTGTTTCATTTTAAAATCGGAAATTTTAATTTTTAAACATTATAAATTAATGGTGCTGTAAATCTATTTATTTTAAAGTTTTTTTTTCTTTGTCTTTATGGAGATTTCTTTTTCCCGGATAATCTAATATCACTAATTACTTTTCGTTAACTTTTTAGAGGGAAGGTATATTCCATTTCTCTAAGGTTGAAAACACGAAAACTAAAGAAATTCCGAACAATTTCAATTGAAAGAAAACAAGAACGAAAAATACAGTATTCGCTACAGATTATGAAATACTTTTCAAAACAAATAAAATACTCCTAAGATATTTTTTCATCAAATGAAATAAAATATAAAATAAACAATTTAAAAATAGATAATGCTGTAAAACTAATGCTGTTACTTTCTGCTATTTCTGTCTATATCCAGCAGTATCTTCGAATTCATTCATGCACTCTTGTATGTGATCTGAAGAATTTATGTGCACCACATAATATATTAAAAAAACATGTTTTAAACACAGATTATGAAATACTTTCTAACATTTCCAGATTACTTTAACAAAACTTTGCTTTTCAGAATCCCAAAATGCAAAATTTCTTTATACTGAGCGAGCACATGCCATTTTGAATTCTCATTTCTCAGCCTGTCACAGTGCGACGTTGATGTGGAAGAATTTAAATTTTACCTAATTTTATATTAATTAATTATATTTAATTGAAATTTGTTGTTATTAAATTAAAATTAAAATTAAATATTTAATTAATAATAATAATAATAATATAATAATAAAAAATAATAAAATAAATAAATAAATAAATAATAATAAATATATCTAATAATAATGTCTAATTGCTTCAATATTTTAAAATTAAAATAAAAATAATTTTTTTATTTTTAATTTATTTTAACAATTTTACTAAATTTATTTTATTAACTATCTTTTTTAAATTAATTTAATTTTATTATATTAATTAACTTTATTTTATTAATTCATTATATTAATTTTACTTTTTTTCTAATTTTAGTTTCTTTAATTTTAGAGTTTACCTAATTTAACCCAGCGCCGCTAGTCTTGTCGCATAAATTAGCGCAGAATACCTAATTTTGTGTTATTAAAAAAAGCTTTTCGAGTTGCCTTTTACAAATACATAATAAAAAATTTTGGACATGTTCTTAAATCAAAAGTTATGAGGTAAGTAAACACCAAAAATAATGCGTGGGCTCCTTGTATAATACTGTATAAATTTCAGATGTTGTTTAATCTACGAAGAAATTTCAATAACGTCTCTTGGTGTATTGGAAAAAAGCTCCGGGCAATGACCAACATTGCCTGTAAATCTCATCTTCTTGCAACAAAAGTCTGCGAGCAGGGAAGCTGTTTTTGGCACTTCGTAACCGTTTATTATAGGCTTCAATAAATAAAGCATTTTATGGAATAAACGCAGGTGGAAATATCTTGTTAATATATTTGGGTCATTCCACAAGAATCGGGTAACTTTTGAGGTGAAATTGAAATGTACTATTTTTACCTCAGATTTCAAAATTTTTTTGCTATATCAATGAACAATAAGTTAATTTTATTATATTCGTACAGCAACACTCGAATATCTAAATATTTTTCAAAAAATCGAGCTTTTTTAAAAAGTAGATTCCAGGGGACTGAATTGACTTCCAAGCGACTGACAGAAACCGATAGTTATATTCTAGAATAAACTTTTTAATGAATAATTCAAACTTTTTAAAAAAATAATTATTAATAAGTATCCAAAAAAGTAATAAAAAGATGTTTAATACATAATCTCAATACATATTTTTTATATTAAACATCAACGAATACATGTTTTATTACTTATTTTAATAACACTAATTTAATTTTTTAAAGCTTTAAAAAAAACTTTTTCAAACAAGTTATAACTTTTAAAACCAAAGCAAACAGTAACAGTAATTTTTTTCTCAAACATCAATAGTTTTATTAAATGTATAAGTGACTTTATTACGTTTGGTACTTGAAACAGTTATTGGTAATTTTTCCAATACAATGTCACAGCCAACTTTTCTCCGCTTTCTTTAACATGCGAACAAATTGCGGCACTCCGGTATTCTTTATTTCTTATTAAAAATTTGACTAGAATAAAGTCTCCAACACTGTACTTGATCCGTTGCTCACTTGTAAATTTTTTACTAGGCTTTTCACGTGATTTTTTTTCTTTGAAAGCTGTGAGTGTTGAACAACACCCTGAAAGATTTTTATTTTGTTCAAATTCAATCGTTCCTAATTCGTAATGTTCACAAGTTATAGGATCGCAGAAGCAACTCAGACGATTTCATAACAAGACTGTTAGGGTGATGTACATGGACCAACAACAAACAAAATTTAAATGAAATTTCAGTTTTACAATTTTTGGTACTGAAAATTTTGAACTTCTAAACATCGCACATTTTAAAGTTTTACACAGTCGTATAGGAAAAAAATGACTTTTAAATCTAATTTCTTTGAAAGCTATATCTCGATTTGTTTTTTAGTTAGTAATTTTTTTTGTAGTTTTTAATATTTTTTTGTCATTGTGGCAACAAATGTACGTATGATAAGCAACAGATATACCTATTCTTGTCCGAAAACAGCAGCCATTTTCTAAATGATTGAAAAGGGCAAACATTCGTTAAAATATATATATAATTTTAAAAAAAATATTCAAGTTTTTGAACCCAATCGTTTATGGACCCCCTATCAGCAATCCGTGTGCCTAATTTCATAGCCCTACGCGCTGTGGTTTCCAAGTTTTTGAGATTACATAGTTATGCGCACAGATTTTAATAGTATAGATCAGTAACTAATTATTAATTAATAAGAGAATTTAAAATAATGTACAATTATTATAGAAATCATGTTATCTAGCATTCACTAATGTGTTTAGCTGTTTTTTGCTTTTACGTCAGTCCCCTGGGTGTTTTTAATCTGAAAAACTGCCAAGGGACTGATGCCAGGGGACTGACGTTTTCACGATAAAACACAAAAAATCTACTTATTGAAACCAAATACCATATTATTCTGTTTTAATATTAAATATAACAATAAAAAGACGTTAAAAGCAGCACGCATCAATAATAATTATTTATAAATTATTAAATTATTACTTACCAGGGGACTGATAAATTGAGTGTTTGCAATCTGTCTGTCGACACAAGAATGGCAATAAACATTGAATAAAAATTGCTGATGGATAAATATCAGTCTTCACTGCCATCTTTATATGATAAATAAATATGAAAAAGAGAATTAAGATATCAACAATGGATAATATCAGAAATTTTTGGAATCTAACATGAGCCAGGGGACTGACGCGCAAAGTAGGGGTACAAAACTTGAAATTTTAAAAAAGTAATACTTTTTTTAAAAAAATCACATAACATGCACAAATAGTTATTAATTAACTATCTCAGAATGTAACAACCTTCATTTTTTCTGCCTAAATCCATTAGTTTAAAAATAATTAGTACTTAAGTCTTCACTTTTTCCGGTGGTACACGCCAGGGGACTGACTTTTTGGGGTCAAAAAGCTAAATTTTAATAAAAACATTTTTCAATTTTCAAAATATTATACATGCTCCTAAACGGAATCAACTTTGTCTACAAATGGGCATTTTTCAAATTTTGAATACATTAAACGGTAAATAAATTTTTTGCAATTTCACGAAGGTACCCGATTCTTGTGGAATGACCCATTTATAGATCAGTATAGGGGATATGATAGAATATTACTTTTTTCATATGATTGGGGATAATATCTGGACAATTTAGCTTTTTATTTATAAATATATTTTTAATCATATTTTTTTTCTGTAAGGAAATGAATTTTTATCAACATACAGTAGAAGTCCGATTTTACATTTTTCTCGGTACCAGCATAGAGAAACACACTTCAATAAAACAAATATACAAAAACAAATTTACCAATACCTTATTAGTATTTTTTTTAAATCTGTTATTGATTGCTTTTTCTTTTTAAGTGTAATCTCACAAATACTATTTTCGTTAAATGCGAGCTTTTGCAATTTTTTTTCATGTCCAGTTAAAAATTTCTTTAAAAATTTTTGGACTCTGCCGATGAAGTCACAATGTCTTGTCTAGATCCTCATTATCTGAATTTTTATCAATGTCATCCTCACTTTCATACTGCGAAATCAAATTGAAAATAGTCTGAAAGTCTGCGGTAGTTTTATCCTTTTTAACACATTCGCTGCCGATCACGCGAAAGCGCGTGATATGGCGCCAACGTTAAAGAGCGACTCGCGCTCCAGCGAGTGATCCCGGAAGACATGGTGACGTCACTGCAACGTCGTTGTGAAGTCACATTGTGACTTTGTGACCATCGATTGTCGATGTGACGTCACGTGACGTCGATGTGAAGTCACAGTGACTAAAATGTGAAGTCGTTATGACCGTTTTAGAGCTTTTTTGTGACGTCACATAGTGACCACTTGGTGACTTCACAATGTGACCAATTTGTGAAAAGTGTGTCATTTGTGACTACTTTGACATTAACATTGTGACAAACTGTGAATTTTTTTTTAGAAAGTCACATCTTAGTCACATTGTGACGTCACTGAGTGGTGGCATTTTCGTCACAGATGTGATGTGACCAAAGTGACTCACAGTGACGTCATTGTGACGTCACTGTGAACATGCATGCTATGAGGGATGTGGGGTGATACCCAATAGCCAGTCACTCGCTGGCGCGAGAAAATCTTTCACTGATTCTTTGTTATAAAAAGTAAATCGGCTTCTGGGAAAAATCCACTTCTACAGTGCGGCATTAACTACCATCACATCTTTACGTAAGCGGTAGCAAGCGTGTTAACGCAATCAATGTACTCATATACACTGATGTCTTCTGCAAATATAAATTCATCCCCTTTTGTGCAGTCTTTTATAGTGATCTCCTACGGTAGCGCTTCAACATTAATGTCAGATTTTAAAATTTCTCCCCTCAAAAAAGCATTCGAAATGCATTTTTCATCTACAATAACCTACGCTGGTGAGATCAAGATAAGAGCGCCCAGCACATTTATCTTTGTTTTCTATGCATCTTGAAACTCACCAAAATCGAGTGACAAAAAGGCTTTTCATACCAGCGCTTTCTATAATGCATTTTGAAAGATATGGCTATTCCCAAGTCACAAGACTGAAGTAAGCTGGTACAGTTGGGTGGAAAAATTCAATATGCATATTTTTTCAGTTTAGACTTGCATGAGCGGAGCACTAGTTCACAAATAAAATTATTTTTATTTTTTTTTTTTTACTTTTGAAATAGCATTTTTATTTCCAATTTTCTTACAAAAACTTAAAAAAGATTTCGATTCATCCAAGCAGACTAGTTGGTATATAATCTGTCGGCAAACTTTCAATGTTTTTGAAGCATAGAAGCTTCTTGCAAGAAGAATAACCCTTTGGTCCATGGACCAAAGGGTTATTAGCTTTTTAGTTGCGTCTGGATTCATGCATAACAAAATTGTTAATCGTACTTTAGATAACTTCCCACATGACACTTTTCTCTTTCCACGGTATATGATCTATCAGAGAAAATAATAAAAACAAATCCAGTCCCATCTGTGTTCATACTTAATTTTCAAAACTATGGTCCAAAAATGACAAAGACAGTATGACATATAGAATTTTAAGGTTTTATTGTAAGTCACAACATTTTTTTTACTTTATAAAAACCAAATGAACTGAAAAATATGCTTCTGCCCGTCTAGTGCCGCCAATTAATTTTGGTGTAATGTAGCTTTTCAGTTGCATTTTGTTCATCATTGATGCCATAGTTAGTTTATTACGCATAGATGAAATTTCCTTTTTCATTTCACCTCATAAATAGTATATTTGCATGTCAAAAAAAAGCTTGCAATTTAAGTTCAAAAATTCTTTCAAAACAGTAATATTTTCCTTAAAAATCTAAGGAATTTGATATTCTAAAAAATAATAATAATAATAATAATAATAATAATAATAATAATAATAGTATTAATGGCTGATATTGATAAATACTGCATGAGTTTGAAAAGAAAAATTTACAATGTTTTAATTTTTCAATACATATTTTTTTTTTTTTAATTTATGAAAGTAGATGTCTTTTTAACTTGCAAAATGATAATTTTATTTCATACTAGCCACCGTTGGCGACCAGTTTGGTCTCCCTTTAAATGCATACTAAGCATTAAATCATATTGCTTTTATTCACAATTTATTTTAATTGCTCAATTTTTTTTCCAAATTAGAAAATTCTGCAAAAGAATTAGACGCAGATGGCATATACGCACCACAATGGCGCAATTGCAACAAAAAGGAAAATATATGCCCCTCATAACCCACCAATTATTATTTATTCTTTAATAAACTGTTTATTTACTTTTATTTTCTTTTTTAAAATGACATAAATCGTTTTGTTCTATAATTATTAATTAAGCTCTTTTTTATTTATTATTATTTCCTTTTTAAACTAATAGAAAAGAGTTTAAAAATATATTTGTAACTGGTATTGATAACAAAGTTTTCGCCAAATTGGCATCAGATAAAAAAAATTTCATCCTGGTGCGTATATGACGTCTATGCCGATAAATCAAGCACTCGGTATTTTTATGCTAACTTGGCGCATCGCTAAATACTGTACCCATGGCTCTTTTTTTTTTTTTTCATTAATTTTATTTAAAATATATTTAATAATGTAATCCTTTCACTCATTTCATTTATAATAACATAGGTTTAATCCGAATCTGAAACGTTTAAAATTCATGATTTTTATTTATTTTTTTAAGCCAATAGAATTAAAAAAAAATAACGATATTTTGAAGTTCCATTTTTGCAGTGAAAGAACAAATCGTAAATAATACCAATTTACCACGGCCTAGATGCGTTTCATTTCGGCGTTGCAATTAAACAATTAACAAATAGGGGGAACTGGGGCACATTGATACAGCTTTTTTTCAAAAAAAAAAAAAAAAAAAAAAAAAAAAAAAAATGGTGCCTAGAAAGCAGAAATTTCAAGTTATTTTTCTATGTGATGTCAGCAAAACCTGTGTAGCGTGTTATAAAAATGTACACTCATTGTTTTATGCATTATTTTTGCATGTAATTTTAAAAAATCAAAAAAAGTAATTTGTATCAATGTGCCCCATCCCCGGGGCAGATTGATACACTTTGATACGACTGGGAAAAATGGCGACAAAATAACACCAATGCATATTTTTCATAGAAAACTAGTTGGCAAACCATTTTATATTATTTATAAAAATTCAAATCACCCACACTTTATTTGTAAGCAATATTAAAGCAATCAAAATAAAATGTATATTGACCTGATGTTCTGGCTGTTCCTCGTCTGATTGTTGGCTGTGATAACTTTGTCATATCTGGCACTTCAACCCCAGCATTATCTTCTTTCTTAGGAAAGATGAAAAATTACCAAGTTTTCTGTTTATAAATCCGTTTATAAACAGAAAATAAAATATAATTATATTGAAAATTCTGTTTTTAATATAATTATCCTGTGTTGTTCTGCAGCTTGTTTCTCTAAAGTAACACTTTTCACGTAAAAAATACTTTTTTCTCTGGAGAATTGAAATAAATTTGAGATTTTCCAGGCTGCTGTCCTTTTCTTTAATTAGTTCTACTAGCACTATATGTTGGGTAAGTTCGTACGTCTTCTCTTTGCAAAAATACTATAAAATGTTCTAATGTAAAGAAATTAAAGCTATTTCACTTCAATAAAAACTAATATTATAAATTTTTAGCAAAAAATGGTTGGATTAAGAAGTGCATTGTAAAACAAAATTATAAAATGTAATGAAAAAATGAACTAGAAAAGGATTTAGGTTGTATCAATGTGCCCCGACAAAGACTGTATCAATGTGCCCCATACAGCCATTTTGAATAAAATGAGTCTCAAATCCAATACTTCATAATTTATCTAAAAAAAAAAAAAAAAAAAAAAAAAAAATGAGAAACTGATAAATAATAGTTTTACTTGCCAGGGAGACTATTTTTTTCGGTTGAAAACATTAGAACAGTTGTATAATACCCTTTCAATTGTACAACTCAAATTTACTTTTGATCTATAAAAACAATAAATCACCCATCCCATTTCATCAAACAACTGAATCATTCCAAGACTTTCTGTATGTACACTGTAAAAAAAAATCTGTAAAGGTACTAAACATTTTCTAGGAAACTGGGATTACAAGAACTTTTCATGTAACGATAACAGGAAAAATCCATGTAACCGATTCTTAAACTTGAGTTTTTGTTGTTCCGTTACAGGAAAAGGTCTTGGAATCCCAGTTTTCTAGATAAAGTGTAGTATCTTTACAGATTTTTTTTTTTACAGTGTAGTTGAGTGCACAAGCAACACCTTTTGGAGCTGTTGTGAAACTTCCTGTAATGACCCTGTGACCAGTAGAGGTGGTGTATCAATGTGCCCCAAGTATCAATGTGCCCCAGTTCCCCCTACCCGTGATTTTTGTGCCACATACGTTAGCGTAATATATATATATAGATACTATTCAATTAAAAAACAAAACAGTCTTAATAATGGAACATGTCAAAAAATTGTATATAATTAAACATAATTATTTCTATAGAGATATCATTTGGAAAGGGTGGGATATTCCCCATGCCATAAGTTAGCAACAAAGAATAAGACTGAAATTTTACATTAAAAATCTGAATAAATACTTACTTTCGTTATTGTAAAATGGTCTTTTTAAGTCACAAATTCCTAGATGCTTGCAACTGAAAAGATTTATAGCAACAAGTATGATGTAATGATTACTCCATTTACCGGAAGAGTTTTAAACAAAATCCGACAAACCCAGGTGCCAGGCCGGGGCAACTAAAAAAATTACTCTTTGAGACTAACATTTCACCTACACTGTAAAAAAAATTCTCTGAAATTACAGAGAATCTACAAGTAATCAGTTATCTTAAGTTTTATGTAAAATGACAGAGATTAGAAAAACAGAGATTCTGTAAAATAACAGAAAAATTATTTTATAAATTTACAACACACTCTATAAATTAACATTGCTAAAAATACACCAGATTCTTAAATTTATTTTTAATGATAATAATTTAATTTACTTTAGTAAGCCTGAAAAACTTTGAATTTTTCGAGTGACTTTGAACTATTATATCATTTATTGTTTACACAATTTGCTTTTAGCCGTACTGGGATGTGAAACCGACACCTTTTTCACAGTGTAAGAACACCTTACTGCTTTGATTATAGGAGCTGTTTTGCTGTTTCGTTCAAAATGTTTTTTATGATTCAGTGGGGGAAAATGGATAAAAATCCCCACTAAAGCAAAGGAGGTGATTTTTCCCTTTCTAAATTATTCTAACTTTGAAAAAAAAATATTTTTAATAAAATTCCAAAATAATTTTATAAGTTTGTATTTTGAATTATAAGTTTTAAGGGGCTACTTCACTCAAATGAAAAGACCCATTCGCTAATGCTAATCCTATGGAAGAAATTTATAAAGATATGTCGGTTGCATTTTAATATTTTTAAATGATTCTTTTTGCATTGGATAGCTGAGATTGATCTGAATGCACTTTTTCGATTTTTACTTTTTCGATTTTGTTTACAGATATTTTTTATGACGGTGATTTCACTTTCCAAACTGGTTCTAAAAATGAAAACGTTCTCGTAAAAAATATCTGTAAACAAAATCAAAAAAGTAAAAAAAACGGCCTGCATTCAGACCAATCTCAGCTATCCAATGCAAAAAGAATCACTTAAAAATATTAAAATGCAACCGACATATCTTTATAAATTTCTTCCATGGGATTAATAATTCCATAGGATTATTAATAACATTAGCGAACGGGCCTTTTAATTTGAGTGAAGCGGCCCCTTAACAAAGATAAAATAAAATATCTTTAAATAAAGATGAAATACCTACAGGGAATTAGATATAATATGAGAAAAATTTCGGTAAAATGATGACCGAGAAACTCAATCGAATGCAATCAACTGAGAATTAGTGTAAATACACTAGTACAAGCACACTTTTACAGAGAGTTTCGCTTTTTTCTGTGTTTTTACGGAAATTTTTAACAATGTAGTTTTTAAATTTACTCATTAATTTTACCTGCTATAAATTTAAATGAACCATCAAGAATTTCAATCCTGAAAAGTGAATTGACAACTGTTATTTCAAATCAAAATTTCAAAGGCATTGTTACTTTATGTATGTAATTTGTTGTTGGGTATTAAAGGTAAAGAAGTTATTCTGTCTACTGTTTTTAATGTTTCATAATTTGTCTCTATTGAAATTTTACAATGTAAAGGTGATATTATCAAAGTGTTTTTGCTTAGTCTGATTTTTTTTTTTATTGAACAGTTAACCTGTTTACAGCAAAATGACACATATCACTCAAAAATAGACGAATACGATTATTAGTAGCCAGTGTTATATTTTGCAGTGAATAAATTAATGTAAGAGAAATCATTCTTCAAGCTGCCTCCTAAGAATTTTTCCTGGCGTCTAAGAATTTTCAACTTTAGTTAGTCCCTGATCATAAATTAAAATAAAGCTTATTTTAAGCATTATTGTAGGTGTCCCATCTCTTCTCAGTGTCCCATTTCTCCTTAATCCCCCCATACTTTATTATTGTAATTTTCTTACTTTTTAACAATAACCCATTTTTGCAATATTTACTCATTTTTATTGCGCTAACTTTGGCTATAGATCCAAATACTTCCATATTCTGGTAACTTTCGTTTTATAAGGGTTTCAATATGAAACTTTAATTATGGTCCACCTCCGTTTTGCAAATTTATGATATGTATCGGATGTGATACATTGCAAGCACAGCTTTAAATTTATCATGAATGTTCGAAAAATATTGTTTGTTTAATTGTGATCCCCCTCCAGATTACGACTGCTGCTATATGTCAGATATGGTACGTGGGGAGCACAGGTTTAAATTTACTATGAATGTTTGAAAAAATATTGTTTGCTAATAAGAATGTATTTATTAAAATACAACCCATTGCTTAGTGGTGCACAAAACAAGAATTTTAATATACATTTGTACAATTAAAATAAAATAAAACTATCAACGTTTCTCGCCGTCTTTTGCGGGCGTCTTCAGGAAAATACGATAACGGAAGGACTAAGTTTGCATCTTGATCAAGAGATAATATTTCTAATAAATTAAAATCTAAATGAATTAAAAGTTTAAAAATGTTGCCACTTACACGTGAGTAAAAATTAAAATATTGCAACGAAATAAAAATTTTAAGATTTTATGATGTTATGCCATATTATGCAAAAAAAAAAAAAAAAAAGCATAACATCATAAAATTTTAAAATTTTTATTTCGTTGCAATATTTTAATTTTTACTCACGTGTAAGTGGCAACATTTTTAAACTTTTAATTCATTTAGATTTTAATTTATTAGAAATATTATCTCTCGATCAAGATGCAAACTTGGTCCTTCCGTTATCATATTTTCCTGAAGACGCCCGCAGAAGACGGCGCGAAACGTTGATAGTTTTATTTTATTTTAATTGCACAAATGTATATTAAAATTCTTGTTTTGTGCACCACTGAGCAATATGTTGTATTTTAACAAATACATTCTTATTAGTTAAATTTTATGGTGCAAATGTCCTGTATGTATTTAATATTGTTTGCTATTGTTCTTCTAAAAATTTCACAATTTCCATTTTGTACTTACCGCTTCTTACAGAGGATTTTTCCTTATCTTTTATAGGTTGCATTAAAATCCGTCCCAAAATCAACGACTCCTCTTCGTGACTTTCTTGTGGAGTTTCATTACAGCTATTTCCTATCACCGCACAATAGTATATTGGACACCTATGACGTCGCCTTCGAGACTCAAGACAGCTACATCTTTGCTCAAGAGGTCTGGCTTTTACACTTATTATGGCATTGGTGCAACGAAGGAAGATTTCAAATTAAAAACTCTTTTCGGAGTTTTAAAATACTAATAAGATAAAGATAAAAATCCTTGTGTAAACGTATGACATGTAAAGACAATGTAAAGAGAATCATAAGCAAACAGATTAAATTCAGCATAAAATTCGCTGAAGCTTTCATAAAATGAGCTCCTAATAACCACCTAGCTCCCTCTAATTTTCCGTAATGAGTTAATTTGACACATGTTTTCGAGGCAGAAATATTTTTAAGAAATGAAGTTAAATATATTTCACGTAGACCCATGCAATTAAATGAGCAAAAATTCCTCATGTACATTTTCTGGTTCGAAGCGTAGTTAATCTAAGTCAAATTAATTCACATATAACAGAGGATTAATGGAGGATTAGCAGCTACGGTTCATTCTTAATTGCAATTTTATCTTGAGCTGGGGAGATTGAAAAATAAAACATATCTCGAGACGTCTCAGAAACCGTATTTATTTATGGATCCAAAAAAGATTCTAATTTAATTCCTCGTCTTCAATATCATTTAAATCATTATTGATAACATTCAAGTTTTCATTTTCAAGTTTCAAACCAAAGAAATTAATTTAGTAAACAAATAAAAACGTATACCTACTTCGTGCGGAAAAAAAACCTTACATTTTATTATGTTTTATTTCTGATTTTTGAACCAGAAAAATTATTGAAAATACCGTGGTACTACGAAGGTTAAACAACTGTATAAAACTGTACAAATGCGTACTTTGAACATTTAATTTACGACATAAAAAAATTACCAGTGTTCAAAAAATGCTTCACACAAAAGACATTTCTAAAGCATTATATTTTCGTCACCAAACTATCGCAACAATCTCAGTCAACGCAAGAAAATCTTAAAGAACAATGCACCCCACACTGTAAAAAATGTCAGATGTTTCTGAATATATAAAAAGGTACTGTAATCAAAAACAAAAATATACAGTAACCTCTTCTAAGTCACCTAAGGTTTCGAAAACCGTTCCTTTACCTTTAAAAATCCCAGAAAACTGTTTGTTTTCAAAATTTACAGAAGAATTTAAAAAAATAAATTTTTATTAGCTGCCCGTCCTTTTCTGAAACGTTTCTAAGTAGCTTTTACAGTACAATAATCACCTTTCACAAATCAAAATATCACTTTTTCGGATTCTATCAATTCTCAGGTAAATATTTTCAGCTGCATGACTGATTTTGTGCATGCAATTGTAGCAAAATAATGTTAATTTTCATATTAATGTTAATACTGTTAATATTGTATGTTTGTCTATTAAACATGTTCCCTGAATATTAAAATGTTTTCGTATGAATTGGTAGCATCCGAAAAAGGATATTTTGATTTGAGAAAAGTGATTATTGTACTGTAAAAGCTACTTAAAAACGTTTCCGAAAAACATTTGCAGTTAATAAAAATTAATTTTTATAAATAATTCTTTAAATTTCTAAAACAAATAGTTTTCTGGGATTTTTAAAGGTAAAGGAACGGTTTTCGAAACCGTAGGTGAGTTAGAAGAGGTTACTGTATATTTTCGTTTTCGATTACAGTACATTTTTATATATTCAGAAACATCGGACATTTTTTACAGTGCAGACATGTGTTAAAAAAGTAGAAAATTAGAAAACACATAAGCAACACTATTTCAATTCTATAATATTTATATATGTATGTGATGAAGAGATGTGAGGACAATTATTTTCCCCCTTAAATTATCGTTTTATTTTGTTCCCATTTGTTTCTTCATCTATTAAGGAAATCTAATGTATTATCTTGGCAAGTAACAGGCTCTATCTTGCTTATTTTGCTAGCCTGTTACATGAAATAATGTATTTTTCTGAAACATGTGGAATTACAACAAAAAAATATTTGATGCAGTACAGTATAATTACCACATAAAAAACATTGTTTAAAGCCTCAAAACACTTTTACTTGATACAAACTAGTTTCTGTGCTCTGTGCAATAAACAGTGCCGTCATTGGTGCAAGTTATCATATTTTATATTATAGCTAAGCAACCGAAACTAGTTTGCAACAAGTAAAAGTGCTCTGTTGCTACCGGATGTCCCAAAAATGACTGATGGATTTTAAAATTCAATAACTTGCAAACGGTGACAGCTATTTAAAAATTTTTTGCAGGAGGGTTATGTATAATGTCAGAAGTTTTTTACCGTAATTTTTCATTTTAGTTCGAATTTCAAACAATAGGTGGCGCTGACGGCGATTGAAGACCAGGTGATCAGTGCTGAGTGAAGCGTCGACCTGGCCTTCAATCGCCATCAGCGCTACCTATTGTTTGAAATTCGAACTAAAATAAAAAAAATTACGGTAAAAAAAACTCCTGCCATTATACTGCCAATGACATTATCCTCCTGCAAAAATTTTTTAAATAGCTGTCACCGTTTGCAAGTTATTGAATTTTAAAATCCATCATTCATTTTTGGGACACCCGGTATAAACTTTTTTTTTTTTTTTTTTTTTTTAACTACTTATATAACGCATGGTACTCTTGCCAACTGATAACTATGCATTACATATTGCTCTAAGTGTCATCTTTATTTTACTTCATTATATTTTTCTACTACACTTTATTCCTTTTGTAATCAATTTTTTTTTTTTAATTTTATTTGGTATCATCTATATATTAAAATTTTTAAGATTATCAGTATATTGATATTTCCTAGCGAGTTCTGTTTGTTAGTAGATTTTTCATAAATCTATTTTACTATATCAATTTATGTATTACATTATAGTCCAAGTGCTGACAACACAAAAACCTAAGGTATCAAGCACAAGAATTTTTTTTTATTTTATGGAAGAATGGAAATAAGATAATCGAATGATCCACGTGTGCCGGAAGAGAAGTGGAACATAAACCAAAAATTAACCCCACCAGTGGTTGATTCGTAGGTTTATCATTGGGTTTGTCCTAGAATCAAAGGTATGAAAATATGGAAGATTGGAAGCAGGAAAACAGAATAATAAACTTACGACCTACTACTGTTAAGGAGCCGCTTCACTCAAGTGAAAAGACCCGTTCGCTAATGCTAATCCTATGGAAGAAAGTTATAAAGATATCTCGGTTGCATTTTAATATTTTTAAATGACTCTTTTTGCATTGGATAGCTGAGATTGATCTAAATGCAGGCCTTTTTTTACTTTTTCGATTTTGTTTACAGATATTTTTTAGGAGGGTGATTTCGCTTTCCAAACCGGTTCTGAAAATGAAAGCATTCTCGTAAAAAATATCTGTAAACAAAATCGAAAAAGTAAAAAAAGGCCTGATCAATCTCAGCTATCCAATGCAAAAAGAATCCTTTAAAAATATTAAAATGCAACCGAGATAGCTTTATAACTTTCTTCCATAGGATTAGCATTAGCGAACGGGTCTTTTTATTTGAGTGAAGCGGTCCCTTAATATTTGGCTTATGCACCACTTCACTTCCGGCAGACATGGATCATTAGATTTGCCTGGTTCTACTCCTCCATAAAACAAAGTTTCTTTTCTTGTGCTCGATACCTTAGGTTTTTGTGCTGTCATCTCTTGCGCTATCATTACATGACCTCTTTATTTTGTGATTTGATTATTACTATTAAACGAATTTGTCTTATAAATTTTTATTCGAAGGTGTTACATACATTATATATCACTCAGAAAAAGGGCTCGTTTTATGAAGCATTAAAATAAATTGAGAAATTTATTTAACTAAGGCCGATTATTTGATTTTTTTTCTTAATATTGATTTACTAGATACATGTACAGTCGAGTCTCTGTATAACGAAACTTCATACATCGAATTTCTCTATATAACGAAGTTTTAGTAGGAAGGATCCCCTTTTCGCATGATTACATTAAAAACAGTCTCTATATAGCGAATTATCTATCTCCATATAACGAATTTTTTATAAATTGGTCTTAATTTATTCAGTTTTAAAAAAGCTTCGAAACCATATGTAATCAATTTTTCATCACTTATTTTTGATTTATCGTCAGTGCTGAGTTTTTTTTTAATATTACTTCTGTCCTTGTTCTTGAAATCCAACGAATTCATCTCACCTGCCACACATCTTTCCAGATCCTTCTCAAAACAGAGTCAATTGGATTGATACACATGTAAGAGAGGAATCAGTGAGAGGCACATAAGAGAGGCCTTCAAATGGAGGAAAATGCTAACTACAATTTTTCATTTCTTGCTAAAATTTGAACTTTTTTTTTTTTTTTTTTTTTTTTTTTTTTTTGAGAGCGTAACAATTTTAAAATCAAAACAACAAAAAATAACATATTTCTTCGTACAAAATTAATGTAAGTGTTTCTTATTTGATTTTCATTAAGCTTTCAAATAAATGTCTGTTCTCTTTTTTGAAACAGCTTAAATAATTAAGAAATAAAATGTTAGGTTAATATTTACTTTTAAACAATTCAAATTCTTAATTCAAAAGATCAAAAATAATATTAGTTCAAACTTTACACATCAAATACGATTTTTAACATCATTCTCTATACATCGAATTTCTCTATATAACGAATTTTTTACTGGAACGGTGGATTTAGTTATATAGAGACTCGACTGTATATTGTTTGTATTGATATTGATTGTATTGATACTGACTGTATTGATTTCTACATATGGACATAATGCATAAGGTTATTATTATTATTATTATTATTATTAATACAAATATGCTACCAATTCTGTTCATTTTTATAAGTATTGTTTGCCTGGAATTCTCTTCCAAATTAACACATTTATTTTTGTAAAACTATGTGTAATTTCTTTTAAGTGTGCTACCATTTTTCACAAAACACTTCCTAGGGCAATAATTTTACATTTATTTGAGAAACTGCCTGCTGGCGCCTATATGTTTGTATCCCTGAATTAGGATATGTGAACTAATTAGGGAAACATTTTCTAATTGGTCATGTTTTAACTGTTTGCAAACTTATTGCATTTTAAATGCTAAGGTTTTTATATTTATGCACTCAAAGTCAAAGCATTTATTTATTTATTTATTGAATCTTGTTTTAATATTTATTTATTTATTCTTAAAATCTTGATTTAATATTTATTTATTTATTCTTAAAATCTTGATAGAATATTTATTATTATTTTTTTTAATCTTGATTTAATATTTAACAAGCGGAGGAAAGGATTTTTTGAGTTAAGCAATTAAAAAATTTATACAATCAATATATAAAACAGATTTTTTTTAAATAGAAATGTATAGAATATGTATGGAAATATACTTTAACAAAATTACTGAAGTACATATATAACAAAAATATTGCTCTAGAATTTTAGTGCCTGTTATAACACAATTGTAAAAATTTAAATAATGCAAAAATACTAAAAGTTTGCCTAATAGTAGTCTTTTTTTAAAAATGTATGAAAATCAGTTTTAAAAGGCATAAAACATTAATGTAAAACATATTTGTAGATTTAAAAAAAATCAAAATATATGGTTTATTTAGAAAAATATATATATATATTGCTTAAAAGTATTAAAACATTTAGGGTTCTACAAGTATCCTTTAAATCTATACTAAAAATTGTTACATTACTTAAAATGGATGAATTTTCTAAAATATCAACTTTAAAATGTTCAGGTTTACTTAAGAGACGATTAAGATAATCTAATAGAGATGTTAATAATTCATCTATATATTTAAAAGACCTGGCTGTTTTTTTTTTAGTCATCAGCCCTGAATTTTCTACGCAACTGATTTTGATAATTATTTTTTTTTTTAATGAAAGCTATTTATTTGTAGTTGTGCCCATTTTAGCTATTTTTTAATTTATTTCCATTTTTATATTTTATTTTTAATTTTAAAGGCTTTTTACGATATTTCTTCAAAATGGTGGCAACTCAGTTTATCTTTTCTCTCGATAATAAAAATTTATTTTCCATTATCACTTTCCACCAGTCAGAAGCTTTATTTCATCAGTGAACATGTCCTCGCATTTAAAAGAAAAAAGTTAATTGTTTTCGTAAAATTTAACCACAATAAAATGATTGAGTATGATTAAGCACTAATTGAGGTAAAAAAATATATTTACTGAGAAATAATATTATTAATGTAAATAAAATAACAGAAAATAATTTATGATAAAAATTAATGTCTAAAGCAAAATAAGAAAAATTTCAAATGAGGAAAATGATGTAGATAAATAGGAGATAAATGGGAATTATAATATTATTACGGATGCCTTTTTCATATTACTAAAAACAGTAACTTTTTAAAAACATTTGAAGAGAAAAACACGTCACTATTTAAAACATCGTATTTTTACTCATAACGAAATTACATTTCAATATTTCTTTTCATTATGGACACTGAGATTGAGATTTTTCTTTCAGACGACTTCAGTTAGTGAAAATAATGTCACAATAATTTTTTTTTTTTTTTTTTTTTTTAAATTAATAAAACTATTTTTCTGTGAGTCCATATAAAATAAAATTTCTGGATTTCGCCGGCACTCAGATTACAGTTTTAACTGAAGATGTGCGACTATTTGCATGCAAAATTGTAACTGGCAAACTTGACATTAAGTTTGGAAATAAATTTATTGTATATTGATTCAATAATGTAATTACTTTTGCTTTTTAAAAAACCAAATCGATCGGATCTTTTAAACATTTCATTCGTCGAATTCGACGGGATTCCACTCGTTTTATTTAAAACATCTTGGCACTTTCAGGCCTTAATCAGGCAGAGAATCTAATCCTCAGAGAATATTTTTGTTTATTTATACAAATACCTGATTTCTTTTTGAAAATGAATGAGCCAATAAGTATAACAGTTGAAAGTAGAAATAACAAAATAATAATAAACAAAATTAAATAATAAGTAAATGAACAAAAATATTCTGTGAGAAAGAATCTGATTAAAGCTAGAAAATACAAATATGTTTTAAATAAAATTAACTATATTGGATTATTTTAATTTCTTTTTAAGTAAACCTGTTTATTTTTAACATTTAAAAAATCATATTATATATTTTTGTGTTAAAAACAAGTTGGAAATTGTGTTCCATCATATGTTTTCATTTACGGAGGAAAAGATTTTTAGTTTAGTTTAGCAATTCGAAAAATTTATACAATCAATATATAAAACAGAAATTTTTTTTTTATTTAATATAGAATATGTTTGGAAATATACTTTAAGAAAATTCCTGAATACATTTAACAAAAATATTGCTCTAGTATTTTATCGTCTTTTACAACACCACTGTGAAAATTTAAATAATGCAAAAATATTAAAACTTCGCCTAATCGTAATTACAAAAAAAAAAAAAAAAAAAAAAAAAGTGAAAATTAGTTTAAAAAGACATAAAACATTGATGTAAAATATATTTGTGGATTTTTTTTTTAAATATCAAAATATATGTGTTTATTTAGAGAAAAAAAAAATGCTTAAAAGTATTAAAGCATTTAAGGTTCTACAAGTATCCTAATCCGGGAGAACTCGCTGCATAAGATTTTCTTTCACCATCGTACCTTTTTTAAGGCTCTTATCTAAAACATTTTTCATTTTAATAAAATTTCAAAATGTGATTTCGATTACTTTATTTTGTGAATAAAAGAACTAAGCCAAACAAAAAAGTTAATATTAAGTGAATGTAAAGTAAAAGAAAAGCAATTGGGCACCATGAGAGAAATTCTCACTAGCGAGTTCTCCCGCGTTAAACCTATACTAAAAATTAATACATTACATAAAATGGACGAATTTTAAATCATTTTGTTTTCTTTCAGTTCGCCCCTTATGGCGATTTATGGAATCGAATCGAACGTAACGGCGGGCTGGACGAAGCTGACCTCAAAACCGTCGTGAAACAGGTGGCTTCTGCCCTCGAATTCATGCACAGTAAAGGCCTTGTACATCGAGATGTGAGAGCGGAGAATGTGCTCGTGTTCTCCGAAGACCTGAGCCGAATCAAACTGACCGATTTCGGACTGACGAGGAGAACCGACACTCTAGTGAAGAAAAGAACACGATCATTGCCGACGTGCCCTCCAGAAATATGGGAAGCCGTGCATCTAGAGGGGTAAGATGACTATCTTTATTCTAAAGCTGTTATCAGATTCACGGACTTTAGGCGAGACGAGCTTTTCAGCCGATTTTAACTCCAACATTTCCCCGTTCAAAGAGAAAAAAAGGTTACAATTGTCTTTGAAAAAGTTGGAGAAAAAGCCGAAAAACCAGTTTCTACTAGTACCAGGCGTTAATATTTATCGCTTACTCGTATCAATCGCTTATCTCTGATTCGTTGAAATGTTCGATGTCAGATGAAAAGTCTTGACTGGAAGAGACTTTTTTGAAACAGCGAAAAAACGTTGGGAGAATATTTCTGTTTGCTATCACACTGGGTTTTGGGACGACATTTCGCGAAAAGTTGGAGGAAATCAAGTGTTGGCTCAAAAGTTTTACTAAATGTTGGCGAATCTGATAGAAGCTTTATAAGGAATTTTGATACAGCAGACTCCCTCAAATCCACATTCTTAAAATCCACGCATAATTTACAGATGTAAACAATGAAACATTCAGTTCAGATGTAGGGACAAAATTTGCCTTTTTTAGTTTTATATCAATTCCATGCATTTTTTAATTTGTAATTTTTGTTAAGGTTATTGAATTCATGTTTTTTCATGAAGAAAGAATAAATTATTTTGGAAAAAATTCAAGATATTGCTGATATCATTGGTAATCACAATCTTACCAAATATATTTATGTATTAATCAAGCTTTTTTAGTTATTAAGTATGGCTAAACCTAAAATAAAGATTCGTTATGTTATGATCCTGATGTGAATAAGTAATGTTTTTTAATGAGGCAAGTTTAATTGAATAATTTAGGAAAAATATTTCATCTTTCTAATGAATATTTAATTGTACATTATTGATTATTAACTTATCTTTGCTTTTAGTATTTTAATCATCTAAATTTTTATTATTTTAGTTTATTACTTATTTTAATATTTTAGTACATTGTAAGCATTCATTATACTTTTGATTTCATTATTAATTACATTCAAATTACTTTTTAAAAAGTATAAACAAAGCAATGACCAGAAATCCGCAAAATTCTAAAATCCGCCCAACCTCCGCACAATCCCAAGTTGTGCGGATTTGAGGGAGTCTGCTGTAATGGCAACCTGGATATTACGCCACTGAGCTATAGAATTGAAGAAAAAGCAATCACCTCCTGCTAATTTTGATGTAAATAATCGTATAAAAAGATGTTGATATCAATAGACTGGAAATAATGTTTAAAAATTTGCGCAAAATTTCATTTTTCATATGCTTACACGATATTTTGGACATCTTTTCTGAATTCCTTGGATAAAATAAGCATAGAAAAGGGCATAATTCATCTACACTCCCCTCCCTTAAATCTTCAAATACTTAAAATGGGCCATAACTTAGATACCGAAATTAAATATAAGTAAAATTCTTTAATTTGCATCCCCCAAAAAAGATTCAAATTGAAATGTTTATTTTTTATTAAGATTTTAATAGCTTTTAATAAATAATGTAGACATATTTTACATTCAAAACATTTTTACAACTCTACAGAATTTTAATAATACCTCATTCAGAATCATTGTGATGAATTACGGTATTTTAATTAATAGGAAACAAGTTAACCATTAAAAAAAATAATGAGCTTACTCATTGTATTAAGCGGTTTCATGTAAAAAAAGTATAGAATATAAAATATATATATGAAATATACTTGACTAGAATGTCAGATTCTTCTTGGATTAAATATGTATAGATTGTAAGATTATAATTAACCTTTAATTGATGTGACAGAAGTTGTAACGTAACTAGTATGAAGCTGTCTGTGAGATCGCAAAATCGAAAAATGAATAAAAGGCATGATTAACTCGTAAGATGGTGTTTTTGTACTAAAGTTTTTGTACGAGACTGTTATAATTGACATTCACCTATTTAAAAGTCTCTGGTGATAGTACTAAATTTCGAATGAAACAATATTTCGGTAGTGTTAATGTTCGGTAGTTAAATTGAAAATTAAAAGTTAAACTATAAAAATTGAAATAAAAAGAATATTGCCCAGTGAAACTGATGACATCGAGCTCACAGGCTACGCATACTAATTGCACATTACAACTTTATATTTTCAAGATTAATACCGTTCGAAAAAAATAAAAAAGGGAAAACAGCTGTCCCCTTTCTTCTTTTTTATACTTAATCATTGAACCCCCTAAACTATCAAGGACATTTTTATCATATAAAAAATCTATATCCAAAATTCAGAACAAATCGGATAATTCTTAATAAAAACCCATTTATATAATTTAAGAGGAGTTATCCTCCTCTTTTATACTTAAAAATTAAACTTCCGAAACTATTCAGAGATTTGAACGAAATCTGACAATTCTGCATAAAAAACCCATTTATATAAATTAAGGAGAGGGGCATTAGAACCCCCGTTCCCCCTGTTTATACTTATTCAATGAACACCTAATAACAGTCACGGAATAGCCTCGTCAGAATGATCCTATATCTAAATTTTGAACGAAAACTGTTAATTCTACATGAAAAACCCATTTATATCCATTAAAGGGAGGGGCCTGAGCCCCCCGTTCCCCCTCTTATACATATCGAATGAACTCCAAAAACTAATCAGGGAAGCGTCTTATCAGGATATACCTATATACAAAATTTCAAGTGGATCGGTTATTTTTATCATGAGTTATCGCGTTACGCACGAACGAACATACATACAGAAGGGACGGGCACATAAGCTCTCAGGCTATGATAGCCTGCGAGCTAAAAAGCAGTGGTCTGTGAGACCGGTGACATTAGTTAAAGGTTAAGTAAAATTTAATAACATTTACATTAAGTAAGATTAATAATATTATAATTAAGTGAGATTAAAAAAGATTATAATTAAGTATATATTATAATTAAATATAGATTCTAAATAAATATTATAATAGGCGTAATTTTTAATATTTTTCTTTTGCTGTTTTGCTGCCTTTCTTTTGCTGCCTACCAATCTGTAGAAGATTACATTTTTAATAGTTAATTAAACATGAAATATAATTGACATATAGTAAATAATTTCAAGAATTTGAAATTTAAAGACGAATTTTTATAAAACAAAACTTGAGAAAAGGGACTCTGACATTAACATAGGGTTTGGAAAGTTAGACTTATTGTATGAATAGTAAAAATGTGATCTTTTTTAGATTTTTCGTAGTGAATTATTTTTGGAAAAAAAAAATATTATTAACATTTTAGAATTTTTTTCTCTCTTCCTGATAATTTCATGCCTAGAACACAATTTTCAAAGGCCCAAGCTATAATCAGACATTGTATATGTATCCGATCTTTCAAAAGAATATTTATAATACTTTAATGGATAATAATCGCTCCATTGAAAATTATATCTATATTATAAAGGCCAAACGTATCTGTGCATAACGCATACGTCATTTTGCGAATGGCAACTAGAAATTTGAAATGAATTTTCGGTTTTGCAATTTTTGCTTCTGGAAATTTTTTAACTTCTAAATATCTACCATTTTCAGTTTTTAAACCATCGTATAAGGGGAAAAAATATGCTTTTAAATGCAATTTGTTTGAAAATTGTATCTTAATTTATTTTTGAGATATTAATTTTTTTTAATAGTTTTTAGTACTGTTTTTCTAATTGTGGCAACAGGAGAACTCTATTTCTATTAAAAACAAAGTGGAAAAGGCCGAAGAAATCAGATTACAGTATTTTTATGTTGCCATTTTCTCTTAAAACTTTGCCATACAATTAAAGTTCAATTTTAATAATTCGGACAACTGAATTACATAGAAATAATATTTTGTTAACTTTAGATTAAAATAACATGTGTATGAGAGTTAGACAAACCAATATTAGATGCATTTTTTATTGTAACTAATTTCGTAGTTTTATTAAAAGTCACAGAAACAGTTACTTCATAAATATTTTATTTCGTCGAAATTCGACGGGTTTTACCTTGTATATTTAAAAGAGTCTTGCCGTCTGCAATCGAGGTCATTTGAAAAGAAAACTCAGAAGTAACAGATACTGGCGTTGTGTTTGTCTAATAAATCATGGCACGTATTGTAGCATCCTAGTTATTGGATCTGTTATTCAGAAACTATGAAAATAGTCATTTCGGACTTTTTGCACTGACACTTTACCTTTAACCACTTGAAAGGTGGCGGGATACACTTTATCCCACCGAATTTAAACAAGATTTGAAACACAAACTTTTAATAAAATTTTATACTTTTATTTATTTTTTATTTTTTTTTTTTTTTGGGGGGGGGGGGGGTGTAGAAAAATTGCTTTTCTTTATTTTAAAATAAAATTTTTCGGTTATTCCTGTGATAATGCGATGTTAAAGAGACGAGGTGGAACCTGTCGAAATTCGACAAAAGACAATCTTTAAGAAAGAACTGTTTCATTGATTTATAATACATCTACATAATTAGTTACAGTAAAAGATACATCATATATTGTTCAGTCTAACTCTCAAACAAATATTATTTTAAGCTAAAATTAACAAAATACTATAAAACCCAATTATCCAAATTATTAAACAATATAAAATCAAAATTCACCGGATTTTATAACAGACGATACTTTTGAAACAGTATACGCATTTTATTTTATTTTATTTATTTATTTACTTTTTTTTTAATTTTAAGAGAAAATGGAGTGATTCTGTTGCCACAATTACAAAATAGGTACTGAAAATTAAAAAAATAAATAATACCTCAAAAATAAATTGAGATAAAGCTTTGAAACAAATTGCATTTAAAAATATATTTTTTCTCTATACGACGGTGTAAAAATTTAAAATATACGATGTTTAGAAGTGTAAAATTTGCAGCACCGAAAATTGCAAAACCGAAATTGCATGGGAAAAAGTTGGACATTTTAATTTCTATTTTTCTTCTTTTCAATTTTAAAAGAAAATGGAGTGGTTATGTTGCCACAATGACAAAATTGCTACTAAAAACTATAAAAAAAAATTAATATCTCAAAAATAAATTGAGGTACAGCTTACAAACAAATTGCATTTAAAAGAACATTTTTTTTCTATACTGTTGTGTAAAAATTTAGCATGTGCGATGTTTAGAAATGCAAAATTTGCAGTAGTGAAAAATGCAAAACCGAAATTGCAGGGGAAAGTGTTGCCATTCGCAAAATGACGTATGCGTTACGCACAGATACGTTTGGCCTTTATAATATAGATATTGTTGATTGCCTCTCAAGGTGTTTAAGATATTTTTGGAATTTTGAGGCCCTTTTTTACTCGATTTTCTACGAAATCATTACTTTATTTTTGCATTATTTTATAATTTTTTTTATTCTGAATTCCTAAAATGTTTTATTCTGATCGAAATATCCTCTTTTAAAAAGTTCATTAAGTTTGCAGAGATTTTTGACAATTGTTTGCATTAAAAAAATCAAAACACCCACATTCAACATTTTTTCATCGAATTGCTAAAACGTGTTATTATGAAACAATACAATTCGCATTAAAAAAGTTATTCCTCAAGTTGCTTACATGTTTCGGCTCCAATTTCCTTTTTCAGGAAAATAATAATATCTCACTGCTGGCTGATTCCAAATTATTGCAAAGAATTAATGCAAGTTAAATATCAAACAAGAGACAGTAATCGACCTGGAGGCGGAAGCACAGACAATCACCTCATCAAGTTCACGGATGAAAATCTAGGATTAGTTAAATCTCGATTAGCATATTAAAACGCAATCGGTCTGCCAAGACATATCTTGGTGGAAAATACATAAAATCCTGATTTTGATGATTGACTCGCTCATTGTACTTTCCTCTTCCCAAAAGTATGAAAACATGGAGGACTCGGAGCAGAAAAACATAATGAAAACCTATGAGTTAACTTAAAAAATCGGATTTTTAGATGATTTTTACCAAGATAGGACTTGCAGATCGATTGCGTTTTAATATGCTAATCGAGATTTAACTAATTCTAGATTTTCATCCGTGAACTTGATGAGGTGATTGCCTATGCTGCTGCTTCCCGGTCTGTAACTTGAAAAATCTAGAGATGGCGTTTCAGCACAATGCATAATAGATCCTGTGGCAGTGAGATATTCTCAGTTGTCTTGAAAACAGGTCCGATGGGGCCGAAACACGAAAAAAGTTTGGAAAAAAAATATATATATATATTTAAGGCGTGTTTTTGTGGTTTTATATAACAACTTTAACAATTAAATGAAAGATTTTTCTGCTTATAATTCTAAAAAACTCTTCAAATGAGACAGAATTTGTCGCTTATAAATGAAATCATTACAAAATTAGTTGGATGTGTCAATCCCAAAACTTTCTTCTATCACATAAATACATTTTAATATTTAAAAAAAAAAAAAAAAAAAAAAAAAAAAAAAAAAAAAAAAAAACGTGATGACCCTCAAAGTTACTCACTATCGAATTTCCTCGAACATTTGACCTAGCTTTATGAGATTCTGGTATCCGAAAAGCCTAAAACGCAAAATTTAATTAATATTCTGAGAAAATGAGCTTAGTAGTGCTTCATGTTGGGTAATTTATACTAAAACCTAATAAGCATCTATTTATGTCAAGACCTAACAGAATCTGAAATTTCATCGAATTTCGTCCATTAGTTCTTGAGATATAGTTATAACAAAAAATTTGCAAAACGCAGCACAGCAACACCATATCTTGGACAATTTATGCCAAAACGTAAAAAAGCGTCTAATTATGTTATGGTGTAAAAGAATCTGAAGTTTGATGAAATTCTGTGCATTAGTTCTTGAGATATAGCTAGTTAAAAAAAACCGTGTA
The DNA here is from genome assembly GCA_964019185.1 of Maratus speculifer. Classification (NCBI taxonomy): domain Eukaryota; kingdom Metazoa; phylum Arthropoda; class Arachnida; order Araneae; family Salticidae; genus Maratus; species Maratus speculifer. The sequence goes on along the minus strand of OZ025296.1, from coordinate 317,430,410 downwards.
AAATATAGCACAGCAGCACCATCAGTTGAAGGATTTATAACAAAACGTAATCATCGTGTAATTGTGTTATATGTCATTTTGTAACAAAATCTGAAGTTTGATGAAATTCTGTGCGTTGGTTGTTGAGATATAGCTATCGGAAAAATTGTGCAAAATGCAGCATAGCTGCACCACCTGTTGCAAGGTTAATACCAAAATGTAATCAGCGTCTAATTATGTTATATATTCTAGTGTAACAGTATCTAAAATTTGATGAAGTTCTCTGCATTAGTTCTTGAGATATAGCTATCGCAAAAATCGTGCTAAATGTAGCATAGCAGCGCCACCTATAGGGCAGTTCACACCAAAACCATTATCACCGGCTATGTATCTCATGGTATCGCGGAATCTGAAGTTTGGTGAAATTCTGTGCATTAGTTCTTGAGATATAGCTATCATGAAAATCATGAAAAGCGTGGCATAGCAGCGCCACCTGCTGGCCAATTTACACCAAAACTTAATCAGCGTCTATGTATATCAAGGGGTCACAGAATCTGAAGTTTGGTGAAATTTTGTGCATTAGTTCTTGAGATATAGCAATCTTGAAAATCCTGAAAAACGTAGTATAGCAGCGCCACCTGCAGGCCAATTTTCACCAAAAACCAATAGGCACTAATTCATATCAAGGTCTAACTGAATATAAAATTTTATTAAATTTCGAGCATTAGTTCTTGAGATAGAGCGCCCACAAATTTTTTGTCACATGCAGACAGACAGACATTTTCTAAAAATAGTCAAAACGTCTTCAGGACCTTCTAAACGTATAAATCCGTCGAAAACCGGAAGTCGAAAATTTTCACGAATCCAATACTTTCTTCTTGTAAAGTAGAGGTCTGCACGGGCCGGAATTTCCAGGCCCGGCCCGTCCCGTTGTAAAATTCAAAAGTTCGGCCCGACCCGGCCCGTTTAAATTTTTATATTTTAGGCCCGGCCCGTACAAAAATCAGCGAAAACAGGCCCGGCCCGTTTTGGCCCGTTACAATTTCTATGATTTCTAAAAAATTCAGATTTTTATCATATAACTAAGATTCCTTTAAAGAATACTGCATACATATCTAATGGAATGATTTTACAGTATATTTTACAGCAAATACACATTACAAATACTGTTTTCGCTGATTTTTGTACGGGCCGGGCCTAAAATATAAAAATTTAAACGGGCCGGGTCGGGCCGAACTTTTGAATTTTACAACGGGACGGGCCGGGCCTGGAAATTCCGGCCCGTGCAGACCTCTACTTTACAAGAAGAAAGTATTGGATTCGTGAAAATTTTCGACTTCCGGTTTTCGACGGATTTATACGTTTAGAAGGTCCTGAAGACGTTTTGACTATTTTTAGAAAATGTCTGTCTGTCTGCATGTGACAAAAAATTTGTGGGCGCTCTATCTCAAGAACTAATGCTCGAAATTTAATTAATGATTACTTAGATTCTTAGGCTTTCAACATTCGTATAAAGATTCATTAAAAATTAATATGGCTTAGAATAAAAGAAAAAAGAAAGAAAGCTAAAAACATCGTTAATTTTGAAGCTGTTTAATAAAAGAAGATTTATAAATATATTTCTATATCATTTTATTATAGACTAGCTGACCCGCCCGGCGTTGCCCGGGTCCGTATTAACAATATTAAACGAACTTGAAATTTGTATGATTTTATCATTAACTCGTTACATGCAGAAATGCATTGTCTGAAATACTTAGCCACTGACTGTGTGAAAAATCGGTTTTAAAAACAACAACTAACATGAAGCTCTAAAAATACTCAAAATGAGCAATGAGAAACGCGGGAGGGAATATGTATCAAACGATTGCGTGATTTTCGTGTTAAAGTGTTGATATTTACCCGTAAAAATCACTGTTAAGTGACGTAACTAATTATTATTTTCACATACAAATCCCAAGTGAAATATTTTGAATTTCAAACTAATTATATCACTCTTAAATCCGACTGTACCATGAAGGAAATCGATACTCGATGGTAGCTAAAAGATTGGTATATAGTATTATAATTTCAGAGCTATTTAACAAAAGTAAGTATTATTTTTAATCAAATCTTGCGTAATGTTCACTCTGTGTATAAATTCCTAACCTTAAACTTTTGTACTGTAACCAGAACCTGTCTGTAACCTAACAGCGACTTTACAGTACCCTACCGTAAATTAAATATAACATAAATGTAACCTAGCCTTCACTTTATTGTAACATATCCTTATTCTAACCATAACATAAATGCAATTTAACTTTAACCTAACTTTAACCTAAATGATATAATAGAAAAAAAAAAAAAAAAAAAAAAAACATTTTAAAAAATTACTATTTTTTCGTAAAATATGCTTCAGCTGTAATTCATTTCTTTCAATTCGTTTTATTAATACAAAATTCCTGCCTCGTGCTTTTGTTTGAGACATTAAAATTTCAGCGATAAATGGTTTAATATTGCAAACCTTTTTTTCGGTTTACTTCGTCTCCACCTATCTTTTTCTCCATGGCGTACAGCAACTGTGATAAAAAAAAAAAAAAAAAAAAAAGCCTCATTTAAACTGACAGTTTGCCAGTCTATGAATTTTAAAGGTCTGCCCCAGCTTTTTCAATTATTTCTGCGAAAATTTTATGCAACCAATCAACTATACGAAAATGAAAGAGAAAAAAGCGAAAAAAAGGTGATTTTTTATGAGAGTGAGCCTTGGAATTTAATTCATTACTCACAAGGAAGGTCTCCATACGGGCATACTCAGAAAAACCTGAAAATATTACAGAATGTTCTTCTCATATAGTTATATATATTTATAAAAAAATTTCGCCGGAACTTCCTTATAACGTCCGTAAAAAAAAATAAAAATTTCGTTTATTTGGCGATTTATCTCCTGTTGGCGAAAAAACGAAATTTTGAAAAATACGCTTTTACGCTTCGAATACTTTTTAAAGAAAAAACTTTCTATGTTCAATTTATTTCAATAAGTTTAGTTTAAGTAATTTTAGTTTTGCATTTCTACTTTACTTTAAGGGTAATTTTGTCATATACGTTTATATGTACTTATAGCAAAATGAAATTAATATATTTTATCATTTAAAACACAATTTAAATTGATTAAAATTGTTCCAAATTGAAAAATACACTGTTAAAAATCTGCTGCATTTTGTTGCAACGCACTCCCTTGCTTGTATAGAAAACGGTTACTTGTCCGTGAAATGGAGCTTTGTCATTGGTTGGAATAGAGATATTATATACAAGCGGTGGAGTGTGTTGCAACAAAATGCAGCAGATTTTTAACAGTGTATGACACGGTCAATTCACCGTGCTATGGAGCATTCTCATTGGTCAGAAGAGAGATATTCTATAAAAGTAGTGGAGTGACGTTGCAGTAAATGCTGCAGATTTTTAACAGTGAAGTCAATTAAAATCAATTTTCAGATTCGTTAAAATCGTCTGCTTTTGGCGAGGAAATGCACTGCTCGCCAACTCCCGCGTCGCTTTCAGCTTTTCACGCCAATTATTCCAAACTATTTTATTTTTTTACATATCTAATAATGTAATTCCGCCGCTAATTTTCACTGATCCTCTGATCCTTTATTACCTACATGAGTAGTTTAATTCGTATTTTTTTCAAAAAATTCTGAGTATGCCCCCAATGGAGACCTTCCTTGTCAGTTAGTAAATAGAATTTTGAAATTCTGAGCTTCAGGTGCATCAGAAGAGATATTGGGCTACTCTCATAAAAATTTTGAGCTTCGTACGTCAAATAGATTTTGCTAGCCATCGCAGACACACAGACACACACACAGACAGACAGAGCGTTTTGTTCTTTTATTAGTATAGATTTCAAATCCAAATTCATCCTTAAATTCAAAGAAGCTCCTTTCTGATACATTTTTAAATTCATTTTTTTTTTTTTTTTTTTTTTTTTTTTTTCAGAAACGCATAAGATTAGCAGATATCTTTATTCAGAAACTATATAATCGAATGGCGTTATCCATTTTTTGATACAAGCAATTTAAGAATACTGCAAACAAATAAAATACTGTCATAATTAGCGTTTTGAATAGAATTTTCGGAAGCAATAGCAAGGGAAGGGAGAAAAACCTGCAATCATTTGAGAAACTATTATATCTCAACAAGGTTATACAAGTATTTTATTTACCAAAAATGAAAAACGCTATTCGATTCCAAATCCCTTCAATAGTTAGGCTTATCACTTTTATACTTTTACAATTTAAAATTAATCAGAAAATGTGTCAAACTTTCGCATTATTGAGAAATTAATTTAAAAATCATCAAGAAGTATATATCCGAAGACTAAGCTAACATAAGTTCTTTATCGCTGTTAATAATTTTAGAAATCATGTTTTCTGCCAATAATTAAGTCTAGTACCGGTTCGTCCAGTCTATATGTAGAAAAATAATGCAAGCGTGATTTCGGACCGGTATGTGTCAGCTAAAAAATATTAAAACGGGTTACACATAATGTAATTCTCCGATGCCGATACATTGTGCATTTTTGTATTGATGCTGTCAAACTATGGCTACATTTATACTTATTCTCGTGAAAACCATTTTCGTTGAAAATAGCTCATATTTTATCGTTTCTGCCTAAATCTTCAGAACGGGCCGGTAGGCCCGAAAATTTTTTTATCGGCCCAGCCCGTTTATGTTGTTTGTCGGCCCGGCCCGGGTACGGGCCATGGGCCAAGCCCGGGCCCGTGCAGACCTCTATTGTAAAGATAGAAGAAAGTAAAAAACAATCATTAGGAATTTGATAATTATACAATAGAATACTGTTTAAGATCCTGAAAATTCTAAAAGTTATTACATATAAGTTTTTTTTCAGAGGGGGGGGGGGGGCAGATCTTGTGTTCACACAGGGGTTAATTTTGGATAGCAGAAAGACGCACATTTAAATTTCAGTTGTCAATTGCTATTCATGTTACTGATGATATTTTCATGATACTTTATTTTTGAAAAATGTAAAGCTTCGTCTAGGATCAGTCAATTATAAATAATTTAAACTCCAGTAGTGTGAATCATTCCGCAAACTTTTCCCAATGATTGACTTTTCTGATTGATTGATAAGTGAGTTACCGATTATTTTTTGTTCCCGGAAATTCATATTTTAGTCTTTCCTCTGATCAATTCTGACAGCGCAATAACATGTCGTAGATAACTACTAAGAATGTATTTATTAAAAATACAACACATTGCTCAATGGTGCACAAAACAATAATTTTAATATCAACTTGTACAATTAAAGTAAAATTAAAATATCAACGTTTCTCGCCGTCTTCTGCGGCCGTCTTCAGGAAAATATGATAATGGAAGGACTAAGTTTGCTTCTTGATCGAGAGATAATAGTTCTAATCATGGAGGAAGAATATACTGGAGGTGAACTATAATGATTTGGGTGATGCCAAAAATGTAACCCTACATTAAGTCACATTAAGTCCAAACAAAACCACGTGCTTTGATTTGCCTATGAATTCAAACCGGTTAAAACCCGTATTTGATTGCTCTTGTTTTTTTATCGTCGAATTTTTTATTAGACAGCGCTTCACAAGTAAAAATTTCTTTGATTATTTAATTATATGTGTTTTAAATATCAAAATTGAAAATCTTTTAACATTTTTCTTGAAAAGATAACATTATTTTGCTAATATCTGAAAATCGTTTGCAATCAGAAATCTGTATTTTAGATTAATATTTATTACTTATGTTTTCATACATGATTTTAAAAGAATGTTTTCATTATTATATTTTAAATATTATTTAAATGCAATTATTTATATGTAACAAAACAAATTTCTTTTTATATATTCATCTTGATTTTTTTTTTATCCCTGAATTATTTATTTAGAATAAATCTATTTGTAATATCGAAACCCTGTATTTATGCTTCATTTTTCGCATTTAAATGCGATTAATCTTAAAATATGTGTAATTTATTTTCTAGTAATTTTAAAAACATGATAAGAATCGAAATTTTTACTGCGTGAAAATCAGCTCATTTATTTTACAGCTCTCAAATTTTATTATGCTTTATAGCTGTTGTTTTTAGGTGCTTTCGTAATTATGTAAATACGTAGCACCTATAGTTGTTGTTCACTACATCCGCCTGTCTGTCCATTCGCATATAACAACGCAAAAACTACCCAACCAAATCGTTTGAAGTTTAAAATACATAATTAATACATAATTTTGTCAAGTTATTTCAAATTTAAGATAGATCAATTATGCATAGATGAATTACAGGGACAATCAAAAGTATCCCGTTACATTACGGTCAAGGGGGGGGGGGGGGGGGGGGCTCAAATGCATTTTAATCATTTGAAATTTAAAACAAATAATTATTACATAATTTTGTCGTATCATTTTAAATTTTATAGAAATTGGATGCATAAATCAATTACAGGAACAATAAAAAATATTCCATGACATTAAGGTCAATGGAAAAAAGTTTCAAATGCATTTTAATGGTGTTAAACTAATTCAAACATAATAAAACTGACATGAACCTATGAAGTATATATATACTAAAATATACATTCTGTACAATCTGTGATGCAAAGAATATTTGTTTTTAAATTACAGGTGCACACAAAAGTATTCCATTACATAAAGCTATACGGAGAAACATTGTTTGTGGGGCGTGTTTTAATTACATTAAACTATTTAGCATTTTATGAATATGATATACGTTGCTGAGGTGTGATAAAAATTACTTCCTGTAATATTTACAGGAACACAAAGATTTCTACTACTATAATATAACCGAAGTACTGTCTACTATATCAGCAAGATCTGAATATTTTAAAAACTTCGTTATCGTACGAACGCACCTCATTTGCTACGCTTCACGTGTAATTTCCAACTTGTTTATTAATTGTTTCTAAAATTTTTTTATTGATAATGCTGTTATTTTGAAGAAGTAAAATTTTTATATTTGTCAAAAATTGTTCTTATTAATGTAAAGCATGACTATATGCTAACAATATTTGTTTTAATACATGTTTTGGAATTTTTTAATAACGTTGTAAGTATTAAAATTAGCTCTGTTTCAGGCGGAATACTGTTTATGTGTCGGATTCGAATTCAAATATTAGCGGTTCAGATCGATAAAAAAACATTTATGTTGGATTCCGATTTGAATAGAATTTTCGTGTTCAGGTAAAATACACAACCCGACCCATTCAAGGATCTAGTCTCGCTGCAAATTTAACATAAATTTTTATTTGTGCAGCTTTAAGCGTTGAGCAAATAAGCAAAATTATAATAACACTTTTTTTATAATGTTGCAATATTATAATTTTTCAACATTACAGTTTAAGCAACATTATATCATTTTAAACACTCTTACTTCCATTTGCGTGAAATTTTATATCATCACGAAAAATATTGAAAAAGCCCGGTTTTAAACTATATTGAGCTACACTCTTCACATTTTGAATATGCCTATACAGGGTGTTTCAAAGTTATGCATAAGAAATGTAAAGGCAATTAGCGGGAACATTAATGAGTAGATTTGTAAAGGAATGTGGGTGCGGAAATGTAGCGTTGAGGAGAATCAGTGAACAATTTATGTCTATTTCACTATAATTTAGTAACATATTTTGGCCGCTAAAATCTCCCAACCATATATCATTATCCCCATAAACGGAATTCTTTTGTGTGGTTATTTAAATAAATAATAAATGTTTAACAAACCCCATGTTCTACAAAATGCTTGTTATACTGCCGTTTATAAAAATGCATATCAATTTTTTTATGTTTAAAATGGTCTAACGTCATTGAAATGAACTTGAAACGATTTTTCCCATTGACCATAATGTAACAGAATACTTTTGACTGTCTATGCAAATGAACTATAAATTCTACTCATTTCCTTTTCAATAGCGATCACGGTGTAGTACACGTCAATAACATATAAAAAATGCTACGAGCATCAGAGTTTATTTACAAGAGTTAGAACTCGGCCACACAAACCGGAGTCATAAACATTTTTCATCTACGTTACAAAGTATTAACCAGTAAAAAAAAAAAAAAAAAAAAAAAAAAAAAAAAAAAAAAAAAAAATCTCGCGTTAAGCATAGATTATAAAACACTATCCAAATTTCCTTCATTCTTTAACAAAACTTCGTTATTCAGGGAAATAGGTGTTACTGCCCATAACCAAATATGTATTCCAATACTTCTGAATGGCTCTGTATTTGATTTGTCGGTTGATATATATACTATATCATGGAGAAATTTAGTTTAGCAAAAAAAATGCCTAGCTGGATGAAATTTTTCTTTTGGCAGTTTATACGAATAGATGTAAAACATACTTCAATACTTTTGTTCGGCCCTGCAGTTTACCTAGTACCTTCCTTTATTACACGAAAGTATTTTGCTAAAATTAATTATATAAAAAAATAAATAAAAAATGTTAATCAAACAACAATACTCTTTAAACTATTTAAATCATATTTCCAGAAATTATCATCCTTAAACAAACCTGTATCCAGTTCTTTGCGTGACCCTGTATATCATTTAATCTATATTCTACAAACATTTCACGATAAACTAAACGCGAATCGACGTAAAAATGCAAAACTTTTTTAAAAATAAACCTTTAAGTAAATTACACTCACATTCAGTAACTTTTCCGAGTTCTTTTGAGTAACCCTGTATATCTTAATTGTGTAACTATTATAGCATTTATGCACACCATATAATGTGAATACATTTAGTGACACTTAAAAGCGCATATCATAATTAAAAATGCCTTTCATCCATAGAACTGTTACCATGCGTAATATACAGTACTTCGAATAGAATATGCTTTTTGAAGTCTTTTGGTGTCCCTGTAAATGCTATGCACTTCGTATTATGCGTGAAATAACTCATATTAAGTCTCAGCGACGTATATCAATTTGATTACACATGATACCGTTTACCATCGTTAAAATATGTCGCAAACAATTTCCTCCTTTATTATCATGTATTAGAATTATTTTGTGTGGCCCTGTAAATGAATAACTATTCTTTTAGCTGCATATTTTAGTGTGCTTTTCGTAGATGCAAATAAATGTGAATACATTTGTCCGGCCGCAACATCTTTAAAATTAATTTGAAACTATTTTTCCCCATTGGCCCTAATATAATCGAAAACTTTTGACTGTCCCTGTAAATGAACTAATCGTGGTAGAAACTTCATTTTTAATAGGGTTTGTGCTTGTGTAAACTTCAATAACATGGTAAAATTTCTTTGCATTCCGAGTATATTTACGAGAGTTAGAGCGCGGACAGACGGACAGACAAAACGAATGCATAAACATTTTTCAATTTTGTTGAAAAGTGTTAATAAAAATGACTATAAAAAGAAAACTTTTAATAATACAATTTTTAGTTCGTATCAAAAGTTTTCAATTTCTTATTTAATTTTAATTTGAAATTTTATAATAATAATGACATTTAATAATAATAATAATAATAATAATAATAATTTCCCAATTTCAATTATTTTAAAAGTAAATAAACATTTCTTTTAATAAATAATAATAGAACAAAGACCATTTTAAAAATTTCCTATTTCTTCTTAAAAAATGCTCCAGCTGTAATTCATTTCTTTCAATTCGTCTTATTAATACAAAATCCCTTCCTTTTTTGGAAGCTTTCCAATTTTCCACGTGCTTTTGTTTAGTACACTAAAATTTGAGCGATAAATGGATTCACATTGCAAACCTTTTTTAAGGATTAGTTCACCTCCACCTATCTTCTTCCTCCATGATTTCTAATAAATTAAAATCGAAATGAATTAAAAGTTTAAAAATGTTGCCACTTGCACTTGAGTAAAAATTAAAATATTGCAACGAGATAAAAATTTTGAGATTTTATGATGTTATGTCATTTTTGAACTTTTAATTCATTTCGATTTTAATTTATTAGAAATATTATCTCTCGATCAAGAAGCAAACTTAGTCCTTCCATTATCATATTTTCCTGAATGCGGCGCGAAACGTTGATATTTTTATCTTATACTATAATGCGAGCAAAAATTGTGTGTGTGTGTGTGTGTGTGTGTGTCTGTGTGGGTAAATTTTATCTCAAAAACGGCTCTAACGATTTTCGCAAAAATTTGGATTTTACCATTTTCGGGCACGAGAAGACCATTGGGCTAGGTCACATGTTCGAGAAAATTCGATTATTGGGTCATTTTGGGTCATAATGGGTCAGGATCAAGCTATTTATATCTAGAGAACGGCTGGATCGATTTTAAGGAAATTTTGTATCCAATCGTTTTTTGGCACGAGAAAACAATTGAGCTGGGTCACATGTTCGAAAAATTTTGATTAGTGGGTCATTTTTGGGTCATTGTGGGTCAAGCCATTTTTATCTAAAAAACGGCTCTAACGATTTTGACCAAATTTTATATTTTATCGTTTTGGATTACAAGAAGACCATTGGATTAGGTAACATGTTCGAGAAAATTCGGTTAGTGGGTCATTTTTGGGGTCATTGTGGGTCATGCTATTTTTATCTAGAGATTTTCTCACGCAATTTTGACTAAAAAATGCATTCTATGGTTTTCGGGCACGAGAAAAACATTGGGCTAGGTTACATGTTCGAAAAATTTTGATTAATGGGTCATTTTGGGTCATTAAGAGTCTGGGTCAAGCTATTTATATTTAAAGAACGGCGTAATGGATTATAACGAAATTTTGTATGTAACAGTTTTTTAACATGAGAAAACCAGGCCCGTAGCCAGGATTTTGCTTCGGGAGGGGCTCAAATTTTGAATTTTTCCCTCACCTGGCAGCAATAATTTACCTAATTTAAAGCGTAAATAAAAAATATGAATCAGGATAAATCTAAGGACCCTGCGTAGGATACTTGATGTCCATGTCAAAAATTCATCCGCGTTTTTTCGATTTCAGTTAAAATTTTTGGATTTCAGAAGAACTTCCAGTTTTCAAATCGATTTGGAAACCGGGAGTGTTTTTAGGGGGAAAAGCTGCAACAAAAATTATAAAGCGCATACTAACAACGTTTGGGATGAGCCTCGTATATCCTATGAGAAAAAAACGTTGAAAAATATTGAAACCCCTTGAGCTCTGATGGTAGAATTTTCTACCACATAATTTTAATTCTGAAATGGCATATCGGCACCAGAAAATTCGACCAATTTTATTTGAAAAAGGTTTAATGCATTTTTTCGTGTATATCGTTAACCGGTTTTTTTCTTTGCAAAATACTGGTGCCAATGTGACATTTCGAATTTTGAAGAAATTTACCCACCAGAGCTCAAAGGGTTAATATTAGGTCATCCCGAAAATTCTGCAGTTTTTTGCTAAAGTTTAAATCTACAAATGTTGTATTTGCGGTACAAAAGTTTGTTTTTATAATGTAAGTATAGAAAACTTACTTATTTTGTAATAAATTTGTTCATAATTTCCGGTGTAAATCAATTATTTTAACAATATCTCAACAGAAGAATACCGCAGAATTTTCCGGATAACCCGCTATTAGCATGCGAGTGCCCTATATATTACAAGTGCAGTGTCTTCAAATAAATAATCAATGAATGAAATTAGTTTATTTCGAAAAGAAACATTAATTGCTACAGATATATGTAATCATAAAAATTATATTTATATTTCATATTCTCTCATTACGATAATTATAAATGCTGTACTCTTGGTACAATAGAGCAATCTTTGTGACTTCACATTCGTTACGCTGATTACTTTATTAAGATTTAATGTAGTATTGCAATGAATGGAAAATATTGCAAAACTAATCAATATTTCCCCGACCATAACGCTTCTAGACAAAGATTTAATTTTTTTCATCGTCAAAAAAGACCATTCAGCAGTAACTTGTTATCAAAATTGTAATCAAGGTTGTCAAAAAATATTATAATATGTTTCAATACAGTACTCCAAAGTTTTATATCCTTTTGTGTCAACATTGGCAATCATCTGGTATCATAATTCACATTCAGCTTTTAGTTGCATCAATGACACTTTAACGTCAAGTGTTGAGGAAGATAATCTAATTTGCTTGCTTTTTTCAGGAAGCAAGTTGTAGAAGAAGTTCTTGGAAATTTATTAGAATGTCTTCATTCTAAGTGAACCTTTCATTCAGTTTTTAATAAGACTTTCTGATCAGGGATTAAAAACCATGATCCTGTAATACTCTTCAATATATGCATTCAAGGAATTGCACATATTGCCTGCCTAAATGTTAATCTTGGTATCTTTATTTCAGTTTGAATGATGTTTTCTCCAAGTTCTGTTGCAGAATTAAATACCTTACAAAGGATTTCCTTTACATTTTCTGTAAAATAATTAGGACATCTTTAGCATGAGTTATAGCCGATATCATGTCGCAATTTTTTTTCTAAAAGAACTGACAACGGCTTAGTCAGACTGCTTGAGAAAAGCGTGTCATTCGGCGACTCCATGATTCTCAAGAAAGTTCTAGCTGTTAGAGATATATTTCATGTGTTTTCCTGAAATATTTTTAAACTAATGAAAATGCAATTAAAGAGCTCAACAAAAGTTAATATGCTTTCATGCCTTTCAGCAAACCTTTTGTCGCAAAGATAAAGTTTCAGGATATATATATATTTCTTTTTTCTGTGACATATGATGAATTTTTTTTCTGAAGGAATGAATTACTATTGGTTGATTTCATAAAACATTTGTCATTAACAGTTCTAGAAGAGAGTTTTGGATGGCATAAATCAACATCTGATGGACAATGCAAAAAGACGGCTTACACAGTTGGTGTTCAAATTTTTAGATACATCTGACAAATTCTATAGAATGGACTTCACTAACATGACCAGAAATATTGACTACTCCGTCATACGCCTGTGTACGGTAACCCTACATAGATGTTTTCAATCCTAAAATTGATAATTCTTAAAAAAAAAAAAAAAAAAGGAATTTTTTTAAACGGACTACTATGGCACATGTTTTTTCTATTAAGGATTCATATGCAAACTATTCTAAAGCAAAGCTGTTCAATGAAGAGCACGGGGGACGACACCATGGAGGCCTTTGGTTTTCTTCGTATCATTCCTTTTCAGAATTTCTTGCTACAAGATTTTTTTTTCAAATAAAAAGCCTTTTACACTTACAACACTATTTTCAAAGATATTTTCTTTAAAATCATTAATTTTCACATGATTTTACATAATAGGTGGCTATTAAAGCTTTTGGTTTCTTTCTTTACAAAACATTTTAACAGTGGGTAACTGTAGGTTTTCACTGCATGCGTGATATGAGGATAGAGAAAATTAAGGGATATCATAACGTGCAAGTAAATGTTTATATTTAACTCCTTAAGTTAACTTATATGCCATACTCTTATTCCATTTACTTTTTCATTAGTCAAATTATAATATGGAATTTCACTTATCAAATTATATTGTGCATAAAGACAGTTAAATTTACGTTTTAATAAGAGCTTATGCTTTTAGTGGCAGATACGAATAAAAAACAAGAAGTCTGAATGAGCTATATAAGGGAAATTTCAGTAATTGTAACTGAATAACTTTATAGTTAAAAATATATGTAGTTTTAATGTAATGAAAGACAAAAAAAAGAACATTGTCAAATTTTATTATTATTACGATAACTTTTAAAATCACTCTTAAACTTTCGGGAGGGGCTTCAGCCCCCTTAGCCCCCTCCCTGGCTACGTGCCTGGAGAAAACTAATGGGCTAAATCACATGTTTGAGAGATTTCGACTATGGGGGTCATTTGTGGGTCATGATGAGTCATAATGGGTCATGGTCAAGCTATATCTAAATAACAGGTGGATCGATTTTAATGAAATTTTGTATGCAACATTTTTTTTGACACGATAAAATCATTGGACTAGGTTACATGTTCGAAAAATTTTGATTAATGGGTCATTTTGGGTCATTAAGAGTCTGGGTCAAGCTATTTATATTTAAAGAACGGCGTAATGGATTATAACGAAATTTTGTATGTAACAGTTTTTTGACATGAGAAAACTAATGGGCTAAATCACATGTTTGAGAAATTTCGACTATGAGGGTCATTTGTGGGTCATGATGGGTCATAATGGATCATGCTCAAGCTATACCTAAAGAACAGGTGGATCGATTTTAATGAAATTTTGTATGCAACATATTTTTGGCACGATAAAATCATTGGACTAGGTTACATGTTCGAAAAATTTCGATTAATGGGTCATTTTGGATCATAAAGGGTCTGGGTCAAGCTCTATATAATTAAAGAACGGCAGGATCAATTTTAACGAAATTCTGTATGTAAAAATTTTTAGAAACGAGAAATCTAATGGACTAAGTCACATATTCGAGAGCTTTCCACTATAAGGGTCATTTGTGGGTCTTAATGGGTCAAGGTCAAGCTATATCTAAAGAATGGGTGGGTCGATTTTAACGAAATTTTGTATACAACATATTTTTGGCATGAGAAAATCATTGGGGCAGGTCACATGTTCGAGAAATTTCGATTAGTGGGCCACTTTTGGGTCATTCTAATTTTATCTGGACAACGTTTCGCGCAATTTTGACTAAATTTTGTATTTTGTCGTTTTCGGGCACAAGAAAATCATTGGGTTAGGACAGATTTTTGAGAAAATTCGATCAATGGGTCATTTTGGATCATAAGGGGTCAGGGTCAAACTAATTATATCTAAAAAACGGCTCAATCGATTTTATCTAAATTTTGTATCTAATGTTTTTCGGCATGCTAAAACTAATGAGCTAGGCCACACGTTCGAGAGATTTCGATTATAAAGGTCATTTGTTGGTCATGATTGGTCATGCTAATTTTATATAGAAAATGGTACTCACCATTTTGACTATACTTTGTATTATATCGTTTTTGAGCAAGAGAAAACCATTTGGATGGACACATGCTCCCGAAAATTCGATTAGTGGGTCATTTTGGGTCTTAATGAGCTAGGGTCATTCTAATTATATATAACAACGACTCAATCAATTTTACCTAAATTTTGAAACAAAACGTTTTTTGTCACGAGAAGACTATTGGGCTGAGTCGCATGTTAAACAAAATTATATTAGTGGGTCATTTCGCTTCATTGCTGAATGCTGCCAAGCTAATTTTACCTAAAAAATGGTTTAAACGATTTTGATTCAATTTTATATTCTACTGTTTTTGATTACCTGAAGACGACTGAGCTATGTCACATGTTTGATCAAATTTGATTAGTGGCTCATTTTGGGTAATACGGGTCAGGGTCACGAGAATATGGCAAAAGCCAATAACTTGGTGATATTTGACAAAATATCGGCGACTTATGGCTAAAAAATCGACTATAAAAATTACGAAAACCAAAACACGTATTTGGAGCCAAATGAAAGAATGCCTCCAAATTTGGCTATATCTAGCAGAAAATATTGTCTTTCAAAATGTAAAGAATTTTTTTATACATTCTTACGAGGATTTGAGATGCATGGTTAAACCAATCAGAGTCCAGCTAAAAAAGTGATTTAGATCGATGTCCTTTCGTTGTAAATTTTAAAATAAAGTAAAATTTATAAACATGCGCATAAAAACATAGTTTTCTTATTAATTATTTTTCTAAATAAACAACATGTTTTACAGTAATAATACCGAGTGAATGACACAGTGAAAATACTATATAGAGTTGAACACAAAGTTAATTTTGACCGAGCTAAGCTCGGTCTCCCCTGCTAGTTTTATTTTAATTGTACAAGTTGATATTAAAATTATTGTTTTGTGCACCATTGAGCAATGTGTTGTATTTTTAATAAATACATTCTTAGTAGTTAAATTTTATGGGGCAATTGTCCAGTATATATTCATGTCTTAGATAGTTGAAATAAATAATATTTTTGAAAATGATTCTTTTTTATAAGTAGTAGAATGTACCAAATAACGGTTGTTCACAGAGAGTTGTTTAAAACTAAGCTATCTTTTGTTTCGACGATATTGTTTGATATGATTCGATCTCTCGATTTAGTATAGTCATATTTTTTGTTACCGTTGTGGTTGTTGTTTGGAAGATTTTGGAATGTTTTTAGAAACATAGATTGACTATAATCAAGAAATGGAACAAGCCATTTTCAACGAAATTTATTTTTACAAAATCAAAAGTACAGCAACTTCCAGGAAAAATGACATCATGCGGTGATGTAAACGGAAGTCGTCTGCCTTATGTAATTTTCAGAAAATGCACCTTTACTCTGTAAGCAATCAACTGCATACTCTGGCTATATTTATAGAGGATTTACATATTTTTCCGCTTCTCTTATATTAAGAAGTCTGGGACACACGTTAAAATAAATTTTACTTATTGGGTTAAAATTTTGAAAATTTTTGTGACGGTTAACCATATTATTTGAAACAAAATCACGTGATTACTCATACTTTTGTTAATTAAATTTTAAAATTTATTGAAAAATTGGGGGAAAATTAAAATAGTTATAACTCGTAATATTATTTACAGAATTTCAATTTGTTTTCATTTAAATAAACATAAATATGCAAACTTTAATTTAGACTTATCATTTAAAAGAATATTGATATAAATAAAATTTAAAAAAACACAAGTTAAAAATCATATTTTGAAAAGTAAATATATTTTTTGAATTTGCCGAATCAAAATTAAAGTAAAATAATTAAAAAAGCATGTTCCAAAGTTGAACCATTTAGCTTTAATGATTCTTGATTTGTAATAATTTAAATAGCAGAAATGGTGAAAAAAAACCTTTCATGAAGAAAAATGCATTTTCACAAAAATTCTTTTCCATAAAAACATTACTTGAAAGTTAGAATTAGAAAACAAACCAAAACATAAAAATTAATAAGTCCTGTTCCAGTTAAAATAGAAACATGATTTAAACATAATTTTAAACGGGAAAAAACAAAGAAATTTTAATCTTATAAAACTTTTTAAGAAAATTTGAAGATTTTCGTGTCTTCTTAATTCCAATTTTTTTTAAAGTGTGTCTGTTGGTTTAACCCATTAACGCCCGAATTATTTTCTTCGATAAAATTTAAATTTTGTATTTCCCACCACTTTTGAAAGCAAATTAATTTTTATCTAAATTTATCGAGGATACTGTCTCGTGAAATAAGGCATGTATTTATCTTCCTCTTTACTGGTGGGAAAACCGCTTTCTTGCTGTTTTTGTAACCGTCCTCAAAAAAGGACGCTGGGCGTTAATGGGTTAATACCTCCCAATGCATACTAATTAGTTTGAAAATAATGATGGTCACGAATACATGTTTGCAATGTATTCATATAATTTATTTAGAAAATCTTTCAAGGTAAAATGATAAATATTTACCATGCTTATATACTTTGTTGCAGGTATACAGTCGAAATTGGTTCAGACGTGTGGCAGATGGGAATGTTTATCTTTGCCGGTCTTCTCGCGCGTTTTCCGTGGGAAAAGGCCGACATAACAGACCCCCGATTCTCCGAGTTCGTGCAGTGGCAGAAGAGGAAGATAACCCGAACGCCCAAAGATTTCAGGCGGTTCACGCCCAGACTCCACAGGCTGATCAGGAGACTCATGGACCCAAAGCCCTCCAAAAGATATGAAATCAAGGAGGTAAGTGACAGACTCGATCACTTGGAGATTTATTTGTTGCTAAATCAGTTTTTCAACAACGTGATCACCTGCCCCCCCCCAAGTTTATTCCAACCAATCATAAACGTCAGTTTGTAGCCTGCATTTCGAACCAACCAATCATAATTGACCAAATTTTCGGGGCAAACTAAAAACACGTCTGGCTGCTAAGGGGGTTGCTAGGTCACGATGTCAGATGAAACTGATCTAAGGCTCCTACAAGGAGTTATAGGAGTCCTAAACTGATCTACGT
Organism: Maratus speculifer; assembly: GCA_964019185.1. NCBI lineage: Eukaryota > Metazoa > Arthropoda > Arachnida > Araneae > Salticidae > Maratus > Maratus speculifer. Next base: position 317,412,524 of record OZ025296.1, on the reverse strand, counting down.
TACTTGCCGTTTGTCTTCGTGGACAAAATCGAGCCAAACGAAAAAGACATGTTTTCGCGGTGGATTACAGATATCGCTTTTATAACTGGGTTGCCAGATTGGCCTTTTTGAGGCCAAATCTCAGAAATCTGGCCTTTTTCCGAACTCGTTTGGCTTCCAAAAAATCATTTGGCCATTTGGCTTTTTTCTGGCCTCTTTTTTTTCTTTGGTACTTTTGAAGTATTTTTTATGTTATTCACGTTTAAGTAGCATCGAAATTGCTAATAAAGTTGCTTTTTTGATGGCATTTAACACTTGTTTGGAATCTTTCATGAATTTCCTTCTTGCCCGTAATAAGTAAACAGGTAGGCTAGCATGCAGGTAGCTAACAAAGCAAATAGCAGAGAGCTTCGACATGAGAGTGGCGACATACCAGATATAAAATTTGATTATTTTAGTACGCCATTTGCCGAAGAAAAGAAATAACTTCTTGCTTCAAGAAAATCCCATGCAAACAGATTAAATTACATGCATTTTTAATTTTTTCAATTTTTTTACATTTTTAGATTTTATGTGACATTTCTGATGTGTCACGGCAAAGTGAAAATAATTCGAATTTGAATATTTTAAATTTTCACACATTTATAATAAAAAAATATTTTAATGGCATTTCAGTATAAATTAAAAGGAAATTTTCCTGTACAGAAAACTACTTTTAGCACCTCTATAGGTCGTTTTATGCCCCATAGATTATTTTTAATATTTCAAAAATTATTTGGCTTCTTTTTGGCTTTTTTTCTTATACCATTTGGCCTCAACTGATAATTTTTTTCTGGCAACCCTGTTTTATAAGACCATTTGAGTGAGATGATGCTGGAATGCATGAATGTAGGTGCATGAAAGGTGCATTACCTGATTCTAGCGGTCTAATCCGACACTGTTAAAAATTTGAAATTTTTTCTCAAGCTTCATTCCACCGCTTTTATAGAATTTCTCCATTTTAACTTATGAGAATGCTCCATAATATAATAAAGTAATCGTTTTCTATATAAGAGGTGGAATGACGATGCAGCAAAAGTTTCAAATTTTTAACAGTGTCCTGTCTTTTTCGTTAGTCTTGGACAATATGCATGTGATATATGACAGTTTAGACAAGGAGGCTTAACCCTTTGCGGCGCAGGGCAAATTCATTGCTTAAGGCCCCTGTCCTCGCTCGAGGAAACGCTCGCGAGCTAATGCTATTCCTATGGGGAAGTATTTTTCTAATAACTCTTTCGCATTTTGACATTTTTGAATAATTTTTTTTTTTGCATTGGATAGCTGTGGTGCATGCCGATAGCGCACCTTTTTTACTTTTTCGATTTTGGTTGCAGATATGTTTTTAAAAAGCACTTTCAGTTTCGAAACCGGTTTTGAAAGTGAAACTAACTTTGTAAAAAATATCTGCATTCAAATTCGAAAAAGTAAAAAAAAAAAAGTGCGCTGTCGGCATGCACCCCAGCTATCCAATGCAAAAAAAATTATTCAAAAATGTCAAAATGCGAAAGAGTTATTAGAAAAATGCTTCCCCATAGGAATAGCTTTAGCTCGCGAGCGTTTCCTCGACCAGGGACAGGGGCCTTAAGTGTTTGAATTAATGACTGACACCGGAATTTGAAAACAACTTTATTTGTAAATATGAAAACGCTATATTTCACGCATTCAATAAACCGTAATTTTTTTAAACAAAATTCCGGTGCCAATGTAGCGTTTCGGAATTGAAATTAAGTGGTATATCTATGAAACCACCGCGCCGCAAAGGATTAAAAGTAGACACTTACGCGTTTGTTTACATATTGCGTCAATTGATGCCGCATAAAAACAGGTAAATAATGCGAAAAATATTTATATTCATTCCGTTAGAAATATTCGATATATACATACACTCATGTTCAGCGGCACCAACTTACATGGGCGCATGGGTTGGGAGCCCATATAATAATCAATCTCAAAATATTTTTGTTTGGAAGATAGTAAGGTCATCAATTTAGACTTATTTGAGAACTGTAAATTTTTTTGGCATACGTACAACTCATTTTCCAAATATTAGAATAATTGAGAAAACTAGTCGCTGGGGGACCACCGTAATACTTATCCATCATGGATACGCATAATATAAAATATGAAAATAAAACGCATGTAAACTATTTATAAAATGCTTCGCAATTCCAAAATAAAGTTTTAACGCATATTTAAATAGTTTTAATATACATAGTAATGCTCTATCAATGAATTGCTGATGAGCCGATTTCGACAAGTTATATAAAACTCCAAAATACGCCAGTAGTACCGGATTGCGTAAAAGAAGCATGAATTGAAATTTGAAAGAAATATAGGGTCATGAAAAATCGAAGAATGTGGAAAACAGGATTACAAATATCTCGACAACTAATAATCCGATCGACTTCGTTCTTTACGCAAAATTTGTGTTATTTTATTGCCTTTTACGTCCCCTCCTTAAAATAAAACATTTCGAAAATTTTTGTATACCTTTCATCAGAACGAACTTTTCGAGAGTCCGCAAAAAAAAGTTCCGGATAATCGAGGTTATTGATATTAAATAGGCTTCGTCCCGTTCTTACATATTAAGCACATACAAAGTTTCAAGTCTCTATCTCAATTTGTTCGGGAGATAGAGCGGTTACAGACACACAGACGGACAGACAGACACACAGACGGACGGCAATTTTTTTTTTCTAAAAATATGTTTTTCGGAATTTTTTAGATTTTTAAAACGATTGCAATACTTACCCTATTACTACGTATGATGGGTAAGTAAAAGTAATAAGAAAAAAAAAATTTCACTTATTTATTTTTAATGCTAAGTAAATACAATTATATTTCTTATAAATTAAACCTTTAATGTTTAGATGAGATTTTAACATTTACAAAATATAAAATACAATACAATAAATTAGGTATACAGCTGTCTGAAACACATAAAAATATTAGAATAAAATTTAGATTGGTTCAAATTATTAGAATATTTTATTTTACGTAACAATATTACTTTATGAATATGAGGTAAATGGTAGTTAATATTTTATAGCATCCCCTTTAGCTTTCATAACAGTGTACAATCGATCTTGCAAACTATATACCAGGTGTTTATAAATATTTCTCTCAATATTAGCCCAAATAGACTTTATACGCGCCACTAACTTAGTTTTACGTGAAGGAGGATTTTCTTAGAGTTTTTTTTCTTCATTATACACCAAAAGTTTTTGATGGAATTAAGATCTTTTGAGTTTGGTGGCAAAAGAAGTACCTTAATGTTGCGTTGGTTGAACCATTTCTTAGTTGACATCGAGATATGCGGTGACGTTAAATCTTGTTGAAAGATGAAATCAGCTTCAAATAAATCTTCTGATGATAGAATCAGGTAATAATCCAAAATTTCTTAATATATCTGAGAATTAATCTTTTCGTAGATGATGCATAACTTTCCAAGTCCTTCTGCACTCATGCAACCACAAACCATGACAATAGCAGCAAATTTTATGGAACGTATAAGGCATTCTTTATCAAATGCTTCTTATTTCATTCTCCAAACTCGAATACCTTGATTACCATAGGAAACCAAAACATACTTCTCCATAAATGTCTTCATTTACACCAATTCAATCTTGTACGCTTTTGTTTTGTAGTCATGAGAGGTTTTGTTTTCGGCACACGAGGTTTAAACTTAAGAGGCTGCTTCACTCAAATGAAAATACCCGTTCGCTAATGCTAATGCTATGGAAGAAATTTATAAAGATATCTCGGTTGCATTTTAATATTTTTAAATGTTTCTTTTTGCATTAGATAGCTGAGATGGATCTGAATGCAGGCCGTTTTTTGCTTTTTCGATTTTGTTTACAGGTATATTTTATGAGGGTGATTTAGCTTTCCAAACCGGTTCTGAAAATGAAAGCGTTCTCATAAAAAATACCTGTAAAGAAAATCAAAAAAGTAAAAAACGGTCTACATTCAGATCAATCTCAGCTATCCAATGCAAAAAGAAACATTTAAAAATATTAAAATGCAACCGAGATATCTTTATAAATTACTCCCATAGGATAAGCATTAGCGAACGAGTCTTTTCATTTGAGTGAAACGGCCCCTTAAATGAATGGAGACGTCTTAATATTGTCGATGTAGAAACTCCAACTTCTTCTTCTTTACATTTTCGGTGCAAGAATTGCACACTTCTAAAACGGTTTTTCTTGACTATACGCTTCGGTTTCCTGTCATTTCTAGCAGATGTTTTTGGTTTTCGGTAGACATTTTGGCGATTAGTTTGAAATTTTTTATTGTTTGAATATTGTGTTAATATTTTACTAATGCTTGATTGCGAACAATGTAAATGATTCGCTATGTAATATTGATTTTTACTGTATCGATACAAATCAGTCATACAAAGTTTAATAGATTCAGGAATATCACTCACACGACCTATTTTAAGATGAATAGGGTCTCATACGTATATTTTAATATTTAAAAAAATATAGTTACTCATTTTAATGCTTTTTTAATTTTAATTCAATACCATACCAACTTTGATTTTCACCTTAAATTTCTGCCTCAGACAATTAATCGGAGTAAAAACGAATTTTCGTCTCTGCACGAGCCGATGGGCAATAGAATGATAGGCGACTTTTTTTTCAAATTCAGGGAGGATCCATTTGCCTTCCAAATAATAATCATATAAAAAAATTTAGTTCAGTTCTAGAACTAATTTCCTACACTTTTAGGTGGTGCAATATTGAAAATGACATAAAATTCACTATTGAAGCGGCCCCTTCCGGCGGATTTTTTTCAAATTCAGTGAGGACCAACTAACCATAGCCATACACTTACACAAAAAATTTAGTTCAATTCGATGCATAACTTCATATACTTTTGGTCGGTACAATATTGAAAATGGCACAAACATCGCGATTGCAGCGCCCCCTTCCGGCGGATTTTTTTTTTCAAATTCAGGGAGGACCAACTAGCCATAGTCATACACATACACAAAAAATTTGGTTCAATTCGATGCATGACTTCATATACTTTAGGTCGGTACAATTTTGAAAATGGCTCAAACATCGCGATTGCAGCGCCCCCTTCCAGCGGAATATTTCAAAACTGAAGGAGAACTTGCTTGCCACAGCAAAAACATTCACAAAAAATTTGGTTCAATAACTTCATACACTTTTTGGTGGTAGAATGGCGTCATACGGACACACACATACAGACACACGGACATTTTGTAAAAACGTGTTTTTTGGAATCTCTAACCCTTAAAACGTGTAAATCCGTCGAAAACCGGAAGTCGAAAAAAAATTCTATTACAATACTTTCTTCTATTGAAGATAGAAGAAAGTAAAAAGCAAACAAACTGCAAAAAAAATACTCACTGATTTTAAATAAAATCGTCTGAATTTAATCAATGGTGTCACCAATTTCGAATTGATGATAATTAAAGAAGAAAGATGTGAAATATTCTAATATTTTGAACCACTTGAATAAATATTCTAATATTTTGACTTTTCAAAATAATTTTTCTTTCAATCAATCTTTTCAAAAAGATACTAATTTTAAGATAATACATAAGTTTAATGAACATTAATTTCTTTAAAAAATATATCATTTACGTATTTGTATTAAAAGAAATTAAATTGCCAAACTATTTGTTCAATTTATAAAATAAAAGTAATTATTATTCTAATATTTTGAATATGAGCTGCATAATAAAACTTCTCTCAAAGACAGAATCCTGCATATTTTGCATCAGGTCTGCATTAAAGTAGATCATGCTTAATTTCACTTTACATAATATTTAATAGCCTGAAAAACCATTTATTTAAAAGTTAACAATTTTTATGCTATTTATGATAAATATTAATGTATTTGTTGATGATTCTACGATAAGAAGTAACTTGTGCGGCAATTCGTTTAAAACATTTTTTCTGCATGTTGCTATTTTTTACAATGAATCACATCATCTTAATATGCTTTATTAAATAACATCACGATTGAATGCCTAATTAAAACAAATTTTTCTTAAATTCCTTACAAAGTCTGAAAAAGTCTCTACCCTGGCATGTCCTCCTTACTAGATTCAATTTAAATTTCAAACAATACATATGTGTTTTTATCAGATGCTTAACTAAAGTATGTTTAATCGGAATTTAAGAATTATACTTAAATATTATTAAATAAAAAATAAAATAATTTTGTTAATTTCAAAAAAATTTTAAAGTTAACTTTTGTCCCGCTTTTTTTTTGTGTCTGTATCTACCCTTTCAAATTTCGTTCAATTAATGCAAACATAAATTTAAGACGGCCATATTAGAAGTAACGCTCAAAGGAATCTATTGGCGTGAAGTTAGCAATATAAACTCGCAAGCCGTTTAAGTTAGGCCATTTTTAGTTGTTGCGACGCGACCGTGCAGTTTAGTGGTTTCGCAAGGTGATCGTGTATCTCCACTGGCAAGTCATAAAACTTATCATATTCATTTGTTTCATTTGCATTTACTGCCATAATTAAACAATACAGTAATAATTAAAGTGAGATATACAATTAACCCAAAAAATAATTCAATCAATTAAAAAAATTGAATTTGTCATGAAAACGTCTCACCCCTGTCGTATTTCCCCTGTCAAGATAACTGACGGTTACAAACGTAGATTTAGCTAACTTCTATCAACGTCAGTGATAATATGACTTAAGTGATAATTGCAAATGAAAAGTGTTATGATAAAAATATATTGTCATTATATTACTGTCATTATTACAGATTATGGCACCACAAAAAAAGTTAAAACGTGAAGGAAGATTACAGTAGAAACGTGAAGTAGAGAGGCTACGCTATCAAAAGATTAAAAATGATCCAGAAAAGTATGAACTGCAAAAGAAGAAGAAAAACTAGTTGGATGTGTCAATCCCGAAACTTTCTTCTATCTCTTAAGTGCATTTTAATATTAAAAAAAACGTGGTGACCCCAAAGTTACCCACTATCGAATTCCTCGAACATTTGACCTAGCCTAATGAGATTCTGGTATCCGAAAAGCCTAAAACGCAAAATTTAATTAATATTGTGAGAAAATAAGCTTAGTTGTGCCTCATGTTGGGTAATTTATACTAAAACCTAATAAGCATCTATTGATGTCAAGACCTAACAGAATCTGAAATTTGATGGAATTTCGTCCATTAGTTCTTGAGATATAGTTATAACAAAAAGTTTTCAAAATGTAGCACAGCAACACTATATCTTGGATAATTTATGCCAAAACGTAGAAAAGCGTCTAATTATGTTATGGTGTAAAAGAATCTGAAGTTTGATGAAATTCTGTGCATTAGTTCTTGAGATATAGCTTGTTTAAAAAAAAATATATAGCACATAGCAAAAAAAAAAAAAAAAAAAAAAAAAAATAGCGTGTAAAATATAGCACAGCAGCAGCATCAGTTGAAGAATTTATAACAAAATGTAATCATCATGTAATTATGTTATATGTCATTTTGTAACAAAATCTGAAGTTTGATGAAATTTTGTGCGTTGGTTGTTGAGATATAGCTATCGGAAAAATCGTCCAAAATGCAGCATAGCTGCTCCACCTGTTGCAAGGTTAATACCAAAATGTAATCAGCGTCTAATTATGTTATATATTCTAGTGTAAAAGAAACTAAAATTTGATGAAGTTCTCTGCATTAGTTCTTGAGATATAGCTATCGCAAAAATCGTGCAAAATGTAGCATAGCAGCGCCATCTATAGGGCAGTTCACACCAAAACCTTATCAGCGGCTATGTATCTCAAGGTATCGCGGAATCTGAAGTTTGGGCAAATTCTGTGCATTAGTTCTTGAGATATAGCTATCATGAAAATCAGGAAAAACGTAGCATAGCAGCGCCACCTGCTGGCCAATTTACGCCAAAACTTAATCAGCGTCTATTTATATCAAGGGGTCACAGAATCTGAAGTTTGGTGAAATTTTGTGCATTAGTTCTTGAGATATAGCAATCTTGAAAATCATGAAAAACGTAGTATAGCAGCGCCACCTGCAGGCCAATTTTCACCAAAAACCAATAGGCACTAATTCATATCAAGGTCTAACAGAATATAAAATTTTATTATATTTTGAGCATTAGTTCTTGAGATAGAGCGCCCACAAATTTTTTGTCACATACAGACAGACAGACTCACAGACAGACAGACAGACTCATAGACAGACACACAGACTCACAGACAGACGGACAGACTCACAGACAGACATTTTCTAAAAATAGTCAAAACGTGTTCAGGAGCTTCTAAAACGTATAAATCCGTCGAAAACCGGAAGTCGAAAATTTTCATGAATCCAATACTTTCTTCTTGTAAAGATAGAAGAAAGTAAAAAGGGGGGGATATTTAAAAAAGAAGGATTTCTCCATCTTTTTAAAATATTTTTACGGCGACTTTGTTCTAGTCAAACTACACTGACGGAAAAAAATCCCAACACCAAGAAAAACTTATTGTAGAGTAATGAAATTTGGAGAGTGCATTTGTATAGTTAACATGTTTAATAGATTAGATTTTCGAGATCACAGGTTAATTTAAGGTCAATAAAATGCATCTCAAAGGTGAAATGCCGTTACATTAATAGTCGCTATCACCTCTAGAATTTCGAATGCAAGCCTGCACACGTGCATGCATTGTGTCATACAGGTGCCGAATGTCACTTTGTGGTATGGAGTTCCATGCTTGTTGTACAAGCTGTGTCAATACGTGATGTTCAATGCTGGCTGGGGATGACACTGGAGTTCTCATCCAATGATATCCCATACGCGCTCAATGGGAGACAGATCTGGTGATCTCGCTGGCCAAGGTAAGATGTTGGCACTCTGTAGTGCGTGTTGCGTTACAACAGCGGCATGGGGGCGAGCGTTATCCTGCTGAAAACCCCTCTTGAATGCTTTTCTTGAATGGCAGCACTACATGCTGAATTACCAGACTGACGTACACATTTGCAGTCAGTGTGCCTGGGAGAACCACGAGAGTGCTTCTGCTGTCATAGGAAATTGCTCCCTAGACCATGACCCCAGATTGTAGGTCCAGTGTGTTTAGGCCGCAGACAGTTTGGTTGCAGACGTTCCCCTGCCTTCTTCTGACCAGTACATGGCCGTCATTGGCACCAAGGCAGAACCTGCTTTCATCAGAAAACACAACAAATCTCTACTCTATCCTCCATTGAGCTCTGGCTTGACACCATTGACGTCTCAAACGGCAATGACTTAGAGTCAGTGGAATGCATGCCTTGCATCGAGCTGTCCTGGAAGTAACCGATTTCTAACAGTTCGTTGTGTCACTGTGGTACCAACTGCAGCTCGAATTTCTATCGCAGACGCAGTACGATGCGCCACAGCCGTACGCCGAATACGACGGTTTTCCGTCTCAGTAGTGTCACGTGTTCACCCGGAACCTGGTCTTCTTGTGGCAGTACCATCCCTTGACCACTACTCCCAACAATCATGCACAGTGGATACATTCCGTCCAAGCCTTTCTGCAAAATCGCGGAAAGAAAATCCACTTTCTTGTAGCCCTACTTTACGACCTCTGTCCAACTCGGGAGCTGATGATAATGGCTTCTTCGTCTTCTTAAAGGCATTCATGATCAACCTCAACTCAATTCGTCAAATTTTGAAGATAAATAATGCTCACGAACTTTACAGCACGCATTTAAAGCAAACCTGATTTTAAAGTTGTGAGTGGCGCTACTATCGCCACACTTATGTGCGAAGCGTGAAATTGAAATCAGTGTCATCTTTCAGATGTATAAACACGCCTACAAAATTTCGTTTAGCTAACACAAATCTTTCTTGGTGTTGGGATTTTTTTTTTCTGTCAGTGTATTATCAAAAACAACAGAGAGCCGTTACGTGACTATTTGTACGGGTTTGGAAGAGGATGGCGAGATACAGGTAGTTTTCGGTAAAGTAGGGGACAAAACCCAAAAATTATTTAAAGTTGATAAACAAGATATTTCACTCATCTCAGACGATCAGATTGTCCAGACACTCTCTATGCCTAATCTTATTTTGAAAAGACAGAGGATATTTTACTCCTTTATGAAGAGTGTGAGTATGTTTGAGAAAGCTGAAGCATTTTAATTTTATTTTTTGTTCATATTGGCAAGAAAGTGCCTTTAATTTTTTATGTTATTTTGATTTTATTCTTTATTCATGTAGGCAAGAGAGTGCCTTTAATTTTTAATTTTATTTCTGTTCATGTAAGCAAGGAGGTGCCTTTAATTTTTTAATGTTATTTTAATTTTATTTTTTTGTTTATGTAAGCAAGAGGGTGTCTTTAATTTTTTAATGCCATTTTAATTTTATTTTTTGTTCATGTAGGCAAGAGAGTGTCTCTAATTGTTTGCCATTTTTCCTTTTCTAATATGATTCAAACATGTTCATTTAATAAACCGTATACAAAATGTGACCGAAGCGCTTATGTATAGGCAATATGAAAATTATCCTGATTATCCAAGTCCGATTAACACTTAAGAAGTTCTAGTCTACTTAATTGTATTAATAAAAGAATATTTTATTGTTTGTTGAAGGTATAATGGCAAGTTAATTTACATATGTGTATTTTTGTAAGTGAAACGCTTTTGTTTTAGAAGAAAGACTGTAATATGATAGTCTGATTATTGATTAATATGACAGTCTGATTATATGTTAAGAGCAATGTTTAATAAAAGTTGATTTTATTCATTTTATTGATTTTATTAAGTATATTATTTTGTCAAAATCTCTCCTCTGGTGAAATAAGTATCTACCTTGGTCATTGAAAAAATAATAAAATATGTATAAAGTGACTTGCCCTTATATGAAAAAGTAAATAAACGGGACAAAAAATATAATATAAAGGTTTCATGAAAAAACAGCAACTTTTCTCCTTGGCCGTATCCCCTATGTACCTGAAACCTTTTATCGTAGAATCGCCCTTGTAAGAAAGAAATATTATAATAGATGGGAATTTTTCTAAGTGGGTGAAAAAAGTCCGGGCCAGGATTCGAACCAGGGATGTATCGGCTGAAGACGACAACGCTTTTCCGATTGATCCATCCCGAACGCTAATTCGCAAACACTCAACGCCCCAGCGCGCTTCACGCCAAGCTCTGTAGCCAAACGCTTTCGGGAGAAAATGAAAATATGCGTGCAAGTCTGAAGTTCTAAAGTAAGTCTGAAAAAAAAAAAAAAGACAAACCAAGTTTGTAAAATATTTTTGAATTACGTTGATCAATCTTGATTAATTATGCGGCTTATTGTTTCAACTATTATACCTTCATAATGCTAAAAACATGCATTTTAAATTTTCCAGCGTCATCCTAGCTTTTTAACGGTAATCCTATTGTAACAGCATCAGTATTCAACTAGTGTAATCAATAGCACAACTTGTGTAGACTGAATTAATCTGCTACAGAAAAAAAAAAAAAAAAAAGATATCTTTGAATTCTGTAAGCGTATCTAAAATATTCATATAAAGTGGATATAAATATTTGCAATGCAAATTTCAAACTACGATACTAGCAATATTCAAGTATGCACGTCGAAGTTCAATTTTTCGCCAAAGTCCTTGGCTAGAGGGCTTGGCGTCAAGCAGGCTGGGACGTTGAGTGTTTGCGAATTTGCATCCCGGACGAATTCTGCAGTACTTCTTCACCCAACTGACCTCATCGATCACAGAATCTAGTCTGATACTATGGATCAGCTCAACAGAATAAATCAAAGGCCAATATTTGGAACTGCAGAAATCGCTGCATAAGAAATCATATTAGATTAATTTTGAAACACGATTATCCAATCGGTAAATTAATTATAACAGATATGATTAGTAAATTAATTATAACTGTTATAATTAATTTAGCTATTGAATAATCATGTTTAAAATTAATCTAATATAAAGAATTATTATTTTATTAAATTTAATATAATTAAATTAAATTATAATAATTTTATATTTTACTTCGAAGAACCATAATTTGGCTTCAAATTATTCTATTCATTCGCTTCTTCCCCATCCTTTTCTACACACATAAGTAATAAGAAAAAAAATCTTATTCTATTGAAAAAATTTTAAGGGGGCTTAGGGGTTGAACAGTAAAATTTATGTAACACAATTTTCGAAAAAAAAATTATGTGTTATATCACCAACACCAAGATATCTTAACGTTGAATTGACATAAGAACCTAATTTTTGCTTTAAAATGATCCGGAAACTTTACTCTTTAGAATGAATTAAGGATATGACTATAACTCAAAAACAACATTATTAAAAAAACTCTCAAATTTGAAAATTTTAAAAACTCCTAAAAAATACAACTTTTTTTTTTCATTAAAAATACTCAAAATATCAAACTATTTAAACGATCTTAATTCATTCTACAGATAATGATGTTATACGCATGCAAAAAAAATTTAACCCATTCCATCAAATAGTTTTTTTAACCATTTGAAAAATGGTTGTTGTTTTCGGGAGAATGGACCCGATGATGTTACCACTTTTGAATGATGTTACCACTTTTGAATGATGTGGTCACTTTTGAATTTAAATTAATTTCTTTACTTTTAAAAGAGTTTTTTTTTTTTTTTTTTTTTTTTTTTTTTTTTTTTTTATCTTGGTGTTAGTCGTCAAAAATCAAGTTTTGAGAAAACGCGACTTATAGTTGAAATTATATGTATGCGGCTATGAAACTGTTGATACATAAATACTTATAACTCCTTTAAAAATGCAAATATTTTTATGCGGTTTTTTGCATTGAGTTAAGAATTAATTCAATAATCAAACTAAATTATAAAAAAATCGATTTTTTGAAAAGTTTTCAACCCTTGAGCCCCCTTAAGCCTACCCAATATTTTACAAGAGTTGGCACTACTGCTACGAATTCTTCTCTTCTGTTTATTAAAAATTGTTTTTAGAATTTCCTTTGCATTAACAAATTATAAGTCAAAAAAAAATATTTTAAAGACAAGCTTTTATTATTATATGCTAAAAAGGAACAAAAAGTTGACGACTGTCATAAATATCTTTTTTAAAGAAATAAATTAAAATGCGAGTTCTTTTTTTGTTGTTGTTAGTTTTCTTTAAATTATAAAATGGACGTACAATTTTAAATGCAGCTTCCCGGTACGAACATTGTTCGTTAAGCGCAGCAAATGGAGTGCGTTCGTTCTATATTCAGTTTCATAAATATTCTGATCTTGGTGCAATAGTTGTTGCACTCTTATGAAAAAAAATGCTTAAAAACAGGATTTATTACAATTATATGTATTACATTTAGTAATATGGTAATAATAGCACTTCATCTTGAAAAAAACGCATTACCATGACAATCTATAATCATTACCTATCGTGATATATAATTGAATTAATTACGTATAACAATATTTAATAGAATGAAGAAACTTTTATTAATACCTTTATAAGTTATAATTCGATTTTTATAAAATTTCAAATGACTCGGCAAAATTTAGAAACGATTCTGTATATTAAATTTAAAACCATCTGGTTGGATAGTTTTTGCACCGTTATATAAGGACAAACGGACGGACCAGACGAGGAATATAGATGCAACGTATTTACTTAATTACGAACGCTCCTAAACATTATCAACGACTACATGAGCATTGAAACCACGTGAATGTACACCTTGCGCATAACAAAAAGAACGCGCAATTTAACAACCATCCCTAGGTTCCCTCGAAGAACATGGACGTATTTCTGAAGCAATCAACGACATTTATGTGATCATATATGACGACCACAGAAGCCAAGGGGTACAAATGACAAAATGTCGATTTGGAGTAAATTGAGTTTAAAGATGATTGATGTTAAATTGGAACATCGATAACAATTGACTAAATTGAAATAGGAAACATCTGCTTGTTGCATTCTAATCTTTGAACTCTCATTTCAATAACTGTTAAAAAAAAAAATAGAGTACAATTTTCTTTAAATGTATAATTAATCAATATTGTTTGTTTTTCGAAAAAAGTGGTTTATCTCTATAACTCAGCAAATAATAAGAAAATGACCTATATTTCTTTACCTGAAATGAAAAAAGCATATTTCCAGATACCCTGTGCACTTAACTCAATTTTTTCAATTTTGTCACTTATACCCCTTGGCTTCTGGGCTCCTCATATATGATGACATTTTCGCACCCTTATTAGACAAATATTTTGGAAATAATAGCGATGGCGAAGGCAAATTTCAAATACTTTTATTTATTTATTTATTTTTTAGAATTTTGAATTTTCACCGCAAATATGACAAACTTCCAAATATTAGATCAGTTTTAACCCAGAAAGTGTGTTAAATTTTTACTTCAAATTTTCAAACGAACGATCAGGCAAGCTTATTTAGTTGAAAGTCTATAGTAATTCCTTGATACTCTGAAAAAAATTCCATAATTTCAAATAATATGAAAATAACCTGCGTTTAATTTATTTATTGAAATTCTATTAACAACTATCTATAAAAAGAAATCGATTTTATACACGAGTATTCTAAAATATCTGGCAAAAAAGTAAATCAGACGCATTTAAAAAACGAGAATCAGACATTCATAGATTCTATTGCGAAGGGCAGGACAAGGGATTGCTCCTTTCTAATTTTTGAAATGTAGTCAATGAAAATATCTGATTATTTTTATGATTATGAAAAAAAAAGTAAAATTTATTTTCCCTATTGATTTAAAATAATTAAACACTCGGAGGAAAAGGAACTAAGGATTTTTTGTCAAGTTGAGATCTTCTTTCCCCGCCCTCCTCCACCCGACCTTTAAATGAAAGTTAATTTTAATTTCTTATATTTTCATATGGCTAAACATTATTTTAAATGGGGGGAGGGGGATACAGGTTGTAGAATACATCTGTTAAAAAAAAAAACCTCATTTTTTATTTTTTATTTTTTATTTTTTTAAGTCGGAAGAATTTTTTTTTTTATATTTTTAATATTTCTTGTTCGTTGAATTTCTATATTGCTTTTTTATCTTGATTTGACTAAAAAACATCTCGCATAGGCTGCCTCGGCAGAAATCTGTTGGCTTATCTTATTGCATGTGACCCTCCATTTTAAAAAAGGTGACCGATTGTAAAATTGTATTTCCGTATTTTACAATCAGTCATCTTTTTTTCCCCCTTGAAAATGAACGCGTGAGTGTTTGAAAGATCTCGGGGTATATAAATTTTTGTAAATCTTTTTGACTACTTTTTAAGCAATTTTATGTATGCTTTTAACTTTTATATTACATATATATACGTATAAATATATGCAAATATATACCTTTTCTACCAAAAAAAATTAAGGAGTTTGCGATTGTTTAAAATTTGATTCCATCAAAATAAACATAAGGTACCTTTTCCAATTAATAACGCCGCCAGTATTCAAGTAAAATCTAGTGCGTTTGATTTATAAATTTCAATCTTGTTTCCATGAATCTTTTCTATTCACTAATAGACCTTATACACTACAAATTTAGTGTTAGCTTTTTAGCAACAGTTAACCTGGCTGCTTAAGTACTAATAATTTACCTTATACCCACCAACGTTCCACAAGCGGAACATCAGGTTGTTATACTGCAATTGTTTAAATGTAAGTTTAATCTATTTGAAATTTTAAATGTATCTTTTTGGAGACATGTTCTTACAAATTATAAAATATCTTTCAATAATTGTTTCCATTCCCCAATTTGATGCTCGTTGAAAAGTAATAAAAAGCGTAAATGTAGGAAGGAGTCGTGTGTATCTTTTACTCTGTCAATTCCCATGGAATTAAAATATATGTACTGTGATGATGGTTATTGCGTTGCATACTATTTTTTATACATTTTCATGCATAAATGAAGGGGATTAATGCATGTTAATTTTGTTTTATACTTTTTTGAATGTCAATGATCTATATGTGGAATATACCTGTATCCCTACTTATATTTTAAATAATAGCCCAACCTTTTGCACATTCTAGGAATTAATATAAATAACCAACATAAATTTTCAAATGCGTCTGAGAAGTTATTTATAGTGCTGCAGGTAAAAATTTAATCTATAATATTTCTCCATTATAATATACCGACAAATGACTATAAAAAGTACGAACCTCGGACTCACATCACTACCAAATTTTTGCTCGTACAGAAATTTTGGTAAAATTAACTTTATTAGATAAATTGAAAAAAATGATTAGTAAAGAATTCTTCTTTTCATTTCCTTTTAGGTGTACAAATACCTTGGCGACAAATGGCTTATAAGTCGCAGCCCTAGGGTGACGACCACTGTCAACAGAGCAGATGTCGCAGAAGCCCAGCAACAACATCAACAGCACTTGGGTGATGCCTTGGCAGCCTTAAGCCTGGACCCTAAAAAACAGAGTCCAAGGCGTTTAGCCGGTGGAGATTGGGCCTACGATGACTCGGATTCCAGCTAGTCAACAT
Organism: Maratus speculifer; assembly: GCA_964019185.1. Classification (NCBI taxonomy): domain Eukaryota; kingdom Metazoa; phylum Arthropoda; class Arachnida; order Araneae; family Salticidae; genus Maratus; species Maratus speculifer. The sequence continues at coordinate 317,396,068 of OZ025296.1, read as the reverse complement.
CCAGTTGAAGATGCTACCACACAGTCGGCCTTCAATGGACGCAAGAAGCTCGTATGATGTCGTACACTTAGGTTGTGAGGAGCGTGGAAAAAGAAAAGAAATGGCAAAACTGCGTTTGAATTGTGATTGACTTTTCTTTAAACAGCATCGATTTTTGATTTTAAAAAGAAACAAAACACCAATTTGTCAGATTAGTGAAAACAACCATAATGACTGCAAATAGCGTCGCTTCCGCTCTGGTTCCTTTAATTAATTGTGTACATCATACAGTGTTCTTAAAAGATCACAAACTCTTACCCACTTCCATGCGTCCATTTATGTTAACATTTAGCAAGTTATCCAACGGATGTCTGATTGGGTCTTCAGAAGCATCGCATTTTTTGGCTCATACTTGTTGAGAAATGTAAGAAATGCGTTTGAGATTTTAATTCAAACAATGTGTGTGCAAAATTAACTGTGCGATATTGTATTTAATTGCTATATTGTAAAGCTTTTGAAGTCGCGTGGTCTAGTGAACCTGTTTCTTGAGAACGTCGTAGAAGAAAGTATTTATTTTCCTATGAAAGAGTGGATGTGGAAATAGTTACAATGAATTTTTTTCGCAGAAAGTCGATAGCTTTGCATTTTTTTTGTTTGTGGAAGGAAAGTGTCTTTGCTATAAGCTTCACAAAAATAATCAATTTCCAACAATAAACTATCTGCATATAATCTTTGATTTAAAAAAACTTAGTGATATTGAAAATCAAAATTAATTAATAATCTACTTTTCATAATAAAAGCTTATTTTTTCCCTAATCATTCGGTGAAAAAAAAATGGTAAGTAACTGAGAAATTTAAAAAGAATACTCGAAATCAAAAAAAATATATACATATACAGTCGACTCTCTCTATAACGAAACTCCATACATCGAATTTCTCTATATAACGAATTTTCAGTAGGAGCGATCCCCTTTTCGCACGATTACATTAAAAACAGTCTCTATATAACGAAATATCTATCTCCATATAACGAATTTTTTCATAAATTGACCTTAATTTATTCAGTTTTAAAAAGCTTCGAAATCATATGGAATCAATTTTCCATCACTTATTTTTGATTTATCGTCAGTGCTAATTTTTTTTTTTTTTTTTTTTTTTTTTTTTACATTATTTCTCTCCTTGTTTTTTAAATCCAACGAATTCATCCCACCTCCCTCACACCTTTCCACATTCTTCTCAAAACAGTGTCAATTGGATTGATACACATATAAGAGAGGAATCAATGAGAAGCACATAAGAGAGGCCTTCAAATGAATTGTTAACTACAATTTTTCATTCCTTGGTAAAATTTGAGCATTTTGTTTTTAGAGTGTAACAATTTAAAAATCAAAACAGCAAAAAATTGCAGATTTTTTTGTTTGAAATTAATGCAAGTCTTCTTTATTTGATATTCATTAAGCTTTCAAATAAATATCTATTCTCTTTTTTCAAACAGCTTAAATAATTAAAAAATAAAATGTTAGGTTAATATTTACTTTTAAACATTTCAAATTCTTAATTCAAAAGATCAAAAATAACCTTTGTTCAAATTTCACACATTAAATACGATTTTTAACATCATTCTCTATATATCGAATTTCTCTAAATAACGAATTTTTTTACTGGAACGGTAGATTTCGTTATATAGAGACTCGACTGTATATATTATTTATGTACCAAAAAAGTAAAAATGAATCCATAAAATACATCTTAACTCCATTCTAAGATTATATATATATATTACCACTAATGAATTAAACAAAAGTCTATAATAGAAACAACAACTGAACTATTTGTTGATATTAATCAGAAGCTTGTTATGTAACATTAGGCCTGATTTAAGAATCGTTACGTGCAAAAATGCATAAACTGTTGATTGATTATAATTCTTACATATTCATCCATCTTCTGAGAAAAAAATGGTGAAATAATTGCAGCAATGTGAAGCAATCGCATAAATTTGCTCAAGTTCAACCATTTACATATACTTAAATAATTCATATATCTTCATGTAAAAAAGTAACCTAAAATGTAACTATAACAATTTCAGTAAATTACAAATCTGTTTTTCCTATTTCTACTGAAACTGAAAATAATTTTCTTTAAATAGCTGTTTATTTTAATAATAATAATAATAATATAAATAATAACAGTAATAATAACAGTATTTTACTTGAGTTTACTAAAAATAAGCATACGAAGGAGGTTCAATAATTCTTGTCACTATAGTGTATATAAAATATTTGTGTTGCAATGATTGTTGTGAACTATCGAAGCCTAATGTCTTAGAAGCCTACATGCTCAATTTCAGAATCGTATAGTTGCTATATTAACGTATAATTTTGGAGGAAGCGGTGAAATAGAGGGAGTGAGGGTGAAAGGCTTATTTTTAGCTTACGGGGCTAGATTTGTGACAGTGGATGCGACGTAACTATTGTCGTTTGGACTCTGGATCAATACTGATGTAGCCATATCTCATCCGCTGTTACAAATGTAGCCTCATAAGCTCCGAACTAGCATTTCACCCTCACAACCCTCCTTAAAAACTTCATTAAACTAGTCGTTGGGGGCCACCATAATACTTACCCATCATGGATATGCATAATATAAAACATGAAAATAAAACGCGTGTAAACTGTTTATAGAACGCATCGCGATTCCAAAATAAAATTTAAGCGCATATTTGAATAGTTTAATGTACATAGTGATGCTCTATTTATGAATTGCTGATGAGCCAATTCCGACAATTGTTTAAAACGCCAAAATACTCAAGTAGTACCGGATTGCGTAAAAGAAACATCCTTATAACTCAAAAAATAATAATCATATTAACTAATAATTTACTGCGACGGATTAAGCGTCTCATTTCCAATTAAAATATATCAATGAATTGAAAATTGAATGAAATACAGGGTCATGAAAATTCGAAGAATGTAGAAAACAGGATTACACATAACTCGGCAACTAATAATACGATCGACTTCGTTTTTCAAAAAAATTTATGTTATTTTATTGTCTTTTACGTCCACTCCTTAAAATAAAAATTTCGAAAATTTTTATATACCTTTCATCAGAACGAATTTTTCGAGGGTCCGAAAAAAATAGTTCCGGATAATCGAGGTTATTGATATTCAATAGGCTTTGTTCCATTCTTACATACTATGTACATACAAAATTTTAAGTCTGTGTCTCAATTTGTTCGGGAGATAGAGTATTTGCAGGCAGACAGACAGACAGACGGACGGCAATTTTTTTTTTCTAAAAATATGTTTTTCGGAATCTTCAGTATTTGAAACGTGTAAATCCGTCAAAAAAGCTTTTCGATTTTCAAAACGATTGTAAGACTTACCCAATACTACGTATGATTGGGAAATAAAATGAATCTTTAAAACTTCACCTCTCCCTCCAAAATTATATGTTAATATAGCAGCTACAGTTCTGAAAGTGATCTTATAGGCATTAGGCTTCGATATTCCTCAACAATCTTTGCAGTACAAATATTTTATATACATTAGAAACAATAATTATTGAGCCAACCATGTATTTGCACGATTATAAAATATCTAAACTGAATTTAATTGGAAAATTGTTTTATCCAGAAGACACGCCAGCGTGCTTAAAAAAAAAGTTAATTTTTAAAAAAAAGGAGAGAGTTTTTTTGAATGAATAAATGCTTGTTTGAAGGCATGTACGAAGTCTATTATGTTTACATATCTTCTCTTACATAAATTTACAATGTACAAATATTATATCATCAACATTTGAAGAAATTTTTTCTACTAAATAATATATTCTATATATCCTCTTTTTATGCAATGTCTTTAAACTGTTCAACATCATAAAAAATATATAATAAAAGGATTGCTCGTAGCTTAAATGCTTTACAATAATTACAAAACAAGAATGATGTATTGTTTTTATATATAGAATGTATCTTCGAGACATCGTTTTTATCATCTGTGTCGACTCAGAGATTCTGAAATACAGTAGAACCCCTCTAATACAAAATTCCGGTTAATCCGAAACGATTTTATTTTTAAAAAATTGTACTTGAACAGATTAACTGAAAAAGATTAACTTACGAAATTTTCTGGATTATAAGATGAATGTCGGGGAAAACATGCAGAAGTTAAAATTAAGCAAAAAAAAAAAAAAAAAAAAAAAAAAAAAAAAAAAAAAAAAAAAGAAAAGAAAAAGGAAAAGGAAAGAAAGAAAAGAAAAGAAAAGAAAAAGAAAAAAATGTCATTAAAACATCTTTTTTACTCTTTAAACAGCTTGAATTTAATAAAAAAAATCCTCAATAAAAAAAGTAAAATACAACATACGCAGTGGCGCCAACTTATATGGGCCCGTGGGGCCAGAGCCCACCCAATAATTTTGAATTCTAGCGTGCCCAATTTACATTGTTCTATTTCGTTATTTTTTTCTTCATTATTATTTGATTATTCATTTTTCTCCCTCGAATAAAATTTATTTTGTCAATGACCGCGCGTTTTAATTTTGCGACTTACACCCATAAATCCGAAATGACTGACAAGGAAGGTCTCCATACTGGGCATACTCAGAATTTTTTGAAAAAAATACTAATTAAACTACTCATGTATGTAAGTAAGGATCAGTCAAATTTAGCGGCGGAATCACATTAGAATGTCTGCAAAAAATTAAAATATTTTCGAATATTTGGCGTGAAAAAACGAAAACGTCACGCGATTTGGCGAGTAGTACATTTCATCGACAACAGCAAACAATTTTAATGTAACTGAAACTTGTTTATCAATCGATTTTTAGAATGCGTGTAAGTGGTATTTAATGAATTTAAATGAAAAAAATTAAGGAGTTTAATACATATATTTCCTTTTTGTATTACATATTTACGTTCCTTGTTGCTGTAGTTATTTAATTTTATCACTGTAACAATAATTTCATATATAATTTTTTTTCATATATTTAAGCGTATTCCAAATTAAAAACCAGATGAAGAATGCTGCAGTAATACATTTTATTATCAGAGAAGTTTTTGTTTCCATAGCAACAAAGTTGAATCGACAGCGCTCAATTGAATTTCATTTTGAGATAGAAACGATTTTAATTTTTTTATTCATAAAATTTCTTTGGTAAATTTCACTATATATATATCTATATATATGGTAAAGCCACAGTTAAAACAGAGAAAACTAAACTTATATATATATATATATATATATATATATATATATATATATAAGACAAGTTTAATATGAAACATTTTTTCTTTAAAAAGCATTTGACAAGAAATTTTTGAAATATTATTTCGACGCCAATCGGTGATAAATCGCCAAATAAACGAAATGTTTATTATTTTTTTACGAACATTCTAAAGGGGTCCGCCGAAATTTTTTTATAAACATATATAGGCACATGAGAAGAACATTCTGTAATTTTTTCAGATTTGTCGGAGTATGCCCGTATGGAGACCTCCCTTGTGAGTTGTAAATGTTTAAATTTCTGCTGTTTCATTTTGTAGTCATGTTCATTATATGATGATATTACAATAAATATTACTGTCTTTATAAGGAAAAACGCGTAAGAATATGATTTTAAAAAATTGCAATTATCTTAAAACATGATAGCTTGACTTAAATGTCTCATCTTTCATCAGCTGTCCATCCTTCAAAGAAACACAAACTAATTGTACTATTTTACCAAAATATCTTTGAGCCAACCCAATATTTTTGAAAAACTGGTGCCACTGCACATACATACAACGAATATAAAATGAGAATATGCTCTGTAGGTCTATTCGTAGAAACCAACTTAAAATAATCTCGAATATCAGTTTATTTGCCAGCCGCTGTAAAATTCTTTTCTAAAATTCAAAAAGTATTTAATTCAGATAATAAAAATTTATTTTTCCTTTCAACAGTTTGATTTTACAAAATTATTTACAAAAATGTTTTATTATGATTATTATTATTATTATTCTCAATGTGGTGACTGAGCCATTTTTAAATTCGTGATTCTGTGATTCCATTGAATTGTTGTAAACATCAGGAGTGATGAACCCTTTCGGGTCTGGTATCTATCTATATTATAAAGGCCAAACGTATATATGCGTAACGCATACGTCATTTTACGAATGGCAACACTTTGAAATGTGAAATGATATTTCGGTTTTGCAATTTTTTAAACTTTTAAATATCGCAAATTTTCAATGTTTACACCGTCGTATAGGCAAAAAAAAATGTACTATTAAATACAATTTGTTTCAAAGCTGTATCTTAATTTGTTTTTGTAATATTATTTTTTTTGTAGTTTTTAATATTGTTTATATAATTGTGGCAACAGAACTACTTCATTATTATTAAAAGCAAAGGAAAAAAAGCAGATTACTGTATTTTTATGCGGCTCTTTTCTCATTAAAAGTGAAAAAAAAAATAATAATAAACTTTTACACAATTATTTACAAACTTTCATTTATATTTAAAAGAATATAAATAATTTAGTATCTGTGTTTCTAATAACAACCGAGACTTCAAGTTTCGAATTAAAATGTTCTCAAAATGATCATATTAAAATTCCAATTTTTTTGAAAAGGTAAATACAGATATGAAAGGTACATACGTAAATTATTTTATGGTGAAAATGATGTCGGGTTTAGATTTCACGGGGGAAAAATTCGATGATTGAATTCGATGATGATAAATTCCTCGATAACATTCCTCGATAAATTCCTCGATAATAACAAATCTTTTAATATTTTTTACTGCTTACATGTATGATTAAAGTTTAATTTTAACAATCCCTACAACTGAGTTTTATAGAAATAATATTTTGTTAACTTTAGATTTAAGTTAGATATCATTTGTTTAAGAGTTAGTCTTGCCAATATAAGATGCATTTTTTATTGCAACTATTTTTGTAGGTTTATTGTAAATCAATAAAACAGTTTCTTCTTAAACATTTTTTTTTCGTCGAAACTCGACGGGTTCTACCTTGTACTATTAATAGTACATGTTTTTAATGGAGTATTATTTTGTTTTAAGAAATGCTTTTGCTACTATTTACATATATAATAATTTTAGTATATATCCATGCATTTCCTCTAGGACTTCAATTATGTTTACGCATTTAATAATAATAATTAATTATTATTCATTTAATTCTCTTTGCGCTGTTTGCGATTCTTTTATTATATACATATGTTTCACTCTATAAATTTAAAATAAAAGTTACTTTTTTGAAAGAATCGCGCAAAAAGTATTAGAAAGCTGTAATATAACTTAAATCATTTGCAATACAATATTCTCTAAACATGTCTAACAATTCTTCCTTAGCCTATTGTCATATGAATACGAATTGAATAGTACGCAAAACAACAACATTCGTTATCTTTAAGACAATGAAACATTCATTAAACACTAATTAATCTATTTAGATATCTTGTGTTAATGTTATAAACATAAAAGTAGTTTTTTTCTAAAAATTGAAAAAAAAAAATTAATTCGGATCTTAAAGGGTTAATAAAGAATACTATTTTTCCGAAAGTCGTTCCAGATGTTTATTGCACTACTGAGTACAGTTGGCTCTCGTTAATTCGAAATCGGATAATTCGAATTTTCGCTTAATTCGAACTAAACATGAAGTCCCGAAATTTTCAACAGCAGAATAACGTTAAAAATTTTCATTAGTTCGAACTCTTTTTCTCTTGATTTCGTTTAATTCGAACTAATGAGAATTACGATTTTTCATTTTTCTTTTCTTTATCACGGATTTCAGATCATTTGAATAACTTTCTTTCATTGATTTTTGTGAAAATTATTCCGAACGAGTATACATATAATCCAATGCATTTGATATCCCGTTTCTTAGTGCCCCGTCTGTCGATCAATGACGCTTTAAATTTTTCTTCCATTGTGCTCGTTTCTAATCTTTTAATTAGTTTATGTATTTATACATTCTAATTTAGAATTAAGTCTTTTTCTAATGATAACAGACGAAATAAATTTAAAAAACACTATAACGTTAATTCCTTTGTACTAGTACCCTATTAAGCATGTTTTCATTTCATATTTTCCTTAATTCGAACTTCTAATAATTCGAACATTTCTTGTGGTCCTGACGAGTTCGAATTAACGAGAGCCGACTGTATTTAACTTACAGTGTTTTAACTAGTACCTTTTTCTTTTCTATTTTTATCGGAATTTCGAGTAATCCGATTTTTTCGTAATCCAAACAGGATACTGTTCTAAATTAGCTCGGATTAGCGGGGCTCTACTGAAATTTCAATTTTCAATTGAATCAACATTTTTTAAAATAATTTTCAACATATTTAGAAATCACTGAAAAAAAAGGAGTTCTCAAAATTGAGTAAAAAGTACTCAATTTTAAATGTCACATATAAAAATTAGTCATATCCAAATATACTCGAAATTGAGAGCGTGCTCACAATTGATTTCATAGACGTGTTCAAAATATGAGCCGTGATGTACTCATTTTTGTTTTCATGGATATATTCAAATATGAACTGCCATGTACTCACTTTTGAATGATATTTACATCAATAACACTGACGAACCACTCTTAACAACAATGTAGTGTAAAATAGTACGCTATAAAAGGGATGAAATATCTTGTTCCTTCCGGAGCAATAAAAATATAATATTATTCCCTGATTTCTAGGACACATTATATTGGTCTATTTTTTCTGTCTTTCTGTTTCGGCCGCGAAATAAGATTCCCGTAGCACAATCTATATAAAAAAGAATTAAAAAAAACTACAAAAGATTATAAAGTGAGACAATATTGTAAACTATATTACGCAGAAACAACGGCATAATTTGTTAGAGGAAAAGTTAAAAAATTAACTAAGCAAGTTGCCACATTTTGTGATATCTGCGAAAGACAACCGTTTGTATGTTTACTGTATTTTAATAAAACTCATTAAAAATTTTTGGTAAGAAGTATTTCTAACATTCATAATACAAACCTGAAATTACTTACATTTTATTTAGAATTTGACTTTTTAAATTTTATATCGATTTTATACTGTCAGACATCGGTGACTTAAATGGAAAGTTCAATGTCAGTCAACGGTGACTGACATGGTGACACGGTGATAACACGTGAATGAACATCTTCTATGCCATCATTGATTAAATAAACCAATTAAATTTTATTTGGATTTAATGGCATGTAATTTTTCAAAATTGAAAAAAAAACCTAGCTTCTTTTTTTTTATTCAAACGTACACAATTTGATAGGAGTATTATCCATTTACTAATTTTTGAGTGCTTCATTTCTTTTCAGTGATTATAAACTGGTGTTTTATATATATAACTACTTCATTAAGCCTGCATTTAAAACAAAGAATTGAAACTTTTAGCTTTTTCACTTGTTTATTGGCTATATCATCTAGCATATATATTGGTATATCATCTAGCTCTATGCTTGAAATAATGTTTTTTCAGATATAACTTTAATGAAAATACCTCCTAAAGAAGTCCCGATATTAAAAATCAAGCCATTTAGAACTACTTTGTTAGTTTTAGAGTAGCTGCAGTTTTTTTTTTTTTTTTTTTTTTTTTTTTTCCAATACTAGAAACATAAATATATTACATCGAATTATTATTAAATTAGATGATAACAAATAAATTCATTTCTGCATAGGAAATGTGAAATTATATAAATCAAATGCTGCTACATATCTCGATTGTGATATGAATGTTCATTAATTAAAAGATCAGGATTACATTTAAATATATAAAAGTTTCATATATGAGTACTTTCATTAACCCCTTGGGTACAGATTTGTTTCAGAAATGCCTCTAATTCCCCCCCCCTCCCCATCTCGCACCGCCTTTTTACAAACATAAATACAGTAGAACTCCGCAAATCCGGACCCCGTAAATCCGGATCGGTTCGGTCAAGCGATTGAGAAACGATTTGGTTAATTTCCATGGCATAAACTTGTTTCATCGTCATATTCTGAATAAAAAAAAAACTTTTTTCTGAAATCTTTTCGGAAGAATACCTTAAGCTTTCTTATTTAAACTCGTATTTAAACTACACCCAACAAACTACTAATGCTCAAGCAGATGAGTGACCGTACTTCTCACAAAAGGTATAGAAAACTGGCACAGCAAAAAATTACAATTTTTTATTACAAAGTAAACATGTTTACTGTCTGTAAATAATCAATAAGTTAAACATAAAAGTGATTTTCTGTACGTATATGCTTTATTTTATTTAATTTTTTTCTTATTCTCCGGATAATCCGGATTTTTGATAATCCGGATTGGGTCTGGTCCCAATTAATCCGAATTATCGGGGTTTTACTGTACTTCATATTATATTTTGACAACATGTGCAAGTGGAATATACTATTTTTTTTATTTAGACAAGGCCTAAAAGAATATAAAATAAGTGCCAGAGGTCAAATGCATGACGAGTCTCTTCTCAGTCGTCAAATGTACCCAAGGGATTAAATTAATTCAAACGCTCGTGTCAAACTAAAGATTCAAATTCAGCTTCTTGAAATTAATTCTTTGTGTTAACCAAACAATTCTCTAAAACCTTGAATTTACATTGATTACGACTCCATTTAATTAGATTTAAAAACAAAGTGTATTTTTTTTTAAAATTGGGAACTGTTTTTCAAACTAATTTTAACTATCTCATGTACAATTAAATACCCGTACATACACACACACAAATACAACTAAAAATTCGGCTCTGACATACCCTTTGTATTGCTCTATGTGTTTGATAATAATTTCCTACAAGATGAGAAAATTTAAGCATATGAAAATCAAAAAATTAAGATCTATTGGTTAGAACAAAGATCTATTGGTTAAAATATTGTAAAAATTATATTCATTCAAAAAATTACGAATTTCCTCAGAAAAAAGCATTTATACACTATAACACACATTTACTTTGGCGATTTATTTATCTTTCTATATAAAAAATGGTTATAAAATCAGTTATCACTGCTTTTAAAAGAGTTAAAATTTAGAGGATATCGAACGCTAATCTAATTTTCATTTAAGCTCTGGTACCAACTTTGGGATTTTGTTTCACCCTAAATTTAGGACAAGGAACATTGGTGGCTTTTTTATGGGGGGGGGGGGGGGGGGTGATTATTACGAGTGAAAGTGAAACTCCATTGAAGTAATGCATTCAATAACAAAATTTGCAATACTGTAGGTATATGATAGAGAATAAAATTTTTTTTAAAAGCTGGACATTGGAACAATACCTATTATAGTGAGTATTGCACAGGTGCAACAGTTGTACAGAGGGTTCTTAATAACAGGTTGCTTGTATGAAAGACAGATTCTCTGTAAATTTTTCACTAAAAATTTATAATTGAAAATTATTATTGGTGCCCATAATTGCTCAAACTAAATATATTTTTTAAAATCTTATTTAAAGAAATTTATAATTTAAAATTTTTATTGGTGCGCGTAATTGCCCGAGCCAAATGATTTTTTTCTTTTTTTAAAATTTCTATAAGTGTTATTTGTAATTATATAAAACACAATAACTTATAAAAATATAATAAATAAAATGTTTACGCAAATGTTATTTATTGAAATATTTCTATTACCAGAAATTTTAAAGGCATTGCTTCTTGCTCTTATTATTAAAAAACTATCTTCTTGTGATTCGACAAGATATAAACCAGTTCAATTTATATAATATTCACATTTCTTGTTGAAACTTAAGCATTTTTAGACAGTTGTATTATATTTTTAATTACAAAAGTACAAATAATAATACTGATCCCCTTAGAGTTTTCAAGTATTTTTCTCGTTATGAGTGCGAAAGATTTGTTTAAAAAAAAAAATAAATAAATAAACATTCTTTGTCAAAAAGAGAAATCATGAAAACTTTTTAGCTATCATTGAAATTTTAATCTGCACAATGAAATATCATTCGATAATTTTTATAAAATTCACAGTATTAGATGATGCATTTTAAATATTTTATTTCAAATTTTAAAAAAAATGTTTGACCTTTTATTTAATATGAAATTTAAATATTCATCCTTATAACTGAAGCAGATTTATTTTTATAAAGAATGTTTTTTTAATTCTCATAGTTACTTCAGAATTTAAATGCATTTAATTATTACAATCAGTATTTTACTTTTAATTTATTTAAGTGTTGTAGAAGAAATTGTGGGTAGGAAATTATCGATGTTCAACAACGAACTGAAACTTGTACGTTCGTTAAAGTGCATAGGAAATCAAAAAATGATGTCACTGTTCTGTTAAATTTGTTAGAATTGAAGATATTTGTTCTGCTTACTTTCAAATATTGTATACAATGTACTGTATAAAAGAATTGAAAATCTAATAAAAATATCTACTTTTTAAATGTTGTTTTTATTATAACATTTTATCTACATTAATTTTGTGCGATCTCAAATTACCTCATTATAACATTTTCAGATATATATTGTAGAATACTTTTTAAATGAAGAAACGTAAGTTGGAATTTATTTTCTTAATTTCTACATTCACATGGCATAAAAATCTTGACAATCATCTAAATCAGCGGTTCCGAACCTTTATTGGCATGCGATCCACTTAAAATGAGATTTGATTTATAATTTGAGTGCAAGATTTGTTTATAATTTTAAACGAACCTAGAATTGTGGACCATTTTGGCGGTGTGCACCTTAGAATCTGTATGTAAATCTTGCATCTTTGAGTGCTGCGTTTAATTCCGACAAATTATAGAATTTCAAAATCGCATATTTTGGTGAATTTTTGTTTAAGAAATATGTTTTATTTTTCGTTTTACATGCCGAAGCACTAGATCTGAAATATATCTTATAGGTCAGTATAAAAAATTTATTTTCGTACCTTTTTTTTTTTTTTTTTTTTGAAAAGACTTTTATTGATTCAAATGGTATTTATAATAATTGAAATTAATTTGAAAGATTTTTGTAATTAGAACTATACGTATTGGTTAAAGTTTCAGAAATTAGGCATCTACCAACGGTTAAAAGGAACACAGAGTATATTTAATCGCATTTTACATGTGCCTTCATACAAAATTGTCAACATTTGACTATGAAATGTTTGCCTAAAATGAAATATGCTCTTACAAGGAAGGTCTCCATACGAGCATACCCAGAAAGTTCTTTAAAAAAATACAGAATGCTCTACTCATGTGGATAGATATTTTTATAAATAAATTTCGGCGGAGCCCCGGCAGAATGTTCGTAAAAAATAATAATATTTCGTTCATTTGGCGATTTATCATCGGTTCGCGAAAACATAAAATTTCAAAAGGTACTTTTTTATGTCAAATACTTTTTAAGGTACTTCATGTTGAAATTGTTCAAAGAAAGTTAATTTAAATAACTTTAATTTGCCTATTTTAGTTTGTTTTAACTATAATTTCGTCATAATATACTTATAAAGAAAATTAACTATGAAATTTTATGAATTAAAATAAAATTTAAATTAATTCGAATTGTTTCAATCACAAAATTAATTCCAATCCAATTGAGCACTGCCGATTAAATTATGTTGCTATGAAAGCAAAAACTTCCCCGATATTAAAATGCATTACTGCAACGTTTTTCATCGGACCTTTATTTTTGCATACGCTTAAATGTATAAAAGTATATTTTTCAATATGAAAATATTTTTTATATATGAAATTATTTTAAAAATGACAAAATTAAATAACTGCAGCAAAAGCAACATAAATATGTCGTACAATATCTATATGTATCAAGCTCTCTCATCTTTCAAATTTAAATACATTAAATACTATTTACACGCATTCTAAAAATTAATTGACAAGCAATTATCAGTTGCATTAAAATCGTTTGCTTTCGGCGAGGGAAAGCACTCCTCGCCAAATCGCGTGATGCTTTTGTGACTTTTCGCGCCAAATACTCGAAAGTATTTTATTTTTTACAGGCTTTTAACAGTGATTCCGCCGCTAAATTTAACTGATACCTTATTGCATACATAAATAGTTTAATTAGTGATTTTTTTTTTCAAAAACATTCTGAATATGCCTAGTATGGAGACCTTCCTTGTTAGTTACCCCTTTAAGATCTGACCTACACAGTTGTGCAAGTAATTCTAAGGAAAAAGAAAATAACAATTTCCTCTTTTCTTATGATTTAAAGCTGAGCTTGTATCACACAGTTTTGTAGATCCTCCCTTGAGGTAACCTGACATTGGAAATTTTTTTTAATATTTTTTTTCAATGAAATATTTTTTTTAATCGTATTAATTTGAATTAAAAAACTAAGACGTTGAATTTCTATTAAGCCTCTTCTGAGCTTAAAGAAGTAAATGATCAACCTCTGGTGTGGATTTTTGTTTTAAACGTTATCATTAGTTATTTTAATATTTTCATCGTTGCCATACAAAACATTATTTTTACAACGATCTCTCTAAAAAATAATAAGGTATAAATATACAAGAGTAGAAGATAAAAAATTTAAAAGATAATCATTCGGTGATTTTCTATTAACATTCGGTAAATTCAATGCCCCCCCCCCCCCAAAAAAAAAAAAAAAAAAAAAAAAAAAAAAAAAAAAAAAAAAACATTACAAAGATTATTTGGAAAACGACATTTTCAAAGACTAAAATTTTAAAGACTTATAAATAAATTCTACATTTAAATTAACAATAATAATAAACATCATTTTTATGATGATCATAGCGAATCATATATTATATGTACGCCATGCATTAAACATTAATATTCCTAGACCAATGATTAAAAAAAAACAATAGTTTATTAGATATACAACTTTAACTGTTTAAAATGTGCATTTTAATTGGATGGAGTTAATCTGACTGACTTCTGAATATCTCATATTACCTACGACGCATTAATATTCCTGGACCCTTCATAATCAAATTTTTAATGAGATTTCAATTTTACAATTTTTGGAACTGCAAATTTTTAAACTTCTAAACATCGCACATTTTTAATTTTTACACTGTTGCGTAGAGAAAAAATTGCAATTTTAAATGAAATTTGTTTGAAATCTTTATCCCAATTTGCTTTCAAATTATTATTATTGTTTTAATTTATGTTACTTTTTTGTCATTATGGAAACAGAAATATTCCATTTTTGAATATTAAACATGGACCAATCAGAAAACGAATAAAAAAAAAAAAAAGTTGCGGAATTCAACCAATTTCCCAATTCTCTACAGAGGTCAACGATTTTCCAAGTAATTAAAAAATACGTTTTCTACGCCACTAGTTTCAACATTCAAATAAGGATTCATTAAAAAACTGTTGTAGCTTAGAATAAAATAAAGAGTGTTAAAAACATCCTAACTTTTGATGTCACAGTGTTCAATAAAAAGAAGATTTGTGAAAATATTTCTCTGTCATTAATATTGCTGTTCTTAAATCCAAAGGAGCCACTTTCTGACACATTTCTGAATTTATTTCTTTTCGGAAACGCGTAAGATTAGTGGCTGCGCTTATTCAGAAACTGAAATCGAATGTCATTATCCATTTTCCGATAAAGGCAATATATCTTTGAGAAAATACTTTCAAACGCAGCGTTTTGAATCCAATTTCCGGAAACGACAGCACGGGAAAGGAGAAAACCTGCAGCCACGTAACAAGAATATCTTATATCTTGACAATTTATTTATTTATATATATATATATATATATATATATATATATATATATATATATATAAGACTGGCTTGTCAATTTTATGCCTCTACAGTTGAAAATTAGTAAGAAAATGTGTCAAAAGTTTCTCGTTGTTAAGCAGTTAATTGGAGTGCCACCTTTAGGTATATTTCAAAAGATTATATAAGCAGAAGTTCAATATCGCTATTAATATTTTTACAAAACATATTACCTGCCCTACACATCCTGAGAACAATTAAATCCAATTATGGCTTGGCTTGAATATGTAAGAGAAAAATGCAAGCCAAATTCGGCCCGACACGAATCTGCCGATAAAAAATTAAGACTGGGTCTGATATCCTGCAACTGTCCGATTCTGATCTCTACGCTGTACATTAGGGTGGAGCGAAAAAAAAAAATTTTTTTGAAAATCAAAAACGGGTAGGTGCCAAAAGTTGCCTTTATACTAGTACATCAACTGCGTGAAATTTTACCGCTGAAAAAAAATGGCTTGAGTCTGCGCTTTTGCTTCAAAAATCGAAATTTTGGGTAAAATTTGTCATTTTTTGACATTTTTTCAAAAAAATTAAAAAATTCCTACAGAGCTGGTTAGTATTCAAAAGTGTGTCTTAGACCTTTATATTTATCTGCTTAACATATTTAAACTATAAAACAATATGTTTATTCCCTATAGCTGGAGCAAAACAGTCAACTTTTAGTAAGAAAACAGCATTACCACTCTATTGGGTCATTCAACGAATTGTTGTTTTTAATACAACTCTTGTTTTCAAAACTACCTTGGACATGCGTCGTGGAGGTGGCTATGCTTCCTATACCACCCGGCCCAACTATTCGATCATCTTAGTACAGTGTTTTATTTATACATTGATTTGTGATTTTCTTTATAAAAATTTGGCATGTTTTCGATGCTTCCACCTTGTTCATCTGTTCTTTGCATCCACATGCTGCTGTAACTATCTTCAGGTATATTTTTACAGTTTATACAAAAAAATGACAAGCAGAGTAATGCACGGGAATCTATTAAAGGGATCTATTCGGCCATCTGTTACATTTATCAAACTTACATTCAGTTGATGAATAGTGATTGGAAGTTCTGTTACCCACAACATTTTTTCAGTCAATTGTATTTTTTTTTACGTAATGATTTGCTTCAAAGATGACTTCAGATATTTCAACTATAAGTATGCCATCATTTATTCTACTTTTGCATTTTTTATATGTTGAGAAGCGAGCTGTTTAACGTGATGGTGATCATCAGCGAGAATTGCAATGAAAATTTGTTCTCCATGTGTAAAGCAACCGCTGTTGTAAATAACTTTTTTTTTGCATTAGTTTTATGCCGTTTTCTAAGTGTTTTCGTGTCCAGGTAATTTCCTATTAACTTTTAGATCCTCTTTTTATGAGTGGACAACATTTGATGGTGAAATGTCCTGGGCATAAACATATAATGCATAGTACTTTATGAGGGAATGTACGGATTCTAATCGACTATAAGTGCTCATTTAAAATTAGGGGAATTTTATTTGTCACTGTGAACCATTTTGCATGGGGTAAGCTTAGAATTGTGTATAATATTTAATCATTCGCTACTTAAACTCCAGTGAATTTCCTCTGCGCCAGTTATTAGAGAAGTCGATATAAAACGTTCTAAGCTATATGGATTCACTGGATCAATAAGGAAAATCTTTGTCTACGTACTATTCACTTCCTATTGCAATTTTTTTTATATATATAAAACAGAGAATAATTTTGAAAAATTATTTTCTCAAATTGAGAAAAAGATACTCAGAACAGACTAGAAATTTCTATCAGAGATTGCAAAGCTAATTCATAAGGAAAGCTATTTCTCAGAAAGAATGGGGAATAGGAGTTTAGAAAACATCTCACACTAAAGACAGCTCATAAAGTTAATAAAATTTTCCGCTTTATATAAGCACAGATTGGCAATCAGCGTCTATATGTTCACTCACAAAATGTATAATCCAAGTTTATATCTCGGGATGTTTTATACCAAATGTACTACACACCTAAATAATAGATCTAAAATCTTATTAGAAATTACTAGACTATGGAACAACACAGAAAACGACATAAAGCATACTGAAACTTCTTTAGAAATATTGTTGTTTTATACGCAAATTTTGTTTGCAATCCTCTGTGACGATCGTCATAATATTAAGCAGCCAGCTTCTCAAAATATATTCAATGTAATAAGTACAGTAAATGATGACATACTAAAAATTGAATTCATACAATCAATTTTTAGGAAAATCATTATATATAAAATGTAATTGATTGAAAAAATGCTGTGGTAACAGAACTTCCAATCATAATGTATTAATTGCATGAAAATTTAATGAAGATAATAGACTGCTGAATAGGTTCAATTAAGGCCCAATATATAAATAGGCCCAATACATTACTCAGCTTCTCTTCTGTTATACATGGTATAAAAATATACGTGCAGCAGGTCACACCAGCAGTCCAAATCATCCAAAGTCAGTGAATACAAAGAAGAGATAAATTACTTTGATATATAGAAAACTTATACTCGTCTTCGGGAAAAAAGTAACAATTCAATACATAAATAAAACACTGGGCCTAGATGATTGGGTGGTTGAGACGGGTGGGATAATGTAACCACCTCTAATGAGTTATATACACAGTAGTTTTGAAAGCAGCTAGGTAAGAAATTCATTTAAAAGAACATTTCGTTGTATGCTCCAATAGAGAGGTTAACGCTGATTTTTCACAAAAAATTGTCAGGTTTGCTCCAATTATACAGACTACAGATATTGTTTTATAGTTTAAATATGTTAAGCAGATAAATATAAAGGTCTAAGCAACACTTTCAAATACTAACCAGCTCTGTAGGAATTTTTTAATTTTTTTTGAAAAAATGTCAAAAACTGACAAATTTTACTCAAAATTTCGATTTTTGGAGCAAAAGCGCAGACTCAAGCCATTTTTTTTCAGCGGTAAAATTTCACGCAGTTAATGTACTAGTATAAAGGCAACTTTTGGCACCTACCCGATTTTGATTTTCAAAAAAAAATTTTTTTCGCTCCACCCTACTGTACATGTAACATGTCTGTATTTGATATTCTCAAACTAGCATCGGCTCATAACGCACATTTACACTTATTCTCGCGAGTTATATTTATTGAAAATAACTAATATTTTATCGATTTCGTTGAAAATTTTATATCGGCCTGGCAAGTTGGTTTATTTTGTTTATTGGCCCGGCTCGTTGAAAAAACTTCCCTAATTCTGCTTGTCCGACCCACCACTATAAAAAAAATTCGCCTTCATTTTGCCGACCCCGGCCCTTGGCTGAGCCGGGAGTGGGCCTCTGGCCAAGTCCAGACCCTTGCAGCCCCCTGGGGGTGGAGGGCACTGCCTTGATCAGCATACAGTCTCGAATTTGTAAGATTTTATACCTTTGAATGAACGTGCAATTGGGGCATTGCGTTCAACAGCGAGTACGTTTAACGTACTCCCTCGAATTTTTGTGATTTTATAATTTTAAACGAATCTAGAATTAGGGCCCCATTTTGCGAGTATACATTCTAGAATTTCTATGGTTTTATATTTTTAAAATGAAACTCTATCAAACAACTCTACAGTCGGAACCCTACCAGTATACACTCTTTAGCCAGTATACACTTAGCCAGTATACACTCTTTAAGCCAGTATACACTCAAGCCAGTATACACTCTTTAATCCCTTACGCCAGTAAAGCCTTAAAAAAAACAAAGCCTTAAGCCAGTATACACTCTTTAATCCGTTAGATTTTATATTTTAATTTGAAAATCCATGCAAAAGAGCGTTGGCCCATTGGCCATTGCTTTCGGCAGCATACACACTTGAATTTATAAGATTTTATATTTTTTAACAAGCCTAAAATTGGGGATTTTCGCTGCTTTCATCAATGCTCACATCGGGATTTGTATGATTTTATATTTTAAAGGACCTAGGATTGGGGAACTGTTTTGTCAGCGTAGACACTCGAGTTTGTATTGCTTTAAATTTAAAAAACGAACCTAGAATCAAGACCCTATTGCCTTTGGCAGAATATATCCTTGAATATCTTTTTAAACGAGCCAAAACTGGTGTTGGGGTGGGGAGGAAGGGTGATGACCACTTCCTTCATTTGCGTACACTCTCGAATGCCCAAAATTTTATAATGCATTTAAATGAACGTAGACTTGTGGCATTGCGTCCGATAGCATACTTCTTCGAATTTGTATTTTATATGTTCAAATAAAATTCTATACAAACGAGCTTACACTGCAAAAAATTTGACCCTTTTGATGCATCGTCACTCCCTCGCTTTTATAGATTATCTCTCTTTTGACCCATGAGAATGCACCATAATAGGCTGAAGTAATCTTTTTCTATAAAAGCGGTGGAGTGACGATGAAGCAAAAGGGTCAAACTTTTAACAGTGTAGAGTCATCTCACAAGGAAGGTCTCCATACGGGCATACTCAGAAAAATCTGAAAAAATTACAGAATGTTTTTCTCATATAGTTATATATGTTTATAAAAAAATTTCGGCGGAATCTCCTTATAACGTCCGTAAAAAAATAATAAAAATTTCGTTTATTTGGCGATTTATCGCCGGTTGGCGAAAAAACGAAATTTTGAAAAATACGCTTTTACGCTTCGAATACTTTTTTTAAAAAAAACTTTCTATGTTCAAAGTAATTTTAGTTTTGCATTTTTACTTTAAGTGTAATTTTGTCATATACGTTTATATGTACTTATAACAAAATGAAATTAATATATTTTATCATTTAAAACACAATTTAAATTGATTAAAATTGTTCCAAATTGAAAAATACACTGTTAAAAATCTGCTGCATTTTGTTGCAACGCACTCCCTTGCTTGTATAGAAAACGGTTACTTGGCCATGAAATGGAGCTTTCTCATTGGTTGGAATAGAGATATTATATACAAGCGGTGGAGTGCGTTGCAACAAAATGCAGCAGATTTTTAACAGTGTATGACACGGTCAATTCACCGTGCTATAGAGCATTCTCATTTGTCAGAAGAGAGATACTCTATAAAAGTAGTGGAGTGATGTTGCAGTAAATACTGCAAATTTTTAACAGTGAAGTCAATTAAAATCAATTTTCAGATTCATTAAAATCGTCTGCTTTTGGCGAGGAAATGCACTGCTCGCCAAATCCCGCGTCGCTTTCAGCTTTTCACGCCAATTATTCCAAACTATTTTATTTTTTTACACATCTAATAATGTAATTCCGCCGCTAATTTTCACTGATCCTTTATTACCTACATGAGTAGTTTAATTCGTATTTTTTTTCAAAAAATTCTGAGTATGCCCCCAATGGAGACCTTCCTTGTCAGTATACACTCTCGAAATAGCGTGATTTTATTTTTTAAACGAACGTAGAATTGGATCGCCCCTCGCTTCTTTGCCTTCACTGTACCCCCTCGAATTTCCATGATTACATATTTTCAAAGGAATCTAGAATTGGAGCATCATACCGATACCGCCTTCGGCAGCATACACCGTTGTATTCATATGTCATTCGTCACTTGAAACGGATCGGGCTAGTAGACTGGGATGAGGCAGCAGAGACAATTACCTCATCGAGTTCACTTCTGAAATTCCAGAATGGACCTTATGCACGCTACCTGAGGTCGAGGCTAAAATTCGTCTGCTGGCGGTATTTACTGGCGGTGTTTAGCATAGCAGTCTGCGAAATTTTAAAATGGAGGGCCGAATTCACAGTCAAGTAAAATCCAGACACCTCATTGGTCGCGTGTTAAGGGTGAAAATCACGAATTTGTTTCTCCATTTGAAAAGAAGGAGGGGTAAAGTAATTTTCAAGCGATTATTAACGTCTGTTCTTATTTACGATAAACCATCGAAATTAATTCAGTTAAGATATTTTGATGACATTTTATAGAACGAAAGTGAAAATTTTTTATTATAAATGAAAACAAATCAGATTTACTTCAAAATTGCCGCTACGATTTTTTCTCGGAAAAAGGAGTAAGGCCACATTTCCCCTACCGCTAAGAGATTATTCTCTGAAAAGGATGCGGCTCAATGACCAATAATGCGCTTGGATTTCACCGGACTATGATTTTGGTCCTCCATTTTAAAATTTCGCTTGCAGTCTATGGAGTGTGTGTTATTAATGTGCTTATTTCATAGAAATATCGGAAAAGAATTCTTTGTTGTAGCAGCATATACTTAATATATTGTAATATAAATTTAAAATTGTTGTTCTTGTTCTGCTTGCAAGAAAATTCTCTAAATTTTTTAATTTGCTGTTAAAATGTATCCAGAAAGGTTGAAGTCGTCTGCTAGCGTTGTTTGCGCCTGCGCATTGTGGCTTTCTGGCGGTGCAGTGATTAGAATAACAGGTTAGCATACCGCCAGCTCTGGCGTGTGACGTCACGTGCATAAGGTCCATTAGTTAAAACTCGATTAGCATTTTAAAACGCAGTAGGTCTGCCAGGTAATATCTTGGTGGAAAACACATGAAAACTCGATTTTAGCGGTTGACTCGTAGATTTACCATTGTGATTTTCAGCTTCCAGTGATCCATGTTTTCATACCTTTGGGTGCAGGAAAGCACAATGGTAAAACTACGAGTCAGCAAATAAAATCGGCTTTTCTGGTGTTTTCCGTTAAGATTTGACTTAGCAGACCGATTGCGTTTTAAAATGCGAATGCAGTTGTTTTAACTAATTCTGGAATTTCACCCATCAACTCCATGAGGTGATTGTCTGTGCGGCCGCCTCACGATATATAACAAAAGAATTAAACTGGCCTACCGGGCCGAGCGGATAAAAAAATAACTCGAACTGTAATCAGTGTTGAATTCAGACATTTTTCTCCGGAAGGGACTTGAGTGGCTCGGGGGGGGGGGGGGGAGCATTTTATTTTTTGATAATTGAAAACGCAAAATTTCAAATTTTTTGGGGGACATCTTTATTGTTCCAGGGGGAATGTCCCCCCCCGAGCCACCCCCTGAATTCAACACTGAAGGAAATAAATATTTAAAAGAAGTCGATAAAATATGAATGTTTTTAATGGATGATGCCCACTCATCCGTCAAGCTCCCAAGCGCTTGAATACGCCATCAGGTGGACAAAAACTCACTTCGCTCGCATTGTATTACATGTATTTATAATTTGCTCAGAATGATTATTTTTTTGTGACATTTCGTGTGACATTTGTTTTCTGTGTTATATGACAAATTTTTTTTAATGCATATAGAATAAAGAATTCAATGGCATTTTAGAATTAGTTAAATGGAAATTAAAGGGACGATTTTCCTGTACCGAAAGCTGCGAGCAGCGCCTTTTAATTCCCAAATGTGCAACATTGTCAATACTCCATGTTTTTCAATGTAGTTTGCATATGTTTGAAATTTCCTTAGCAACAATGGCAACAGTTACCTAACCCTCCTCTCTAAAGCGTTGTTCGTTCAGAAAAGCAAAATAATTAGTTAATTAGTACAAATTTTGACTAATTTTATAAAGAAAATACTCTATTATAGCTTTAAATTTTAGTTAATAAATAGTAAGTTATAATTTTTTTTTGTAGACTTATTCTTAGTTATGTTGCTGACGTAATTTCTTCTGTGATGCTTTTTCCAGATTGCTTACTTGTACTAGTTATGTATATTTATGTTTTACTGTTTATATAACTACTATGTATGACAAATCATTCCTTCATTTACTTTCACATAAATCTTGTACGCTTAAAGTTTGCTTATTATGGATTTAAAACATTGCAGTTGGATAAAAATGTCATATTTTTCACTAAATTTATAAGATAATACGCTATCCTGGCTTTAAATTTTACTTAATAAATAGTATGTTGCCAATCTTTTTCTCAGATATGCCATTAGTTATGTTGCTGATCTATGTAATTTCTTCTGTGTCACTTTATTCATGTTTTACAGTTTATATATTATATAAAATAAAACATCCTTCATTTACTTTCATATCAATTTATACATGTTTAAGATTTGTTTATTACATAAGTGAAGTATTGAAGTTTATCAAGAATGTCATGTTAAATGTAATCCGTATAAAGATATTGCTGTCATTAGGGATACACCGAACAGTGATTTTGACCGAATGGCGAATATTCGGCCGACAGCTGAACTGAATTCCGAATATTCGGCAAGCCGAATAGTAACTATTCGGCCGAATACCGAATATTCGGCTTTCCAAATACTTTTTATATTTCAAAGTTTAAGGGTATTAAAATGTTACTTTTTAAAACAATTTTATATAATATAGGAGAAACTTATATTTTGATAAAGAAGAGCTTTTTATAAGAACATTAAGCATTGAAAAAAACTCTGCCCTCTTTTATTTAAGAATCACAATTATGAGACTTTTTTAATTAATAAAATTTTAAATTTCATGATTTCTTCTATAATTGAAACAAACATTTTAAAATCAAAGGGAAATTATGAAAAAATGGTTGAAGAAAAACTGTACAGTGTTTTGTTCTTTTTAAATAACTCAAGGCAGATTTTTTTTCAATATTAAGTATAAACACTTTCAATTTAATTCTGAATAAAGGAATGTCTAGCTCATAGTTATTTTCTCATGAATGGTGGCATTTTCCATCTTTCCCATCATATCATATTTTACAGAAATCAAAGCATGCGAGCTGAAAATATAGTTATGTTATCTTATTTATTGTTAATGCAACAAACAAAAACAAGTTTGACCTAGAGTGAGATGAAATACAATGTACTTATACATGATTCAATAAGTTGATTATGATTATCATTTCATGAACAAAAATTGTCTGACTTGATAGCTATTACTAATCTCAAAAGTTTTTCTTTCTTGTTTAAGGACTTATATTTGGGAAAAGCAAGAAACAGATTATTTGCAAAATAAAATTTAGGAACTTGCATCTGCACTTGCATCATTTATTCCTAACTAGCGGCCTTCGCCCGCTACGCTGGTCGGTTTATCTAAAGAAATCTTGAAGAAGTAGTTAGATAAGGTTCAGACATACATTAAAAAAAAAAAAAAGCAAGTCGATCATTCAAAAAACGTTGGGAAATATCAAATATTTACTGTAATTTTTTAAGAAAAACAAAGTTTCGAAAAAAAAAATTACACTGACATATTAATGCAAGGAAATTTTCCCAGAGAGAAAATTCGCCTTGAATACAATATTTCAAATTCTTTTAATTGCTTATAGGCGTTAATGCCAACATAGTGAAAAAAAATTCCATGCTGGGAATCGAACCCGGGCCATCAGTATGGCGCACTGACGTTCTACCGACTAAACCACATGGAACGACAGCCAGCTTGAAACTTTCTCATACTTAAGTAGACTGGCGAAAACATAACGATAGCGCGTTTTAAAATCGCACAGTGACATCTATTGGATTTTATATGTACTAAAAAACGTTATGTACTAAAAAACGTGAGCAGCGCACCTAATAGTTTCTTTTGTTTCTTTTTGTTACTTTTTTGTCTGTTGTCCGATTTTGATGAAACAAAGCCTATACACTGCCCGGGAGTGTGCATTCTTCATTAGTGAAAACCGCATAAAAATCCATTCAGTAGTTACGAAGATAACCTCGAACAAACAGACAGACAGACAGACAAAAAATTCAAAAAAAATTTTTTTGTGTTTCATTGGTTTTCTTTTATCGCCCTGACTCCATTTTTGTCAATTATCTTCAATGTACAGACACACCGGGTCCTACTGTTTTATTATATGTATAGATTAGAATCCTAACAAATCGCCATTTTAATCCTTCTCGTGGTTAATTTTCTTAAGTTAAACTTAAGAAACAGCAAACAAATAATGTAAAAACATTCTATTTTATTTAAATATGGTTTTCTTTCTAATTATTTTAAATATATTTAAAAATTGACAGTTAAAAGTAGAAATTGTGAAAAGTTTTTTGAAAATGTGTTTTAAAAGGCTTTATTAAGTATTGGATTCGGCCGAATACTTTGATATTCGGCCAAACTGAATATTCGGCAGGCCAAATGGTTTCATATTCGGCTTAACCGATAACCGAATAGTTTGATATTCGGCCTAACCGAATATTCGGTAACATGGCCGCAGGGTTGGCAAGTTTTTGACGCATGACGGTTTTTACCAGATTTTACCATGGTTTTTACCATCATGTCAAAAACCTCCTTGTCAAAAATGTTGAAAACTGTCAAAAACCCACTTTTCAATAGTTGTTTTTACATTACAATAATAATTGCTTTTTCATTCTGTCTTTAGTATTAAATCATTTTATATGAAATATTCAATATCAAAAAGACTCTAAAGTATATTTATCCATCCCAGAAAAAACAAAATAATTGCATTAGACGATATACCATAGATTATATCTTTGTTAGATCTCTACAATAATTTTAAGCTATTTGTCACAGTCTAAAAAAAATTAAATTTTTTGAAGAAATTTTATAAATTCTAAGTATTAGATTAAAAAATGTGAAATAAATTTTGGCAGAATTTATTACATTGTTTAAAAGAAAATAGCTTTCTCAGAAATAAGTTTCCTACGTTTAATGAAATTTGTTCATTGATTATTTTTAATTCTATATAGCAAAATCTGATTTACATAAATATATTATACATATATGTAGTGAAATTAAATATATTTTAATAGCTGAGAATTACATACATAGTTTGGGAGTAAGAAATATCACTTGTGCTTTAAATTTGAATCTTCTAGAGATTAAAATTTTGAAATCAATATTAAACTTTAAACCATGTGAAAACTTCATCTTTTACTATATTTTTGTTAAGTAGTTTATTGCAGTGTTATTCCTTAGTCTTGGTATTATTTCATTCAAATAAATAAGTAAATAAAATATTAAATTTATTATTTTTAAGCTGAAACGTTGACCCATAAAGAACCATTAATTATAAAATTAACTGCATTAAAAAATAAGTAAAAATAACACATTTAAGAATCTCTCTAAATTTAAGAATAATTTATAATTTTAAAGGTAAAAGATTTTTACTCATTCATCATATGTATTGCAATAAAAATGTGCAATGTTTTATTTCTTCCAATTCACTTTAAATAATACCTAAATAACTTTAAATAAGATATGAACAGGACATAAATAGTTTGACTTTATGATAACTTTAATAAGTTTAGATTTTAAAAATATTTCACGACTATTCGGGTAAAAATTTATATCTAAAAATATAGAAGCTGGAATGGTCTATAAAATCCAAATAAGGGACACCCATGGGACTGTAACTTTCGTCCCTTAAATAGAGGTGTCCCTTATTTAGAGTTCCTTACATAGTGAAACCGCCAAATAAGGGACATCTTTGAGACCGCAACTTTTGTTCTTTAAATAGAGGTGTTCCTTATTTGGAGGTTTCACTGTATATATATTTGCACCAAATTTAACAAAAAATAAACTAATAAACTTTTCACTATTTATATGAAAATTTTATTAACTTAAAATTTTTAAGACCTATTTATTGAAATGAAAATCATCATAATTGCATTAACCAAATGTATAAAGATACACATTTTAAAATATTATGTCTAAGAATATTCAAATTTATTCAATGACTTGTCCATGTTTGACCATATAATAGCTTTTTTCATCTCTAAAATGATTTTAATATTAAAAATGTACATATTGAATGCTATATAATATGTATAATAATCTATTATTATCATTTAATGTAAATGTTCACTGCATTTAGAAGAATCTATTTTAATGGAGATTAAGGCCAAATATTGTTTTTTCCTTTTACTCTTATAATTTAATTTTTTCATTTAGAATATACTTTTAAATAGGGATGGGACGAATAGTGATTTGGCCGAATACCGAATATTCGGCCAAATTTTAGGCCGAATACCGAATATTCGGCGGCCGAATACCTACTTTTTTTTTCAATAAAAGAAAAAAAAATAAATTTTGATTATATATAATTTAAAAAATAGGAATTCATTAATAATTATTACTCTTAAATGTGCTTTTAAATGTATTTTTAAATTTCAAACACTTATTTTAACACACAAAAGTTATGAAATTGCATTACATTCTTTTATCTTAATGTACATCAAATTGATTTTCAATAAGTCAGGATGGTAAGATATTTCCATTAAAATATGAATCCATTAATATACTTCATTTTTACTATCAGATGATTATGATACTTTTACCCTTTCTTGCATCCAAAATTAATAATATTCTTAATCTCTCTCTCTTAGAACTCACAAGGAGATATTTTCTGAAATAACCTTTAATGAAGTAAATTTGATCATTTAGAGTCTGTGTCCTTAATGATAAGCAAATTCGTAAGAATGAGACTGCTCTGAAATCAGTTGACAAGCTTTAAATTACAAATTACGTTAAAGCAAAAGGTTATGGTTAAAGTAGAATGCATATACAGTAGAACCCCGCTAATTCAAACCCCGTAAATCCGGATCGATTTGGTCATTTATTTTTTCAAGTTTGAGAAGCGATTGGCTAATTTCCATAGCATTAACTTGTTTCATCGTCGTATTCTGGATTTTAAAAAAAAACTTTTTCTGAAATCTTTTCGGAAGAATTAAGCAAACTAAACATTTTTACTGTCTGTAAATATTCAATAAATTTAACATAAAGGTGTTTTTCTGTAAGTATGTTTTATTTTATTTCATTTTAATTCTCCGGGTAATCCGGATAGGGTTCGGTCCCAATTAATCCGAATTATCGGGGTTTTACTGTAGTAACAAAATCTTTAACATTTGAATTGGCGCATACAATATTCAACAAGCATTAAAAGGATGAACAGAAATTGATAACAACATGAATGAAGGAATATGTAAATTAAAAATATATACATAAAAATGTTACATATTTAAGTCAGTAATTATGCAAATAAAATTTTAAAAGTGAAAACTATAGAATAAAAAAATTATTTTGTTCAGTATTTAGAATTTATGTTTAAATACTTATAAAACCATCTTCATAAAGCAATTTGTTTCATCTAATGCGTATCTAGTTTGCCACCAGTTCTGTTTTCAGATGTACTGTTGTATTTGGAATAGTGATATTTGATATCTAATTTTAAAAATGAATCTTCGTTAATACACCTAGTGAATGAATTTTTTCATTTTATACTTTACAGAAAATAAGTTACGAATTTCATACAAGTCTTTTTCATATGTGCATGGAGTTTGCAGACATTAATAAATATTCAAGTGTTTTAGAATAAGGCAGTGTTTTTCTTCTTTTTTTTTTTTCCTATGTTTTTATATCTTGAATTGTAATAGATCATTCTTTAATGAAGCACTTCCTGTACAATTAAATCTCCAACTTGGCAGCATTTTCTAAAATATCACTAACTTTTATTGGAAATACAGAAAGGCTGTGTATTTTTTAGCAATTGAATAACTGTATATTTTGTAAGTAAGAATGAGAATGATTTCATGAATGAAGTAGCCAATTTGGATTAGGGAAAAAAAATCGCAAGAAATGAAATTCTTTAAATCCTAAATTTATTTAGCAAGATATCCTTCACTATTCAGTGAGATTTTACCAATATTCGGCCAGATATCTCAAAATACTCGGCTACAGGTATTCGGCCGAAGTATTCGGTCAACAAGCCTTCAATATTCGGCCAACCGAATATTCGGCAAAAGGGCCGAATAGGCCGAATACCGAATAGTGGCCGAATATTCGTCCCATCCCTACTTTTAAATAAATTTAACAAAAGTAATTGTGAATAAAAATAACAAGAAAAAAAAAGATGATCTAGAAATGTATTGCATCCTGCATTTACGATTAAATCTAAGAAAAATTAAAAAAGATAGCTTTTTGACGGAATAAACCGGTAAAAACATGGTTTTTACCACCGTCACACAGTGGGGCAAAAACCCAAAAAGCTGGCCAAAAGTCGAAAAATGAAGTTACGATTTAGGGAATTTCGATTGTACAGTTGGCTAGAATAGTATTTGGAGAGTCAGAATCTGTATTTAAAAAAAGATGTTTGCTTTGCCCTTACAAGCAGCATCATTTCAAAAATGATGCTTGAAGGAGTATCATTTAGAGCGAACAAAAACAGCAAAACAACAGTTCCTCTAAACGCGCTATATTTTATTATATTATCCGATTTTAATGATTTGAAATGGATTCACACTATGATAGTATGTACTTTATTTGCATGCCTTACAAAATTTATATTAAGCACGTAAAATTTAATAAATTTATATTCATTTTTAATAAAAAAAAATTTAGAGAAAAATTTATTTTTTTGCTTTTAAACATAAAAAAGTTTAAATGTTCCACAGTGTTCCGCAACGAAATTTAATGGAAATAATAACTTGGGCTATTGTCTAGTGATTCATAAAAAACCAGCTGCCTAAAACTGCCTTTCTGCATTTCACGCATATTTTAGTAACCGCAAGTAAAAATGCCACTTTTTCGGCCGCCTCAAAAATTTTGAAATTGACTACTTTTTACATAATTTAGCTGATAAATATTTTTCAATAATTTGAATTATTCAATCTTATAATAGTTTATTTCCTATTATATTGTAAATATGTACTATAATCATAAGATTACATTAAATTGATAAGTAAGCTTAGTAATGAAAAAATGAAAATAAGTTTCTATTACTGATACGGTAGAATAACATTTTCTTATCTTTATAGGTAGTAATTTTGTTTGTTCTATTATAATGAGAAGAATTATTTTGTCAATGGCTATATTTGCTAGATCAAACTACTGAGCGTATTTCATTAACGTGAGTAAAAATCATTATATGAATATCACTTTCGCTTATATTAGTATTTTGGATTTGATTTGCAAGTGAGGATGTGATGGCACATCTATTCTGAGTACATTTAAACAAATATTTACCTATGAAGATGGCAGGAAGTTTAATATATTTTTCTTTTCTTCCGTGCTACTAGAATACATAAATATTGCGAATAATTCATGAATCGTCAATTTGAAAATATCGAGATCTTCATTTTACTGATTTTATCGGGCCAATCAAGATCCATTTTTCTTTTTCAAGAAATACGGAAGCAACTGTCAAAGAATGGGATTACATTAAATACTAGCAGAATCAACTTATTTCGTTTAATACAATCATTGATACAGAAGAAAAAGTCGTTAAAAACGAATTAGTGTAATACTCAACGTTGCTCCCTATGTCAGACAGTATCAAAACAGCATCTTACTGATCTGACATTTTGTATTAAAAGTGGATTGAGATAATTTAGAATTCAGAATATCTAAGTTACATGCAAAGATGTTTAGAGAGGCCTTACACCTGGCAGACAACTGGACAGAAAAAATGAAAAGCTCATATTCTGCATGAAAAGAACAACACTGAAATTGCAAAATAAAATATGCAAAAAATATTTCGTTTACAATCAAGATTTCTCGTCGAGAAACTAATCCCAGATTTGGAAGCACAAATGATGGAAATACAATTCAAAGATTCTTTGAAAACGCAACTATTTGTTTCTAAACTAGCATATACGAAGATTTGATTAAACGCTTCTATGCCATAAGTAATTTCTTGTAGCCATGATATTTATTTGATAAACTTCGAAAAATTTCCGTTACAAATAACTCGTAGATCTGAGCAGCACCCCTGGTTCTATATGCTTACTTCAGTACACAAACTACTTATTAATGACAAAGAAATAACATTCTCTTTATTACTGCCAATTTGTCCAGCGTTAGAATTCCTAAAAAAAGTCACTGGTCCCAAGGACCAGTAAGCATGAGAATTTACTGGTCCGCAGACATCAGCACTGGTCTGTTACATAAAACTCTATTAAATAATTTTAACACTTAAAGTGGTCCCCCCCCCCCCCCCCCCCACACACACACACACTCTCTGGAAAATAAATCAATCTTACTTTGCATTTATCCAAAATTTTCAGCATAATAAAATGTAAAATATAATTTGCTAAAAAATAAATAAACAGTACGTAAAGAAAAACTATCAAATTATTTATTAGATATTTTATTTGCCATTACTTATTTCAACTGACTGTAGGGTTTAATGTAATTTTTTTTTTTCGATTTTTCTCCAGATTCTAGCCAGAGTGGTGGAATTGTAACTTGAAAAATCCTGGGTCCCCGGGGCCCAGGACTTCTAAAATACTGGGTCCCTTTTCTACAAATGTGGGTCCCCACTAATAATAAGTCATATTTTTCGATGCAAAAATTGAACTTGTTCATTTGCACAAGAAAAAGAAAATGCAATAATTGTTTTAATAATAATAAATAATTAAAACCAATATTAATTTAAGAGAAATTTTCTGTACTTTTTAAAGAATAAATGTGCAAGATACAAATTTAATTATAAAATAATGCTTATTTAAGTGTTGAAGATAACAAGTATCACTATTGTTTGCATTTCTTTTAAAATGGGGCACAACAGGTTTATTGAAAAAGACTTTTTTGCTGAAAAAAGGGATATTTTTGTTGAGTAAATCAGTACTTTGCTTAATGAAATGGTGCTTTCAGGAGTCACATTCACTCAGAAAGATTTGGAACAATAAAAAACCGATTGGGAAGCAGGAAAATCAGTTTTTGGAGCAGCAACAACAATTTTGAAGTTGGAAAATTAGGTTTTAAAACAGAAAAATTCTCTCCCGGCATTCATATATATTTTTTGCTTTTTTTTTTTTTTTTTTTTTTTTTTTTTTTTTTTGTCGAAATTTCCGTTTTTTCGCATTATTTTGACGAAATCTTTTGTTTTTTCGGGATTTATTGACGAAATATACCGTTTTTTGCGATCTTTCGGAGAAATCTGCCGTTTTTTCGGTTTTTAGTATGAAATTAGCCATTTTTTCGCGAATTTTTTGACAATATTTACTGGAAATTAGTCGTTATTTAGCACTTTTTAAACAAAATTTTCTTTTTTTCGCAATCTTTTGAAGAATTTTTTCGTTTTTCACGATTTTTTTTGACAAATTTTGCCGTTTTTTCGCGATTTTCGGACAAAATTTGTCGTTTTTTTGCACTTTTTTGAAAAGATCTGCCATTGTTTTGCAATATTTTTGAAAAATCTGCCTTTTTTTCGTAATTTTTTGAAGAAATCTGCCATTTTTCCGCAATTTTTTGAAAAAATCTGCCGTTTTTCGCGATTTTTAGGGCGAAATTTGCCGTTTTTTATCTTTAGAAGAAATCTGCCTTCTGTTTCGGGTTTTGGAATGAAATTAGCCATTTTTTCGAGAATTGTTTGACAAAATTTGCCGAAAATTAGTCGTTATTTCATGATTTTTTAACGAAATTTGCCGTTTTTTCGCGATCTTTTAACAGAATTACACGGCCCGTGGGACGCGTAAGAGCGATTTTTTTGCGTAATTTACGCGCTATGGCGCGTTTGCGGCATCGCTGATAATAAAAAAAATCATGTGCGATCGGTTTTGGTTTTCTAAGGGCCTGAAAAAAGGCACTGGTCCTGCGGACCACTAAGTTTTTCAAATTAGTGGTCCGATTGAATTATCGGTGGTCTCGGACCAGCGGACCACCAAGGATTTCGAACGCTGTTGTCAAATGCCATAAGATACTCAAGAATCATGCAACAAACTGATCAAAAGGCATCGAGAAGATTTATCGCAAAGATGCAGTAGCGAGAAAAAAAGCTATTTTTACATCTTTTAATGTCATCAGATTCTTTCCTTTCCACTTTAGGGAAATTATCGTAGAAGAAATCATTGATCCTAAGAGTCACAGGATCTTCCAATACCGCCAACAAGTTCTGCTAACTATTTTGACACCTTGATCTCTGAAGAATCTTTTTATTATACTACAGTTGATTCTAAAGGTTAATTTCTGGAATATATTTTCGTTTTTATTTTAATAATATAAAAATTAAATAGTCTAATGTTTTACTTTCCATTAACGTACTTAAATTTCGTTTAAATATGTCTTGGTTTTTTCAAAATTCCCTTTTAAGTTTACCTCGAAATTTTAAATTTTATTTAAATTTTATTGTTTTTTCTCTTAATCTGTAATTTTATTTATTTATTTATTTTTAAAATTTAACTTTTGAATCCTAATTAGCATCTTGAAAAGTTTACGAAATTGCATATAAATTGAATAACTTTCGAGACATTTTAATTTTTATTCCGCCATATTGTATCCGCCATTTTTTTTCAATTTTAATTTTGTATTTTTACTTAGCATCTTCAAAAACACCTGTATACGAATTTTCGTACATTTTGATTAACATTTTCATATTTTGGCCAGCTTTTCGGGATTTTGCCCCACTGTGCGTCCTGTCAAAAAACAGTTTTTGACATCAAAAACCCAACCCTGCATGGCCGAATACCAAATAGATACCGAATATTCGGTGCATCCCTAGCTGTCATTGAAAAAGTTTTTGATTGTTTTGTATTGTAACTGTGAATAATTCGAATGCCGGTCTCGGCTCATTTTTAAAATAATCTCAATACCTGATTTTTTTTCTATTCACACTTGCATTCATTCAGTTTTGATTTTTTTTTTTCTTTTTATAAATTTGTTTATTATACAGTAGAACCCCGATTATCCGAATCCTGGTTATCCGAAAATCAGCTTAACCAAAATACTTTAAAATTCCTTAAAGTTCTTCTAAAATTTGAAAAATTTTAATGTCAATGTCAATATTATTTTTTACCGATGTCAAATGTCACCTTTCAACATATTTTGATTTATGATTACTCGGACATAGATAATGAATTTTGCTGCTTAGAAGTATTTGCATTCTCACGTCATAATAAAAAATAAGTTACTTTCTAGAGGACTAAATATGATATTTGTTCAACTTTATATCCTAATTTAATACTTTTTTAAAGAAGAAATTGCTATTATTACAATAAACATTCTTGAAAATGAATAATAAAATGAATTTGCTCTAAATACAGGATGTTTATAAAGTCCCGGACCCATCTTGATGTTTAATAACTCATAAAATAATAAAGATAGATTAAAATTAATAACATAAATGGTTAGATAGACTCAAAAAGTTTCATGGCCCTTGTCAATGAACTTCCATGTGTGCCCCCCTTTTGTCATGCAGAGAATATCAAGTCGATAGTCAATTTCACGTCAGGTAGCAGCAAGCATGTCGGCAACATCGACTGAGGCTATTGTGGTTGTAGTTCTGGCTTTTAAGTCATCAATGTTCGATACTTTCCTCCTGTAAACATTGTCCTTTACAAAACCCAAAGGAAAAAGTCCAGTGGCATTATATCAGGTGATCTGGGTGACCAAGGAGTTAGGCCTCCTCGCCCAATCCATCTTCCTGGAAAATGGTCGTTCAAAGAAGACTTCGAAAGTAAAACTTCGTATTTAAATAAAGCTGTGTTTAAATAAAGTTCTGTACATCAGTGGTGTAGTCGTAGGAAAAACAGAGGAGAGGGCATACCCTCTAAATAGAGGGTATACCCTAGAGTGTATATATATTATAGTTCTCTTGAGAAACAGGATAAACAGTGTTCCTTTAAAAAACTCGAAAGGTATACAGTGTATACCCTCCACTACAACTCTGGTGTACATTGTTTAATGACATCTTTATAACGATAACCATCTAACATAGTTCCCTTTTTAGGTGCGTTCGTAATTATGTAAATCAGAAGCGGATTAACTACCACACGGGCCCCTAGGCTCGACTTTCTGAGGGCCCCCTTTCACTCCTTCAAAGTGGTATATACTGGGAAAATTAAAACACATGCTTGCTTCATTAACCCATAAATCATTGATGATTAAAATATAAAAGATTACGACAAAGAATTTCGCACATCTTTTGTCTTTTGTATTAATGTCCGACCAGTGTAAAAGAATATTTTCTTGTTCTTTATCTAAGGAAAATTTTAGCACCGGGCCCCCTTTTCTTCTGGGCCCCTAGGCTTCAGCCTACTCAGCCTAATGGGTAATCCGCCTCTGATGTAAATACGTAGCACCTATTGTTGTCGCTCAGTCCGTCCGTCTGTCTGCATATAACAACGCAAAAACTACCCAACAGAATCGTTTGAAATTTAAAATACATAATTATAACATAATTTTGTTAAGTCATTTCAAATTTTATGAAAATCGGATGGATAGATCAATTACAGGGACAATCAAAAGGATTCTGTTACATTACGTTCAATAGGGAAAAAAGTTTCAAATGCATTTTAATCATTTGAAATTTAA
Source organism: Maratus speculifer (assembly GCA_964019185.1). NCBI lineage: Eukaryota > Metazoa > Arthropoda > Arachnida > Araneae > Salticidae > Maratus > Maratus speculifer. The sequence goes on along the minus strand of OZ025296.1, from coordinate 317,360,254 downwards.
AATATATAACTATTGCGTAATTTTGTTGAGTCATTTTAAATGTTATGAAAATCGGATGCATAGATCAATTACAGGGACAATCAAAAGGATTCCGTTATATTGCGGTCAATGGGAAAAAAATTTCAAATGCATTTTAATCGTTTGAAATTTAAAAATATAATTATTACGAAATTTTTTCGAGTCATTTCAAATGTTATGAAAGTCGGATGCATAAATCATTTACAGGGACAATCAAAAGTATTCCATCATTACATTACGGTCATTTGGGAAAAAGTTTCAAATGCATTTTAATGATGTTACATTCATTCGAACATAATAGAATTGGCATGAATCTATGAAATATGCATTCTGTACAATCTGTGATACAAAGAATTTTTATTATTAAATTACAGGGCCACACAAAAGTATTCCACTACATAATGCTATACTGGGAAACATTGTTTGGGACGTGTTTTAATTATATTCAACTACTTCACATTTTATGAATAAGATATATGTTGCTGAGGTGTAATAAAAATTACTTCCTGCATATTTACAGAGACGTAAAGATTTCGACTACTATACTGTATCCGGAGTACGCTCTACTATATCGGCAAGATCTGAATACTTTTAAAACTTTGTTATCGTATGAACGCACCTCATTTGCTACGTTCACGTGCAATTTCCAACTTGTTTATATTAAATGTTCCTTTTCCTTCCCAAGGTTCATTTTAAAATAAAAATGGTTCGCTTTCCTCTTTTTAGAAGGTTAAAATGTATTGGTAGCCTTATCTTATATAATTTTAAAATTTTAAGTAAAATCCAATTGTATTTTAATTTGTGTAATGGAATTTATTTTTCTTTAATTAAATTTAATTATTTTAAATTTGCAGATTTTACAAGATGGGTGAAGACAAAGGTATAGTTTCTTTTATGTACATATATTTTCCTTAGCAAATAAATATATATGTATAAATTCAGAGTTTCCCCCAGGTTTAAAAAGGGGCAGGATGCTACTGTTCTGAAAAGGGCACTTTTTTGATTTTTAAGGGCACTTTTGTAGAACTGTATTTACAATCTAGCGGTTCAAGGAAATCGTGGAAAAGCAGAATTATCATCAAAGAATCGAGAAAAAAATCCAAAAATTTCATCAAAAAAAAAAAAATAAATAAAATAAATAAATTTTGTTAAAAGATCGCGAGAAAACGGCAAATATTGTTAAATGATCACAGAATAACGGCCTATTTTGTTAAAACATCGCAAAAACGGCAGATTTTGAGACCGGGAAAAAAAAAAAAAAAAAAAAAAAAAGCGAAAAAACGACACATTTCGTGAAAAGATCGCGAAAAAACGGCACATTTTGTGAATAGATCACAAAAAATGGCTAATTTCATCAAAAGATAGCGAAAAACTGCAATTTTGTTGCGCTTAAACACAAAAAAAAAGCACATAGTTCGTAACAGGAGTGGAATTGCCCCCTCTTTCCTCTCACCTCCGAAATCTGCCGTTTTATCGCAATTTTTTTGCAAAAGTTGCTGTTTTTCGCGAATTTTGCTGGAAATTAGTCGTTATTTTGCGATTCTCTAACAAAATTTTCCGTTTTTTCATGATCCTCTGACGAAATTACGCGTCCTAAGGGACGCTTAAGAGCTAATTTTTGCGTTCCATCGCCGTTTTTTGCGGGCGGGCGTCGCACACACGCCCGCTAGTGTTCATCGTTGGCTCAATTAAGGGCAACAAGGGCGGTGTTTTTTTCTTTTAGGACGCAAGCAGGGCGCTGTTTTTTAAACGATGGACAAGGAGGGCGCTATTTTTCCTATCGAAGGGCAAGGGAGGTGCAGCGCCCTCCTGAAACTGCCTGGGGGAAATTCTGATAAATGTATAATATATATTAGTTTTATCTTTTGTATTTGTTTAAATAACTTTTACTAATTTATCTCATCTGTATCTAGATAAGGATTGGGATAGAGATAGGCGTAGGAGTGATCGTAGGAGATCTAGATCAGGATCACGTGGAAGATCAGGAAGGCCTAGAAGATCTTCTAGATCTCGTTCTCGTGAAAGAAGACGATCTTATTCAAAAGAAAGAAGACCGTGAGTTAGAAAAAAATTTAACTTTATTATTTAATAATGCTATATCTTTAAATTTTATCAGTTTACTGTTTGCTATAATAAGTACATTTTATTATGTGTGTAAAATAAATTGGAAGTTGCAAATCAAACATGGCAAGTGAGGTGCAGTCATATTATAACTACTTTTATAAGTATTCAAATCTTGATGAAATTTTTTTGCACACTTATGCAAAAATGCATGAAAATGAAATTTAATACGATTATACATATTGCATTCAGTAACTCTAAAAAAATATGAATCCATTGTAGATAGAACATAATCAGTGATAGAAATTGGGGAGTAAAAGGTAGGCATCAAATAACGACTAAATTAAAAATTTTAGGCGGTAAATTAAAATTTTTAGTTACAATTTCTAAAGTTCATTTTTAACATTAATAATGTGATGTATACTATTTTTAAAAAAAGCATAAATAGTTGTTTTTATTTAAGATATATGAAGCAACTGCAAAACTGATGTAAAGTTTTTCTAATTATTCGATATTTAGAAATTAATGGAAAAGTACACTATATCTGTAAAACAAAATTAAGACTTGGGAACTTCTTAGCAAAATAAAAACAAACTTTTTACCATTATTGATAGTTAGTTTTAATGCACCTACATTTGAATCAAACAGTAATTCCAAGTTGAGAAAAAGAAAACTGAAATTCAGATTTTTCTGAAGTCGCAGCAGATATGGAAGGGCTATGAATTTCTCCTCCCTGCTAATTATGTGCTCTTTTTTTTTTTTTTTTTTTTTTTTTTTTTTCCCGTTTCCATTCTGCTTTGGCAAAATTTGCATTTTTTCTGCAATCTTTTGACAGAATTTGCAGTTTTCTTCATGATTCTTTGAGGAAATTTGTGTTTTTTGTACAATTCTTTGTTGATGTTCACATGTGTGTTGTGATCCTTTGTTAATTTTTTTTTTCACAGCTTTCTGACAAAATTTGCATTTTATGCATTTTTGATTGTAATAAAATGCAAAATTTGCATTTTATTGCAATCATTTTTTTTTCTTTTTTCGATTTGTATGACAAATTTTGTATTTTTCCATGGTCCTTTGACAGAATTGGCATTTTTCTGTGAATCTTTGGAGAAATTTGCATTTTTTTCCCATGATTCTTTGAAAAAATTTTGCATTTTCCCCCCCATGATTCTTCAACAAAATTTGCATGTTTTGTGTGACTAACAAAATTAATTTTTCCCACAAGTTTTTGGTGAAATCAGCATTTATTTTCATGATATTTTGAAGACATTTGTATTTTTTCCGTGATACTTTGACAGAATTGTTTTTTATCTGTGATCTTATGAAGAAATATGTATTTTTTCTGAGGTTATTTGAAAAAAAATTTTCTGTGTAAAAAAAAATTCATGTATTTTTAGCATTTTTTGATGAAATTTGCATTTTTCCTGATCCTTTGAAGAAATCTGTATTTTTTGATGAAAATTGGTTTTTTTTTCTACAATTTTTTGCCAAAATTCACATTGTTTACGTAATTTTTTAGCAAAATTAACATTTTTTATGCAATTCTTTGAGAAAATTTCCATTTTTCCCACAATTTTTTGACTAAATTCTCTTTTTTGCGATCCCTTGAGTAATTTCTTTTTTAGGAATTCTATGATGAAATTTGTGTTTTTCCTGCGATTCTTTAAAGAAATTTGCATTATTCTGTGATCTTTTGATAAAATTTGTTTTTTTTCTGCGATCCTTTAATGAAATCTATTGTTTTTTTTTTCATTTATATATTGAAATTCACGATTCTTTTATGCCTAAATTCTTGGACTGGTAACAGATTTTTAATTTTCAGAACTGAATATATATATATTTTTAAAGCTGGGTGTTATTGTTGGAGAGATGGAGAATAATTTTGTCGTTGTCAAATGCAATTATTTAGCTGCATTTGATGCTTAACGGCTACTTATTTCAAACACTGAACGTAATCACCATGGCAAACTTAGAATCATGACCTATTATAGAGGAAATTCAGCAGCAGTTATTTTTTTCTTCCAGGATGTGTTGAATTAAATCTTTTTTTTTTTTTTTTTTTCGTTGAAAGGAAACTTCTTTACTCCTGTAGAGAAAAATGAGGTATATGTTATAAAATTCTTCCTTTCTGAAGCTTGTGTCTATTCATTTTGATTGCTTGTGAGAATTTCTTCTCTTGAGCCATCTCCTAAATTCTTCACTGATATGCAGCATCCATGTAAGGGGAAACTAATTGTTGGGGGGCCATCATAATACTTACCCATTATGGATATGCATAATGTAATATATGAAAATAAAACATGTGAAAACTATTTATACAATGCATTGCAATTCCAAGGCAAAATTTAAACGTATATTTAAATATTGTTAATATACATAGTAATGATCTATTAAGGAATTGCTGATGAACCAATTTTCACAAATTATATAAAATGCCAAACTACTCAAGTAGTAACAAACTGCCTAAAAGAAACATCCTTATAACTCTAAAACAATAATCATATTAACTAACAGTTTACTGCGTCAGATTAAGAGTCTCATTTCCAATTAAAATATATCTCTGAATTGAAATATTAATGAAATACAGGATCATGAAAAATCAAAGAATGTGGAAAAAAGAATTACAAATATCTCGGCAACTAATAATCCGATAGACTTTGTTCTTTATGCAAAATTTGTGTTATTTTATTGCCTTTTAGTTTTATGTCCATGCCTTAAAATAAAAAATGTCAAATTTTTATATACCTTTCTTCAGAACAAATTTTTTGAGAGTCTGAAAAAAAATAGTTCTGGGTAATTGAGGGTACTGATATTAAATGGGCTTTGTCCCATTTTTACATACTAAATGCATACAAAATTTCAAGTCTCCATCTCAATTTGTTTGTGAAATAGAGCGTTTACAGACAGACAGATGGACGACAATTTTTTTTTTTTTTTTTTCAAAAAATGTTTTTCGGAATCTCCACTATCTGAAACACATGAAATCTGCTAAAACAAATTTGATTTTCAAAATGATTGCAAGACTTGCCCTATACTACATATGATGGGTATGTAAAAAAAAAAAAAAAAATGAATTAGAACATACAGACCAAAAAAGCTGCCAGGTTTTTGGTGTGTGTGTTCTAAGGAAGAAAAATAATATTTTACTGAATACTTGTGATAAAATAGTATCAATGTTGTAATAATTTTTCTTTTCCAGCCGAAATGATGCAGTTAGGGTACCCAAACGTAGGAAGAAGTCATTATACTGGGATGTTCCTGCTCCTGGATTTGAGCACATTTCAACCCAACAGTACAAAGATATGCAAAGTAAGTTTTTAAAAATGCACATTTGGCTTGTATGTTATTATCTCTTTTGAATGGAATATCGGTACTTACGTATTAACGCCACTGCAGCAGAAATTGTGGTAATGCGCCAATAAAGAGCAATCTTGTTGTTCATGCTTTTTAGTGCTTGCTTTGTTTGCTCATTTTTGATGACATTTTTCAGTGCTTTTTTTTTTTTTTTTTTTTTTTTTTTTTGCACATGCAAACAACAAGATTGCTCTTTATTGGTGCATTAGTGCAACTTCTGCTGCGGTGGCGTTAATACATAAGTAGTGGGATACCTTTATAGTATAACTGTATAAGTGGCATGGTTGTATCGAGGCCATTATTTAAGAGTGCAGCATCATGCCCTTTTTAAGACTGGCCAAATGCAGCCCAACTCTTTTCAAAATAGTGAAATATGGCTGTAGACATCTTTTGTAAAAATCTTTCCTATGCTACAGTACATTCTAAATCTAGGCCAAAAGCTTGCAAAAGTTTTGGAATTTTACTTCTGTAAGAAAAACATAAGATGTTATTCTTTCATGTTGTAATTTGGTTGTATATTTTTTAATTTATAATAGTTACTTGTGCATTGCATGGGCCCCATGATAACTTTTAATGAATCTTAAATTTATATAATTTTATATCTTTAAATCCTTTTTGCCTAAATTTATATTTTTAAATGAAAACAGGGCTTGAAATTCAATTTTTCAAAGGAGGGGAGTCTCCCTACCAACATTTATAAATGGAGGGGAGTTTGGCTGTTTGGTAGGGAAAAAAAATGTTTAAAACCCGCCATTATTTTATGTGCTATTTAAAGAATTACCAGAATACAGACATAAAAAAATATCACTGAAGCAATTTTTATCAACAATTCAGAATAATTATGTGAAATGTGTAAAAAAACTTTTATATTGTCTAGTTTTTACTGGAGGTAAATTCCCTCTCGGTGCTAATTATTTTTGTCACACACTGTAAAACATTTGTGTGACGTTACTCCATAAAATTGGTGGCAGCTACGGCTTCCATTTTACAGAGTAACTTTTCACTTGCATAATGGTGTAGCATAAACATATATTACGGGTGTAACTTCGCAATGTTACACCAGTTATATCGGTTAAAGTACTCCACAAAGTTGGAGGCAGCAAGGCTGCCACCAGTTTTATGGGGTAACATTACATAAATGTTTTACAGTGCAGGTCTAATTATTGTTTTAATAAATAAAACTTCTAATTAATTTAATAAATTTATAATTAATTGTTATAACCAATATTATTTTTCTGTATATTAAATGTGCAATATACAAATTTAATCATAAAATAATACTTATTTGAGTGTAGAAAATAAGAAGTACCACTATTGTTTGCATTTCTTTAAAAAAGGGGCAAGTCAAATTCATCGAAAGAAATTTTCTTAAAAAATTAATACTTTGTTGAGTAAAGGGATACTTTTTGTTTAATGAATGGCTGCTTTCAGGAATTGCACTCACTTAGAAAGATTTGGAGCTGTCAGAAACTGATTTTAGAGCAGCAAAATATATATATATTGAAGCCGGAAAATTAGTTTGTTGAACAGAAAAATGAACTCCCTGTAATATTGTTTTTGGGGGGAGGAAGAGAAGAGATGTTCCCTTTGACGAAAGTTGCATTTTTTCGCTATCGCTATCTTTTGATGAAATCTGTCTTTTTTTATGATCTTCTCACGAAATCTGCTGTTTTTTCGGGATTTTTTGACGAAATTTGCCGTTTTTCCGTGAGTTTTATGAGGAAATTTGCCTTTTTTCGCGATCTTTTGATGAAATCTGATGTTTTATCGCGATTTTTTAAAAAGAAAATTGCCATTTTTTGTAATGTTTTTGGGAAATTTGTTGTTTAGAGTGAATCTTTTGTCAAAATTTGTCGTTTTTCGCAATTTTTGGACGAAATTTGACTTTTTTTTTTTTTGTGAATTTTCTGAGGAAATTAGCCGTTTTTTCGCGATCTTTTAATGAAATCTGATGTTTTATCGCCATTTTTTTTCTTTCTTTACGAAAATTGCTGTTTTTCGTGATATTTTGGGGAAATTTGTCATTTATAGTGAATCTTTTGTAGAAATTTGTCGTTTTTCGTGATTTTTGGATGAAATTTGACATTTTTTCGTGAATTTTCTGAGGAAATTTGTTGTTTTTCCGCGATTTTTTGATTAAATCTTTTATCGTGATTTTTTTCCAAAAATTACCGTTTGTCGCGATTTTTGGACGAAATTAGACTTTTTTTCGCGACCTTTTTGACGAAAACTGCTGTTTTACAGAATTCTGTCACAAGATTAGGCATTCTTTCGAAAATCTTTTGATGAAATTTGCCGGAAATTAGTCGTCTTTTCGTGATCCTTTAACAATATTTGCCGTTTTTTAGCAAACTTTTACGAAATCATGCGTCTTGTGAAACGTGTAGTAGCTGTTTCTTTTGTGTGTCATCTCCGATCTTTTGCGTAATTTACCCGCAATAGCTCGTCCACGGCCTCACTGTTTCATAATTTTTGAAATTGAATGAGTTATTTTTTTGTGTGGGGGGAAGGGGGAAAATTCCGAACAGAATCACCTCTATTTCGCCGCAGAAAATAGAACGAAACTCGTCAATCGATTGCAGGAAAAAAATTGCAAAGTTTGTCAATCGGTTGCGGAAAAAATTGTGATTTTCAATGGTTTTTTGCTGTAAAAAACTCGCAAAATGTGTCGATTACTCACATGAAAATATCATAAAATTCGCAAAACGGTCGTGGGAGTTGATCATAGTTTCAAAATGCAAAATTGTTTCGGCGTTAGCCTCCCGTCAAAGTTATTCTTTTGGGCAGGATTTCAAAATTTTGGGCACGAATCCCGCCATCCTGCCCTGAAATTCAAGCCCTGAAAAAATATATTCATTTTTAGTGGGTAAATGTGCTTATAAGTCTTTTTTCATTTGAGTAACAAGATTTCATCTTACATTACCAAATGTTATTTTTCATAAAAATATAATTTCACAATCTCTAATTGTCCAAATGCTTAAAGATTTAGATATGTATATAAAATATGTCTTCTTACTATGTGGAAAATTGTTATTTAAGCAATTAAAAAAATCTGATATTTAGTAATAAAAATGCTTGAAAATAACACAGTATCCAAAGTGTAAAATCTTTAAAACCCTTTAATTTTTCTTAAAATTTTTCTATTTTATTTGTTACACTTTTGTTGACACTTTTGACAATGGCTCTTACCATATTTGAATGTGTTAGTGTGATGAATATAATAAGTTATTATATTATGTAAAAAGTTTTTTGATGAAGCAGCATTCCATTTTAAAAATAATGATATAAATTAATAATTAATTTGCATAGTTTTTGTATTCATTTATCTCTATAAATACATATTTTTTTGTTAATTTCTTTTCTCTTATAAGGAAAGGGCAGCTGACGTAACAGTGGGTTAAATTATTTTGCTGTGGCAAGAAACACCTGTCTGTTCTTTGACTCTTACTGTACACATAAGTTTTGAGCAATTTATTGGTCTATGTCACCATGACAGTTTTTGCAATTACAGTAGAACCCCGATAATCCGGATTGGGTTTTTCGCTTTTTTTTCAAGTTTGAGAAGCGATTGGCTAATTTCTTTAACATTAACTTGTTGCATCGCCGTATTCTGAATAATAAAACAAAAACTTTTTCGCCAATCGCTTCTCAAAGTTGAAAAAAAAAAATGAAAAAACCTATCCGGTTTATCGGGGTTCTACTGTATTGCTGACAAAAATGTAATGGTAGATTGGTTGATGGAAGTGTTTGTAAACATGCCCTTTTCTTATATACTTCTTACTGAATATTTTGGTCTTGTTTCTCCACAAATCTATCCATAAAATAGACTAAAAAGAGGTGAAAAAATTTTGGCAAATAAAACACACTAATTCCTTATAGTATGCAGAGTTTAGACTAATGGGTTACTAGATTGGCAAGATTCCAAGAATACATTTAATCTTAAGGAGTATGGAGATGGTAGGTGAAATTGAGAGAAGTTTTTCAACATATGGTTTTGTTTGAAGCAAGATCAGATACCAGCTCAGGTGCTGAAAAGGCAGAAAAATTGGCAAAAGTGTACTGTTATTTAAAAACTGAGCCAAATAATTGACAAGTTATTCAATAGACCAGCAGTGCATTACTTTTCAAATAAATATCTCATTTAGTAAAAATCGTTTGAACTTTTTTAAAAATTTTTATTGCACAAATTTTCTAATAAATATTCTTACTATCTATTCACCACAAGACCATTTCTACTATCAATTCATTTATATTTTAATTATCAATTTATTTAGTGGACAGTTCTTTAATTTGATCATGGATGCAAGTTTTTTGTCTACAGTACTGAATTCAGTCTTTTAAAAGTTCTCATGGACAGAAGGGGGATGAAAAAATTTCCGACGACGAAAAATGATCGCGAAAATGACACTTTTTTGCCAAAAGATCGTGAAAAAAGACACAATTTTTCGTCAAAAGATTACGAAAAAAGTGATTTTTGTCAAATGATCACTTAAAAGGTGTTATTTCTGTCCAAAGATCGCAGAAAAAAGCGCTATTTCATTCAAAAGATCGCAAAAGTATGCGATTTTCCTCAAATGATCCTGAAAAAAAAAAAAAAAATGCTATTTCTGTCAGAATCACAGAGAAAATGTGATTTTTGTCAAAAGATCGCGAAAAAAGCATTGTTTCTGACAAAAGATCTCAAAAAAGACACGTTTTTCGTGAAAGAATAACTAAATCAACGCGATTCCTGTTGAAGGATCGCAAAAATGACGCAGTCTCTTTCAAAGAATCGCGAAAAAGATGCGATTTTCGTCAAATGATATCGGAAAAAGTGCTATTTTTGTGAGAATTGCGGAGAAAACGCGATTTTTTGTCAAAGGAATGAGGAAAAGACGAGACGTTTGTCAAATGATCATCTAAAAGATGCGACTTTTGACAAAGGATCACAAAAAAGTCACAAATTTTTGTCAAAGGATCGCGAAAAAGTTGCGAATTTTTGTTCAAGGATTGCAAAAAGTCCAGAATTTTTGCCAAAGTATCGCAAAAAATGCTATTTTTGGTCAAAGGATTGCAATAGAGATGCGATTTCTGTCAAAAGATGTGGGAAAAAGCAAATTTCTTCAAACGGTCATGGAAAAAACGTGAAGTATGCATGTGCTTATTTGTTATCTCGGAGTGGTGGTGGTGGTGGTGGTGGTGGTGGGGGGGGGGGGGGGGGGGGTGATACAAAATATTTTTAGTCCTGGCAAAATTTCAAATTTGCACCCATGAATTTGATGTCATGTTTATGGTAACTGTAATTAAAAAATTACTAATTAATATATTTTGTTTTAAGAAGTCTTTGTAAAATAAAGAATTATTTTAGAAAAAGCCAACCAGGAAATAGCTGGCCAATTTAAACCAGCTTGGTTAAAATTCGGAAGCCATGCCCTCCGTCCCCCCTCCAATCCAAAATATACACAGTACACAAAGTTTTATCATTAAAACTGTTATAATTTTTTAAAAACATTCTAGCTATTGTTTCTTTTATTGTAATGATAAATATTCATTCATATAAATTTTGTTAAGTTTTTATCTAAATTCTTCCTTTCTGTTTACCCCTTTTTGCTAGCCCCCTGTATAGTATTTTTAATTCTTGAAAAAAAAAATCTGTCATTTTATTGTAGTAATAAATAATCTATCATAAAATTTTCTCTCTTCTTTATTCCCAAAATTAATTTTTCTCTTTGGCCCCCATTGCCTTCTTACTAAGCACAGAGAATTTGAAATTTAAAACTTGTTAGTTTAATTTTGAAATTAGTTTGCATGTACAAATACTTGTTTTACTATGCATCTATGATTAATAAAATTCTGTATAAAAATTCTGTGTTATTCTGTAATTCTGTGTTTTATCAAAAAATCAAATTATATTTACTAATCTTTTTACAAATTTATTATTTGTATTTTTTTCTTATTTTAATACTATATTCATCCTTGCAGGTTCTGGACAGATTCCTCCAAGCATTTATACTACTCAAGGTCCAGTTATAGGAACAGTACCAGTTGTAGGAAGTACCGTTACTAGGCAAGCTAGGCGATTATATGTTGGCAACATTCCATTTGGATGTTCTGAGGTATTATAATTTTTCTATTGCAAAATTCATGCTTAACTTATAACAATAAATTTCATAAAAGAAAAGGAAATATATCTCATTCATGGCTGCAAGTTTTCTGTCTTTCAAAAAATTCTTGAGGACGGAAGCGGGATAGAAAAATCTCCGACGATTGAAAACGATCACGAAAATGACGCTTTTTTTGCCAAAAGATCGCTAAAAAAGACACGATTTTTCGTCAAAACATTATGAATATAACGTGACTTTTGTCAAATGATCGCGGAAAAGGGCGCTATTTCATTCAAAAGATTTCAAAAGGACACATTTTTTGTTTAAAAAAAAAAAAAAAAAAAATTGCGGAATAAACGTGATTACAGTAGACGGATCTCAAGAAAAACATTATTTCCGTCAAAGAATCTGTCGAGGAATCGCAGAAAAGACAAGATTTTCCTTAAATGATCATGGAAAAAACTCTATTTCTGTCAGAATTGCAGAGAAACTGAGATTTTTGTCAAAAGATCGAGGAAAATCTGTTTTCCGTTGAAAAGATCGTGAAAAAAGACATGATTTTTTTCAAAAGATTGCTGACAATATGTGATTTTTGTCAAAAGATCGCAGGAAAAAAAGCACTTTTTCTGACAAAAGATCCCAAAAAAGACGCGTTTTTTGTCAAAGAATAGAAAAAAAAAAAAAAAGCGATTCCTGTCGAAAGATCGCGGTAATGACGCAGTCTCTTTGAAAGAATTGCGAAAAAGATGCGATTTTTGTCAAATGATAGCAGAAAAAACGCTATTTTTTCAGAATTGCATAAAAACACGATTTTTTGTCAAAGGATTGCAAAAAAGTCGCGATTTTTGTCAAAGAATCGCGAATTTTCTTCAAAAGATTGCGAAAAAGTCGCAAATTTTTGTCAAAGGATCACGAAAAAGTTACAAATTTTTGTCAAAGGATCGCAAAAAACGCAATTTTTGGTCAAAGGATCACGATAGAGACGCGATTTCTGTCAAAAGATCGTGGGAAAAAGCGAATTTCGGCAAACAGTCATGAAAAAAACGTAAATCATGCACATGTATATTTGTTCACTGGGTGGGGGGGGGATTCAAATATTTTCAGTCCTGGCAAAATTTTAAACTTGCACCCATGATCTCATTGGGTCTTAAAATTATAAGGTCTTGGCAATTTCAGCTATTTTGTAACAAAATACATATTTTCAAATGATTAAATATGTGAAAGGTTCAAATTTGTAGAGAGAAATGTTTTGTGAACTTTCTATTTTAAGGCAAAAGATTTTGTAAAAAATCTTGTTTCAAGATTAATAATTTTATGAAAGATGCAATTTTGGAGGGTCTTTTAAAAGATGTAAATACTTTTTATAATGATTCCTGTAATCTTACCATTTAATTGGTATTTATAAAATTTTGCATATGTATTTTCAGGGAAAGACATTCTATGTTTTCATGTCAGGGATAGAATGTTTTCATGAAGATAACATAATAATAAAGGGAAAGAAAACACCAGAATATCTATATTATAAAAAATATAGTATTTCAAAAATAAAATTCTAAATTTTTTTCTGTAAAAATGAATTTCTCAATTTTCAGTATTTTTTGAGCATTACAATTTCTATTTTTGAATGGACAATGTAAGACTACTGTTATTTAACAAACTAATTTTCAAGGAATTTCTTTGTGTGAGGCAGTATGTTGATTAATGTCAGTTATTTCATTTTAATTTTAGGATGAAATGATGGACTTTTTCAATGCTCAGATGCATGTGTGTGGTTTCTCCCAAGCTCAGGGAAATCCTATTTTAGCTTGTCAGATTAACTTGGATAAAAATTTTGCATTTCTTGAAGTAAGTTTTAGTTTCTTCTTTTCTTTCTTTTTCTTAACATTTACATGCATGGTTTTTAAGGCTATTATTATTTTGAGTTGACAATATTTACTGTAAGTCTTATTTGTACATTTAGTTTAGGTCCATTGATGAAACTACACAAGCCATGGCATTTGATGGTATCAATTTCAAGGGGCAGAGCTTGAAGATTCGAAGACCTCACGATTACCAGCCTGTACCTGGCATGTCTGAGATACCTAATTCAGCTGTACCAGGTAATTTATTGGATATTGTCACAGATGCATTAATAGTGTTGACTCTTGGAGAAAAAAGCTGCCGGGTGGGAAATTTTCAAAAAGAGAACACTGTTCTAAGAAAAGAGCATGTTCTCTCCCCCCCCCCCCCCCTAAAAGGAAACACTATTCTAAAAGAAGGGCACAGTTGTACCTTGTTCACCAAAAATATTTTGAACTGCTTTGTTTTGAATTTGTGATATTTTCCTGGCATCAATTGAATTGCCATGGGGTGCATAGGAAGTGTTAAAAAGAGTCCCCGAATGCATTGGAAGCAGGGCATGGTTTTTGCTGCATTAAAGACATAGCAGTTGTTAAAATTATAAATATCATGATTTATAAAGAGTTAAATACTTGTTACAAATGTTAAAATCTATTGCTGTTGCTTTAGATAAAAGTAAAAAACATGGCTGTTCTTTTGCAGCTGCTCATAAAATTTGCTTAACTTTACTCAATGATGGAAATATTATGGAAACTTACAAATGCAAGATTCAAATCTCATTTAATGCAGTGTTAGCTTATTCAATGAGATCAAAATTGACATTTGTGCATAAAGAAAGAGCAAGAAAATATCTTTTTGATATTCATCTAAATTTTGTGCCATATGTTGTTTAAAAAAAAAAGTTAACAAAATTAATATTATACATTATAGAATGCTCTTAGTATATTATTACTTTTTCCACAAAAATGATTTAGTTCTTTCAATATTGTAAAATAATTGTACAAGATATTCCATTTTTTCTGGGTTTTTTTTCTGTTATTTTTATGCTACAATTATTTAATTATATATTTTTAACAAGAACTATCTCTTTGTATGTAGTAGTAGTAGGTAATTTTTAAGGTAATGCAGTGTATTATTTATTTAAAAATACTCTGAAAAGTGATGTTAAAATATCATAGAATTTTTTATACATTTCTTTTTTTATAACTTTCAAATAGAAATTCAACTGTAAACAATAATATCAATAGTCAAACTTGTGCAGCATCAGAATAGTACAATGAAAATTTCTGTTTTCAAGTGACAGAAAATTATTATATAAACAAAGTACCAGAGTTTCCCCCAGGTTTAAAAAGGGGCAGGGCACTACTATTCTGAAAAGGGCACTTTTTTGATTTTTAAGGGCACTTTTATAGAGTTGAATCTTAGAATCTAGCGGTAAAAAAAAAAAAACAAAAAAAACAAACAAAAAAAAAAAACTTGGTAAAACAGAAATTTTGTCAAAGAATCAAGAAAAAAAAAAAAAAAAATTGAAAAAAAAAAGGTAAATTTTGTTAAATAACCGCGAAAAAACGACAAATATTGTTAAAAGATCGCAAAAAAACAGCAGAATTTGTTTAAAGATCGCGGAAAAAACGGCAGATTTTGGTTAAAAAAAATCGCGAAAAAACAGCAAATTTCGGGAAAAGATCGCGAAAAAATGGCAAATTTTACTAGAACGATCACAAAAAAATGGCAAATTTCGTCAAAAGATAGTGAAAAAAACGCCCATTTGGTCACGCTTAAAGACGAAAAATCGTAAATTCCGAAACTAAAATTCACTTCTGGCATTCACTTTTTTGTGCCCCTTTGACAAAATTTGCATTTTTTCGCAACCTTTTGACGAAATCTGCCGTTTTTTCGGGGTATTTTGACGAATTTTGTTTTATTTTCGTGAATTTATGGCAAAATTTGCCGTTTTTCGTGAATCTTTTCACAGAATTTTCCGTTTTATTGCAGTTTTTGGACAAAATATGCCATATTTTGCAAATCTTTTGACGAAATCTGCCATTTTATCGCAATTTTTTGACAAAAGTTGCCATTTTTCGCGAATCGTTTGACAAAATTTTTCGTTTTATCGTTATTTTTTGACGAAATTCGTCGCTTTTTTCATGATTTTAAAAGAAAATCTGCCGTTTTTTCCTGATTTCGAGACGAAATTAGCCATTTTTTCGCGAATCTTGCCGGAAATTAATCGATATTTTGCGATTTTTTTTTAATGAAATTTGCCGTTTTTCGCGATTTTTTGACGATATTACGCGTTCCATGGGGCGCATAAGAATTTGTTTTTTTTTTTGCGTTCTGTCCGCTGATTTTTTTCGTAATTTAGCGTTATAGCGCGTCCACATCATCGCTGGAGATTTGCGTTTTTTCTAATGTGGGGCAAGAAGGGTGCTATTTTTTTGAATGAGCGGCAAGAGGGGTGCTTGTTTTTTGGATGAGGGGCAAGAGGGGCGCTATTTTGAAACTAAAGGGCAGGAGGGGCTCCGCGCCTCCCTGAAACCGTCTGGGGGAAACTCTGAAAGTACATTTATATGATCCTTTTGAAACTTTTTGCTACTTTAAATAACATTCATAATCTTTATTTCAATTTAACTAAATTCTTTATACATTAAATACATATGTGAATTATGAATCATTGCAGGTTAAAATTCTTAGTAAGTTTCTGTCATGCTGGTTTTAACCGGTTATAACCGCCGGTTTAAACCACCCTAGCAGAAACTTGCCAGCCCTGATTGGAAGGGTTTATAAAAGCTGCTGGGCACATAAAAGAAATAAAAAGGGTTGTCAGGTGTTGTGCTCTGCTAAAATGGTTTAGAGTGAACGCTTATAAGAAGCACTGTGATAATTGAATGGAAACATTGTATTGTTCATGTTAGACAATTTTCAGAGCTGTACCTTCCTTTAAAAAAAAAAAATTAATTATTGATGCAACAAATAGTGGTTTGGCCTAGTAACCAAATACTGAATATTTGGCCTACTCATCCAGCCGTCGAAAATTAATTCCAAAAGTCAGATTTAAACCAAAATACTATATATTGATATCTTAAAATTAAACATACTCAGCCTTAAAAACAAGATTGCTTCATGGAAATTTCAACCGCTAACAAAAGCAAATGGTTAATACATTTTAGCCACTTACAAACGATGAGCAGAAAATCAGCTGCCATTTTGATAAATCATTCTTAGATACAAATGAATGCACTGATTGAAAGCAAATTCTATTTCATTTCCCAAGTTTTTTACAATTGGTATGGAAGTATTTATTAGCTCATCACAAAATCTTGATGCTTTTTAAATGTTTTTTTATTGGTATGGAAAATCTGGAAAAGTCAGAAATTTTTTTTGCTGAGTTTGACTATACTCTCTGGTAAAGAATTATTAAAAGTGGGTACGTTATTAGGAATGAGTGTATATAAAATTTATATAAGAATTATATAGAATTATATAGAAAATTTAATTAAAAACATTTTATTTAACCTAGGTTAAGTTGACATGAGCTCCAAATATTTTCAGTTACTTCTTCATTCTATAAATTATCCAATCACGTCAACCTTACAAATTATCTTATTCCTAGGTTCAGAGTTGCATCACCCTTTTCAAGTAGCATATTTAGCTTATACTTGAGTCCTATTTTGTAAACAAAAATTCTACAACTTTGTTTTTCTGTTTACATTTTAACCTCTTTAACTTTTGTACTTTCTCCCATTACCAGTGTAATTTTCACATACCCCAAGCTCTATCACATACCTTAAAGGGACACTTCACTCGCATGAAAACATCCACTCCATAATTTTAAACTTATGGGCAGGTTGTTTTTAAATTTCTTGTTTAAATGAAAATTTTAAAAGTTTTTTCCCCATAGAATAATTGATCTAAAATAATTATATAATATGACTATTTTTTACCTTTTCAATTTTGATGCAGATTTCTTTCCTTTTCTTTTCTTTTCTTTTTTTTTTTTTTTTTTTTTTTTTTTTGAAAAGATTTTTTTAATTTTTAAATTGATTCTGAAAGTGAAAGTTCCTTTATTTTAAAAAATGTGCAACCAAAACTGGGGAAAAAAAAAAAATAAAATAAAATAAAAAAATAAAGATTAAGCTCAGCTATCCTATGCAAAAAGAATCTTTTAAAAATGTTCAATTCTAAACAAGAAATTCAAAATAGCCTGCCCGTCGATTTAACATTAAGGAGTGGCTGTTTTGTGAAGAGTTCCCTTAAGGGGAATATGTACTCTAGGGTGGGAACCATTGCTTTAAATGATTCAATAATTGTGATTTTGACCAGTTAAAGAGGACAAGGGTTGGGAGCATATTGTTTAATCAAATTAATGTCCATTTGCTTCTGTAATGTAAAAGTCATTAAAATTTGCTGAAACAATTGTCAGCAGTCACTTAAAGTTGATAAAAATAATTCATGATGAAGGTTATTGGGTGCTATAGCACAATAAATGGTGAAAATTCAAATATTTAATTTGTAGCAGTGCAGATAAACTTTTATTTCTGAAGTGTGTTTAAATGTGATTTAGATTATGTAATATTTCAAAGTTGTTTACTGAATATGCATTTTATCATTAGGGGTTATTTCAACTGTTGTTCAGGATTCTCCTAACAAAGTCTTCATAGGAGGACTTCCCAATTTCTTAAATGAAGATCAGGTTAGTATCTTTAACTTTTTGTTAATTTTTCTTAAATAATATTCCTTTATTCTGAATGCCTTATTGAGTTTTCTGTGAATGATCAATGCAATTTTTTATAATAAAGCATATTAAGAATTTCTTTTCATTGATTCAATTGGTAATATGTTTGTGTTAAAAAAAAAAAATTAATGATTTGATTGCCCAGTTAATCTATATATATAAAAGAAAGTCTGGATTTCGTATTAATCACAGCACAAAAAAATCTACCGGGCCCATAATCTTGAAAATTGGGGAAAAAATACTTCTTATAGCACCGAGCGCCGCTAAGAAGGGATTTTCGAAAATTCCACCCCTAAGGGGGGTAAAAAAAGAACGAACTTTAAAAAAATTCCTTAAAAATCGGCTTATGTAGTTATTTTTCAACTGATAACATATTTTAATGTATTTTTCCATGCTGAATCGAATAGTACCAAGCACATTCTTTTAAATCCGGTAGTTCGTGAGATACTTCCCATTTTCCTAATTTGGCGATGTCTTCGGCGCAAAAACCTGAAATTTTCAATCCTTATCTATATATATAAAAGAAAGTCTGGATTTCGTATTAATCACAGCACAAAAAAATCTACCGGGCCCATAATCTTGAAAATTGGGGAAAAAATACTTCTTATAGCACCGAGCGCCGCTAAGAAGGGATTTTCGAAAATTCCACCCCTAAGGGGGGTAAAAAAAGAACGAACTTTAAAAAAATTCCTTAAAAATCGGCTTATGTAGTTATTTTTCAACTGATAACGTATTTTAATATATTTTTCCATGCTGAATCGAATAGTACCAAGCACATTCTTTTAAATCCATTATTTCGTGAGATACTTCACATTTTCCTAATTTGGCGATGTCTTCCGTGCAAAAACCTGAAATTTTCAATCCTTCTAGATAGATCAGATTTTGTAGTCAATTCAATTGATACCATTTTGTAGACGATTCAATTGGTACCATATTTTAGTGTATTTTGCCATGCTGAATCGAATGGTACCAAGCAAATTCTTTTAAATCCAGTAGTTTGTGAGATACTTCACATTTTTCTAGTTTGGCGATGTCTTCGGCGCAAAAAGCTGAAATTTTCAATCTTTATATATAAAAGAAAGTCTGGGTTTTTTTATTAATAATCGTACAAAAAAAATCTATTGAATCTGCACTTTGGAAGTGAGTTCTATAATCAGGTTAACATGATTATGTAGGCTATATTTAATTCTCAATATATATAAAACGCAAAGTAAAATTTCATTCCGGCCTCTTATAAATTAAGTTCTACTAGATAGATTTTAATAGAACTTACATTGTTAGTTGGATAATTTTTCAGAAATTTTGTAACAATTGTAATATAGCATTCTACGTTGTTTAAATGAATACTTATGGAGATATTTTAAATCAGATGAACCCAATTACAAAAGGTTGGCTTTATTTTAAAGGTTCCACTGAATGAATTTTTATGTGATTAAAACTGTTAACATGTTGAGCGCTACGTCATTCGTTGGTGACTAACTTTGAACTTTCTGTTTAGATGACTGCCTTTTCTCCGATGACATATAGACTAAAATACAATATAAAACTAAAAATTACTATGATATAAAAATTTCGTTTGATTTAAAGTTTCTTAAAAAAAACTGACCAGCGTAGCGGGCGAAGGCTGCTAGTATTTTTATAAATGCTAAAATGTTTTCAGTAGGTTGTTACAGTTTCTGAAAAGATATTAATTTGAAGCTCTTAATTTTTGTTAAAATTTTTCATAAATTTTACTTTAAAGTGTCTTCTTGGAGAGAGATTTAGAGTTTTATATAAAAAATAGTTATTAGTTTTTTTTTTTTTTTTTTTTTTACTCTAAAATAATATGTGTAAGTAGGAAATCAATTTTGAAATAAAGTGAAAAAAATATAAACTCAAAAGCTTAGTAAAAATTAATTTTAATAAGCATTTTTTATACAGATGATTTTATTTTTTGAGAAATTACTGTTGTAAGAAGCTAAATTCAGCTTTTTAAAGTTATTTTTATCTACCAAACTAGGAATGAGAAAAAAATATATATATTCTAACCAAAAAAATATGAAGGATATAAAAAATATATAAATTGTAATAATTATATAGTCCCATGCTGTAATATGGGCTTTATTAATCACTGTTTAAAATTTATTAAAAAGTTGAAGTATTTTTAAATAAAAATATTTTCTTTTTGTATTTAAATTTTTATTTAACTTAACACAGTGTAAAAATATTTAATTTTATTGAAACAAATTTTCAACTATCTAGGTGAGTTGCAAGATTGTTTCAGTTGTTAAATATTATACTTTTAAAGAGTTCTAAGATTTAAGTTTTTGGACAATGATTACTATTTGAAATTCTGAAATCCAATGTAACTTACTTGAAAATTTCTGAGATTTTAAATTAATTTTGATAAAAATTTCATCGGTTTTACATCAGAAATTTCTACTAAAGAACATCGTTAACAAAATGAATTTAAATAAAAAATATTGTTTTATTTAAAATGTGTTTCAATGATTTATTTCATATACTGTTAAGTGTTGTAACATAATTTTTGTATTAGTTATCTGTAAATATCAAGGTTCTTTTTTAAATTTAAAAGCTATGCATGTGTATTTTATATGATGATCTGTTTGTTTTGTATTATTATTTGACATAAATTATGTCAGGTTATTAAAAAAAATCTGTATTTTAACTTTTGTTTGCTGCTTCAATATCAAGATCAATCTTACTGATTTTCCTCTTCTTCCCCATTTAATTCGTAGCGTAGGTTACGAGCTTGGTAACCCCGTACCTAGTTGCTATAACATGAAACATCACAACTGTGACATTTTGTGGGCAAAAAACAGGCAAGTTTTAATATAATTTACAACTATCAAATCTGCCTTACAGGCTTTTTAGGACAGATGAGTTGCACATAGTGCTATGGGAGGAGACATCAGCTATCTTCTGCCAGTGATTCCAGATTATTGTGCTCCTTGCACTATATTATATATGTGTTATCTAAATGGTGTTATGTAATGATTAAATTAGAATTAGATCTTCATTTTAATGTAACTTTATAAACCCTCAATCAGTTTAAAGTGCAGAATGAATTAGCATTATATTCAATAGTAAAGTGTAATTTTGTTCCATTTTATATGTGTTTCATATAATGTGTATCTGAATCTTCTTAATTTTGATTCAAATTTTTAATTTTAAATTGTGTGTAGAATTACTGTTTTAAAATGCATCATAGATTTTAAATGTTATGTTAGTAAAATTTTATCTTTTGTTTAAATTTATAAATTAGTCTATTTTCTGTATATTTTAAAACTTTATGATATTTAAATGGTATAGTTGTAAAACATTTTACTTGTTAATTAAAATATAAAATATAATTTTGTGTGCATTTACTTGGCCATTATTGCTTTGCTCATCCATTATCTTGATATAGGTCAAAGATTTCCTTTTGTCTTTTGGACAATTAAAGGCATTCAATTTAGTAAAAGATACTGCCACTGGCCTTTCTAAAGGATATGCCTTCTGTGAATATGTGGATACTGTCAGTACTGATCAGGTATGTAATATTTTTTTTAAAATCCCTTAATTATGTTTTTTTATAAAAACTGATTTTGTAGCAAGATAAATTAGTTTTACTTTTTAGATGTTTAAAAAAAATACTTAATTTGAATGTCACCATTATCTGATTTAGGCTAAATCCAAACACTTATGATACATTCATGAAATCATTTTCATAGCTAGCAATATAAAATTTGCAAATATACTTTTTGAAGTTTTGTGTTTCATATATATTTTTGTAGCTATGTATTTTAACCAACTTGACAAGAAACACTCACTTTGTAAAGCTTTAAGTTATGCCATTATTTAAGGATACAGCACTCTCCCCTGTTTAAAATTACCAAAATGCACCCTGTTCTTAAAGTGAAATCCATTTCTAGTACCCCAAAAAAATCTCATATTAAAAATAAAAATAATCTCAGTTACTACAGTATTTTTTAAAAATCCTTTATGTTTAAAAAAAAAATTAGAATTTCCCCATTTCTTTAGGAAAGCACTAATGGTCATGTTGTAATTTAATTTAATTTTTTATTTGTGAAAGTGTGTGTACAGAAATTGTAATAAAAAATCCTTTTAAATTAACATTATTTATCCCTATTAAACCTGCTTGGTGTTGTTGCTGCCTAGTCTCCTGAAGTGTTAAATATGATGGCTGATTATCTACATTAGGGATATAGGCACAGGAGGGCATTTGAGGGAATCTAACCCAAATTTACACAAGGATTTTGATGTTTGAAAAAAACTGCTGAAAACTTTGAATGATTAGGCTGACAGACACAATTGTGTTTGAACCGCAGCACGTCCTTATATACCATCTTTGAAAGCTGAACCTCTCAGCTATTGGTAGGGCAGCAGAGTCTATTGAGTTAAACTAAGCCCAAGTCTGTCTAATGGGTGAAAATTGGCACAAAACAAGTATCAGGTTTGAGCTGAAGGCCAGGCCTGTGTAAACGATTTGCCTAACATAATGAACAAATAAGTAACCTGTAAATTTAGATTATGTACAATAAGTTATTAAAATAACAATCATAAAAACCTTTTTTTTTTTTTTTTTTTTTTTTTTTTTGTTTTTAAAGTACACGTTTTATTAAAATGCATAATCAAATATAGAATCAAAAATATCTTTGTTGAGGAGGAGGCAAGGGAAAACCCAGCTAACTTAGAAAAAGATGAGTTTTCATTTTGTATTCTGCTTGTTGTCCTTTCAACAGAGCTCATTACTTGAGATGTTATTCTAATCTTTTTTTTTTTTTTTTTTTTTTAATTTGTTGGAATCTTCAAAATTTTCATGTTCTCTCCAATTTTTTTAAAGATTTATAAATTTAGTCTGTTAATATTGGAATTTTTTAAAAACTTTTTTCAGGGATTCCCAAGAATTTTCTCCATATGACAGTATAATATATCACATTTGATGGCTAAGGTATCAAACAGATATCAAGTGATTAAAAATATATATATATATATGAATTCTAAACATTTTTTATTGATAAAAGGACAAAATTTATTATTTTAGGCAAAAAAGATTGAATTTGGATTATTTGTGTAAGTACCTAAATTGCTAGCAAATTTGGAAAATCTGGGAAGCACAAATATTTCCCTTCAATAAAATATTACAATATCTAAGATCTAAGGCGAATTGCTCCTTAATCCGGTCATAGTCTTTTTAGAACCAAATTTAAAGATTTCTACACATGATAGATTTCTCTAGCCATTGTACACAAATACAGTTTTTCTTTTATGAATGTAGATCAAATCCAGGTTTTTTGTATAGAAAAAATATATATATATATATTTTTTGGTTGGGTTGGGGGGGGAGGGCGATAAAATTTAGTTTCTACAAAGGAACAATTTGTAAGACATGTATATATGTGTGTGTATATGTATATGTATATGTTTAATGTTTATATCTTTTATTTGAAGATTTCATTTAAAGGTGTATTCGAAAATACGCTTTTCCATCTTCAACAGCTCAAAATTTTCCGATACAATTTCAGACACATTTTTAAAAGTAGAAACATGAAATTTGCTGAGAAGATTCTTGAAGGGACGTATGAGGTGCCAAATGATGTTTTTTTACGCTCAATTCATTAGAATTTGAGTTATAAACAATTATCTTCTCAGTATGATCCCTTTTTTCGTTCTCAAATCTCCCCTTGGGAAAAATCGGTTCGATATGCCGTTTTTGATTGCTTCTTTTGCAATATTTTCTGCATTTATCAAAGAATCGACAATTGCGGCACCTTGTGTACTTTCCAAATAAGAGATTTTGAAAGTTTGCTGTATTTGAGAGCAAAAATGAGTTCAAAAATAAATCAGAAAATAGGCACTTTGAATCGAAATACACCCTTAAGGCTTTCTTGAAGATGAATTGTTTAATAAACATTAGAAATATTTCATTAAATTATTCTGCTTGAAATTGAGGATTATCAAATGATTGCATGTATATCCAGAAAGCAACTGTGTTTGAATTTTAAGTATAGAAACAACAAAAAAAAAAATATAACTTGAGGATATACTAATAAATTTGATGAAAAATTAATATTGTATTAAATTATTAATTAAATTAGGTTCTACTTGGTTATCCCGTCGACCAATTTTGCCGAAGTACACATATTGACATAATTTTTATTTTAAATAACGGAAAAACAAGTATTTGGTAGAATATTAATAAAAATACAAATAAAAAGCTGAAATAAAAACCATGTAATGACATTTTAAACACAAGTATTGTATTTAATGTCATCGAATGTGACATTTACAATCATCCATTATTGGCATTTAATCTTATAGTTTGACAATATTTTTTGGTCGACGTGATAACCAAGTAGTACCTTAAATTATCATTAACCCTTTCAGTCTTCAAATAAAAGTCATTAATAAAATTACATGAAATGTACCAAAATACACAAATGTAAATTTGCTGTTGGTTATCTTTCTTTTTCGTAATCTTACTTTCTTCTATTAATAAAATTAAACTTTTACTTTGAGAAACTTACTCTGTTAGCTTTTCTTACAGTGTACTTTTTTATTTAGATATAAAAAAAGAATGATATACAGACATTAAATAGGTACTCTGAAAAAATATAGGTGTTCTTATCTAAAAAGTTTTGGTTTAGATTCTAAGCTTCTAAACTCTAGAGTTACCCACAACTATAATATATTTTTATACATTAAAGAAACATTCCACTGTTTATTTTTTCATTTAAGAAATACTTAATATTACAAAATCTTAATCGCAATAAATATCTTTATGCTTGATCTAATTCCCTTTTCTACTCAACTAATGCTTTTTTTAGTGACTAGTACCTTGCTTTTCTTTCTGTATTGAACACCAAATCTCTCGCTTTTGTAATTATGCTTTAAAATATTACTTGCATTTCAGTTTCAGCACATTAACTTATGTGGAGATTGAGTAATTGACCATAATCATATTTTGCGCCCTTTGATGTATTTTTGTTAGTGTGATTTTGCACTGTCACACTTAAGTTATTTACATTAAATTTAACCTTCAATTCCTAGTATCAATCAAACTTGATACAAACATTGGCTAAGGATCACCCGATTAAAGAAAACTTACCACTCTTGTTTTGTTTCCTTGTCTGAACTTTTTTGTTAATCATTTGGAATCGGAATTATTTTTAATGTTTTCATTATATGCTAAGAAATACAACTGCTAGTCGATTTTTAAAGGAAAAAAAGGACATGTATCGTTGTAAAATGTTTTATATTTTTGGAATAGATGCATAAAATTCAACCACAGTTAATTTTGAATGGTTACAGTTGATTTTTATAAATTGACAAAATTTCAAGCAGATAAGATTAATGTAAAACAATTGTAGTGAAATTTTATGATGCATGTTTTAACATTTAAATAAATTAAAAAAGATAAATAAAAAGAATAAATCGAAACTTGAAAATAGTCCTCTCAAATTTCCACACTAAGCATAATTACATGAAGGAAAATGTTCTTTATTTTTCAAACAAATTCATCAATTTTAATAAAAACTATATAGTAGAATTTGAATACTTCAGCAACTTTTCTGTGTAATTTCAGTAAAAATTTTGACAATTTTGTGTGTTTTTTGCTATTTTTGAAAATTAGTTTTCTAATGAATTGAATTCTTTGACAGGCTATTCAAGGATTAAATGGAATGCAGCTGAGTGATAAACGTCTCATTGTTCAAAGAGCCAGTGTGGGTGCTAAAAATGTGCAGACAAATGTAAGTTATTTATGACATGGAGGGTTTAATTTATAGAATAACATTTTGTATTAAATGTATATTTAATGAAGTTACTGACAGATAGTCAGTACTTTTAATTTTCTAATAATGTTCTCATAAAATTACCATATTTATCAGTAATATTTTATTCAAAACGTTTTTTTAACCCTTGAGCGATCTTATTTCTATTGTCTTGCATTAATTTAGCTCAAGATATATATATATATAAAATATGAAATTTAATGTAATATTGTGCATTAGCTCTTTAGATAAGACTATCACTAAAATCATGTAAATCATAAAAATTGCAGCATAGTAATGCCATCTTGTGGGTGATTAAAACAAAACTTAGTCAGCAACAACTTATGTCAGTATCTAACTGAATCTGAAATTTCATGAAAATCCATGCATTAGTTCTTAAGTTAGAGCTATTACAGAAATTATGAAAAACATTCCATTGTAATGTCATCTGTAAAACTATTTACGCCAGAAATTATTCAGCACTAATTTACTGTACATTTTTGTGCATAAGCTGAGAATTTGTGGAATTTTTTTTTTGGCTGGAATATTGGAAATCAAGTTATACATGAGTCTATGAAAATCTCAAAAATTAATATTGTAAAACAAAAAAGATTATAAATATAAAAAAAGAAATGAAAAATATGTAAACATAAAAAAAACCCCTACAAATTTCCAAAAATACTTTAAAATATTCCATTCTTTTATAATGGAAAAAAAAATCACCAATCATTTTACTATCCAAGTTATTATTAGAATTTTCAAGTGACTCCTTAAAATCACTTTCTCTCATTGACACATTAGAATAAATATCATCAGTATCTCATTCATCATCATCGCCATCTAAAAAATGGCATTATCCTCAGTTCCATCCATTGCATTAATGATGCAACAATTTTTCAAAGGACGGATGATTATGTCCCCAAATGTCTAACTGAATCTAAAGCTTTAGTGTAATCTGTATGTTAGTTCTTGAAATAGAGACTCCACGAAATTAGTTGCAAACAGACTCACAAATAGGCATTTTTATTTTTTAAGTATGTTCACGAAAACTATCTTATTGACAGATTTTACTAAAGATGTTGTGTGTATGAATATTAA
Organism: Maratus speculifer; assembly: GCA_964019185.1. Lineage (NCBI taxonomy): Eukaryota > Metazoa > Arthropoda > Arachnida > Araneae > Salticidae > Maratus > Maratus speculifer. The sequence goes on along the minus strand of OZ025296.1, from coordinate 317,333,294 downwards.
ATATTTTTTAAGAAACTTTTTTATTTTAAGGATACATGTTTTGCAAACATTGCATGCAGAAGTATCCATAAAATTTGCAAAAAAAAGCAGATTTTAATGCTTTTCCAGCATTATTGTGTTTAGGAAATGGGATACCGAGTGAAAACAATTAGAAAACATATCTAAGAAAATTTGTTGTATCAGTGAAATTTGTAATTGAGGCAGATTTTTAATGTTTTCTGTATATTATATAGAAAAGATGGATTATTGAATCAAAATAATTATAAAACACATTAAATTTTGGTAATAATGAAATCTGCAGATATAACCATGGGTGATTCTGGTCTGAATTTTCTGAAAATTCAAAAAATTAAGACACTCACTTTAGAAAATTAAAACAAAATCAGTCATAAATCTGAAAATTCAGACATAAAATATATTGCAAATTTCAATGAATAATTGCAAAAAAGAAATCAATTACTTCAATTGTTCGAAGAAAAATTACTAATTTTGTCAAAGGATAGCAGGAAAACACCAATTTCGCCAGAAAATCTTAAAGGAAAATTAAAAAAAAAAAAAAAAAAAAAAATTGCAAGTTTTGTTAAGATTGTAAAAAAATGACATATTTCATCAAAGGATCATGGAAAAAAAGGTTGCATTACTGATGCAACAATTTTTCAAAGAACAGACAATTATTTCTTGTGATAATTGTAGTGAGGATTTTTTCACCAACTTTTCAAACTATTTCTATTTCTCGCAGCTCTATTCCCAGATGATAAATATTCAGTCCATTTTTAATGGAACCTGTCTGTAAATGACTCCCCTGTCAGTTGTAATGTTTCAGAAAATTTAATGTAATTTTTTTTTTTTTTTTTTTGGGGGGGGGGGGGGGAAGGGCTTAGAATCACCCTAGATTTATAACGTTGTTCATAGCAAGAAATGTGGCAAGGTCTTGGTACTGTTGCAGGAAAATTTGTTTCCAAATCAGTTTTTTGTCCTGTTTGTTTCTAATAGAATTTAATTTCTGTTTATAAAAAATGGCTCGTAAAATTAATATAAGAAATACTTACATGAATAGAATTTAAAGAAAAATTTCACAGTAGGCTTAGAAGAAGAAAAAAAAAATCGGCTGACAGAAGTTTTTCTGTTGTAATAGAAAATGTCTAAGGAAATGAGATTTTTCTTTGGCTATCAAAAAATTCTTCATATCAAATTTTGATTTAACAAAGTATAATGTATTATGAAATGCTATACTGTATAATGAAAAATTAAAATGTTAAAATTAATGTCTAAAAATTCAAATATTTGAGGTAAATAAATCTTTGATATTTTTTACCTCAGCTGTTATGTTGCTTTTTTGCTATTGTTATTATTGTTTGTAAAAAAATAAATTATTGTACATATTAATATGAGATATAATTTATTTCAATTTTCAGGTTCCAGTTCAAGTGCAAGTCCCAGGATTACAAGTCACACAAGGTCCTGGTCCTGCAACGGAAATTCTGTGTCTAATGAATATGGTGGTACCAGAAGAACTAATGGATGAAGAAGAATATGAAGGTAATTTCTATTTGTTATTCAGTTATGCAGGGCTCGAAAACTCCAAAAATATTGAGGTTCCCAGCTTGGAACCTACATGAAAAGTATAGGTTCCCAGATGAAAAATGTAGGTTCCCAATAAAATTTATGTATGAGTATTTTGATGAAATTTGCCGATTTTTCGTGATTTTTTTGACAAAATCTGCTGTTTTTTCGCAATGTTTTGACAAAATCTGCCGCTTTATTGTGATGTTTTAACAAAACCTGCCGATTTATCGCAATATTTTAACAAAACCTGTCGTTTTTTCCCGATTTTTTAACTAAATCTGCCGTTTTTCACGATTTTTTTTAACTAAATCTGCCGTTTTTCGCGATCTTTTGTCGAAATCTGTTGTTTTCTCAATATTTTTTGATGAAATTTCCCATTTTAGAGCGTTTTTTTTTTTTTTTTTTTTTTTAATGAAATTTTCTGTTTTTTTTTGCTTGATTTTTTAATGAAATTTGCCGTTTTTTCTGATTTTTTGGCGAAATTCAGGATTTTTCCGTAATATTTTGATGAAATTACACATACCACAGACCGCTCAAGAGCAATATTTTTGCGTAATTTACGTGATATAATGCGTGCGCGACATAATTGGTGACCATGATTATTTTTTAGGTTCCCAACCAGGAACCTGAATGAAAAAACATACGTTCCCAGAAATGTTATCTGGGTTCCTTGGGATCCCGGGAACACTATTTTTCGAGCCCTGAGTTATGTATTTTTTTTTATTTATTATTATTATTTTCAACATTAATATTAAAAAGTAGTTTAAAGGTTATTGTGATTAATATAAAATAATTTTCACGAATGAAAAGTATAAATGCTTAAAAATAAAAAAATACTGTCACTGAGTGTTTAAAGTTTCATATACAGCATTTTCTGTAAAAAATCTTACTAGGAGGGAACCAATCTCGGTAATTAGAGTATTTTATTATTTTAATGTATGTTGTAGAGCAGAAGACTTTATATTCTCAGGTTTAATGGCTTTTATCCAATGCTCCTTATTTCTTGAGAATCAAGGGGGGATGTCTAATATTGTGACTCAACTTTAATATTTACTTTGAATAAAAGGATAATGTTGGTATGGCATTCACTCATTTTCCAGCAGAGCCTGGGTTCAATATTGGGATGCTATATTTCTTTTTCTCAATTTTTGTTTTATAAGTACACATAATTTAATTTTCTCTTAATATTTTTAATATTGTACCTTAAAATCAATGTTAGCATATTTAAACCATTGATTTTAAATTAATGTTTAAATCTAAAATGCTGAATTTTTGCATTTTTGATTTTTAAACTATTAATTTCTCTTCACTTAAAGAGATTTAAAAATTTGATCTATTATTGAAAAAAAAATTTCTAAAATTATTGCAAAACCTGTTGTGGTACCTCCTAGTTATGGTAAAATGAAACATTAAAATAAAATAAAAAAACAGAAAGAAGATAAATGTAAAAATAAAAGAATTCAAAAAGCAAGCATGCATGTCAGAAAATTTAAAAATCTTTAATATGCAAAAAATCGATTGTAATTTAATTTTTATTCTAATTTTTACTACAATTATGTTTGTTACTTTAAAAACAGAGGTAATATTACCATTGTATTGACTTCCCTTGCTAAAGCAATACATAAATGATGTTTCTTTAACATCACAAATTGACACAATTATTCAATATCATTGCATCAATAAAGAATACATAAAAAACATTTAAAAAATGATTTTTAAAAAAAATTGCAGATTTAGATCTATTTATAGCAGCCACTTGTTTTAGCGGCTTAACAAGACCGAGGATTAGCCGTTTAAGAGAAAAACAGATTAAACCGGAGAAATAAAAAACAATCAAGTATATGTTAAAAAAAAAAAAAACATTTCCGACGTTTTGTGGAAAGAGTACTAATTGTAATTAACTCAATTGAAAGGAAACTAATAACAATCACTAATAACAAATTAATAAAAATATTTAATATGAATTAATTTGTTGAAAATCATATCATTCACCTTTATAAATTGAAAATTCTTTACATTATTTAAATTTAAGATAATCAACCATAAAAAAAATCATTGACATAAGGAAAGATGCCCCATAATCTCTTCGGCTCTTTTAACATAAGTTTAACTGAGGAAGCTGTCAGCTACTGCTCAACATCACATAGCGCCAACTCTAATACTTTTGACCCTTCTATATACCTGCAAACTCTAGGGTTTCGTAGACCATACTTTATAAATACTCTTCTAGACAATTTAAGAATTTAAAAAAAAATAATTTTTAAAAAGTTTTTCAAAACTCCTAAGCAGGCAATTTTGTAATTTAAGAATTGTCAATTTATATGGTTAATCTCTTGTTTCTTTCTTTCTTTTTCTTTTTTTTTTTTTTTTTTTTTTTTTTTTTTTTTTTTTTGAGCATGTTTGAAAATGAGGTGTTTTAATTCAAAATTTTCATCTATTGTATTTTTATTATAGATATATTGGAAGATATTCGTGAAGAATGTACAAAATATGGCACAGTCAAGAGTGTTGAAATACCGAGACCGATTGAAGGTGTAGACGTTCCTGGATGTGGAAAGGTAATTTAGTTTCTTTGTTTTGAATACTGGAATTTATTAATTTTAGAGTAAGCTTTTCAGACAGAGCATGCTTTTCGAATCTGCATAGCTTAAAGCTGCATGTTTTGTAGATTTTCCATTGGGAAAAAAAAAAGAAAACAACTTTATGATAAATTGATCTTTTTTAAATACTTGAGCTTCTGCTTATCTACTTCAAAAAGTATATTCTGCAAAATAACAAATAATGCATATCCCAGGAAATTTGATTATATTTGTGTATTAAAAAAAAAAAAAAAAAAAAAATTCTTGTATGCTTTATTATTTATTTTAAATTTTTTCTGATTTACTTACTAAGTATGCACGTTGCAGATCTTTTCAGCGAAAGGTAAAATGATCTGTCTGTTTACTGAATATCTATAGATGTCTGACTGGTTGCGATTTGGAATGCTAATGATTTTTCCATTTATGGAAAAATAAATTACCTATCGAGTTATGAGTGTTTATGACCATGCAACAAGTCCTTTTTCTTTTGTCGCTGACTGGTTTTTCTGCTTTCAACTGTAAATTCAGTTCAAAATGTCCATTTTGACAGTATTTTCTAGAAAATCATATATGATTACAAAATTATAGAAAATGTCTTTCAATGACATAGTTTCTGACTAACACCTACCAGTTTCATCTTTTTCCTAATAAAAATTAATCAAATTTATGTCATAATTTGTTATCCATTCAGATTTGAGAATAGCTTGTAAACTTAGGAAACTGGATGGAAAAATTTCAGAAGTGAATAATATCATGCTTGAATGATTTAAATGTAAAAGATAAAAAATCTAATTTCTGGTTCGGTACTTAAAAGGAGAAAAAAAAAAAAAATGGAATTGAAGATTTTAGAGCTAGGAATATGGTTGATTAGCATGTTTTTAAAATTTGACATAACATCACATTAGTACAGTTTTTGAGAATCAGCTGATTAAATAATGACAAAAAGAAACATCTGGCCATTATTCTTGAAGGTTAAGATAATAAAAAAAATATTTAATATGGGTGACACAGGCTTGTTTTTTGAACCACTTATTTTTAAAACAATAAAATTTGATAAGAGGCTGGAAATGTGTTACGTTAGCTGAAAAATGTTTCATCATAGCATTTAGCATAAATACTTTAATAAAGAAAGACACCCTTAATCTTTAAAAAGTTATGGTGCAAAGATTTTTCAAAATAACCATACTTCCTAATTCATCTGGTACAGTAATAAAGTTTGAATGACATAATATATTTATTAAAATTGGCTAGTTGATAAGTTATGCTATTTCTTGAAAGTTCATCATGTCATTTGAAAAACTGACTAACGTGAAAACTTATTTTTCACCAAAAACAAACATCACTTGAAAATTATATTCATTAAATAAAATAAATTATAGTAAATGTGTTCTTCGGTATCTAATTAAATGTAGCGATGATTGCAACAGTGCCTTGTAGCTTGTCATGGAAGTAACCATATCTGATGAAGTATCCTGCGAAAAAATCCTCATAGGAAAATGCAAAAATCTCAACTATTAGAAAATGCTTTAAGTGGTGTGCCTTTGCTATATCTGAGGAAGAAACGAGAAACTAAAAGAATCTCTTGCTGAAGAAAATGAGAAATATGGTGCTGAAAAAATGATTGACCAGCACTGAAAGAGTATGCATTTCTAACAAAAAAGATCTAGTGTTATGATGATTTGTCTGAAAACTAAAAAGTTTTTTGTTAGGGTGTAAAGAAAGGCATGTTATTTTTTAATGTATGAGCCATTCAATGCACAAATAGGTTAATTCCACTCTTTGAAAAATCTTAAATTTTAAGTGTCAAGCACTTGGTGTAGTCATAACTTTTTATGTTTGTAATAACTTTTTTGAATAATAAAGATTAACATCATTAAATAAGTTTTTTTGGCCATAAAATAATAAATTATTTCAGAGGCCATTTTGATTAACTCTGTACTCTAATGCAGGCCTGTCCAACCTTCCAGTAACCAAGGACGCATCTTGGCCCTTGGCAGTCAATGAAGGGCGCCATTATTTACATGCCTGAAAACGTGCGGCAATATTATCGCATAGTATTAGAATACACGCATGTCTTAACTTAATGAAAATGAATCGTACAGCGGTAAGGAAAAGATCCCTACAGTTCTGCGATTACGTGGACTAAATTTCAAATTATAGATTTTTTGAATGAGAAATCTATATCAAAAATGTTTGTATTGTAAGGCGCCAGAAACTTTGCCTATAATACTAATAGTAATAACAAATAAATAAATATGAAAATCAGAGATATTGCTAGGTTTCTTTTAAAATATGAAAATATGGTTTGATTTATTTTGAAGGCGTAGATTAGTTTAGTTTTATGAAAAGTACAAAAACAGATAAGCATGACAATGACTAAACTATATGAGTGGTTTCAAAGGGATAGTCTGGAAGTGCTTTCATAGATGGATATCCTTCTGAACTGTTTATTATTTTTTCTAAGCAAAATTATAGAAAAAAAAAAAACCTTCTAAAGTTTTGAAAATGAAGAAAAAAAAATTAAACCCTTTTATCCTTGATATAAAATAGCCAGACACAAGTCTTAAAAATATCTCTGATAAAATATTAATGATTTTTTTAAAACTTTCTTTATAATGGAATTTTATTTTTAAAATATTTAATAACAGAAAATCTTCAAAAGGGCGCCAAGAAAATCGTCAAAGGGCGCCGCGTTGGACAGCCCTGCTCTAATGTAAATCATTGCAATAAAACAACTTGATTAAAAAAAAAAAAAAAAAAAAAAAAAAAAAAAAAAAAAATCGAAGCTTTTTATTTGATATATAGTAAGAAGAATACCTTAAAAATCTCAGTTGAGAAAACTGAAGATTCAGAATTTAAGGCCATTAGGAAATCTGTAGCAGGTAAACCACAAAATTTGAATGTAGATCAGCCTTTATTAAATTTTTGAGGAGGAAAGACATGGTGGACCTGTTGAAATTCATTCCTCTTGTTAATCATGTTTATTATAAGAACTTGACAACAATTCAAAATGACAAGTTCTCAATAATGCCTTCTTCATCAGGCGTATGCACCTGATGAAGAAGGCATTACTTATATTGCCAATGAATTAATCACAAATAATTTATTATAACAAACTGTCAACATCCATTTTTATAGAAAATATGTAGTAAAAATCTGTAATACTTATTTCTATAATAAAAAACTTAAGACTTAAACACAAAATTTAACTTTATTACTTTTTTCAATTGCCAAATCGATTAACTCTACCCATCACACAAAAATTGCAACAATACTGAAGATTATTTTTGACTATTCTTTCATGTACACTAGTTCATTGCATTTCTCAACTCTTTATTTTAAGAAGTTGATGATTTTGTGCACTGAACGACTTATATATCATTTATAATTTTAGATAAGTTCTGTATACTTGAACTCTAATGCATAACTTCAGTAGCGATGTCACAAAGAAGGATGGAACTGAATTTTCGAAATTTTCAAACAATGAGACTTTAAAAGAATTGTAAAATTAATTTTATATTTTGATCATAATTGTTCAAATGTAAAAAAATATCAATTACTTTATTTAAAGATGATGTTAGTAAGATGTGTTTTAAAGATCCAGTGACAAAAATTTAAACAGAAAAAATTTTATGATTTTGTGCATGTTTTCTTAAATTTTTTTTTATTCGAAATCTGATATTTTGCTTTAAAATTCAAATTTTCTCTACTAAGCAACCATGCCTCTTAATGGCCATTTTCTCATGTATCAGACATTGTCGCTTTAGAGGAGTTTCATTGTACTGATACAAAGGCAACATCTTCATAAAGGAAGATTTGTTGTTTCTTTATCTATTGTTTTTTAGAGGGAGAGAGTTGGGACAACACTGCAGTAGTAGATGCATATTTTCCAAAATTTATGGCAAATTATCTGAATATTGGGAATTTAAAAATATCATTTTTCAAAGTGTTCTCTCTGTATTTTTTCAAGAAATGTACCCTCCCCCTTTCTTTTTGCCAGGGAAAAATATCTTATTTTGCAGCCATCTAGAATTTAAATTATTTTCCAAAGGATTTTTCACTTTTCATTACTTAGTGTAATACAATTTGGAACCATTTATCCAGAATACTTCCAATTGATGTATTTCGAAATCTTTCTAGAAAAAAGTACTATACAATATCAGTTTGACATGCATACTGTTTAAAAATGTTACACGATGAAATAACTTGATACCGACATTTAGCATTTGAGATGGAAGTTTAATTGGGTATTGAATCTGCTAATTTTTTATGCAAAATTGTTGTTTCCAAAAGATTCTCTTAAGTTGCCTTCTTTCAAATTCTCATGAATGAATCTGCTTATTCTGAGAAATTTAATACATAATCCAAATATTGTTAGCTAAGCATAGAACCAATTGGGTGGAAAATGTCCAAGCCAGGTATCAAACCCAGAACCTTTAGAATAGAGCTCCAAGTGCTGCACCATTTAAGCTACAAGGACAATGCCCAGCTTGGCATTTCTCTTACATATGTTGGTAAGGCTGCAACTGCAGCACACGATAGAAACGTCTATATGAGCACACAAACATGTGGTGTAACATGAGACACAATTAAACACAGCATTGGTGAATACAACTGTAATTATAATTAATTTTTCAATTAATTATCAACAGTGAAATTACGCTTGAAATTATTGAATATTTAATAATTGATTAACACATTGCTAGCTAAGCATGGCACAAACAGAGTAAAAAATGTTCAGGCTGGGGATCGAACCCAGAACCCTTGGAATAAAGCACCAAGTGCACCACCATTTAAGTTGCGAGGATGATGTCCAGCTTGGTTGGTGTTCTATGTTATTTTGTGAAGTTTATGTCAAGCTGCATATAGATTTCAATTGTATATTCAGTATGTAATTAACTTCATATGTTAATAAATTCCTATCACATTGCCATATATCTATAGAACAAAATAATAAATTTAATTTGTTTATAAATTTGTCTCCTGATTATAAAAATGGAAATTTTACTTTTGCAAAAATTCATTATATGCCTAACATTTTAATGCTGATAAAGAATTTTTTAATTTCTGTTTTTTGATGTGATGATAAATGTTATCTTGTGTTTTTCTAGGTGTTTGTTGAATTTAATTCCATAATTGATTGTCAAAAGGCTCAGCAGTCTCTCACTGGAAGGAAATTTGCAAACAGAGTTGTTGTCACATCCTATTTTGATCCAGATAGATATCACCGCAGAGATTTTGGGATGTCTGTCTGTTAAAAACCTCAACATTTCTATATGTTTGCTTGTTAAAGCATCTTCTGTCTCATCACCTTTTTATTATTGTAATGTCTCAATAGTTACAGTATATCTTATTTCTTGTTGTATAGTTCATTCATTTTAAATATGAGTAAACATTAAAACTTTGCTACTGCTTTATTCAATATTTCACCATGTTTTTAAAATCTGGGCTTGTAAGTTTCAAGCAGACAAAGTGTGGAAATTTTACATCATTTGTTTAAAGAATTTTTCTTTTAAGATATTAAATTTAGCTCTTTTGTTAAAGATTGGACTCAACTTAAATAGTGTATTTTTCTTTTGTTTTTAAAACCTATGCTTTGCATGAACTTCAATTTCATTGACTGTACAATTTGTGGTAAACAATAAATCATTTAAGTTTTTTTAATGGTTTTATTTATTAAAATTGCTGTATTCATAATACATAATCAGAGATGCCAACTTTTGTCAATAGTTGAAAGTTCCTTTTAGAATTAGAAACCATAATTTTCTGATATTAAAGATAAAATTATGCTATTGATAGATGTTAGCATCATTGTATAACCAGGGTTCATACAGACTCCTTGGACTCCTTAGAAACTACTTAGAAATGAAAACGTTCCTAAGTAGTACGTAGAACTACTTAAACAAAATACTCCTTAGAAACTCCTTAAATTGTATTGCGGTTTTGTACGCAAGCAGTATTGCTCCCCCCCCCCAAAAAAAAAAAAAACAAAAAAAAAACAAATCGATTGTAAAGTTCACGATAAACCCTTTATGCACTTTATTCATCAGAAGCACAGCAGCGATTATTTGGGATCATACTAATAGCCACCAAAGTGATTTACTTTTCACTGCCATAAGGAAAAGAAAATGGAAAAGAATAATTCAGACACTTCTGAGCTTCTAATTTCAAAAAGTGATTACACTGTTTAATTCCTTCACAACTACAGGGTTCGTACAGACTTCTTGGACTCCTTAGAAACTACTTAGAAATGAAAACGGTCCCAAGTAGTACTTAGAACTACTTAGATAAACAAAATACTCCTTAGAAACTCCTTAAATTCTATTGCGGTTTTGCACGCAAGCGATATTGCTCTCAAAAAAAAAAAAAAGAAAAAAATTGAGATTGTAAAACGCACGGTAAACCCTTTATGCACGTCATTCATCAGAAGCACAGAAGTGATTGGTTGGGATCATACTAATAGCCACCAAAGTGATTTACTTTTCACGGCCATAAGGGAAAGAAAAGTGAAAAGAATAATCCAGACATACCTCTAAGCTTCTAATTTCAAAAAAGTGATTACACTGTTTAATTACTTCACAGCTAGATATACAACTTTGATTTCTTCCTCATAATACGATTCATCATCCTCAAATTTGCTGATAACGGTGGATTCAGGGGTGATTCTCGTCCAAAATTTGCAAAAATTTGAAATTGGGTTATCAGTTCCGCATAGTTGCCAGCTTGTACGGTTTTGTGCGGGGAGAAATGCAAATTTCGTGGAAAAACGACGATTTCGTCAATATTTCGTGGGAAAATGATGGTTTCGTCAATTTTTTGTCAATGAACTGTCAAAGGGTTTCTGAAAAACGTGAATCTCCTATGCGAATCGTGGTTTAAACAGCAATTTCACCAAATAGTGCTGATAAAATGCTAATTTCGTCTTAAGACTGCAGGAAAATGTCGATTTCGTCTAAAGATTGCGGAATTAAAGCCAGTTTCGTTAAAAGATCGCGAGGAAAAACGCAGTTTTCGATAAAAGATAGCTTTACAAATATTTTGTCAATTGAAGATCATTGAAAAAAAAATGCTGATTTCATCAAAAGATCACAGAAAAAACAGATTTCATCAAAAGATTGCGGGGATAAAATGCCATTTTCGAGAAGAAATCGTGTAAAAATGCAAATTTTGTCTAAAAATCGTCGAAAAAACTTCAATTTCGTAAAAAAGAATCACAGGAAAATGCCAATTTCGTCAAAAGATCGCAGAAAAACTGCCGACTTCGACAAAGATTGCAATAAATCGCCGATTTTGCTAAAATATCGCAGATAAATCACTGATTTTGTCTGAAGATCGTGGGAAAGCGCCGATTTCATCTGAAGATCATTGATACCCCCCCCCCCTCTCGCGGGGGTAACTCGTGGAATCCCTGAGGAATTGGGGCTTTGCAAGTGGATGCCATATCAATAACAACAAAAGTGGCAAGTCCTTAAAATTTTTTGGACTCCTTGGATTTTTTATGTACTCCTTGGATTTTTTCTTCCCAACTCTGTATGAACCCTGTATCGTATAGCTGGACCTAGTGGTGCTATTTCTGTGTCCGTCCCAGACTTATCATCCAAACAATCTGTATGACAGCCATAAAGTGCAATTCCCAGGGGATCTTGAGAAAATAAATCTCAAAGTTAACATTACAGTTTATAATTAGATAAATTTCTTTCTTCAAACAAGCTGTTCTGTAGCATGGTCGCCAGCATGCTATAATTTGAAGTTTTAGTTTGTAAGATCTAATCCCGCTCAGACTTATTTTTTGGAGTGAAAATTCTCATCAATTATTTTTGAACTGCAATTGCAAAAATATGCATAGTAATTGAAATTTACTTACAATATAGATTAAATGTATGTTTTGTAACCTATTAAGTGCATATTTAACTGAAAAATTTTGCATGTTTAAATGTATAAATAAATAAAAGACCAGATTTTTCTTTTCAATTATTACTATTTTTAATAAAGAAGTAAATTAAAATACAAGAACAAACATATTTTAATTTTGTTTCCTCATGCAAATAATTCAAATTATTCAGGGTTTATTAGCAAATATGCTTTTATATTTTAATATATTTTTTTAAATCTTAGATTCTTGCTTTTAAATTAAAATAAGAATTTAGATTTTTTTTAATGGAGTAGAGGCTTTAGTGCAATTATACTGCTACTTGGATTATTGGCGCAGAACAATATTCCTTTTACTGTTGCATCTGTGCTTGATTGATTTAAATTAAAGCTGTGCCAATTGACTGAAAAAAAGTCTTTTTTTTTTTCACTAATATAAGAAAGAAGCCTTTTTAATTAAGCTAAAGTTGTGTGGTTTTCTCTGGCAGTTGTATCAATGGCTGACATGCATTTCAACAAAAAATTTCCTAAGGACATTTTTTTTTTCTTGTAAATGCTTCATTCAGCTGATAATTAGTATTTTTCTTCTAAAAATTCAGATATTTTCACATCTCTTTAAGATTATAAAGGATACATTATGTCCTGAGTACATTTGAGAAGTAGGCAAGACTACTATTAGTCATTCACAAAATCTGAATCCAAGACTTACCATCTGCTTATTTTGTACTATTTCTGATTTTGCAAGTAATGTCAAAAAGTCTATGAAAAGCTGCCTCTGTTCCTGATGTAATTTGTGAATCGAGGCTTCTTTCATTTAGAAAAGACACATTTTTTTGAGGATAAGAACTGATGCATAATTAACTGAAATTTCTTCTTAAAATTAAACATTTTAGTAACCATTCTGTCATTTATTAATTTTTTTTTTATATATACAGTGGCGGTCAAAAGTTTCTGGCCAGTTAGTTTCTTCGATTTATTTACCAAAAGGTTTCAGCAAAGAAAAAGCACAATTGCTTCAATAGTTATGAATATGTGAATGATCTCTGACCACGTGATCATTTTGATTGGATACTGAAGATGTTTCATGCAAAGAGATAAAATTCGAAGTTCACGTGTGCAAAAGTTTCTGGCCACTTATCATTCTTTAGTTTTTTTCTATCGGTAAACTGTTTTTTGATTGTGTTTATGAATGAATCAACGTGTATAGCATAGTCTGAATTTAAAATTGAAAAGTTCAACAATTATTGTTCATAAATAAGTGATTAGTTTGTCGCTAAAAGGCCAATCTTCTCGAGATATTGCAGCAAAGTTATCGATCGGTTCAATTGACCGTAAACGATATTTAAAAATTATATAAAGATGGCCGTGGCCTTCAGGACTTTCAGAGGTCCGGGAGATCCCAGAAAATTACTATTCCTGTGGACAGAATTATCAGGAGAAAAACAATTGATAATCCGCATAAAAATTCCGCTGCAATATACTGCGATTTACGGAATGAAAATATTGCTGAAATAAGTCCGTATACCGTATCAACATGCTGACGTGATGCATAACTTTATGGAAGAGTCAGTGTTAAAATTTTTTCAGAGTTAAAAAAAAATACAAACGTACCCGACTGTCGTTTTCGAAAAAACACAAAGTCTGATCAAGTGAAAACTGGAAAAAAGTTCTATTTTTCTATTAATCGAATTCGAAACAGTTTTGGAAGTGATGGCAGACACAACGTCCGATGACCTTACAACAAAATATATGATTCGACCTATGTTATTCCTACAATGAAGCATGGCGGAGGACACGTTATGCCGTGGGGAGTATTTTCTTCAAAAAGTGTTGGTCCGCTATTTGAAATCCACAGCCAGGTGAATGATATAATGTATAAGAATATCTTGCAAGACTATTTTCTGCCTTATTAGAGAAAAAAATTTGGTCGTAACTATTTTTCTTAACATGATAACGACATAAGTAATATTTGCAAACCTCGATAAGCAATGGTTTTCGCAAAAAGAAAAAAAAAATCGTTTTTGAAATGATTAGTCCAAACGCCCAACATGAATCCAATAGAAAATATTTGAAAAGAAGTTGACAAAAGTCTGCGGAACTATAAATATTCCAGCTCAGCCGAAATTTCGCCAAAATTGCAAGAAATGTGGGAAAAACGTACCATAGACGATCTTTAACCGTTGATTGTATGAATGTCACGTTGCTGCGCCGCAGTACTTATTACTTAAGCTAATAAAATAGTAATACGATAAAATACTATTTGTAAATGTTGTTGATCACTGTAATTTTTTATTACAATACCACTTTTTTACAAACTTGTGAAGGTGGTCGGAAACTTTTGAGAACATGCAATTTCCTTTATACTTAATTTTGTCAGTTAAATTTATTGATATTTACATATTCTTCTATAAGTAAGTTCCTAACTATTATGTCAATAAAATGTATAAATATCCCTTTGAGATTCCTCTTCATATGGGTATATTTACAAATTAACTGAAAAATTTTTGCTGGCCGGAAACTTTTGACCGCCACTGTATGTATAAGTATCTTCTTGTCGCTTGACCTCACTCATCATTTCTCTTTGCTTATATTACTTTGACACAGAAATTAAAATCAGAAAGTCTGTCACTTTTACTTAAAATCAATTAAGATGCTCTCTTTATACTGAAACAACTCAAAAGAGTAAACGGTTCCATTCTTTCACTGGTTGACAAGAAACAAAAATCCCGTGATTACTTCTAAAGCTTGCAAGTCCTGGTAATCGAGCTGTGGTAGACACTTCTTCCTATCAAATCAGAGGACACATTGCATTTCCCAACCAAAACAGATTGTCAAGTGTCATTTCAGATTATTTAAAGGATTAAATTGCAATCATATCAAATTTCCTTTGCTATATTTAAGGAATTTTGATTTATTTCTTTTATAAAGTTATATAAACTTAATCGTGCAAAACAATGATATGGTATTAAAAAACATCACTTTTTTTCCCTATATAAAATTGATGAAACTTTCTTTTAAAAATTAATCAATTTATTTAATTGTTTTAGACTTTTTTTAAACTTTTTTTTAATTACACAATTTATTTATTTATTACATTACTTATATTTTTCGTTTGTACATACAGGTATCTGTAAATTTAAACTTAAGGCTGTTTCTCATCTGCTCCACTCAACAAGCTGGAAAACATTTTGACACATTACCGAATTTTCTTTTTAATGGAAAGATAAAATTACAAAGCCTGAACATAAACGCGATCTGGAATCTAATTCAGTTTTCTATTTTTCGATTAATAAATTATCTATTGAGTTACAAGCATTTTTGATCACGTGACAATTTGATTTTCACCCCTGTTCGGACTGGCTTTTCTTCTCTCGCCTGGAAAGTCAGTTTAAAAGGCTTACTTTGAGACTATTTTCTGAAAAATCTATTTTGTTTGTAAAAAAAAATCTTTTATTTTAAAAATACACGTTGATATTTATGCGGAAATGACAATTAATAGATTTTGATCTATAGCTGCATCAGGAGGTCAGACCCTCCCCTCATTCTCCAGAAATAATGTACTAGCTACGCAACTGCATTGTAATTACCAATGTGTGCCTACTGTATTTATGTATCCAAAGCAACAATGGACTCAAGCAATCCCCCCCCCCCTTCCCCTTTCCTCTTTCTTGAAAGCTAATGTTTTTTTTTTGTTTTTTTTAAATAATATATATATATATATATATATATATATATAATTAATAAAACTACTCAGCCAAATTTTATGCATTTTTTTTCAGGGTACTTTGTGCGTCTAAATATAATTAAATGACCAAACTGATACTCAAATACTGTAAGAATGGGATTTAAATCGTCGAAACTCTGTCGAGCTCGTATAGTAATTTGTAATATTAATGTATACAGGGTGATTATAAAAAAACTATCCTAACATTTGGGCCTCTAACTATCATACCATTCGCAGAAACTAAATGAAATTTTGGCAAAAGGCATTTTGAGGTATGCGCTCAAGAATGATATGAAAAACAACAGTGTCACTCAAACAGTTATGGTTACAGTGAGAAAATTTAGAAAAAAATCAAATGGCAACACCCAGTTTTTTGTATTGGAATGTGATCTCCATTGTGAAAAACCTTAAATAGCGTTGGAACGGCAACTGTAGCATGGAAATCACCGGAACTTGAAAAGGGAAAAGTAAAAGAGGCTTTGCCGTGCACCAGAGCTTTAATGTTCTTTTCATTTAAATCACATGTCATACTGTTTCTTCAGCTGATATCCCAGCCTGATTAGTTCTCCACAAAACGAGAAAAGGAAATCAAGAAACGCAAATTTCTGGTTCTACGTAAGACACAGTCATGACTGATGTGCGTTGTCACGCTAGGTGAAAGAAAAGGCACTGCGAAATGCGATATTGCTTTCTGCCATTCCGAACAAGATGCCAAGGGAAAGAACATGGGGAATTCGTAAAGATTTATTACCCGAATGGACAAAATGCCGCAGAGACATTGCGTGTTTACCGCCGCAACCATGGATTACGGAGAGGCCCGTGCACTTTCAAAGCTGTACAGGACTTGTGATTCATAAATTTGAAGAAGCTGGTTGCACATGCGATCGACCTCGGTCTGGACGACCTTCCGTTCCTGTGGAAGCTGTTGCAGAAGTCCATCAAACGATAAGCACAGTTCGTCCCGCAAATGCACGCATTGTTTCACATGTTCTGAATATGCCGAATTCAATTGTACGCAAGATTCTGCGCTCTATTCTAAATACATTTTCGTATCGATTCCAGATGTTGGAAGCGGAAGGCTATCACAGGGTTGCCACGCCACCTGGAAAACCGGGAAAACACAGGGAATTTTAAAATCCCCTCCCAAAACAGGGAAAATGCAGGGAATTTTTAAAAAATCCTAAAAAATCTGGAAAACACAGGGAAATTATTTTCCTGCTATATCCAAACTTAAACTACTTTTTTTTTCGGCTTTCAAAATGAAAGCCGAATATTTTCTTATAATTTAAGATAAAAAATAAACCAGTGTTTTATATAAAAGTTATCCTACATTTTATGTGTCCTGTATTTTAATATAAATATTAATTTGAATGCATAAAGCAAGTAGCTTTTCCTCTTTTCTTTTCTTTTTTATTTTTGCAATTTTTGTAATATTATGTTCAAGATAATTGATTTTTAGGTAAGATTCTTTAAAATTTTATATTCTTTAAATTATTCGATACAAAGTTTATAGATATTTTAACATTCATTTACAAATATTTCAAAGTATTTTTTAGCAAAATGTTTGAATATTGTTTTACTGTTTTGATTGTTAATAATGTAAAATTTGGGATTCAATAATAAGTGTAACAACTTTAAAGGGTTTTTTCATTTCTTCATATCATATAATGTATTATATTTGTTCAATTAATTGGATAATGGTAAATTATAAGATGTCTAATTAACCTATTTTCGCGCACTCAATTTAGAATAAACACATTACAGTACAGAGAAAACACAGGGAATTTTTTTTCAAGATTAGAGTGGCAACCCTGATCAATTACGGCTGGATTTTGCAAATCAATTCCTTATCCGGTACGATGAAGATAACAGCTGGCCCTTACGCATTCTGTGGACAGATGAGGCGCATTTCTCGTTAACTGGTAACTTGAATTCGAAAAATTGTGTGCACTGAGCAGAGAATAACTCACATGATGTGCTTGCACGTCCATTACACGAGCAAAAAGTGACTGTGTGGTGTGGTATAACGAGTACGTTCATCCTCGACCCTTACTTTTTTGAAGAGGTTACTGCCAGTAATCTGCAAACGTGTACAGTAACGAGTGCTCGCTATCTGGACATGTTAACGATTTCCGCATTGTAACGGCAAAATGCTATATCTGAAGTTGTGTGGATGCAAGATGGCGCTCTTCCACATGTCGGGTCTTCAGTCAAACGTGTCTTAAGTCAACAGTTTGGTGACAGAGTTATCTCCCGTCATCTCCCGAGCCCCAGACCTTAAGGGGCCCCCAAATCCATACATTAAATGATAAAATATTTACTTTCTTTTCCCGATTCCAACTATTCCATATGTTGAAGTTATTAAATTCATCTTAAAGTAATACAACAAATTGCTAAAGTTATATAAAAGAATTTTGTTCAATACTAAGGGGAAAAAAGATGTACTTTTATTAATTAAGGTATTTACTAATTTAAAATTGACGGAGCTGAAAATTTTCTTCGATTTATATCCATGATGCGAAAATATGTTTATACATTGCACATAAGCATATGAGTAACCATCAGTTCTATCTATATTATAAAGGCCAAACGTATCTGTGCGTAACGCATACGTTACTGTTGCGAATGGCAACAGTTTTCCATACAGTTTCAGCTTTGCAATTTTCGTTACTGCTAATTTTACACTGCTAAACATCGCACATATTTAATTTTTACACCGTCGTATAGAGAAAAAAATGCACCTTTAAATGCAATTTGAATGAAAGCTGTACCTCAATTTATTTTTGAGATATTAATTTTTTAATAGTTTTTAGTACCAATTTTATAATTTTGGCAACATAACCATTCCATTTTCTGTTAATATTGAATAAATAAAAAATAGACATTGAAATGCGTAAGTATGTCAAATATATTATCTGTGATCGTGTCAATTTGGAATACTATTTTTTTTTTTCATTCGCATTCATGCCAAACATAAGAGCCTCAATTGATAATTTCATCATAATAACTGATCTTTATTATATTTTACTGATTACATATGCAATTAAAGTTTAATTTTAATAATTTGGATAAATTGAGTTTTAAAGAAATATTATTTTGTTAATTTTAGCTTAAAATAGTATTTGTTTGAAAGTTAGACTGGCCAGTATAAGATGCACTTTTTACTGTCACTAATTTTGTAGATTTATTATAAACCAGGAAAACAGTTCCTTCTTAAACATGTTCTATCGTCGAATTTCGACGGGTTCCACTTCGTTAGAATAATGTTGCAATGATTCGAAAGGGGCCCCCTAATTTATCTTTGCTCAGGGCCTAGTTTAGTCATAATTGGGGCCTGCTCTTAAGTCGCTTCTGCAGGAACAACACACACACACACACACACAAAAAAAAGGGATTTTAGGGTTTGAAATTCAATTTCTTGAGTAGAGTCTTCCTTCCAAAACCTTTGTAATTGGAGTTCAGCTGCTTAAGAGGGAGAAAAAGAATCTTTACAACCTACTATTATTTACATGTTATTTAAGAATTACGTTAATACAAAACATGACAAACTACTGTTGAATTAATTTAAATCGACAGTTCAATCATCGACAATTATGCAACACATTCTTTTATTTAAAAAAGGAAAAAAGTTACTCATTTATATGGTCTATTTTACAACTTTCAACCAATTATCATGCGTCATTAACAATGGAGTTATTAAATGAATTTCTGAATTGTGATTTTTTTTGGGGAGGGAGGGGGTGGGCTTGAATCCTCTGTTTCAAGCTTTAATTTGTGATTTACAGCAAAAGCACAACATTTATAACTTTGGAAATTGCCAGAAACTTGTGATATGCTCTCAAAAAATTTTCAGAAACAACTTATTTTTAGCTACTAGCATAAAAAATGTATGTTCGGAGATGACATCATCAATATCTATTTCTAAACGAAATTGTTTTATTATAACGTTAATGGAATTAAAATAAAAACCTAACTCCCTGATATTTTCTTTGATTAAACAAACTACTATGCATTAGAGTTTTAAGCAAAGTCCAAAGTTTAAAATGCAAACCGTCGATTCATTTTATTTAATAATTTCATTTTATTTATGGAATATTTAAGAAGAAACAGTAATAATTCCTTAATTTAATGAACAACTGGATAGAAAATAGCTAATGAAGCATTCAAAATTTAATTTTGTGTTTGTGTATCAAAGGCAATGAATTTAGAAATAACTTTGACGTCATTAGATTGTTTATTTTGTGAAAATAATAATTACATTTTATTATTTGTCTTCAATATTTAATTAGCGATTATTTTTGCGACTTTATCGTAGTGCCACAATAAATATTTTTCTAATGTGTACAGAATTAGAAAACATTTTCAACAATAATATATAAATGTTTTGAGGTGAGTAATTTTCCTTGTAATGATGAATTACTATTTTACGTGTTTGCTCATATGAGGGATTAATGTATTATTATTTAATTTGCTATAAATAGTACTGGAGAGATGGGGAATGAATGAGGCATTTTAATGAAAATATTTATTTTAAATATTTTTTAAAGGTATTATTATATATCGCATTTCGTACATTAGGTTTTCCACCACATCTATGCACAATATTTGTTTTAGATTATTATTATACAATAAAGTGATATTAAAAAAAAAAAAAAAAAAAAAAAAAAAAAAAAAAAAAAAAAAAATTGCTTCTGGCTTGGCATAAAGGCGGAGGTAAATTTCGAAGTTATGTACAAATTTCACCAACGAAAACTAAATCAAGATTAGAAATAAACCCAGTTTTATAACTAGGAATAAGCTCTAAGGACATAAAATTTTTCTGAAAATTCTAATATATGCGCAAACACATGCACATATATCGGATGTCTTAGAAAGAACTGACTGATTTTAAAATTCAATAATTTTGAAACAAAATAGATATTTAGAAAATTCTTGAAGGGGGGGCTATGTTTGATACCAAAAGTTTTTTTTTACTGAGATTCTGTATTTTAGTCGAATTACAAAAAATGAATGGCGTTGAGAACGGTAGGCACACTGTTCAGGCGGAAAATGACATTACTTGGTGATGAGAATTGAGGGGATTTGGGTTATGGGGTGGGTCCCATTCGAAAATGCACTTTTACTATTAAGGCTCGATTCTGAACTCAGTCCATATAATTTCGGTTTTGTTGGCGGCACCGCTACGGTTGATAATAATATAACTTGGAAACGACTTCTTTCAAATCGAAATGCGTTGCACTGACGCTTTCGCGTCGCGTCGGTGGAATTGAGAATACATTCCAATCGGCCCTGTATCATACCGCGATCCCCAGATTAAAAGCCCTGGGTTTCATTTCAACCCTGGGAATATCTTAAGCCTCTGATGTACGAAACACCTGTTTTTTCTAAATTGGACCTCATGGCACGAATCACTGAAGCAGCGGCAAGTGTCCACGAGACTCTCGTCAATTGGAATGTGTTTTGTGATTCCATGCGGTGCCAATAAGGAGCATCATCACGACTAATAGGGCAAAATTTCAGCAATTGTTGTGAGTAACATTTTGTATTTGGGACGTTCTCGAAAGGTGGGCACTGTACACACATCATAACTTTAAGCTTTTGAATAAATAAATTTAATCATCATTGACTTTAATTTTCATTTTCGCCGAATTCTTAATTCTTTTCAGAGACAAAAATTGATATAATTTATACAAACAGTTTTGTATAAATATCTTAAAATTTTAATTTTTTTTTCTAAAGTGGCCAATTTTGGACATTCATAACGTTAACTGTTCCAATGTACCAAGAAAAAAAAAGTTTTAACTTGTTTCCAGGAGATTCTAATGATATACAGCGAATGCATAAAGGGAATGTATGATTGCTTTATAATTTTGTTAACAAATGGCGCTACCAATTTATTGCTTTTTGAAGGTAGGACCTTTCTAGAAAGACTTTTTCTGTATTTTCTTATGTCCAAAAGGGACCGTTCAAGTATTATGTAAGCACTAAAGGGGGAGGGGGGAGTCCAGAGTCTGCTTATTTTTTCTGACAAGGGGGAGGGGGGGTCACGACAATTCTTACGTAAGCATTAAACAACGAAGCAACTGCGCAGTTCAAATTTAACAAGCAAATAAAGTATGATGGGGAAAGAGCGTTCTACAGTCCGTTCGAAATTCGCCGTTTATTTTCGATTTTATTCTTTGCTTATCCATCGGCAGTCGCGTGACCCGCATCACCCACTCGCATATTTCAGATGTGTATATTGCTGGGACGATTACTGTTTCTAAACCAATAGGAGAGCGTCATCATCACCGTCAAGTACACGCCCACACAGTTTGATTGACAGGAACTCGTGGATAATTGACGGTGCTAATTATAACGATAATCTGTTGCGGATGAAAGTGAGCTGACTGGCTGAATGGTTAGAGCATCGAGCTTGAAACCGGAGGATATCGGTTCGAGTCCATCGCGGGCCGAGAGTCCGTTGGTGATTTTTTTTTTTTTTTTTTTAATTATTGGAGGCTGTCTTTTATTAATAAATAAGACATTTAAAAAAATATTTCAAACCCTTTTAATATTCTAAATATCGTTCCAAAATGATTTATATATACAGGGTGATTCAGCTCGTCGGTGACAAACTTTAAGGATCGATAGAGCACACCTAGACGAACATTTTTGAATAGGGAATGTAGGGTCCCTGACGCGATGGTAAGGCGCTAGGCGCTTTCGAAAATTTGGGTGCCGAAATTCGAAACGTCATAAAAACTAGGGCAATGGTTAGATTTTCTTGCTTGTTGCGTCGAAATGATTCTGTTTGTTTAGACTTTCTTCAGTACCAATTTGATAAGCGTATCTCTTAAAACATGGATAGGGGGCGCTGCAGACTTTGGAGAGCTAGACAACAACTTTAAGCCCGTTATTTTGATAATTTAACACATGCTCGCCAAAGTTTATACTCTAACTTAAAGTTTGAACCCAAAAGTAGAGCCCTGCAAAAAGCGTAAGAGCCGGAATAAAATGTCAAAGTACAGGGTGGTCGAAACTCGAAGGCTCCTAAGAGATAAACAAACAGATTTCTTGACTTATGGCATGCATTTTCATGATTCTGTTTGCTGGGGCTCTCTGAAACTCAGTTGAACGGTACAAAAAGAAACATCGATAGGGGGCGCTTTGGGCAAAAAACATAATTCGTTGACATTTCGGACGCTAACTGGAAACGGGGCGCTACGATCAGTTAGAAACAAAACAAGAGAGTAATTTACTTATCATAAGAAGCTATTAAAACTGCAGTTTGTTTGTTTTTTTTAACAAACATAGCTGGTTTCAATCATGCATGCACAATGCGCGCAATAAAATTTACATAAGGTGCTTTTTGCTGATTTATGCAAAAGATATCGTACCATATCGATATGCAAAAGATACGTAATGCGTAGACGACAACGCGAGATGACGTAGTTGTATGCGCAGACACGTCTTTTGAACGTGCGGTACCTACTTAAGCTTCGGGTTACTTGTCTGCAGATAGGTAGTAGGATGGAACGGTACACAAACTCTGAATTGGCTGACATGCATTTGGCGTATGGCGCTGCTGGTTGTAATGGACGAGCCGCTCAGCGGTTGTACGCCGAGCGTTACCCCAACAGGCAAATTCCCTGCCATGCCTTCTTCGCTCGAGTACACCAGAGGTTGTCCACAACGGGATCTTTCGACGGAGGCAGGCCTGAACGGGAGCGATCAGTGAGCACCCCCGACAACGAAGAGGCTGTGCTTAACCTGGTTGAGGACAACCCAGGTCTTAGCACGAGAGATATCGCCAGACATGTTGGCATTTCGCAAGCAACTGCGTGGCGCATCTTACGTTCCCGGAATCTGCACCCCTACCACATCCAGCGGGTGCAGTTGCTCAGAGAGCAGGATTTTGGCCCTCGAGTGGAATTCTCAAGATGGTACTTGGCGATGAGATCCAGGGATCCCCGTTTTGTAAACAGCATTTTGTTTACGGACGAGTCCACCTTCAGCCGGGAGAGAATGTGGAACGCCCACAACTGTCATGTGTGGTGTGATGAAAATCCACATGAAACCAGAAGCCGAGCAGCCTAGGAGCGTTTCTCAGTAAATGTGTGAGCCGGCATTCTGGGGGATTGCCTCATTGGCCCTTATTTGTTACCTGAACGGCTGACAGGTGGAAATTACCTGATTTTCCTGGATCAAGTGCTGCCGCAGCTTCTGGAGGAGGCGCACGTACCCGAAGGTTCGCGTCGCCAGATGTGGTTCCAGCACGATGGAGCTCCGGCCCATTACACGAACGACGTGCGTCTCCATCTAAACGCAAGGTATGGCCAGCGGTGGATCGGGCGTGGGGGTCCAGTTCACTGGCCTGCCCGATCACCAGACCTCACCTGCTTGGATTTCTTCCTTTGGGGTTACCTGAAGGCCGAGGTATACCATACACCTGTCAGCAGTGCTGAAGAACTTGTGGCGCGCATTGTGGCAGCTGCAGGGCAGATCAGAGATACTCCTGGCATTGTTGGAAACACACACTCCTCAATGCGACGGAGGTGCGAAACCTGCATCATGGCCCAAGGTCGAAATTTCGAGCATCTTCTGTAGTGTTATTTTTTGTAAATAAATTTCCAGTATCATTGATGTTTTTGGTCTAAATTTATTCAGAAGTGTTGAGCAGAGGTAGAAAATGTGTTTTCATTATTACTAACTGATCGTAGCGCCCCGTTTCCAGTTAGCGTCCGAAATGTCAACGAATTATGTTTTTTGCCCAAAGCGCCCCCTATCGATGTTTCTTTTTGTACCGTTCAACTGAGTTTCAGAGAGCCCCAGCAAACAGAATCATGAAAATGCATGCCATAAGTCAAGAAATCTGTTTGTTTATCTCTTAGGAGCCTTCGAGTTTCGACCACCCTGTACTTTGACATTTTATTCCGGCTCTTACGCTTTTTGCAGGGCTCTACTTTTGGGTTCAAACTTTAAGTTAGAGTATAAACTTTGGCGAGCATGTGTTAAATTATCAAAATAACGGGCTTAAAGTTGTTGTCTAGCTCTCCAAAGTCTGCAGCGCCCCCTATCCATGTTTTAAGAGATACGCTTATCAAATTGGTACTGAAGAAAGTCTAAACAAACAGAATCATTTCGACGCAACAAGCAAGAAAATCTAACCATTTCCCTAGGTTTTATGACGTTTCGAATTTCGGCACCCAAATTTTCGAAAGCGCCTAGCGCCTTACCATCGCGTCAGGGACCCTACATTCCCTATTCAAAAATGTTCGTCTAGGTGTGCTCTATCGATCCTTAAAGTTTGTCACCGACGAGCTGAATCACCCTGTATATTAAACAAATGGGAAAAAAGTATTCTGCGAAAATATCCGTATAAGCAAAATTCTTACTTTAATTTTTATTTATTTATTTATTTATTTATTTCAGGATCAGAGGAAGTATAATTTCTAATTGAAGTAAATAAAATTCAGTCATTTTGAAAAAAAAAAAAAAAAATTCTTTCGTACCTTTAATTTTTAATTACCGAGTACAAATTCAAACAATCCGAGTACAAATAAATAATAAACACACACGATCAATTGTCCACGAGTTCCTGTCAATCAAACTGTGTGGGCGTGTACTTGACCGTGATAATGACGGTCTCCTATTGGTTTAGAAACAGTAATCGTCCCAGCAATATACATATCTGAAATATGCCACCCACTCACCCTTTGTTTTCATTGTTGTCTGTTAAGTTGTGTGCCAAGTCAAGTACATTGCAAGACTAGAAAAACACAGGAACCAGTGTGGCTGGGTTCTGTTGCCAGGTTAACTGGTCAGTTGACTTTATTTTAGGTAAGTCCGACGTTTGTATGATTCATGTCAAAAATTTTAGTTATGATGCATGATGTAAGTTAAGACTTCTTGTATATCTTGTTTTATTGTTCATTGTGATAAATAACAATATATTTAAACCATTTTGTACTCTGTGATTTGTTTAATGCAATAAGCGACAATATATTAAAACAATTTTATATATTTTGATATCACAATCCCTATGTGCCTATATAAATTTGTAGGATTAATAATGTAATTTAGGGGTGCACAACCTGTGGCCCGCGGGCCAAACTGACACCACTAATTTTATGTAGAATAATTTTCCATATAATAATAACAGAAACTTTGCTATGTAATAAAACAAACGTCACTTTTCAAATATTCTGGTGGCAAACGATTTTCTGGCAAAAAGGTTGTGCATCACTAATGTAATTGATTGGTAACTATTTATAAGTCAAGAAGTATTAATGTATAAATTGTCATAAAATTTTACGTAAGCAAAGTGGGGGGGGGGTCTAGCATTTGCTTATATTTTCTTACAAGAGGGGGGAGGGGGTACAAAATGATTAAAAATATGCTTACGTAATACTTGAACGGTCCCAAAGTAACGATCGAAACAAAGCTGTTATTTTCACGCAAAACACATAAGTACTTTAATCTCTTTTATCTATCTTTAATTTTTATTTAATTTGAAAGTATCTCTATGTGTTTTAGTAACATTTTTTTGCAATAAATGCACTTTTCTCAAATAAGAAATTGGAATGTCCGAATTGCGTAACGATCTAAACGCATATTTTTCTCCCGTAAATTTATTTTAAAAGATGATCTGATGTCCTGAAACGCGTATAATAAGATATTTATTATAATGTTTTATTATAAATAATTACGTGTTTTGTGTAAATAAAGCTCATAAATCATTATTCATAGGCGTCCATGTACCGAATTCTTTGCGTGGCCCTGTATATCCTTTTATCTATATTCTGAAAACATTTCTCAGTAAATTGAATGAAGCTCAGCGGAAAAATGCATAGCTTATTTAAGAACCCCGTTTAAATAATTTACGCTCATATTCAGTAACGTTCGTGAGCTCTTTTGGGTAGCCCTGTATATCAACTATAACATTTATAAACACCATATAATGTGCATATATTTAGCGAAATATAAACGCGCATGTCATAATTAAAATGCATTTCATCCCTCCATCAGCCATCATCGGACACATATACGGTATTTCGGAAAGAATATACTATTTGAAATCTTTTACATGGCCCTATAAATGCTATGTACTTCATATTATGCAAGACAGTAGCGTATAATTTATATTAAGCTTCAGTGACATGTATCAATTTATACATGAAAAAGCTTAATATATTTAAAATATGTCACACACAATTCCCCCTTTTACCATTATCTAATGGAATTCTTTTGTTTGGCCCTGTAAATGAATAATAGCTACATTTTCACCTTATATTTTATAGAATGCATATTTTAATATGTTTGACAGGGTATAACATCTTTAAAATTCCTTTGAAACGAATTTTCCCCCATAGGCCGTAATGTAATGGGAAACTTTTGATTCGCCCTGTAAATAAACTAATCATGGTAGAAACTTCATTTTCGATAGGACTTGTGCTAGGGTAAACGTCAATAACGTCCTAAAATTTCATGGCAATCCGAGTATATTAACGATTTTTCCCCATGGGCTGTAATTTAATGGAAAACTTTTGATTAGCCCTGTAGATAAACTAATCATGGTAGAAACTTCATTTTCAATAGGGTTCGTGCTAGGGTAAACGTCAATAACGTCCTGAAATTTCATGGCAATCCGAGTATATTAACGATTTTTCCCCATGGGCCGTAATGTAATGGAAAACTTTTGATTCGCCCTGTAGATAAACTAATCATGGTAGAAACTTCATTTTCAATAGGGTTCGTGCTAGGGTAAACGTCAATAACGTCCTGAAATTTCATGGAAATCTGAGTATATTATCGATTTTTCCCCATAGGCCGTAATGTAATGGGAAACTTTTGACTCTCTCTGTAGATAAACTAATCATGGTAGATACTTCATTTTCAATAGGGTTTGTGCTATTGTAAACCTCAATAACGTCCTAAAATTTCATGGAAATCCGAGTATATTAACGATTTTTCCCCATAGGCCATAATGTAATGGGAAACTTTTGATTCTCTCTGTAGATAAACTAATCATGGTAGAAACTTCATTTTCAATAGGGGTTCGTGCTAGGGTAAACCTCAATAACGTCCTAAAATTTCCTAGGCAATCCGAGTATATTAACGATTTTTCCCCATAGGCCGTAATGTAATGGGAAACTTTTGATTCTCTCTGTAGATAAACTAATCATGGTAGAAACTTCATTTTCAACAGGGTTCGTACTAGGATAAATGTCAATAACGTCCTAAAATTTCATGGCAATCCGAGTATATTTACGTGAGTTAGAGCGCGGACAGACGGCCATCCGGCCAGACAAACCGAATGCATAAGCACTTTTCAACTTTGTTGGAAAGTGCTAAAAACGCGCGCATCCAGAAATTAACACTCGCGTGCAGAACTCTGACAAAATTATTTTGCATATCTTTGAAAAAACAATGGTAAATCCTATTTAACTATATTCTGTGGTAAACATCCTGTATCGAACTTTAATGATGTCATATGAATTTCAATGTGTTTGAAATAATGTAAGATCATTAATTGAATGCAAAGTATTTTTCATATAAACCATAATGTAGTGAAATTCTTTTGTGTGTATCTGTAAACAAACTATTACAGCTACGTATTTCATTTTCGATGAATGAGATGCCATAGTAAGCTTAAATGTTATATACTTTTTAAGAAAAAAAACATAAAAATATTGACACCCCGATTAAAAGCACAGACGGTCAGTCGGCCAAACAAACCGAAATGTACTATGAAAAAACGATAAAAATATCCGTAAAAGTCGGTTATTCTCGTTGTGTTAGACAATTTTTCCTGTAAGTACCAAAATTACTTTTAAAAAAGTTTCACATTTTACTTATTTTTCTTTTAAAGAATCATTAAAAAAGTTACAAATACTTCAAATGGAAAATTTTAATGTTTATTTTTGAACAAGGTCTATAGTAAAGATCATTAAATTTTATGATTGTAAATTGTAAACGATTGAATTTAACATCCAGTTTTACTGATAGAAAATAACTTTTAAAAAACTGGTTTTGTGGAAATTAGAATAGGATATGGCTAGAATTGATAAGAAATGTTTACGTAGAGTAACACGACAATGCACTGTCGCACAGTGGGGCAAAAAGCCTTCAAAATTGGCAAAAAATGGAAAAATGAAATTTTATTTTGAACTACCGACATACGTCACTTTAATAGAGCAGATGTCAGTACACATCTTCCTAGTATTAAAATTTGCGCAAAGTTATTTTGATCGTCACTAGAGAAAGAAGTTAAACTGCATATTGTGCTTTGATAATAAGTGAAAAAAAAAAAAAATCAATAATTTTGTTTCAACATTCGTTTGTTAATTTCGCTATAATAATTAAAAAATAATTTTTTTTGACTATGGAACCTTGAACTACAAGTATGTAACAATAATTCATTAACTTTCAATTTGTTTTAATACGATTTTTATAGATATATAGACGCTTAGAATATATAGTGGTGAAATTTATAAAAAAAATTAACACTGTCTACAAACATTGTAGGTTTTAGTTATGAGTTAAGGCGAGTTAAGTGTTAATTATAATTTTTTCTACTATGTATGAGTTTTAAGAGGACAAATATGCCAGAAAATCTTGCTTCTTTTTGCCACTTTTTTAATTGTATGGTCATTTTTATAGCTAATCATCCTTAAATTTTTGTTAGTGTACGGGTGTGCCAAACATGATTATAAATATTTTCTTTGTTAAATACGAATTTCAATGCATTGTTTATCACAAAACAATGTATTTAAATGAAACTGACTATCATGGAACGTTTTAACAAAAAACCTTTGAAAAGTAATGTGATTTTATGGTATAAGAGCTCCATAATCGGAGAAACTACGAACAAGTAGTTTATGAAAAGAAGATTAAATGTTTTAAAGTTTAATATAAATTCCGATGAGCAAAATCCTGGCGAAACAAGGGAAATGCTTTAGAATTAACAAAAAGTGGCTTGGCAAATCGCTTTCATTTCCTCGATTTGAAAAACAAACAGAAGCGTCAATGAAAAGCAAACGTGCCCATCTTCATATTCCGTCTGAATTTGTTCTGGACGATCAAAAATATCAAGAATAAAACGGTTATACAATTCTAGTTCTACATATTCGTTAGTGTACGTGACATGTATGAGTTTAAGATCTGAAAAACAGGAAAACAAAAAGTGTGTGTTAGCACTAAAACAACAGAAACAGTTTTTCTTCTGCTGCCATTATAGTAATACGTACATTTTGCCTGAGAAAAGTTGATCCAATCCTTCAAAACGAGTCGCTAATATTCATTATAAGGTTTGCTTGAAAATAATTAAAATTACTAATTATGTTTACATTTTTAATGCGATATTATGGGTGATTTATAAATATCTAATTAGTATAAAACTATCTTAAATTCTTGTTTTTAACTCATTTTTCTACAAAAATATTGAAAAAAGTTTGTAAATTAATTAATAAATTACTATTTAGCTTATGTAAAAGTTTAAAATTTTACTACTTTTCTTCTACAAAGGAATCCGTGATGTGCTTTTTTTGTTCAAAGTAAATTTTATTTTTTGCCAACTTTGGAGGCTTCCTGCCCCACTGTGTGTCGTATGAAAATGACTTCTACAATGACAATTTTAAAATGCCCAAATTGATGTTTTGAATTGGGAAACTAAGATGCAGAGAAAAAAGATTAGTTGCAATTTTTGATGAACTTTATTTAGCATAAAATCATGTCTAAAGTATAAGAAGGATATTATAGAAGCCCTATAGCGTAATTTTTTTCATAAAAATTCGGTTGAGTATGCTTAGCGTATCCACCTTGAACTATATACATGCATTCGTAAACATACTCATTAAGGCGTATCGAAAAAATCGAAATTTCTCAACTCTTTTTGAGGTAGAATGTTTTTGCGGAAAAGTTGTGAATTCCCTTCATTAAAAAGATTTCGGAATCTTAAAACTGTGGCTTGATATTTTCTGTCGCCGCAGTGGGCCAAAAGTTTCAAAAATTAGGCAAAAAAGAATAAAAATACAAAAATGAATAAATGATAATTGATTTTGTTGATCGGTTTGGGGTAGTGCTTAAAAGATTTTATGTTTTTGCAACAGCAACAACAGCCAACTTATATATATATATATATATATATATATGTAAGAAGTCGGTGTGATCATAGAAAGAACATCTGGTTAAACGACGGAAGGAACTGATACTGATTATTTCATAATATAGCTGGCTAATTTATATTTTTTATTCTCAGTTAACCCTTTCCGGCGCACTACTCTTTAAAGTTGGAATTTTAAGAAAAACAATTAGGCAATCTATTTAGGTCTAGAGGAGTACACAGGTATTGTTTTGTAAAGATTGCACTAACCATTTTAATTATACAGCTGTTGCCGAAGTGGTAACCTCTCATAAGTAAAGCATTGATAAGCGCAGTGAGAAGAGCATTGCTGTGAAGCGCGTATTACAGTAAAACATTTTACCTATTATTTAAAAAAAGTAGAGTTTGATCTCTGGGGTGCTGCCATCTAGAACTCATAAGAAAGATTTAAAGTAGCCATTAGAGTAGTTTTTGAAATATTCACGGAGTTTTTGTGTCTCTTAACAGGGGGAACTTTAGGTGTTGCCGACCCGGCAACACTGCGCGTTAAGGGGTTAAAGAACAATTGAACTCCATCCATGTCGTGGCCTGCACACAAAGGCAGATGGGCGAATCCACTGGGTGGTTTCTTCAATAGAGTGAAAGTTATACTTTAATACGTGGAATCAATCTTTATTATTGTCCAATTTCATTTGCTACTCCACACATTATCCCAATCTCCATCATTCGAGAATAAATACAAAAATGTTCTTATTTTAGTCATTTCCGTCAAAAAATTGCATTATAACAGATAAAAAGTTCTCTTCCAAATCAGTGTCACGGCAGTTAATAAGGAAACTAAAAGAGGGGTCTTTGAGAATACACAGCTTAGAATACATCGCAACTCAAAATAACATTAGAAAATAATCTGATAATTGGCGGGGGTTGTTTAACAGTTACAAGGTCAGTCAATTCTGCTCTTTTTTTCCGGCCCGTCTTCGAGTTTTGATCGTACATCCGAGAATCTTCCCCGGGCTCCCGGCTGACGCAAGCATGCCACGTAAGCATGAAAAGTCCATACAACGGAATCAGAAGGTATGGGTAGAAAGTTTCTAAATTTTCATTGGCCAATAGGAGGAGCTTCATGTTCGGATTCTTTTCCCAATTGCGGTAATTTGCAAAATTAAACAGAAGTGAAAAGTCCGTTAGCGCAATCTTTATGGAATTGATCAAACGATATTTTAATAGAATATAAAAAAAAATTTAAAGTTTTTGACAAATGTTTTTTATTCTAAAAAGGAGAAATGGACTAATAGAATAAATTTAATATTTCGAAATAAGAGATTGACATTTAAGTAATACAGTTGAGTTCTTTTTAGGAAAATAAATAATATATTATGCTGAATTAAAGAAAAAAAGGGAACTTTAGCCGATAATTATATATTAGTAGATTACTGAAATAAGGGACCGTTCAAGTATTACGTAAGCACTAAAGGGGGAGGGGGGTCCAGAGTCTGCTTATTTTTTCTGACAAGGGGGAGGGGGAGGTCACGACAATTCTTACGTACGCATTAAACAACGAAGCAACTGCAGTTCAAATTAAAAAAGCAAACAAAGTATGATGGGGAAAGAACGTTCTACAGTCCATTCGAAATTCGCCGTTTATTTTTGATTTTATCCTTTGCTTATCCATCGGCAGTCGCGTGACCCATATCACCCACACGCCCTTTGTCTTCATTGTTTTCTGTTAAGTTGTGTGCCAAGTCAAGTACATTGATAGACTAGAAAAACACAGGAACTGGTGTGGCTGGGTTCTCTTGCCAGGGTAACTGGTCAGTTGACTTTATTTTAGGTAAGTCCGGTATTTTCTTTTCTCCCGTTCAATCGGTCATGGAATTCCGGGAATTTTTGAGGAATTTCTGGAAATTTTTGTCTTTCCCTTCCTATTGTCGAACTTCCTTCTCTACAGGTTTTGGAAGTTTAGAAAGCCGAAAACCTACTTGGGGTTTTTCTTGTCTCGGATACATAGCACAGATATTTATTGTTTTAGTTCAGTTGCATAGCGAATTTACATAGTGAATTTTTAGTGAAAGAGTATTGCTTTTAGTTGCATAGTGGATTTAGTCGGATTTAATTATGGATACCAACATTGACAAAGAACACGGAACGGAAACTTGCAATACCCACTGTTCCAGTGAAAACTTTATAATAGACAATGATGAAACATGGGTTCAAGGATCCTGGACATCAGATTAAAATATGAACACCAAATTGAACTCCAACATTTATATGATTCATGTCAAAAATTTTAGCTATGACGCCTAAGTAAGTTAAGACTTCTTGTATATCTTGTTTTATTGTTCAATGTGATAAATAACAATTATCACAATCAAATCAAATAACAATATTTAAACCATTTTGTATTCTGTGGTTTGTTTAATGCAATAAGCAAAAATATATTAAAACCATTTTATATATTTTGATATTACAATCCCTATATGCATATATAAATTTGTAGGATTAATAATGTAATTGATTGGTAACTTTTTATAAGTCAAGAAGTATTGATGTATAAACTGTCATAAAATCTTACGTAAGCAAAGGGGGGGGGGTCTAGAATTTGCTTATATTTTCTTACAAGGGGGTGGAGGGGTTACAAAATGACTAAAAATATGCTTACGTAATACTTGAACGGTCCCTAATAATGAAAGTGCATTCTTATAAGAATTTAGAACGAAATCGAAATCGAAACGAGAAAATGGCGAATTTTTTTATTATTATTACATATATTTAATTACAGATTAATATCTTTTGCCGCCTCATCGGCATCCAACTTTCGGAATTTTCATGCATTTTGTCAATCTACAGAGAATGCTCAAATGCGTTTAAAAGTGGATAACAGAGAGTTCTTGTCAGTGAAAGATATGGTGTATCCAACAGAGCCACGGCTGCTATTGCGTCGAGTTATTATTTAAGATTTTGGTTTAATTTCGACATCAGATACCAGCCTCGTCATGGAGAAAAATAAAACATGGAGGGGAAATCAAGAATTTACAAAAAATTACTCTCAAAATCAACTGAAATCGTTTCTTTCTATCAGGCCTTTATTTTGATGGACGGCATGACAAAACTTTAACATCAGAAACAGTCGAGAACAGCCAGTTTCAAAGAACAATTGCAGAAGTGCATTACTGTATTGTATCAGAACCTGATTCGACGTACATGGGACATTTACACCTGAAGATCTTGATATATCCAGTAGCCTTTACGAATATGTTACAAGCGTTTTATTGGATGACTTTAAAACCCTTAATGTTATATGGTGCAACAGCACTGTAGTGAACATAGGAGTGCCTAATGGTGTAATTCGCACTATTGAATTTAAACTTCAGAGACCAGTCCAATGGAATATTTGTTTGTTGCATTTCAATGAGTTGCCATTACGACACGTCCATGGACGGCAAGTCATCTGGCCCCACATCTTACACCGGAGATATTGGTCGAAATCTCAAACAATGCGAAATTTTTCTAATTGTTGCTTTTGATAGCATTAATTGCGATTTGCCAGACATTGATCCTTCCACCCTCAGCTCAGAGCAGAAACACTTATAAGACATTTGCATCGACATTAATTCTGGTGTTTGTTATTCAGACCTGGCTACCTGGGAACCGGGAAATTTGAATTTGGCTCGCTGGCTATCAACTGCCAATCGAAAATTGAGATTATATACAGTGTCTCACATAAGTGATGGGACACTTGTGCTTTACAAAAGGAAACTAATCAAATAAATTAAAAAAACATGTACACATTTTTTTTTGTGGGTGTGTTTCACACTTAAATTTAGTAAAGATTATTACATAACATACATTTTGTCAAAATATTAAAATATTAATTTAATAAAATACAAATGTTTAGAACGGAGCGAAAAATAGCTCACATAAGTGATGGGACACCATTATATATGCAACAAAAATCGTCTGAAATAAGCAATAAAAATATTTTTTGGGGTTTTATTTTTACTTAAAAGCAATTAGCAATAATTTATAAAATCATCTGCAGTATTTCTCTCCAGTTTGTTTTGGAATTTTTGTGTTTTTTAGCTCTGTGTAGCCATGAATGCTAAAAGAAAAGAAACTTCTCCTGAAATTCGAAAATTAGTTATTAATTTGCATATTGAACGTGGAAAATCTATTAGAAAAACTGCTGAAACAGTTAACTTGAGTCGTTCAACAGTTTTCAATATCATTAAACGATATAAAAAGAATCATACGCTAACTTTAGTTGTATTCATTCTAAGTGTCTACGCACCATCATAATTCCGAATTAAGATTCGCCATTCCATAAAGGACGATACTAGACACCTATGGTATCAGCTCA
Source organism: Maratus speculifer (assembly GCA_964019185.1). Taxonomy (NCBI): domain Eukaryota; kingdom Metazoa; phylum Arthropoda; class Arachnida; order Araneae; family Salticidae; genus Maratus; species Maratus speculifer. The sequence continues at coordinate 317,298,114 of OZ025296.1, read as the reverse complement.
TCTCGGTGCTTGTTTAAGAAATATAGTGATGTAATTTACCCAGTTATTTCTCGAAACGCTTACTTTGCGGCTCCGAAAAACATGCTATTGGCCATGTTAAAGGATGAAAGATACCATATTAGGATTCTTGCTATTCGGTGGATTATCAAGGTAAGGGGAATTAGTCCAGATGGAAATTGAGTTCACAAATTCGTTATTCCATACTGTTAACTTTGGAGCTACAGACTATATAGATCTCATTTACTGGCAAGCCTGTCATGTGACATCCTTCCCAGCCAAAGGACTGCTGGGACTTGATTGAATTTTCTTCACACACGCAAGCAGTTTAGCGGATTGTAAAACTAGTCACTGCAGCCCCCGGAAAAACAGTTGGGTCGCAAAACAGGAACAGATTTATTAGAGTGACTCTATAATTCAGAAAGCATATGCCAAAATTTGATACCAAGAGTGATTACAAACAGTAATGTTGTTGTCATGTTTGATGTTTATGTTCTAAAGGTAAAATAAAGTTTTTGTTCGCATTAAAATAAGGTAAGTGTGACATGCATTTACTAAAAATTTTTCTTTCATTCTTCAAAATTTAATGTCGATGAGGCGGCAGAAGATATTAACCTATAGTTTATTGTTGCTAGTAACTTTTAAGCAATACCCCATGTAGATCAACGAAATCTGTGGTCATTTATTAATTTTTGTATTTTTATCATTTTTTGTCTAATTTTCGGACTTTTCGGCCCAATGAGGCAACAGAAGATATCAACCCACTGTCTTAAGATTCCGCATTCTCTCTAATGAAACATATTCACAACTTTTCCGCTCTATCGCTAAATGATTTAAAATATTTTGATTTTTTTTCTATACGCCATTATATATCACTGAACTGGTAGTTACATTAATTATGTGCAAGAGATTTAAACTTACCTATCAACCGGAAATTTTGTGAAGTTTAATCCACTGAAATCAGCCACTAAGGCATTATCTTCACTATCAATTAAAATATTGTCTAGTTTTGAGGTCCAGTTCAACCGAAAAGAATACCCTCCCTGGCAAGTAAAGCTACTCTTAATCAGTTCCTCATTCTTTATTATTAGATAAATTATGAAGTGTTGGATTTGCGACTCATTTTATTCAAAATGGCTGTATGGGGCACATTGATACAGTCTTTGTCGGGGCACATTGATACAGCCTAAATCCTTTTCTAGTTCATTTTTCATTACTTTTTTTTTTTTTACAATACACTCTATAATTCAACCATTTTTCGTCAAAAAATTCTACTATTAGTTTTTATTGAAGTGAAATAGCTCTAATTTCTTTATATTAGAACATTTTACAGTATTTTTGCAAACAGAAGACTTATAAACTTACACAATATCTAGTGCTAATAGAATTAACAAAAGAAATGGACGCAGCCTGGCAAATCTCAAATTTATATCGATTCTCCAGAGAAAAAAGTATTACGACATGAGAAATGTTAAGTAAGAGAAAGAAGCTGCAGAACAGTACAGGATAATTATATTATAAACATAATTTTTAATATAATTAGCCTTTATTTTCTGTTTGTAAACCGATTTATAAACAGAAAACCTGGTAATTCTTTCGCCTTTCCTAAGAAAAAAGATAATTCTGGGGTTAAAGTCTCAGATATGACAAAGTTACCACAGCCAACAAACATACAAGGAACAGCCAGAACATCAGGTCATTATACATTTCATTTTGATTGCTTTAATATCGCTTACAAAAAATTGTGTGCGATTTTAATGTCTATAAATATATATAAAATGGTTTGCTAACTATTTTTCTATGAAAAATATGCATTGCTGTTATTTTGTCTCCATTTTTCCCAGACGTGTCAAAGTGTATCAATCTGCCCCGGGGATGGGGCACATTGATACAAATTACTTTTTTTGATTTTTTAAAAATTACATGCAAAAATAATATATAAAACAACGATTGTACATTTTTATAACACACTACACAGGTTTTGCTGACATCACATAGAAAAATAACTTGAAATTTCTGCTTTCTAGACACCAAAAATTTTTTTTTAAAAAAGCTGTATCAATGTCCCCCAGTTCCCCCTACACTATTAAAAAGTTGACTTTGTGCAAAAGTTGTTGAAGTTGTGAAAAAAACTTTTTGCTCATAAATTCACCATTTTGAATGATTCAGTTTGTCACTGGACATTTAAAGAAATATTTTCAAATATATTACGTTAAAATGTCAAGAAAACACCTTAAAGAAGCTGTTAACAGACATCTACAGCAAAGAGGATATAAGTTCCGACGGGTTCTAGGTAGTAGAGGATTTAATCATGTGATAGCGGTCCTCACTCCGGATAACAAAGAACATGGATTGTTGAACATGAGTACTGGCCAACTCTGCGCCATCCCAAATTGTTGCAATTAAACTATGTCATGGAAATTGAAGATCTGAAAGCTACATTTGATTTTATGCCTATCTTGCCTAATACATTGTATAATATGATTGAGAGCAAAGGGTCTCAAATAGACCTGAGTAGTTTTATTAGAGTCAAAAAGTGATTTACTCAGGTCTTGTCTGCATTAGAGTATCTTCATAGTAGAGGTCTGTGTCATCTGGATTTCAAAACTAGACAATATTTTTATTGATAGTGAAGACAATGCCTTAGTGGCTGATTTCAGTGGATTAAACTTCACAAAATTTCCGGTTGATAGGTAAGTTTAAATCTTTTGCACATAATTACAAATGTTACTACATAAATTAAAAATGTTTAACAAATGTTACTTTAAATTTATAATATATATATAGGGTAACACCCCCAGTAATTGGCATGCATCAGTGATTGGCACATTTTACAAACATGTCCTAAAATAAGATTTATATCCAGTCTTTTAAAAATGCAAGACCATACACCAGTTATATGCTCATTTACGTTAAAGATTATAACTTTGATTTATGCTACTAAATGACAATAGTGTTTAGAAAAGAGAAACAATTATGGCTTGTATGAAATTAGCCATTTTTGTTGCAATGCTTCTTCTTTCGTTTAAGGCATGCTTTTCAATTCATTATAATATGATTTATAATATATTTTAAATTTTAATTGACAACCGTTTTGTTTAGTTAAAGAAGGTTACTTTAATTGTGTAAAACTATTTTCGACAAAAATATTTGGATTTCTGAATTAATGATAGATGCCAATTAATGGTGCTTCAATTTTGCTAGTTCCAAGTAATTGGCACTTATTCCAATTACAAGGAATACGCAAGGAATTTGAGATTAAACCACTTATTTTGGAAGTACTTTTAAAGTTATAGACTAATATTGTTTATCATTTGTTTTATTTGAAAATATAAAATATTGTTAGTAATTGGAATCCATTAAAGCTTCATATGACAGTTACTGGAGACAGCATGACAATTACTGTGTATTAATGTAAGTATATTGTATTGTTTTAAAGTGTTTACATTTCAGATTAATATGCTGATTTCTTACTCTCAAAAACCTGAAATATGTCATCTTCATCTACAGTAAATTCATTTAAAGCGATTAAACCCAATGCAAAATGTAAAGGTTTTTTTTTTTTTTTATATAAACTTGTGCCAATTACTGGATCACAAGGTGTCATACATTGGTGCTCTAGGTGCCAATTACTGGCGATTTCAGCAACTTTTTATAAATATATTTTTATAAAAATACTTTTTTAATTTTTTTTGCTTTTAGTGGGCAAAATAGATGCACAGATATGCATTCTTTGATTTAAAAATATTTCCAAGAAAATATCTTATTTCTTTGTAATGAAAATTGAAGTAAGTTTAAAGACAAATTCTTAAAGTGCCAATTACTGGGGATGTTATCCCATACCTCTATTTACACCGTATCACCAGGAACAAATGCAATCATAAAATTTAAAGTTGTATGATTACATGTGCGATCGTCCAATAGGTAAGTAATTTGTATCCCTTGGGATTAAATACTATATTTTGTCATATATGTAAGATTTTATTTAGCCTAAAATCTATTCCATTCTATTATTTCGCAAAGCATTTTCATGAAAATGAATTTAAATTTTACTCCAATAATATTTTTAATATTTGAATTTCACTTATATCCCCTATTGTACCTCATTTCATGCACTGATCTCCTGGAACAATTTTAAATGAAATGACAAACTATTTTTAGAAATTTTACTTAAAAAAAATTATATTCTAAAGTATCAAATAAAGAATTTTTATTGCAAATTAATACAATAAAATCAGGGTAATTAAGACCATTAGTAAGGAATTTATGAATAATGTATTTTCTATGCTTACACAATTTTTTGGGGGGGTAATCAAGACCATTAAAATTCTACGTTGACAAATATGTTTATTAAAAATTTTGGTAGATTTTGTTTCAAATTGCTGTAAGGATCTCAAAAATGCTTCAGACTAGTGATAAAGAATGTTTAAAATGAGGAATACATTGTGAGGTTAATATCAAAGCGTGAAATAAAATTTTACCGTACACAGTTTTCTCAATTATGGGAGTGGTCATAATTACCTCCTGGGTTCGATTCCCGGCCTGGGAAATTTTTTGCTCAGTTGGAAATATTCAATTCGTGTGATAAATTTACCAATCAGTTTGATTGTGTTAAAATAATTGTATATCTACGTACCCATCGTTATATGGTGTTCCATTACCTGCGGTTTATTCTGCGGAGCAGTCTAAATGACAGACCAGATGTTATGACCAATAAGGTTATCTGAGCGAGAAATCCCAGCCGGCTATCACCCAGTTAGCTTAACAGGTAAAGCATTGGCCTTGTAAGGCAAGGATCTAGGTTCGATTACCTGCCTGGACAATTTTTCGCTCAGTTGGAAATATTAAATTTGTATGATAAATTTACCAATCAGTTTGATTGTGCTAAAAATAGAGAATTACCTCCTGGTCATAATTATCCTACATGAAATTAATATGTAATTGCACAGCGGGCAATTGAGATTACAAATTTGCCCAACAGGATATACGTTTGTGTATAAAGTAATTATTTAATGTACTGATAAAGAAATAAATGACACACAAATAGATGATGAATATTTAATGTTTTTTCTGTATGATAACAAATCTTTTTCCAACAACAAAAAATAACTTTTTATGAAAACAAAGAATATCTACAAAAAACAAAACACAGATAAAGGTGCATTAATCTAAACAGAAATTAAATTGTGCAGAAATCAAGATTTTCTTCCTTCTTACAGTTTATTATTCTTTTTAAAGAAAATACAATCGCTTTTACATTTAGCATCATGGAGATGGTATTTTTGAAACAAAAATAGAATCTGTGAGATCCTTGTGTGTTGATGTTCAGTAGTTGGTGATGTGATAGGAAATTTTGTGGCAGTAATTTTAATATTAAAAGTTTTGTTCATTATGGTTTCTTTTACAAATATGAACTGTGAATAACTTGTTAAATAATTGTCCCTCTTTACTTCAGATAATACTGTTCACCTTAGAATAAATAAATATTTTGAAGAAAATTTGTCCCATATTTAATTCATGACTACTTAAGGCACATATATTATGCAGCACCTTTCTAATGATCGTTTCACCTTTATCAAAATTGTGCGAAAGATAAAAAAAAACCAAAAACGAATAAAATATCTCTTTGATCCCAATAAGTATTAATGACTGGAATGCTTCATGGAATTTCACATTCATCACAAAGATTTGCTTTCATTTAAAAAGAATAAATCGTCTGCTCATCGCTCTCCGTGGTTCGAGAGTATATCGTTTGGCTATCAGTACCATTATTTAACATCCAACCCAAGTGCTCTTTTCCATGGTCTGAAAAGAAAAATAAAGATGCCAACTTCGTAAAATAAAATGAATGACAGCTGCTGAGACCATTCTCCAACTACTGAACACGATGGCTCAATTTTTTCCTCCTTTTTTCATTGTCACTGATGTCTCCTCCCCACTCACTTAGATTCGTGACTTAAAATTGGATAGTTATTTTCTTGGTATAGAACCACAGTAGGAAGCCAGCTGACCGATGGTGCAGCTCTTTATGCAACATTCATCGGCTATCCCTCTTCTTGATAACTGATTCATGTTGAAGTAATCATCCAGTGGTGCAGGCTCCAGAACTCCTTCAGAATAGGCATCCCAGTCTAAAAATAAATAGAATAAAAAATAGAATTTTAATAATTTTGTATTTATGCGGCAATAGAGATATATTGGGATGGCAAGAAAGTGATTTCGATTTTCACACATAGGAGAGTGTTATATATATATATTTGAATGAATACAATCAGTGATGTTCTTGGCATTTTGCCATTTCATAGCAATGGTATTGAGGTTGCTTTAGTGGCACGTGCAATGTGATTTTGTTTGCACCTGTTATTTGAGCATCAATTTTAACATGGAGTGCAAAAACGATCATTTTCGGTATCTTTTACTTTATTATTTCCGTAAAGGACAGAAAGTTTCAGAGGTTCATAAAAAGATAAGTGAAGTTTAAAGTATTGATTGCATCATAGAGCGGAAGTGTCATAATTGGTTTAAAAAATTTGTTCTGGAGATTTTTCATCGAGTGATGATCAACGTTCTGGTCGACCGACTAAAGTTTGTGATGACCAAATCAATGTAATTATTAAAGAGGGTCGTCGTATAACTGTTCTAGAGATTGCAGAAAAGTTAAACGTATCGCACAAAATCATTAAAAATGATTTAAAAAGTCTTGAATTCGTTAAGAAGTTTGATATTTGGTTTCCGCATGAATTGAAAGCTATTCACTTAACACAATTAATCAATTTTTGAGATATGCGTCTTAAGCGCAATAAAAATGATCCTTTCTTGAAAAGACTCATCACTGGTGATGAAAAATGGGTTACCTATGGTAATATCATTCGAAAACCATCATGATTCAAGCATAATGAACCAGACAAACCACATCGGAAGCTGAATTGCATCCAAAAAAAGATCATACTGTCAATTTGGTGGGATTACAAAAGTGTTGTGTATTTTGAGCTGCTTCCAAAGAACCAGACAATTAATTCAGATGTTTACTGTCGACAATTAATGAACTGGATGAAGCAATTGAAGCTAAGTGGCCAGCATTGGCAAATCGTAATGGAATTATCTTCTACAACAATAATGCACGTCTTCACACATCTTTGAGATCGCGGGAAATTATTAGAATTTGGTTGGGAAGTGATATGGCATCTTTCCTAGAGCTCTGACTTAACACCATCTGATTATCATTTATTTTGAAGCTTGCAGAACTCTTTGAAATGATAAAAATTTCATAATTGACGGTGACCTTAAACCTCCTTTCTTGGTTCTGTTTTTGTCTAAGTCCGGAATCATGCAGTTGTAAGAAATATGACAAAAAAGTCCTTGAACAAAATAGAAAATATATAATTAATTAAAGTTTATTTCTTGTCTTATTTTTTTCCATACTTCAAAATCGAAATTACTTTCCAGCCAATCTAATATTTAAACAGAATGATTTGATAATTAAATTTGAAAGGAAATTTAATTTTCAAGCATAAATGTTTTTCAAATTTCTTTCTATCACCTGCCCACAGTTATAAAAGGTAAATCGGTTTGCAATTAAATTAATACAAGTAGCTCATCATTTTATTTCAGCTTATATTCCATAAGGAAATTAAAACATTGATCAATCAATAAATAAAACAATAAAATAGAAATAAAACATGAATTTTATACATGTAATAGAATTTCGCGCTTAATCCACTGAAATGAACAGACTTGGGGACTTGTCAAGAATCGTGATTGCGCTGATTCAAATTCAAGTGTAAACCTAACGCAAAGAATAATAAACTGTATGGTTCATCATTTTAGACATGCTGGTCTCGACATGAGAAGAGGTTGAATACTATTTGAATGTGCCACAAACGAGCAGCATACTGAAATCTACTAGATGGTAAAAATCTTGATAAATTTATCTTTATATAAAACCTTTATTAATAAATTATCTTTACATTAATTATCTTTACTTTTATATATTAAAATATGGTATATAAATTTACCACATATATAACATAAACCTAATTTTATGATTTAAAAAAATGCTTCAAAACCCCAGAGTTATTTCATAGGTACTCTATATATATGTAGGGAATCATAGTCGATTTTTTTGAATAATGAAACGATACCCACCTGGATTATCGACAAAGGTTCTTTTTATGTGGGTTGGTGCATAGTATTCGCTCTGGCAGACGGTGGCCAATGCTTCTACCAGCATACTGCCGCAAAGTCTGAGACCACTTCGCTTCTGAAGACGGTGGAATAGATGGTGGGAGGCAGGCAGTGCGTCTGATGTGATGAAAAAGCTGCTACTCAGGACTATACACAGCAGGACGTAATGCTGGAATGAGAAGGAAAAATAATTACTTAAACTACTTTAACTTACTTAAATTACTTAAAATAATTATACCTTACTCAAACATATATATATATATATAAATATTTAGAACAATCGTCAAGGATTTTAAACATTTAGTGCCGAATATACAGGGTGTCCCAGAAGTAATGGGACAACCTTAAAGGGGAGGTAGGGGACATAACAAGGATTCAGAGTTACATAGCAACCCATAGTCGGAAACGTGTTCGTTCGTCGGTAGGTTGTGTTGTTCACAAGAGCACTGGAAAAAAACAGCTTCTCAGATTCGGGAATTTTTAAATTCATAATTCCTGATTTAAGCAGCATCGATTTTTTTCTTTGGGATGCACTGAAAAACGCTGTGTACGCAACGTCTGTAGAATCTGAAATGGATCTGGTTGCAATACTCATCTATGCTCCTTCGGATATCCAACAAAATCCAGGTGTATTTGAGCGAATCCACCAATCCATGGTTCGACGGTGTAAATGCATGCATCGCTAGCAATGGCGGAAACTTTGAACATCTTTTGTAACATTTTCACGTATCATCTACCACATTAAATGTAATATCGTTGACCAATAAACTATTTCAGATGATCTCAGTCCTGTGTCTCTTCGTCCCTTGTACCTGTCATACTACCTTCCCATGACGTTTCCGACCATGGGTTGCTAAGCAATTCTGAATCCTTGTGATGTTCCCTACCTCCCCTTAAAGTTTGTCCCATTACTTCTGGTACACCCTGTATAACAGCTAGAAGAAAACATCAAACTGATGCAGTGTGAAAGGCTCTTTTAACCCTTTTAGGGGAGAAATCACCTGCACTGCTAAAATGTTGAAATAAATAAATGGCACTAGAAGTTCTACTTGGCGAACAAGGGTTGCCATATTAATTTTGAGGAAGCCAAAATCATAGTTCCATGCAATAACCCAGTTCAAGGTAAAATAAGAGAATCCATCGAAATCATAGCACGAGAAAATAAACCATGTAATGATAATTTATCCTACAATATACCAAAAATATAGCATAACATCATAAAACCTTAAAATTTTTTATTTCCTTGCAATATTTTAATTTTTACTCACGTGTAAATGGCAACATTTTTTAAAATTTTAATTCATTTAGATTTTAATTTATTAGAAATATTATCTCTCGATCAAGATGCAAATGTAGTCCTTCCATTTTCCTGAAGACGCCCGCAGAAGACGGCGCGAAACGTTGAAAGTTTTATTTTATTTTAACTGTACAAATGTATATTAAAATTCCTGTTTTGTGCACCACTGAGCAATGTGTTATTATTAGTTAAATTTTATGGTCCTATATATATTTATAAATAAGAAGTTAGGAACTTTAGGAAGTTAGGCACTAGAATTTAGGAATAAATTTATTTGAAAATATGAAAAGGGTTGTATTTCACATAGATAACAGAAAATATTATACCAAAATTCTGGTGCCAATGTGGCATTTAGGAATTAAAATCAAGTGGTTTTATAAATGTACCACCGCTCTTGAAAGGGTTAAGGAATAACCTCAATTAGGGCAAAATTTCAGTTCAAAGTATTGCAGATTCTTTGCTTTTTCTTCTAATGTGATATGATTTAAAGATTAATTAATTTATAAAGAATCCGTTAATGATATTTTCACCTCTTTAAAATATTACAATTTTCTTAGACATTAATAAATAATCTGATAAAGTTGTCAATACACAAAGCTGTTTATGGTTCCTATTATTCTTTTGTTTCTTTTCTCTTTTCATATATTTATCTTAGTTTTTTTTAACTACTTTCTAAATGGTTTAAAACGATATGGAGAAATAATTTTCAAGGGACTTATTGCAAATTTTCCTGAAATATTTTCCATTGTACTGATACAGTCACATTTTAAATCATGTATTTTTTTTTTAACGATTAATATTTGAAGCTTTTTAAGTAGATAAACCGTCATTACTTTAAATATGTCAATACTAATTTGAAATACACCAATAGAAAACGTAATTATCGAAAAAGAAATATCATATCAAGAAACTTAGTAAATATGTTTACCATGCTATTATCACAATTAAACACATCCAGAAAAAAAATGTTTAGAAAAATGATTAGAACTGCTGTCAAACCGAGAAAATACTGCAATAAAATAAATAAAATCGCATTTTCTTTCTCTTATCTTCCTGGCTAAATTTGTTGTTGATACAGCGCGATGTTTGAAAATAGAAATTTATAAGAAAATTGAGGCCTTCAGCATAAACATCTTTGATGAAAGATTCTAAATCGGATAGTCGGATGTGACGAGAAATTTTTCTTTCTGAAATGTTTAAGTACTTTCTTTACTTTTGCATTTGAGAATTGGTTTGACCGAAATATTTTTTTAACCGTTTATCTACCGAATTATGAATTCATGAAAATTTTACTTTCTACCGCATTTTGCGTAAATTGTTTAAACTAAATTAAAATATTTCCATAAACATTTAATAAATTTTTGAAGACTTTTAGAAGGATTTATTATATTTAAATTTACAGGGATTTTGCGAAATATTTATAACCCCACTAAAAATCTTTATTTTAAAGTGTTTTCTTAGTATTTTGAAGAATTATAAAATGTACAAATAGGATGCTCTTGCAATATAAATATAGAAATATTTCAGAATTGAAAAATCCCCATCCCCGTTCTTCAGCAACAAGAAAGCTGAAAAGATGCAAATGCAAAAGAAATCATTCTTCAAAAATATTTTTGTTTTGTCTAACCAAATATGCTTTTGGAGCAAAATAAAGTAATGTATCTGTAACTCATTCTAAACAGTATTACAACTAATTGACGTATTAAAAGAATTTTATGATAAGTAATTTTAATCGTGCTTATAAGTATCATCGGTAGATAAAGGATAAAAAAAAGGGATAATCATGGTGTTTGTACTGAACTGATATTTGGCAGCTAAAATTTTGCCTGATTGATTAAATTTTTAAATTATCTGTCTAAGATGTCTGAAATTTTTGTTGAATCTGGTATAAAAATCGTTAGAATCGTTCTTTAGTTAAATATAGATACTGAATCACATACAATATACATAAAAGATTTTCCAGTATTGTAATATATGGTTAATTTAAATGTGCCAATATTGATTTGAACGGAAATCGTAATCGTCCAAAGAAAATATCGTATTTCGTAATTTAGGAAACATGTTTACCATGGTATTATCACAATTAAACAGATTCAGAATAAAAATAAAATAAAGAAAAAGAGAAATGATTAGGATCGCTTGATAAACGGAGAAAATACTCCAATAAAATAAATAAAATCGTGTTTTCTTCCCCTTATCTTCCTGACTAAATTTGTTGTTGATACAGCGCGATGTTTGAAAATAGAAACTTATAAGAAAATTGAGGCCTTCAGCATAAACATCTTTGATGAAAGATTCTAAATCGGATAGTTGGATGTGACGATAATTTTTTCTTTCTGGAATGTTGAAGTACTTTCTTTTCTTGCGCACGTGAGAATTATTATGACTTACTTTTTTTCTTTTTTTTTTTCTTTTAAGGAATTTCATGGCGTTTATACTGATTTGATATTTGGCAGCTAGATTTTTGCTCGATTGATTAAATTTTTAAATCATTTGTACTCTAATTTAAGACAACTGAAATTTTTGTTAGATCTGATAGTATATGATGATTTGAAAATATTATGAATATCTCCAATGCTCGTATTCATTACCTACCTCAACCATTAAACAGGGCAGTAGCTAAGGGGGTGATAGGGGCGGTTCAGCCACCCCCACAAAACATTTTGGGCCTTCCATGGAAAAAATTCCAAGGTCACTAAATGAATTTCTGTTCCGAAAATCCAAATGAAATTCTGTTCAAAAACCAAATTTAGTTTTGAAGCCCTTTTACATATCTGCAGAAATAATAAATTGTAACTAAAATAAATGTTTCAACACTCGCTCATACTATTTGCACATATGAAGCTAACATGATGTTTAGTTTTGTATTAGTTGCACACTCAAACTTTTCATCATGCTTTTCTTTTTTTAGCATAAAATGTAGTTATTACAACAGTTTAATAAAAAAATATAGTACTTACAATGTGAATATGCACTAATTTATCTTTCTACGTCAGAGAGAGAGAGAGAGAGAGAGAGAGAGAGAGAGAGAGAGAGAGAGAGAAAGAGAAAGAGAGAAAATATGCCCCCCCCCCCCTGTATTTTCTTGAGCCTCCCACTCCTCTATTATTCACTTCTAGCTACGGCCCTGCTTAGAAAACCTCAGTCGAACACTTTAATCGAATTCATGGCAACATTTAATTGGACATTATCACTGAGACTTCCAATCAGGATTAAAGGCGAAAACCGTTTGAGCATTCGACGGAAGTTTTTGGTATAACTCGGGATTGAAGTGATTGGGGAATGCAAGCGAAGTTGTGCATTTCCATTTATAGTGCCAGAAAACATAAAAAACATCATGAAGTTCAAAGTATCATAAATTGTAAGTTTTTAGCATAAGAATGTCCTTAATGGCATGTTGGGGACATATTAAAGTTAAGGATGAAAGAAATCAAATAAAAAAATTCTCATTTTTAATTTGTGTGTAGCGCTTTCTTAAACCAATGCTATATCTAAAAGGTTGTACTAGATTTGAATGTAATTTGTAATTAGAAGTATGTTTCTATCATCATCGATTTAAGAGACAATTGCTATAGTCAGTATCATCCGATATAGGATCACCCAAATCTTACTTACCTATCTATTAAATCTCAAATGTCTCTTTGTGTAATGTATTTCTATGTCATTTCGAAAGATTGTAAAAAAGATCACTCACACCAGAGCTGTTTCACCTGAGGGAGGGGAGCCATGTCGCCGTTTAAAGGATTTTTTTTGGCGCCCCTGATTTTTTTCTAACATTTTACAAAATAAATATTTAGATCGCTATTCTTTTAAAATCATAGATATTTACACGCTTTTATTACAGGTGACATTACAATTTTCCTTCCTTCTACAACAAATACATTTAAATTGTCTACCCCTTTTCCTATCTGAAACACATAAATTTGAAATGATTGTGGAAATCCTGCGTGACGGAGATCAACAATTGTCAGACGTATGTGTATCCATATTAACTCTTTTGCATTTCAGCTCTTATATCTGTGTCTATTTCAAAAATTTCCTTTTATTCAAATTCATACCAGCAATTCTCAGTAGTATCTTTTGCTTTGCTTTAATGACAGTCATTTTGAGATTCATATACATTAAAAAATTTCTTTCGGAATTTTCGGTTCAACTATTTGATTTCTAAATAAAAAAGGAGTTCCCAGAATGAATGCATACATGCGCGGAATGATGTAAATAGGTTATAATATTGCTGTACATTCTCAGTCATGTTAATACTGCCGCCTATCATTGTTCACCGTTAGCTGAGTGTAACCCTATTTGCTGAAAAGTTGGATAAGCCTGTCGGACACACTTAAGGCCGTTCTCAAATCCAAACGGGCAACTTTATGGCGATTTTTCAATTCGAAAATGATTCTATATTTATATTCTAAGAATGTCCTATTTGTACATTTTATAATTCTACAAAATACTAAGAAAACAATTTAAAATAAAAGATTTGAGTGGAGTTATGAATATTGCACAGAATCCCTGTAAATTCATATTTAATTAAACCTTATAAATCCTTCAATGCTTCTAAAATCCTTCAAAAATTTATTAAATGATTATATGTAAATCTTTTAATTTAGTTTAAACAATTTGCGTAAAATGCTTTAGAATGTAAAATTGTCATGAATTCATAATTCGGAAGATAAAGGGTTAAGTACAAAAGTTGTAATTTTTACACCCAAAGAGGGAAACTAAATAAGATTGTAATTAGTCATTTGTAAATGTCTAAAAGAAATAATTATCTGTTTCCAAAATTAAACTTAAGTATACATTCTAAGTAATAACTACAAAAAGTGCCACGTTTACAAGTTAGCAAGGAAAAAAGATAAGACTCTAATTATTTATTTATAAATGTCTAAATTGAGTAATTCCCTGTTACAAAACTTATGAATAAATTTATTTTACTCAATAATAAGTAAAAAAGTTGCCACATTTACATGCGAAGAGAGAGACCAGATAAAATTATAATTACTTATTTCTAAGCGTCTAAATAAAAAAAAATCCCTGTTTCCAAAATTAAATGTATGTGTACTTTACTAAATAATAAGTACGGAAGTTGTCATATTTACACGCACAGAGAGAAAGCAGATAAAACTGTAATCGCTTATTTAGAAACGTCTAAATTAAATAGTTTTCTATTTACAAAATTGAAAGTGTACTTTACTAAATTATAAATAGGAAATTTGTCATATTTACACGCACAGAGAGAAAGCAAATAAAACTGTAATCACTTATTTATAAACGTCTAAATTAAACAATTCTGTGTTTCCAAAATTAAACGTTAGTGTACTAAATAATAAGTACGGAAGTTGTCATATTTACACGCACAAAAAGAAAGCAGATAAAACTGTAATCACTTATTTATAAACGTCTAAATTAAATAGCTTCCTGTTTTCAAAAATTGAAAGTGTACTTTACTAAATAATAAGTACGAAAGTTGTCATACTTACACGCGCAGAGAGAAAGCAAATAAAACTATAATCACTTATTTATAAACGTCTGAATTAAACAATTCCCTGTTTCCAAAATTAAACGTTAGTGTACTAAATAATAAGTACGGAAGTTGTCATATTTACACGCACAAAAAGAAAGCAGATGAAACTGTAATCACTTATTTATAAACATCTAAATTAAATAGTTCCCTGTTTTCAAAATTGAAAGTGTACATTACTAATTAATAAGTGCGAAATTTGTTATATTTACATGCGAAAAGAGAAACCAAATAAATTTGCAATTATTTATTTTTTAAATTTATGTGAAAAAATTCCATGTGTCTAAAATTTAAGTGAAATAATTCCATGTGTTTAAAATTAATCTTAAATGTGAGTGCATTTTATTTGTATAATGTTTGTTCTCTCATCTGCATGCGTTTGATCTTTCAATCACGTGTTTTAGAGTGAACAGTGCTAACAAAATATAACAAAAAATGAGAAATGTGAGGAGAGAAAGGGTAGGAGGTCATCTCCAAAAACATTTTGTATTCCGTGCTCGATGTCCGTTTTCGTGAATCAAAACATCTCTTATCGGATTGTTAAATAACCGATGAGCCCGTGATTACAATGATATTTTCCTGATAGCGTTTTCAGCACTCTTTTTCCAAAACAACACTCAATTCTCTGAGGGAAATTTCCATAAATAGAATTCAGAAGAAAAGAGGACGAGAGGAATTTATGTACTTTTTGCGTTTTATTGCACTGCCTGTTGCAAATCGGGTGCAACAGGTGCATTAAACATTTATAATACTTAAGAGCCCTTATTTTGAAAATCAGACAAAGAGTGTGACAGTTGTATTTTTTGATTTACTTGATTTTTTTATATGTTGAAGTAGATCATATTTGATGAATAATCTGCAATTTTGAAGCCCTGAAAAAAATTCCTCTTTTCTACAGAAAATGTCAAAGTTCAAGGTTGTGAATACCATTTTTCGTGAAAAGCAAAATGCTGGTATAATTAAAGCACTATATTTTTTGCAAGCAACATCATCCCAAAATTCTTTTGCATAAACTGTTAGTATAGCCCTACCTACTTATTAAAACTTATTTGTTTCTATGGGGCATTGTTACTTTACATGGTTATGTTGCCACAAAGTACAGTCAAAATGACGTTTTTGTCCATTTTCTGCACTTAATATCTTATTTAACCCTTTAACGTTCATTGGTTTCGCCACGAAACCACAAAATTTTAATTTCGATACGCAACACTGACACCGGTATTTTTATCTAAAAATATCCCTTTTATTTTGTATGTGAAAAATCACGTTTTCTTATTTAGAAATATATTTGTTCTTAATTACCGGTGTCAATCATTTATTTCGACATCTTGGCAATGAAAATGCTATGATCGTTAAAGGGTTAAGCAATAGTACTCCAAACTTTTTCTTATAGAATATGAAAGTGCACTACTAGGACAAACTAAATAATGTTGCACTGCACGGAGATATTTTTGCTGTTACCATATATAATCTATTAAATATTTAAAATTTTCAAAATCTTCAACATTTAAAGTAGCCTACTTTGACATTTTCTATAGAAAAGAGGAAATTTTTTCAGGGCTTCAAAATTGCAAATTATTTATTAAATATGATTTACTTCAACATAAAAAAAATATCAAGGCAATTGAAAAATACAATTATCAAAACTTCATTTTTTTTTTGTCTGTATTTCAAAATAATGGCTCCGCTGCAGTGAAGTTTCCCGATCGTGAAATCCAATGTTAACCAATAGGAAAGCTTTGAAGTGCGATTCTCATTATTACCTAATATAGTTATTAAAATACCGTTTTCCCCATCAGAAAGTAGACGTCAGATGCCGATGATATGCATTTTAAAAAATTGTCTCCGTAAATCGTAAGTACATAGAAAATCCCTATAAACTTTGAAATTTCCATTTGATTAAATTTTATCATCCTCTTAAAGATACTTAAAATTCGCGTAGACAATTTTTAAAAATGCACATCATCCCCATCTGATGTCTACTTTCTGATGGGGAAAACGGTATTTTAATAACTACATTAGGTAATGAGTCATCATGCTTGAAAGTTTTCCTATAGGTTAGCATGGTATTTCGCGAACGAAGAGTTTCACTGCAATGGCCCCTTAAGGGTGTACTCTGATCCAAACTGCTTATTTTCTGATTTATTTTTTAATTCAATTTTGCTCTCAAAGGCGTCAAACTGAAAATTTCTTTTATTTGTAAATTGCACATTGTGCCGTGCTTGTCGATTTTTTGATAAATGTAGAAAATATTGAAAACAAATGCTGTCAAAAACGGCGTTTTGAACTGAATTATCCGAAGCAGTAGATCTGCGAACGAAAAAAAGAGTCATACTGAGAAAATAATTGTTTAAAAATAAAATTCTTATGAATTGAGCGAAAAATGACATCACGCGGCATCTTATACATCTCTTCAAAAATTATCTCACCAAGTTTCGTGTCTTAACCTTTAAAAATGAGTCTGAAAATGTATCGGAAAATGTTGAGTTTTTGAGTGTGAAAAATTACTTTTTCAAATACAACCTAAGTACATAGAAGTGCTATCACCCACCTTCATCCGAATATATTCTTCTACCCCTAGAGCTGCAGATACGTTATTACCACCTCTGGAAATAAATGTTTGAATTTAATACTAATTGGCAAAGAAACACGAAGTATAAGGTGCTTAAGTTAAGAAAATTTTGTGCTCATAAATATATGAGCTGTAATTTTAAATTTTTTATTAATTAAAATAATTGAATTAAAATTAATTGTAGTGTAAATACGTACCTTGCGTTTACTAGAGTTTTATTACATGCTATTTATTCTTTTGAGCTTATTTATATATTAGACCAGTTGCTATGATGGATAAGGTTAGCTATGCCAATTAGATCTTCCATGTTCATCCGGGATAGTTCATTTGGCAGAGCATTGGCAGCTTAAACCAAGAGATTGGTTTGAATTCTAGTCCAGACATTCTTCGCTTAGCTAGAAGGTTACAATTCATATGATTTATTTACCAATGAGAATAATTATGTTAAAATTAATCTAACTGCAGCAATTGTTGGTATAAATTAACTGGTTTCAGTTATCTAGGGGTTTTGAACTTGTTAGCTTTTTACAAGCTTTTATTTAACTTCCCTTGCATTTCTGTTCATCTCAAATCTTGCAATCAAATTCTAACACACCTCTTATAGTCCAAGAGTCGACAACACAAAAACCTAAGATAACGAGCACAAGAAAAAAACCCTCCATTTTATGGAAGTGTAATAATAAGAGCAATCTAATGATCCATGTCGGATGGAAGAGAAGTGGTGCATAAGCCAAAAAGAAATTGTACTCGAAGGTTTAATATTGTGTTTGCCAAGATATGAAATGATTGTACGGCAAATACAATGTTAAGCCTATATAAACCACTAGTAATATTATTTTTTGGCTTATGCACCACTTCACATCCGGCAGAAATAATTCATTAGATTCCCCTATTATTACTTTGCCATAAAGTAAAGATTTTTTTTTCTTCTGCTCGATACCTTAAGTTTTTGTGCTGTCGGCTCTTGGACTATTATGCTACGACTGATCTAATTTTCGGTAGTGTGACGTACTTCAGATGACAATACAATATTCCGTAAACAAATATTTGAAATTTGATTCTGCCACCCCTTAAAGGGGCAAAAACACTAAGGGAACTTAACCTTTTCAGCAGGGCCATCGCTTAGACTTTTTATTGAGGGGGGAGAGGACCTAAAATTGCCAAGTCAAATTTCAATATTTGCCAACTCATTTTACAATTTTGCCAACTTACCACAATTAGAAAATGTAATATAGCCCCTATTTGTTAAAAGGTTAATAATATTCCCAATTAATTTTGTAATTTTTGCCAATTCTATCAAAAATTGAAAATATATTATAGTTTTTATTAAAATTTTAAAGAAAAATTGCCAACTAAGTTTGTGAATTTGTCAAGTGTAACAACATTCACGAATGTTTGGGGGGGGGGAGGCTCCCCCCCATCCCCCCCCCCCTTAGCGAGGCCCCTGCTTTTCAGGGGCGATGGTACCTTTTTGAAATCATTTAATTTTTATTCCCAACCGCCAAAATGACACCAGAATTCTAGCAAAAATAATTCCATTTATTATGCGTGAGAAATATAGATTTTTCTTATAATTAAATACATTTTTTCTCTCATTCATTTCATTATTTTAGCAATAGAAGTGCATTGCCTCTGAAAGGGTTAAATGAGATCACGTATAATCCATCTTAGTAATATGAAATTTCCAACTTGCAGCACCGGGAATCGAACTAACAATCTCCTGTTTATTAGCTACATGCTCTACCTTTAAGCTATAATGTCTAGTACACGCAAAGCGTTCAAATTAAATTTATCGTTTAAATTTTAAATCGCAAAAATGAACGGATGACATTGATAAAATTAATCTAATTAAAATAATAGACCTTTTTCATAAATTATGACTTGTCGTGTGACAGTTATGATTTGTGTGAGATATTCAGCTGTAAGGTCACAAAATTTGAAGTCTCTGACGTATACAGTTTTTGTGTCCGGATTCAATGAAAGATGGACAGACAGTGGACTGAGACGAATAGGGTTTCGTCAGATGAACAAAATCATAAAAAGGATTGAACTACTAAAATTCCCCAAAAGTCTGCTTGATTTTAGAACAACTTTCAAGCTCGTATATTCACATAAAACGTAAAAAAAAATCTAAGATATATTTATAAAGTTTTATGAAATAAGCTTTTCTAAAACCTTTTAACGGCAAACTTACGCAAACAGTACATATTTTCCAAATAAAGAAGTATGCAGGAATGATTCGCACAGTCATTTGGTGATAAAAAAAAATTCGCTTACTTGTTAGGCGTTGTGATAATTTAGATTTATCACAGGCTTTTAAAGACATTTTTTCTGAAAAGAGATTTCACTATGGAACTGAAAACACAAAATGGCTTTCATTCTCAAAATGAAAAGAGCGGCGATCTAAAAGGATCGCTAGATCATCATCGATCAGCTGAAAAGACAGGCGGGCGACACTAACTTGAATAGGGGACCACACGAGTTGCACCTTTGATAGCACGCCGACGCAGAAATGAAAGCGAAAGAGTCCAGACGTCCAGACACATTGTCGCCATGGGTGTGTATTTTCAGGTACGAATGAGAAGACGATGTTACGAATCTCTTAATGAGAAAAGATGATTAAGGTTGATGATTGGTTCGTGACCTTTAGGGGAGGTCTTGGCTGAGACGAAAAAGAGGAAGCCAAGGTTTTTTGGAGGATTCGAGTCTCGGAGGGAGAAGAAGGGAGAACAGAGCTCAGGGCTCGGATTTGTTCTCTGAGAAAAGTGGATCAGCTCGGATCGAGAGCTGTAGAGGGTGACGTCACCCAAGTGAGCCGGAAGAGAAGGACTCTCGCTAGGAGAGTGCCGGTGTCAAATCTCATCTTCGATGTTTTGAGAACGCCGTGTTGCAAATTGGTAGAAACTTTACGTGATTTATAAATCGAACATTCTCTGGACTGAAAGAGAACAGAACTTTGGACTTGGAGCTGGTGGATTAAGATCCTACGTGTTCTAAATTAATTTATGCTGTATATATAATTCAATACAGAGAGCCATTTTTATTGTTACAAATAAATAATTGATTCTCCATTAAATTGCCTGGATTATTTGCCGAGCGGCACTTACGCTACCAACCACTTAGCTTTAATCTATTTGAGGCAAGTTATTACAGCGTATTTTATGTTCCCTTTCGCATTTTCTCCTTTTTTATTTATTTATTTGGGGAATCCATGTCCGCCGTCTTGAAAACATTAAAAGCTCAGAAGAGTTTATATCGCATGAGTTGTAGACCTTCATTATGAAGCTATATCCGACACAAAATAGCTTTTTTTATTTTCTATTTGTTCAGCATGGCAAAAGAAATTTTGCAACTCCCTAGCATCTTGTTCCCAAAATATATCTGAGGAGATATATTTTGGTGAGAGACAGTTTTAATAGGCAGTGAAAGAAGTGATGCAAATTTAATAATGTTAATAGAAGACACCACACTGTTAAAAATAAAGTTGACGAACCGGTTGCATTTGACGCCCAGGGGTGAAAAGGTTAAATCACTTGGCGCCAACGGGATTGAAAATATGTTTGGGGTGCCATTGGATGTTTCACGCTAATTAGGGTGCCGCGCAATGCATACCGTTGGAAGATTTTCACCCCTTAGCCATTTGCGCATGCTCTGTAACGTGTATCCTTGCACTTCAACTCGCTGTCACTGGTGGATCAACACAGCAATTTTTTCCTACGATGACTATCACCGCTATACGCTATCCCAATTTTGTTTAGAACTTCGGATGGCTAACTTTTAGCGAGCTTTTTTATATAAAGCAACCTTTGAATTTCAGGACATATGAACATTTCAGGGCGACTTTGAAGGTAAGCTTGATGGCCGAGTGGATAGGGCGCTGAGCTTGTAATCAGACGTTCTGCGTTCGAATCCATCGAGGGCCGAAAGTCGGTTAGTATATTTTTTAATTTTTTATCATTGGGCACTCTGGATTAAGGGTGCCATCTTTTCACCCTAATTAAAGGTGTTATTTTGGCTCCTTTAGGGGTGTCACCAGTGAGACAAGCCTTTCACCCTTAAAAGGTGCAATGTGTCACCATTAGTTTTAACAGTGCAGAACATCTAAATGGGGAGAATCTTTATATTTTTGTTATCATATATAAGAATAAGGCGATTTGAAAAAAAAATTAATGCATTGTTCTGTTTACATAAAGATAGAAAACCACGATTAGAAATGCACAAATAATACATGAAAAAGGCTTTACCTCCAATCTATGATGTCTAGGCGCAAAATGTTCAATTAAGGTTCGTTTTTAAAATGTAAATCGCAAATATATGAAGGGATGACAATGATAAAATTAAATTAATTAAAATAATATTTTTTTTCAAAGCTTTCTGATTTGTAATGTGACACAAGAAATTCAACTATAAGTACTCAAAATTTGAAGCCCCTGACTTATACAGTTTTTGGTGTACGGACTCTGTGACAGATGGACAGACAGAGGACAGAGACGAATAGGGTTTCGCCAGATGAACGAAATCCAAAAAAGGATTGGACAACTGAAGTTCTCAAAAAAGTCTGCTTGATCATAGTGCAACTTACAAACTCGAATCTTCACATAAAACTTTTTTTTTGAGAACTTCTAAAGTATATTTGTAAAGTTTTATCAAATATGTTTTTTTTTATAAAATTTTAACAGCAAACTTGCGCAAGCACTGCATATTTTCCAAATAAAGAACTATGCAGCAATGATTCGCGCAGTCATTTGGTGATAAAAAATTTTGCTTACTTGTTAGGAGTATTTTATGTTCCCTTTCGCATTTTCTCCTTTTTATTTTTTTTACTGGGAGAATCTATGTCCACCGTCTTGAAAACATTAAAAGCTCAGACAAGTTTATATCGCATGAGTTGTAGACCTTCATAATGAAGCTATATCCGACACAAGATGGCTTTTTTATTTCTTATTTGTTCAGCATGGCAAAAGAAATTTTGCAACTCCCTAGCATCTTGTTCCCAAAATATATCCGAGGAGATATATTTTGGTGGGAGACAGTTTTAATAGGCAATGAAAGAAGCGATGCAAATTTAATAATGTTAATAGAAGACACCAGTACATTTAAATGTGGAGAATCTTTTTATTTTCGTGATCATGTAAGAATAAGACGATTTGAAAAAAAATATATAACATATTGTTCAGTTACATGTAATTAAATTGATATTGTGTTGCATATTTATAGTATATATTTATAATTTTATTTTATCACCAGCATTACATACATATTATTATTTTTAGCCCCCATTTTTCACTACGCTGATTCTTTTTGATCAAAAATTAATGTAGCTCCTTTTTGATATCCTTTTTAAAATATGAATTTATTAATAACATTTTGTTTATTTCACAATTAAAAATATGTTTATAAATGAAAGCAGAGACTTTTTATGCTTGGGTCCTATATAGTTTATCTCATTATGAGAGAAACAATTAATTTGTTAAAAGCTAACTAAAAGATTTAGAAAAACAAAATAAATGATGCAAATACATAATGATGAAATAAAAATAATAAAATACTCAAACGAATGTATAATACGAACTTTAAAATACTCAGGCTTAGTTAAATGGCCATTAAAATAATGAAATAGAGATGTTAGCAGTTAATTTTATTTTAAAAATCCTAGTATTTTCAAGCCTTAATCAGGCTCTTCCTTAGAGAATATGTTTGTTTATTTGTATAAATAAACAAAAATATTTTTTAAATATTATATTAATATTTATACAAAAATATTTTGTATAAATAAACAAAGAATCTTTGAGAAAGTGCTTGATTAAGGCTTGAAAATACTAAGATTTTTTAAAATAAAATTAACTACTAACATCTCTATTTTATTATTTTAATGGCCATTTAAGTAAACCTGAGTATTTTAAAATTCATATTATACATTTTAAGTTACGAGGTGAAAATTTCATTCCGTCATAAGTTTTTATTTTATTTATTCAAACGATACTTAACAATCATAGATTTAATATAAAATATTTAAAAAGAAATACTGTCCCAAAAATATGCAGACATCTGTTGTTAAAAACTGATTTAAGTACTGATATCTTAAATTTGTATGGCTCATTTTCTCCAAATAGGACAAAATGAGAATTATGAGGAAGTGATGAATTTTAACAAAACGCCCATTTACTTTTTTACCATTATCTAAATGGAAAATCGGCTTAGTTGGCTTTAACTATGCCTAATTACTTATAAATGAGTAATAATTCATATTTTTTAATATATACCTGTATTCAGAAGAGGCTGATGAGAGAATGATGAGGTTCCAAATTAACCTTATAAAAAATATTAATTTTTACTGATTTATAATTATAGACGTAATTAAAGCCCACTAAGCTTATTCTCAATTCAGATATTGTTAAAAAACTAATTGGGCTTTTTGCTAAAATTCATCACTCCCTCATAACTCTCACTTTGGCCTATTTGGAGAGAATCGCCAATATATTTAAATGTCATGTACTTGTGATACAATAGTTTCCTGAGATAAAAGACAGTTTAATTTCCGATTGATAGCAAAGATGCCTCGTAATGTATAATTTTCCAAAAAGAAAATTTTGTAAATTTATCGTTTAAAATTCGGTGGATGAAAAGTTATGGACATTGTAAGAAGAATTGGACACAATAGGGCTCTAATTCTGTTTAAAAGTGACAACTTTGAAACAAAATGCAGTTCTGGACGACCAAAGGAAACAACTAAATAGGAAGACAAAGAGATTTTGAGATTAGTTACAACTAGAGATGGGAAATACAGTTACTTTTGGTGAACAGGTTACATCGTACCATTCAATCATAGGTAACAGGTTTCAACAATCTGTTATTTTTGTAACATATAACTAATCGATGAGAGTATGCTGTCAACAGACATTTTAATTAAAGGGCCTTTAATTAAGATATCTTGATTAATTTTTGTACATAAGTATAGACGCTGTTTTAGTTCAGATAAATCTACACTTTTAAAATCAACTTGGGGGTTAAAAATTTAATTTTTGCAAAACAAAACTTAGTTAGTAGTGATACTTTGTATTTCACGCATTATTAGCGTTTTCTTGCACTAAAAACACGTTTTTCCTCGTTGAAAATTCATAAGAAGTAAGTTTTGCCCGTAGAAGAATAATTTTTTTGCTGTTTTGCTTGTTAAAGTGCATAAAAACGTTTTCTAAATAAAAGTTATAGGAAACTGTATAACTTACTGATCACTGTATAAAATATGTAATTTATTATCAATTTAAAAAATAATTATTTTAATGTAAATTGATTTTTATATGATGCAGAAGAAAATGCAAAATATTTTTGCAATTAGTACAATGCCTCTAAAACTGTCGATTTAGAAATTAATTTTTGTAAGTGATAATAAGAATATCCTCCATGAAAATTACCATTTTAACAACGCGATTTGTTAAACAAAAGAAATTTGATCTTCATTCGTTGGAACCTTGACATGAAGTTCGAATTTTGTCATCCCCGAATCCATCTGTATCAATGCATATTCAAAGCTTATCCCACAAGAAACGAAACAATATTTATACATTTTTAATCAAACGTCATTCATCCAACAAGTTTCGTATGTGCAAGCACGTATTTAAAATTAATTACAATTGCATTAAAATTAAGTGCCATCACCGGCGTATTTTTTTCAGTAAAGTAAAATTACAGAAATAATGTTTTCCAGTTCTTATTTTCTAACAACGCATGGCAAAATAATAATAATAATAATAATAATAATAATAATAATAATAAACACTTGATTAAAAAAAATCATAGCGCCAGAGCCAGAATCTCCCCCCCCCTCCCCCAAATACCATGAGTACATAGTAATATTACTTTTAAATATTCAAACTCAAAGATCGCCACCTTTTTACCCATCTAACTACACCAACCAAAGATTATGTCTCGTGCGATAAAATATCTTTTTATCAATAATTAAATCAGTAATTTTTTTTATTTCCACTTTTCAAACAGAGATTTCTACCCATAAAATTATGACCAAAGGTGGCCGACTTTACCTCTTTGCTTTTTGATAAGCTATAAGCATCACTCACTAACTTCGCGTACTTTTGATTAAAAACACATTTTCCCCCATTTCATTTTCAGTATTCTAAACATTTGTTTGAATAAAGTAGTTTTCATTATTCCAACTATTTGTTTGAATGAATATAGTTTTCGTTATTCTAAAAACTGATTCTATTGCTTCAATCTTTCTAACTGTGAGCGTTATAAAAAATTGAAAACATAAAATAACTTTTGGCAAGAATCGAAGCCAAATGTTTTTAAATATCTATACGATAATGAACAACCAATAGCTTTTGAGAGATTTTATCACTTGAACTTTTGAGATAGCAAACGGGCAATTATTCCTGTGATTGGCTCCCTTGGTTAAACCAAAAGGATTTTTAAGGTCTTAGAATCTTAGATAGACAGTGTTGCGTCAAAAGGAAAGTCTGGTAGCTTTTCTTTGTGCGTCGGCAATTTTTTTTCTCTCCTTCTGCTTCAAAAGCGTTTTAATACTGTTGGGGATTTTGTTTTCTGCTGTAATAGAAATTCTTTGTCTTAGAATTCAAATAGATTTATAAGTTGAAAACAGATTTCATATAAATAAACTTTTATTAATGTATAAATATGTATTCTTAAAATAATTTTCAACCTTGCTATTTGTTTCTTCTTTTTAAAATGCTTATCATACGAAGCGTTCCAAAATTAACTGTGACTTTTTGTTAATCTGTTACTCAATAATAAGTTTTTGGTTAATATTACGAATATTTATTCTGTTATGTTAAATAATGTCCATCTCTAGTTACAACTCAAAAGCTATCTGTACGAAAGTTTTGAAAAAGTAAATATTTCATTATCATTCGGAATGTAAATGACATTACATACTTTCTCACTGCCTGAAATGTAGACAGCACTTTCAGAACGTATTGACATATCATTGCATTTCACACAAAGCAAGTCAATTGAAGATTTTGTTAATATTATGTACAATAAATAGCTATGTTGGGTTTAGAGTTAGACACTCTGCATCTTTGGCAGAGTAAAGGAATTATGACCTGTTTTCATATATATATATATATATCTTTATATATATATTTATATATATATATATTCAGTGAGCTTTACATCTTTTAAAATTTACATAAGGACTTTTATATTACACTGTATATATAGCTATTTTGTTTCCCAATCATTTCTTCTATCATTGTTTTAATTTTTTATTTCCATAATGATAGTAAAAATTCACAATTATTTCTTCTATCATTGTCGAAATTTTCTGTTTTCATAATAATAATAAAAATCACAAGTTATTTTTCCTAACACTGTTTAAATTTTTTGCTTACATAATAATAGTAAAAATTCTAAATTATTTCTTCTATGAATGTTTAAATATAATTTTTCTGTTTTCATAATAATGATTAAATTTCCAAAATTATTTCTTCTAACAGTGTTTAAATTTTTTTGTTTTCATAATAATAGTTAAAATTCCAAATTGTTTTTTCTATCACTGTTTAAATTTTCTGTGTTTCATAACAATAAAACATATTCTTTAATTTATAATTAAGTATTATTTAGTGCATTTTAATATAATTTTCATTTAAAAAATATACATGAATTTACATCATAATATTCATACCCTGTGCAGTTTTAATGAGTGTCTCTTTAAAAAAAATTTAATATTTATTGCGATTTAAATTTGTATATGCAACGAACATAATTTTTACTTAACTTACCGAAGAAATAATTGAAATATTGTTTGTTACATAAAGAATATAAGCAACATTTATATAGTCAGATTTTACATGTTTTTTTTTCAATAAAATAAAACATTAATTCAAAGCTCTATTTTATAAAAATTAATTTTTCCTTTTAGTGAATTTATTTAATGTGTAGGTGTTTACATGTGGGGGTGCACAGAGAATAGTATATCAGGCGACTGAAATTTCTTAATTCAAAGTCTGATTATATTACGCACATTATTTATTTAGCCATTCATTTAAAGAGTAAAAAAAAAAAGAAAAAAAGCGAAGTATCTTTTCTGTAAATGCACCAAGTTTTAATTTTTAAAGGGAAATCTTTCGACGTTCTTTAGATATGCATGTTTTAAAAATTCATAATATTGATTTACGAGTGTTTTATGTGTCTTTCATCTTTTTTTCAACGCTTGAAGTCTTTATTGGATCGCAGTTGTCTATGAATGATATGCACTTAAATCATATCTTAGTGCTTTATTATGTAATTCATGCTGATTTCTGATCAAATTGTGGAGGAAAATATTTTCTATTAGTTACATTAAAAAGTTTAGAATCTCAGTATTATACTCGTACGTTATAACTCTTGTAACTTTCTAAAACGATTCTACACTGTTAATGAGTTTTCTCTGGAATTACAGAGAATCTACGGTTAATCCATTATCTTAAATCTTGTGTAAAATAACAGAGATTTAAAAAAACAAAAAAAAAACAGGGATTTTGTTAAATAACAGAACAATTATTCAATAAATTTTCAATACACTCTGTAAATTAACGTCGTTAAAAATACACAGGCCTCTGTAAATTTATTTTTAAAGATAATAATTTCATTTAGTTTTAAAAATCAGTAAATCACTCAATCTTCAGTGAGCCTAACAGAATTTGAAAATTTCGAGCAATTTTAAATTGCTGTATAATTTATTTTCTACTCAATTTGTTTCCAGCCGTGCTGATCTGGGGTTCAACCCGAGACCTCTTGGCATTGAAAGAGCACACTTCTGATTGAGCTATAGTGTGACTTACCACTTACCTTTTAGGCGCTGTACTATAATATTCGTGATGTAAACAAGAGTACATAGATTTAATTAAAATCCTGCATGATAATACAATACCCCTCTTTTAATTCTGCATTCATCTAATTGTTTTGTTTTCAATGAAAAGTATTTTAAACAGATAAACGGTGTAGGACCACCATTATCTGCGATTATTGCTGAAATAACTATGTAATTTAATGAATGAAATTTTTTTCAAACACAGGTCATTTAATGACGTTCTGGTGCAGATATGTAGGCAATATCTATATTGTTGCTGAGCATCATAACCTTTCTATTATTTTAAATCATGCCAGTTCAATATGGTCATCAATTCAATTTACCATAGAATATGAAACATACTACTGAATCCTGTCCCTCGATATTCTTATTGAGAATGTGAGCATTCGACTTCTCGAATTATTAATACTTCAGTTTATATATATATATATATACAACCTTTTCAGACAATATCACAATTTTTATTTCAAATATTGAAAGTCACAGAAGATCGCAGTTGTCCAGACCTTCATTTCTAGAGCTTTGCGTCATTGTAGCACTAAAAAACATTTTAACACAGAAAAACAAAGAATTTTTTTTTTTAATTTAAAGTTGAATGGCTTCCTGATAAGATTTTGTAATCGTACATTTTCCCAACTCCTATAAACACACACGAATATCCTTACACTATTCCAACGTACTAAAATTAATAAGTGTACCAACCATTCCATATTACAATTGTATATCAGAAAAGATTTCGCATTGCTTAAAACCCCTTGGTATTCACACAGCTTTCAACCTAAGGAAACCTCTAAAGAGTTTTTTTAGACAACTATAAACACATATATTAAAATTATAGGAGAAACAAGTTGAACTCTCAAAGTAAGACTCAAAGATCACGATTCCCAAATGAAAAATTAAATTCCAAGATTATAGGCCATGATTTAAAGACTGACCATTTCCCAAATCTTTCTGTTTTTTGCAATCAGTTCAAAATTCTATAGAAGTTGAACTTTTCTAGAAGTATAGTACACCATAATTACTAATTTAACTATTTAACGAAGCTGGGTCGATTACAGTAGAATACTCAGCGTTAATATAAGTACTACTTTCATCTTGGCTCTCTAATGCAATGTTATCTGTGAGTTAATTTTTTACAACCTTTAGGGCTTTTATGCTAAAATTTGCAGATGAGAAATTCCATGGAATCCAAAATTTCCTTTTTTTAACAATCTATATAATTATAATAAATTGTTTGTAATCTCAGTCAACATTTTCCCATTCATAATATTCTCTTTAAAAAATTGATTACTAGTCTTTGAATTTCATCATTCAATACGAATTTCTGACATTGGATTTGCTGATAGTCTTATGAAATGATACTCTGTACTTAATATATTACTTTCAAACTGTTTCAGGTAGATGCAGTCAGCGCAATTTCACGACAAAAGTGGAAAAAATCTGTAAAAATTTGACATGTCCCTAAATATTTGTATCTGGTATCCATACCTTTAGACGATCCCTGATGCTTCTATCTCCGAGCCTGTATCACTAGCTATCTGCAAAATTTATATTTGCAACACATTTGAATATTCATCAAGATAGATTTTATAAATAGAACAAAATTATTATTTCTTCGCTCTAAATTTGATATTTTCGCACTTTTCATACTCAGTACCATTGTCAGCCTAATCACAGTTTTGTTTATGTTCCAAGTTTTCTTGGAGACCTTGACCTCCCTTAAGTTGTTTTTGTTTATATTACGTTCACTGACTTTCGTCGGTGAAAAAGAAAAATTAATCAGTTACGTGTGAAAATGATCTCGTTATCGAGTTAATAACGAAGTGCCTTGTGGAAAACGGTTTTTACGACTTTGTTTTGGAAACTATGTGACTTTGTTACTAGGACCTGGCGAGCTGCTTTTCTTTCCTTTTTTTTTTTTTTTTTGTGAGATCAGAAATATTTAGCTCGCCTTAGTTCTTTTTTTTCTCTTCCAGTTTGGGGCATCATTATAAGATTATCGCCAAATCCATCATTCTTGCCCGAAAAAAGTAGAAATGAATTCTTTTGTTGTTTTCATTTTTGTTACCAGATAAAACTTTAGTGGTAATTAAATTGTAGTCTTAAATTGAGAAAGAAATGTTTAAAACTCTAATATATTAGTCGTCTTTTTACCATATTCAATGGTTTTTAATTTTATGCATATTGTTCTTTTAATCTTCTTTCAATATTGGACTTGGGGGCATTTTGCTTCCGAGTAGTTTTGTTTTCTAATCAGTGTTGAATTTAGGAGATGGATGTGGGGGGGGGGGGGGTGGATATCCTCCAAGCAATGAGATTCCCCCCCCCCCACCTTGATAATTTGAGATTTTGTGTTTTCAATAGTGAAAAAGTGCAATTTCACGCCTCCTCTTCTTCGGAACAACAGAAATCCCTGCCGGAGAAAAGTTTCTCAGTTCAACACTATTTGTACTAACTTTCTAACCTTTTACGATATAGATTTTTCTTGTTCAGATGCATTTTATTAAATAGTTACAATGTATGATTTTCAGTGCCTGAAAAACAAAGACAAGACGTACTATGACAGTGAAGGCCTATCAAGAGGAATGCGTGGATAGATTGATTTAAAACTATGTTACATGATTAAATTTTTAACATAGTTGGAATTGTATAATTGGAGGAATGTTCATACATTCAAAAATATCATGAAGTATTCCCCTTCTATATTTCATCTGTCATTTGATTAATAATACATAATTGATATCTAATAAATGAATTAATTCTACTTGACATCTATTTGAACAATATGGTTCTTGTTCGACATCCTCGTTTTCCATCCTTATCTAATCATAGGAATTATCAGATGTATAAATATAAATAGAATATTGCCTACCGAATGACGATATTAGTTATGCTGTTAAAAATTTTATCCCTTTGCTGCATCGTCACTCTCCCGCTTTCATAGAAAACGATTACTTCAGCCTATTATGAAGTATTTTCATGGGTCAAAAGAGGGATATTCTGTACAAGCGGGGGAGTGACGATGCAGTAAAAGGGTCAAATTTCTTACAATGTATTGCGTTTTGTATTATCTATCGTTTTCGTCCAATAGACTTTTATTGCGCCTTCAGTTTCTATAGCAGCTTGCTGCTTTTTCGATGATCTTGACTTCATAGCTCTTTCATAAGTGGTAGGTTTTCCCACTTCTATTATGCTTTACATAGCTTGTTTCAAAGTCATCAAATCTCGATAGTTTTATCGTGTTATTACTTGCTTGAAGTTGCATTCTGATGTTATTTAACTGAAGAGCAGGTGAATCTGTATTGTAAATGTCATCATCGTCGTCTTTGGTTGAATATTGGCCAGGTTATTCGAATCCATGTTGTTATCTTCGTCTTCTTTGAACTCTGAATTTTAATGTTGCTCAGAATTAATCGAACCCAAAACAAGATTTTCATTCTTTATGGAATGAGAAGGTTACTCATTGGAATTAGTTATTAAATCTATGTCTAATGTCACGGTTTTTTTTTATTTGAGAAGCAGATTCTGGATCCTTTAGTGCTTTCAAAATATATATATAAAAAAAAAAAAAAAAAAAAAAGCTGGTTTTTTTATTCTTAATATCTAATTTTCTACGTTTTTCTTTTGGATGTGAACCCATACTTCAAATCTAAATTAAGTTTTAAAATTCTAATGTCAAAAGTCTTGTTTTTCTACAACTTATAATATGTTTTTCCTTTCGCTCTGCTAGTTCCTGTTCTGTTAATTATGTATACTGTTATATTCATAAATTCAGCCCAGAACTTCTTAACTAAATTTTTTGCTACTACGCTGTTTAAAATATCGTGAATAATTGCCTCTGCTTTTAAAGGGGATCTATTTTTTGACCAATGAGAATGTTTCGTGGATGTTTGTGTAGCTTTAAAAACAGACGCAATATTTTTCACGCAATTTTTAACAATACAGTCTAGTCCTTCCAGATTCCATGCTAATTCTCATTTCTCATTCCGCTCCTCCATTTTGCTGTGGACTGTATTTGACAGAAATATGATGTTCTGTTCCATAATGAATCAAAAGTTCTTTAATTTTTTCATTCACAAACTTCTTGCCATTGTCCGATCTGATATTTTTAATCATCTGGTTTTTCCACATCAATATGAACTCTGACAATTTATCATATACCTGATTCTTATTTTCAAAGATATAAACTTTCCCAAAGTGAGTAATATTCTTTTAATAAAAACGAGATTTCCCAATTGATGCTAGGCGACATAGATCTGCATGAATTATGTAACACATTTCAGTCGATTTCGATTTACCTTCTTGAAAGGGATTGTGCTGTTTCTTTCTTTGAATGTTGACGATGTTGTTGTTGAATGAATGACTTTGTTTTTTTTTTTCTCAGAAAAGAATATCTGTGGCGTTTTTTCAGTTAATTTCCCTTTCCCTAAGAAGATTCTTGACATGATCAAAATATTGATAAGGTATTTTTTCATGGCACTATACCAGACTTTATTTTTTACTTTTAAAAATCCTATCATCAACAAACATTTATCTCAAATTTTCTTCTGTGGTTATTCTGCTCTTATCTAAGTGAAATACCCTTTTAAAGAGTTTATCTTCATGTTTAGCCACTGTTAAATTCTTGATGAATAAATTTAGAACTGCGAGAATTGGATATCATGTATAAAAGTTTTTCTAATGCTTTATTTAGTGAAAATAAGTTTATTTTCAAGTCAGGAACATGATACATCCTGCAATTCAAATTTAATATATTTTTAACCATTAGACGGGTCCACATGAATAGATCTTATTAGAATAGGCTTGTTAAAGATGCTATCATCAAAATGTCTTCGACTTTTATTTGTTTAAGATCTTTCAACTTTAAATAATTTCCAAACAAACTTACATCATTACACTGATGTTCTGAAGCTCCAGTGACTAAATAGAATTCTACATTCATTTCAGAATTTTAAAACTTCCATAAGTGCAACACCTTTGTCATTTTCATAATTTATCTTCTTCTTAACGAAAGTAACAATTTTTAAACCAGGGGATGACAAGGAATGACCTCTCCGGGAACCCAGCTTTCACTTTAGGGTATAAGTACACAATACTGGGGAGAAAACCCACTGCTTGCTTTTAGCACACACTAACAATACAACCGACTATACATTATTCGTATTTACAATATGATGTACCAGTTAATAATTTAAAAAGCCCTTTTGCAACCAAATTAATAATTTTACGAATGAAAGGTGTTTAAAACAATACTGTGAATGAGAATTTACGTATAATGCTTAAATGAGAACATTAAGTTATTAATGTACAGTCAAATGTTGGATGCAAGTAATACTTTTCTTGACTTTCGTAATTTTGATAAGTTTCATCATAAATCGCAGATGTTGACAAGCACTAAATTTATTTACATTACATAAGGCGCAATGCTTCATAAGGCGCGTTAAGATACTATAAGCAGTCAAATATTAAATATCAGCAATAGCGTTCTTAACTTCCACAATTTTTACACATTGCACTACGTATCACTGTTTTCTATTACAATCATGCTTTGAGTTAATTGTCCTTCATTTGTCCATCCCCGCTGACTTCGCCAAATGATCTGCCATTTCATTATCCACTAGACAGACCGGGAAGCGGCAGCCCAGAGAATCACCTCATCGAGTTCATGGATGAAAATCTAGGATGAAGTTATATCTCGATTCTCATATTAAAACGTAGTCGGTCGGCCCAGTCATATCTTGATAGAAAACACCTAAAAATTCAATTTTAGAGGTTGAGTCGTAGGTTTACCACTGTGTTGTCTTGCACCCAAAAGTATGAAAACGCGAAAAATTGGGAGCAGAAAAACGCAATGGTAAATCTATGAATTAATCGTTAAAAACGGGTTTTTATGTGTTTTCCATTAAGTTGTGAATTGCTGGACCGACTGTGTTTTTAATATGCGAATCGAGATTTAACTAATCCTAGATTTTCATTCGTGTACTCGATGAGGTGATTGTCCGTGCTGCTGTCTCCCGTTCTAGTGCTAGAGTGACATTGAACTCAGTTAAGAAAATAATTTAAAAGAATTCTGAATCGGCATTATGATTTCTAGGACTAAATTATTATGTACGTCAAATTTATCTAGGGCCATTAGTCTTGAAAGACTATCGAAGAAAATTAAGAATAAAAAATCTGAGTTCATTGCTGCCCAGCTAATTTAATTTTAAATTATATATATTTCTGTCTGGAAGACAGAGTTCTCGCTGGCCAGTTTTGCTTGCCATGAAAATATGCGCGTGTCTTCTCTGAAGACAAAGAAATCTGTCCCAGTTCCTTCTTCCGATTTTGAGCCATCCGTAAAAAAAATCGGTTGTCCTTTGAAAACATTTGATTTTGAGGCGTTGATTTCCTGGAGTACTGTGGTGCAAAGTTGTTTATTGAAGAAATTTCTAAGTGGATAACCCGTGATAATTCTTCCTACTCTTACAGCTTAAGATCTGAAAGGGGAGGGGGTGAATTATAGTTTAGTATTTGGAGACCTTCTGTCGAAGTTTTTCAATAAGCTATTGACATTTCAGGATACCAACATGGTTTCACTCCGCTGAAAATTACTGAAACGGCAATTCAGAAGGCCCTTTTCCACGTAGACATAAACCAATGAAATGTTAAATACACCTTCTTCATTTCGCTAACTTCATGGGAGCGTTTGACATTCCCGTGAAATCTAGCAATTCAATCTTTGCACATCTTAATAATTTCTCCTTAATTGATAAAGATTATCGCCTGATTCCTATCAAATTATCTTTAACCATACTACCTTTTTTTATGACAGAAACTGCAGAGATTATTTCTGCTCTTAGGAATGTTACTTCTGTATAGAGTGTCAATGATTTTAACCAGTTGATTTTAAATCAACGATCAAATCATGATTTAAATCAACGGATTTTTTTAAAATCATTGTTTAAAAATAATAAATTTTATAAATGTTTAAAATGACATAAAAAATATTAAAATCTAAGATAAACATAATTATAATACACACGCACGCAATAAATAAATAAATAAATAAATAAAATAAATAATTGGTTTCTAAGCTTAATTTCTGAGTATTGTAAAAAATGTGAGTACAGTAGGTTTGAAAAAAGTAAAAATAATGGCGGCAAAACTGCTTGAAGTACTCAATGCTGAGAATTCCCACTGATTGCTAATAATGCTGCTGGTTAATGTTTTGAGGATTTCAGCTATAACTGGCTATTCCTTACATTTACTCTGCATTTTTGTATGAATAGGTTAACACATTTTTTATATTTTTTTGGGTGGTTAGCATTTGAATACATGTTTATAAGTTTTAAATTTAAGCAATTAACAGCGCAAATGCAAAATAAACTGCAAATAATGTTTATTAGTTTTGGTATTTGTGCTACTAACTAATGAAATTACTTATTTGCCATTTTTATTAATTCTGTAATTACTTACTGTTTCCTCTAATCCACTTTTTAGGGCTCTATGATTTGCCTTTTTTGTTTTCTTCGTTCAAGTTTTGGAATAAAGCGATAGATTTTGAAATATTTTTCTTTCCTACAAATATACATATACGTATAAGAAAATGGCTCAGAATCTAAGCAAGCATTATCACCTCTTCTATATTTATTTCGACAACGACTCTTTTCATTGTAAAAAAAAATGCACGCATGCTCAGATCCTAATCATGTAATATGTGGCAAGGCCAGGCAAGGTCGATATTCATTTGATCTATTTCCGTTGACGATTATCGCATATCGTCATGCGTACGTCATGTATATAACATCGGATGAAAATCAAGATAAGATAGTCATCATATTTCTGAATCTTTGTTCAAAAAATAGATACAAAACTAAAAATATTTTTTGGAGAATTTCCACACAATTACTAAGCATTATCTGTTAAAAAGAGGGAAAAAATAGAATTATACTGTAAATAAGAAGTTGATGAGGAAAAAAAAATGAAATTTTTTTAAATGGGTTCTCAAATTCTCGTGTGAGTCAAAAAAACGTGTCAGTTGAGCGACGTATGAAAGTTATCAATAAAGTTTTTTTATTCCGACTCTGACTTTTTTGTTAGACAGTTTGAAGTGAAATTAAATCAATTATATGTAATTTCAAATTCATATGAGGAATTATTATTGTTATTTTTGGATTACATTGGCGACCCAATTTAAAGATTTACAATATACTGTCCGGCGTACGCATTACATGAAAATTGTTTTTATTTAAAAACTCTAGTAAATCCCGAATTACTTCCGAACTAGTAAAATGTTCATCTTTATTTTTTTCCTTTCCATCGAAATTTTTCTGCTCACGAAATAATATCAAAATTGTAAAGATTTCCCCTTTTCAAGTGCACATATCTGGAATAATATATATATTTTTTCCCCTTTAGATTTCGATAGTTGGATTTTTCGGGTTTTTCGGACAAAAAATTGAAAAATTAGTAAAACTGAATATTTTTTTTTTTTGTTTCCCCCCTTTTTTTGCGAAGCTTTAAGAACTGAAATAATACCGAAATAGGGAAATTTCCCCCTCATTTTTCTTGCGTTCCTTCAGAATTTTAACAAAAGCAACACTAGTACTTTAACCTATCCGGACTCGGAGTCGAAGTCGCTAAAATTTCCGGAGTCGGCGTCGACCATTTTCCCCACCGACTCCACAGCCCCGATTCAATTAGACATCGTACTTCGACTTATTAGACAGAAAAGTTTTGTTAAAGTTTTCTAAAATATGTTGGAAACTCTTACATAATCGATGCTTGACCCATGATTTTATATATATTTTTGTATTAGAATAAAGAGATAGATTTTGAATTATTCTTCTTTCCCACAAATTTACACATACATATAACAAAATAGCCCAGAATCAACAATTAAACCTTCCGGTTAAGATTAAAAGTTTAAGTAAGCATTATCACCTCTTCTAGATTGATAACGACTCTTTTCATTGTAAAAGGAATGCACGCATGCTCAGGTCCTAATCATGTAATATGTGGCAAGGCCAGGCAAGGTCGATATTCCTTTGATGTATTTCCGTTGACGATTATCGCATATCGTCATTTGTACGTTATGTATATAACATCGGATGAAAATCAAGATAAGAAGTCATCAGATTTCTGAATCTCTGTTCAAAAAAATAGATACAAAACTAAAAATAATTTTTTGAGAATTTTGACACAATTACTAAGCATTATCTGTTAAAGAGAAAAAAATTTTGAATCATACTGTGAATAAGAAGATGATGTAAAAAAGGGAAATAAAAGTTTTTTTTTTTTTTTTTTTTTTTTTTTTTAATGGGTTTTCAAATTCTTGTGTGTGTTAAATGAGTATGTCTCTTGAGCGACCTATGAAAATTGCTAATAAAGTTTTCTTATTCTTAGAAAATCGTTTCAAAATTTTACCTGTCTTTTATGAACATTGCAAAAGGTAAATGATGTAAATGTTTTAGAGTTCTCAGATTCGGGAGCCCCATCAATGGGCGAGAGGTTCTGACCTCTCGACTGATAGACGGCAGGTGCTGGGTCGAATCCAATCACGGCCGTCGGCCTTACCGTTCGGAGTTTTCGTGGTTTTCTTCGAACCTTGCATAATACGGGTTAGGTTCCCTTAGAAAGACCTCCACAAAGGGCACTCTCCCCCTGGTCCTATATCCCTCGAGTAGATAATCGGCCGACTCAAAATAAACGAAACCAAACCAGATTCGGGAATTGATTTCGAATTTCAAAGGGTTTTTTTACCTAGTTCTTTTTCTTTCTGTTTCTTTTCTTTCTTTCTTTCTTTCTTTTCTTTCTTTTTTTTAATGTAGTGTTTTTATTTCTTGAGATATTGTCTTTAATTTTTGCATGAATTGAGCTGAAAATATTACCCCCCCCCCTTTTTTTGCAAGTTTTTAGCTCACAGGCTATCATAGCCTGAGAGCTTATGTGCCCGTCCGTTCTGTATGTATGTTCGTTCGTGCGTAACGCGATAACTCATGATAAAAATATCCGATCCACTTGAAATTTTGTATGTAGGTATATCCTGACAAGGCGCTTCCCTGATTAGTTTTTGGAGTTCATTCGATATGTATAAAAGGGGGAACAGGGGGCTGATGCTCCTCCCCTTAGTTGATATAAATAGGATTTTCATGCAGAATTAAGTTTTTGTTCAAAACTTAGATTAGGATCATTCTGATGAGGCGATTCCGTGACTGTTGTTAGGTGTTCCTTGAATAAGTATAAATAGGGGGAACAGGGGTTCGAATGCCCCCCCCCCTTAATTTATATAAATGGGTTTTTCAAGCAGAATTTTCAGATTTCGTTCAAATCTCTGAATAGTTTTGGAAGTTTAATGGTTAAGTATAAAAGAGGGGGATAACTCCTTTTAAATTATATAAATGCTAAATGGGTTTTTATTAAGAATTATCTCATTTGCTCTGAATTTTGGATATAGATTTTTTATATGATAAAGCATGTCTTTGATAGTATAGGAGGTTCAATGATTAAGTATATAAAAAAGGGGAGAGCTGTTTCCCCTTCTTAATTTTTTTTTTCGAACGGAATTAACCCTTGAAAATATAAGGCTTTAATGTACAATTAGTATTTGTAGCCTGTGAGCTCAATGCCATCAGTTTAACTGGGCAGTATTCTTTATTTCAATGTTTTCACCAATTGATATTGAGGTGCTGCATTCGAACTGTCGTTAAATTTACAATGATCTCTAAATGTTCTAGATAATTATGATCTCCAGTAAAATTAGCATATTTTTTAACTTCTTTCGGAATTACATTTTTTTTTTTTTTTTTTTTGTAAGGTACAGGCCATGTGCTTATATCTTGCAGATCTCTGGCCGATACATGATAGCACATACCTCATAGTTTATGTGTCCTTACCTAGTACATGTACGAATAGTTTCAAACAACCGATATCGCCTTTGTCGTCATTTTTTAACCACCGGCGTTTTATGAAGCTAAAAACAGCCAAAGCGATAGTTCTTATACATAGAATTATACATTCAACAACAGCTAAGCAATTCATTTACGCTTGCTTTGACCTAAAGTATTGAAATATCATACGCAATACAGTATTACACAGGCTAAGCTAGAATCGATTGGGACCGAAAAAAATTTCCTTTATAGACAATATTCCGTCTTAGACAAATTTTACACTGTGTCTATGGATTCGCAGGGACATAAAATCTTTCCGAGTTCGACTTTTTTCCGTCTTACAGAGAGTCAGCCTTACAGAGAGTTTACTGTATTTTGAAAATTGATATAAAATATATGGAAATTTCGAAACTATCAAACTTCATGATATTTTGAAAACAAATATCGGATATATATCATGGTATTATATCACGTTAAATATCTGTTGATATATATCCCCAAATCTTGCTTATAAGTTTTATAAAATTAATATTGAAGAGAATTTTACTGTACATAGAAAAAGGCGAAGCATATTAAGTAAATAAAATCATCATATTGGCAAGAAACAATACATTATTGGAAATAACTTAGTCAATCAGTAGCTTTTCAACAACCTTTAAGTTCGAAATTCAATATCGATAGAATCCCTAAAATAAGTCCGTTTTAGAATAATTAATTCCTCGTAAATTAGTCGTACAATGGATTTTATATTTAGGAAAATTTATATTTAGGCTAATTATTAAAGGGGTAAGGGTGTAGAATTTATTTATGGAGTCAAAACTGATTCTTGCTTTTGTAAAAAATGAATTTTACGTTTGTTTAAATATCTAGATGCCCCCCTTAGACTTTATTTCCAGTCATTTGTTACTGGTAACTTTATTGTGCGGTAATTTGTTGCAGAGTTAGTTGGGAGTATTTGCTTTTTTTTTCTTTTTTTTTCCCCTCGACTATACATAAAATGTTATTTCTTTAATCTTACAAATTGTGGAGATGTTTTCTAAAATAAGAATTTTTAAATTAGAACTATTTTTTTCCTATTTTTCTACAAAAGAGTAAAGTAAAATAGTTTAATACTTATATAAACTATTTGTTTATATAAGTACTCTGTTATACACCAGTAAAAATAAACTTTTTATGCAAAAATGTTTTCCAAATGCTAATTTTTGTTAACAAAAGAAAAAAAAGCTTTATTTTAGATTAAGTTCTCGGTTATTTACTAACTTATATGATGATTATATAAATTGCACTCTTTAAAAACGCTTGCGCATTTTATAAGAAAAGGCAACTAACAATTAACTGAATTAGTTGCAAAAAAATCAGAAAGATTATTGAAATGCCTTTTTTCGAAAGACAAACATTAGAAATGTAAGTAAAATGAAATTTTCATGAATATTGCTTGATGATTTTTTTTTTATTTGACTTTATCTGACTTTAAGTTCATGATGAAGTCCTGAACCATGACTTATTTGAGAAAAGAATATTATTTTAAAACCTATAAGAAATAAATTCACAAACTTTAAATTTCAGTTACATGTTATATGTTTTGTATACAAATTATAGTGTACGTTGTGCGTGTTACATTACATGTTGTATTACATGTTCTATTTCTTATATATAATATACAGTATAGATTAATAGTATATTACAGTAATTATATAAAATTTCTTTTTTACAACATCACTATTTCTAATGCAATTAGCATTAAAT
Source organism: Maratus speculifer (assembly GCA_964019185.1). Lineage (NCBI taxonomy): Eukaryota > Metazoa > Arthropoda > Arachnida > Araneae > Salticidae > Maratus > Maratus speculifer. The sequence continues at coordinate 317,257,098 of OZ025296.1, read as the reverse complement.
AAATTTATTGAATAGTAACGTAATTTTAAAATGTCTTTTCAGTTTCTATATTTTAATTTATATAAGAATTACGTTTATACTTTTATGCGTGTAAGAAAACCATTGATTTTGAAAAACTTATTCTCAACTAGATTCTAACGTCATAGAAGATTAAAAGCCCCTTTTTAAGTATTTACAAACCCAACTGTTCTATGTTACTTTTTTTTATTATTGACATTTCTTCTTCTTCTTACTATTATTTTATCATGATGTACACATGTACGCTCCTAATACGTACATCACTGCCCCCTCTACAATGCCTTTTCACTGAGCAGACGACAAGCGTGAAACGTCATGAAGTGGAGGCGAAATCACTAACCCTACTGGTTCCACAATCGCCACGAAGCTCAGAACGCGATCGTTGTCAGGGAAACCGCCTCCACTACGTCACAAGCGAGAAGGCATTGTAGAGGAGGCAGTGCGTACATCCGCTTTCAGAACTATATATTTACAAACAACAATTGCACCTTAAATCAAACCAATCAAAAAACCTTATTTTCTTTCCTATGCTAGCTTCGGTGGGATCGGCAAAAATGTCTTCAGTATTGGCAATCTGATCTCTCATCATCTTCAGTCCTCCCTTTTTTTCCAGCTTCAAATCTCGAAAACTACACAAATGTATGCAAACGAATAATTGCATCATCATCGCATGCAAAAGTAATAATTTCAGACGCTTCTGTAGCCCAATTTCCAAATTTAATACTTATAAAATTTGATATTCGTTCGTTTTATTATTTTTTTCGGTACTACTTGGTTATCCTGTCGACCGATTTTGCCAAATTATAAAAATCGCCAAACTGTTCGCCAAATTACATAAATTGACATAAGATAACGCAAGAGTAAGTACATTTTAAAACATACAGTAAAACCCCGATAATTCAGATTGATTGGGACCGGACCCAATCCGGATTGTCGAAAATCCGGATTATCCGGAGAATTAGAAAAAACTGAAATAAAATAAAACATCCTTTCAGGAAATCAACTTTATATTAAACTTATTGAATAGTAACAGACAGTAAAAATGTTTACTTTGCTTAATTCTTCCGAAAAAATTCAGATACAGTTTTTTTAAATTCAGAATACGACGATAAAACAAGTTAATGTTATGGATACTAGCCAATAATTTCTCAAACTTGGAAAAAAAAAAAAAAAAAAAAAAAAAAAAAACTGACCAAATCGATCCGGATTAACGGGGTCCGAATTTGCGAGGTTCTACTGTAATTAAAAATACAAATAAAAATTCGAATGAAAAATCACTTGATGGCATAACAAACACGTGTATCGTACTTAATGTCACGTGAATGTGACATTCACAATCATGCATTATTGGCATGCAATCTTATTGTTTTGCGATAGTTTTTTGGTCGACGGGATAACCAAGTAGTACCTTTTTTTTTCTTCGTAAAAATGACACTAATACATTGGCTTTATGGTTACGAACACAACAAGTGGGTAAGTGCGATCGCAGATCTCACAGATAGTTTCGTCTAATTCAAAACAACTCATCGTCTTTCAAATCAAAACTTCTTTAAAAGCGTCTTTCAAAACAACTTATCCTTTAATTAACAAATTGAAATTGTGAATTTATAATTATTAAATCCTTACATGGATGATAATACTAATAAATTTAATTTAAAGATATTTATAAAAGAAAGTTATTTGTTTTAATCAAAATAAAAATGTTCAAGCAAAATTATTTAAATAAAATACAAAATTTCAAATTTTTTGAAAATCTGAAAATAAAAAAATTAGCTGAGATATAAATAAAATTGTATATTTCTAAAAAAAGGAAGAAGAAAAATAAATAAATGAAATGTAAAAGATTGAATTAATTATAAATCGTAATAGTTTTTAAAATAGATAGAAAATCGAATTCCATAAAATATTGTGAATGTCAGTGATAAAAAAAAGAAAAAATATAAATCCTTAAATTGGCAAAAAATACAAAATTTCTTTCAATTAAATTCGTTTATTATGGAAATTTTTAGGTCCAGCATCGGGGAAACCAGTTCCAGCATCGTTCGAACTAAAACCCTCCTGTTTACTAGCGAACTGCTTTACTCCAAGCTATGATGTTTGCGAAAAAAAAAAAAAAAAAAAAACGTTGAAATTAAGGTTCTTTTTTAAAATTTAAATCGCTAAAATAAATGGATGAAACTGATAAAATTGATTTAATTAAAATAGCAGATTTTTTCAAAATTTTATAATTTGTCATGTGATGCGAGGTATTCAGCTGTAAGTATAGAAAATTTGAAATCTCTAACTTATACAGTTTTTGTGTCCGGACTCTGTGATGGACAGACAGATAGAGGACAGAGGAGTCGCAATTTACACTCTTAAAACGAAAGAGCTGATTTGGCTTCTCATGAAAGAGCTGTAATTTTTTCGATCATAAAAGAGTTGTTTTTCAAACGATTAAATCTTCTTGATCTAAATTGGTTATTTAAGTAGCTCAACTTCATTTAAATTGGTTAAAACTCGAGTTATTTCAACTCTTTTTTGAGAAGCTGCCTTTCAACATTGAGATGAGTGGATTTCAACTCAACTTGAGCTATTTTGTGGCTGACTTTTTAAGAGAGTAGACTGAATAGTGATTCTCGTCGGGTAACGATGAGAACGTGGAACACGTTTTGATCCAAGAAACATAAGGGAAAGACATATTTTTCCACCAGGGAGAGTAATAGATGGGCAGACATCATGTTGGGCTGTTGCACAGACCTCCATATCTTTGATACGGGATCAATGACTATTAAAAAATACAGACATTTTTGAAAATTGTTTAAATATTTTGAAAAAATTGTATTCTAATTGCAAAGAATGCTTGATTTGATATTTTTCTTGTTTTAGATTGCTAAGAGAGAACGAGTTTTTCGGCTTATAGCCAGTGGCGCAGCCAGAATTCAGTTCTAGGGGGGGGGGGGGGAGTTGAGTTTCTCATAAAGACATTTGCCGGTTGTTTGAATTACCGGTTTATAGATCACCGGATTACCCCCTTAAGAGTGTCAGTACTAATTAGAATATTTACTGTCTATTACTTAAACTGAAAGAGCATCTGTGTGGCAGGAAATCACCATTCTTTCAACATAATACGTCTCAGAAAAGTGACATAGTTCAGATAATCAATTTTTACTTAACTATTGCATGTAGTATGCACTTTCACAATTTTAACCCGGGAGAACTCGCTATGAGAACTTCTCTCACGGTACCCAATTCTTTTCTTTTACTATCGAGTCACTTAATATCAAATTTTTCGTTTGGCTTAGTACTTTTATTCAAAAAAGAGGTAAAGTAATCGAAATCACATTTTGAAATTTTATTAAAATGAAAAATAGTCTTAAGAAGGGTACGATGGAAAAAGAAAATGTCACGCGCGAGTTCTCGCAGGTTAAGTAGAATTTTCACCATTTAATTGAATCACTTTATCAAATGGAATCTGATTCAATAAACCGACGGATTCCGAAATATGCCAAAATGTTTAAATATAAAGTTTGGTTTTGATTCATATAAACGGCAATTATAGCGATCTTTCTTAGCTCTGGGAGGGGTTTTAACCCCAAAACCCCTCCACTGGCTGCGCCACTGCTTATAGCCGAACGTAAATTGCATATACTGCGATCTATGAATGATGTTTTTTGGAAGTACGTTTTTATAAATGTTTTGTGTTTAATAACTGAATTAAATTTTAGAATAATGTGGGTTGTGTACAAAAATTTCTAGATCAGGCTACACAAAAAATTGAAACAATTTGCCTATAACATGAATCGTAATTGCAGAAATGTTTTCTTTCTATTGCGTTATGATCTTTCACGTATCAACAGATGAAGTTGCGCTAAAATATTCTGGAGAAAGCTTTTCATAATCTGTTTTGATGCATGATTATTCTTTCTTGCTAAGTGTATTTAATTGCGAAAGTGCTTTTTTTTAAGTAATCATTCTTGAGTAATCATATTTACAGTACTTAAGTATAATTTTGAGATGTTTTAATTTGTTATTGAAGATTAAAATGAAATATGGAGAAAATGACGTGTAAATAATAGCAAGAGAAAAATATTTACAAGTTCAGAAAGAAAATTTGTCTTCGAGAACATTAAATGAATAGATCTTTATCGGAGATAATTATCTAAGATAACTTTTGATGAAAAATGTTCAGTTTTATGTGTTTCATTGCAATACTTCCTTTATAATGAGTTAGAACGAATTTCCTCTATAAAAAATGTTTGTCTTCGAAAATATTACATGAATCAATCTTTATCGGAGTAAACTAAAATACGAAAATAGACACAGTGATGAATTTAGACACTCCGTGAGGGACTTTTGTGTCTCCGGGGGTGACATTATAGAGTTCCGGGGGGGAAGAGGGGATTGCATTCTTTGAAAATAAAAAATAGTTTTTTTTTTTTTTTGGGGGGGGGGGGGCATTTCATTACTCCCGGACCACCACTTGAATTCAACACGGCATTAGAATATTTTTGTTTGTTAAGTAATGGAATATTTTACTTTATTGATTTAATTTCTGGATGATTTTTTTTCGATTTTACACATTTTATTGCAATTTAAAAAAAAATAGCTGGAATGAGTTTTTTTTTTTTTTTTTTTTTTTTTTTTTTTTAAATAAAGAAAATTTGTTCTCGAGAACATTAAATGAATCGACCTTTATCAAAGAAAATTAAAATCCAAAAAAGACACATTAGATTATTTTTTCTCATTAGGTAATGGAATAATTTTATTAATTTAATTTTTGATGATTTTTTTTTTTCGATTTTACGCATTTTATTGCAATCCTTCAAAAAATGGTAGAATGAGTTTTCTTTCTAAAGAAAATTTGTTCTAGAGAACATTAAATAAATCAATCTTTATCGGAGAAAATTAAAATCCAAAAATAGACACATTAGAATATTTTTGCTCATTAAGTAATGGAATAATTTTATTAATTTAATTTTTGATGAATCTTTTATGGTTTTATCAACTTTACTGCAATTTTTCTTTACAATGAATTAAAACGAATTTCCTTTATAAAGAAAGTTTGTTTTCGATAACATTAAATGAATCGATCTTTATCGGAGAAAAGTAAAAACCAAAGGCAGATAGATAGATTAGACTATTTTTGCTCTATAAGTAATGGAACAATTAATTTTATTAATATAATTTTTGATGAATGTTTTTCGGTTTAATTTACTTTATTGGAATATTTCCTTTCTAATGAATTTCCTCTATAAAGAAAGTTTTTCTCCGAGAACATTGAATGAATTGATCTTTATCGGGGAAAATTTTAATTTTCAGCCAACAACAGATACATTAAAATATTTTTGCTTATTTATTAATGAAATATAGTTTTTAGCTCACAGGCTATCAAAGCCTGGGAGCTTATGTGCCCGTTTGTTCTGTATGTGCGTAACGCGATAACTTCTGATAAAAATATCCGATTCACTTGAAATTTTGGATATATGTATATTCTGATAAGGCGCTTCCCTGATTAGTTTTTGGAGTTCATTCGATATGTATAAGAGGGGGAACGGGGGCTAATGCCCCTCCCCTTAATTGATATAGATGGGTTTTTCATACAAATTTATCAGTTTTTTTATGATAAAGCATATCCATGTTTAGTTTAAGGAATTTAATAATTAAGTATAAAATGGGGAAAGTATAAAAGGTATAAAGTATAAAGTATAAGTATAAAGTATAAGTATAAAAAGGGAGCTGTTTTCCCTCCTTAATTTGCTTTTCGAACGGAATTAACCCTTGAAAATATAAGGCTGTATGTACAATTAGTATGTGTAGCCTGTGAGCTCAATGCCATCAGTTTAGCTGAACAATATTCTTTTTATTAAATTAATTTATTATTTGATAAAGATTTTTCGAATTTATATGCTTTTTTGCAATATTTTCTTTATAATGAGTCAAGCTAAATTTTATATCAATTAGTCCATTTAAAAGAATTGAAAAAATTAAAAGAAAAGAAATTAAAAAAATTTAAAAGATATAGAAATTTATTCTTTCTTTCTTATGCTTAAACTGTTAAGCTTTTTCACTTCTTTTTTTCTGCAGCTTCAAATCAATCGAATTACTTTGTTCTGAGTGTTGTTTTGAACGGCCGTACTTGGAGAACTTAATAATTTGTTTTTATTATTGAAAATTAAATGAATCAAGGAAAAATGCAGTATATAAATGCAAGGAAACTTTTTTATTAAAGAAATGAAATTAAGAAAGAACATTTGTTTTTGAAAATATTAAAAGGGGTACGGGACACAAAAATCTTCAAATTTTCTAACAAAAAATATTGCCGTATATTTTTTTTCCTATTTAAAATGATCCTGATTATTTCCTGTTTAAATCGTGTTTCTATCTGAACGAGAACGGAATATATATATATATATATATATATATATATACATATACTTTGTAGTCATTTGATACCCTTCTTTAAGAATTTCCATTTGATTGCTACTTGTTATTCATCACTCTGATTGATTCATGTTGTATTATATTACTGTCATATTGAAACTAATTATTCTATTAATATAATCGCAATTAATATTGCTATTTAGCATTGCCCTTGATAACGAGCTAAATACCGCATTTCCAATTTTATTCCAAATTTTGACAACTCCTCTGTTTGATATAATTTGGCATTAACAAGTTTTTCCAGAAATTGATGTCGATTTGTAGTATTATCTAATGGTTCTATATAAGCATTCAAATTGCTTTGATGCAAAAGCGCAAGTAATTATGAATGCATTTTTCATTTTATTTTTATTTCACTATGATTTGTGAAATTCATTCTGAAAATCCAATTCTTTTATGGGTATCTTATATATTATTAAATTAATATATAATCGTATAGCTATATGTTTATCATTAGCAAATTATTTAATTTTTATACACAATGTCTAATGCTGCTATACGCATTATCATTGTGTATTATTTGGATTTCTACTTTGTAGTCATTTGATAACTTTCTTTAAGAATTTCCGCCCCACCAGTGGCCGAGAGGTTGGGACCTCTCAACTGGTAGACGGCAGGTGCTGGGTTCGAACCCAATCGCGGCTGTCGGCCTAACCGTTCGGAGTTTTCGTGGTTTTCTTCGAACCTTGCGTAAATACGGGTTAGGTTCCCTTAGAAAGACCCCCACGAAGGGCACTCCCCCCTGGTTCTATATCCCTAGTGTAGATAATCGGACGACAAAAATTAACTAACTAACTAACTAACTTTAAGAATTTCCATTTGATTGCTACTTGTTTTTCATCACTCTGATTGATTCATGTTGTATTATATTTCTGTCATATTGAAATTAATTATTCTATTAATGTAATCGCAATTAATGTGGCTATTTAGCATTGCCCTTGATAACGAGCTAAATACCACATTTCCAATTTTATTCCAAATTTTGACAACTCCTCTGTCTGATATAATTTGGCATTAACAAGTTTTTCCAGAAATTGATGTTGATTTGTAGTATTATCTAATGGTTGTATATATATATATATATATATATATATATATATATATATATATATATATATATATATTTATTTATTTATCTAGCTTTCAAGCAATGGTTGTTATGGAAATGACTTTCTGTGAAATGCATTTTTCTTCACGACGAGTCTTTTCACTATTTCTCGTATTTAAATTGTTATAACTCAAGAATTGTTAAAGATAACTTGTTCAAACTTGGAACATATCTTTTTCAATTGTTTTAATTCAATTTTGATTCAACAAACTCTATTCTGTGCTGGGCTGAAATTTTTTCTTTAAAACAGTTAGGCTAAGTTTTACAGTAAACTAGTATAAATGCCCGTCCTAGAACGGTAGGTAAAAATTGTGTTTTTCAATTAAAATTAAAATAATAATAATAACTGACAATATGGAAGCGTTTAGATTATTTATGTTCGAATAAACACACTATTAACAATAATACTTCTGGGTAAACCAGGCTTTCCGGCTACTATATCACAACAAAATTAGGATTCCTTAATAATAATAATAATAATAATAATAAAAATTAACAACTATGCAATAAAACTGTGTAATTAAATAATTTCTTTGTACTATCTTTGTCACATTTCAGCAAAAACGAATTTATGGAAGAATCTCCTCCGGAAAAGACTGCTTATTGAACTAAGTGAAGCCATTGTTAAAATTTTCTTCATGCCTATTGGTGGTTTTCTTCTGTGTTCCCGTGTCTGAAAGACTGGCATCACATGAATAAGCAGGGGTAGAACAGCTTCAGATGACATCTTGTTCCATGGTTTAAATTTTTTTTTTCAATCAATGACTTACAAAAGGGAATGACTCGCTCCGCGCTACGATTGTTTACAACTCGATTTCTATAATGGTTTTTTAACTGCACAAATCATTTAAATTTAGTTAGTTTTGAATCTTTTATAGAAAATTATGTCGAACAGAAGGGATTTCAAGTAGAAAAATATTTGTATTTAGGTAGATAAGTTTTCTCATACACATCTTGAAATTAAGCCTAACATGGCTCTATTTTATCTGAGACTGGTAATATCGATGAGTTTGCCCCGGAATTGTTACACAGTATTTTACTATATAGAGTTTATTCATTTAAAACTACTACTTTATACATTTCTTCTCCGTCCTTTTCTTTATTTCTATAATTAAAAAAAAAACTTTTTAATATAATTTTTTTATGAAGTAAATCGTACGCATATTATTTTCTAATCGATTAAATATCATTTGCTAGATCAAGGAAAATACGAACGACAGATTCATTGAAATATTTTGTCTTATTAATTAACAGAGCCTATTTTTCATGATGGTTTCTCGATTTTATATGTTTAATTGTATTATTTTCTTTAAATTAGTAAAGGTATATTTAGTATCAAACTGTTCATTTAAAAGTATTTCCCATGTTCATTTTCTTCTTTCTTTTCTTCCTGTTTTTCTTCTTTATTTTATTCATTTTTTAAAACTTTAAATTTCTAAAGCTTTTCCACCTCAGTTTTTCTTCTTCAGCAACAGTTAATCGAATTAACACTTTTTGTAATCGATAAAATATAATTTATTTGCCATTTGTTTAAGTCGTTTTTAAGTGTTTTGTTAAAATAGTTTCTTTTAAGAGTTGTCTTTGAATAATCATATTTAGAATAATTAAATGTACTTTTGAGATCTGTAAATTTTTTTTTTTTTTGTCAAATTAAATAAAGCGGAAATAAACAATTTGTAAATGATAATTTTTTTTCGAAAACTTGAACTGATGGATATTTATCAGGAAAAAGTAAAAAGGCAAGAATAAATTCAAAGGAATATTTTTGCTCATAAAATAATGGAAATTTTATTAATAACTTAGTTTTTGATGAAGGTTTCCTTGGTTTTGTATGCTTGATTGTAGCGTTTTCTTTAAATAAGTTATAAGAAGTTTTATATAAAATTGTCTATTTAAAAGAATTCATCACATATGTTTTTTCTTATTTATTTATTTTTTACTATTCCTTAGGTGCTTTCGTAATTATACGAGGGTCGACTGAAAAGTCCCTTGCCCGACAAAGAAGACAACATTTTTTATTTTTTTTATTTATTTCTCAACATAAACTTCAGAAAGGCTAATAAATTTAGCATATCGGTGCTCTAATTTAATCAAACCATCTGTGTAATGAGATTCATCGAGTTCTTAAAAACTGTTTTTACAGCGTCAGTAACCCACTCGTCACTCTGAAGTCTTCGTCCACCAGGAAATTTTTTGATTTTAGGGAATAGAAGGCAGCCACTGGGTGCTAAATCTGATGAATAAGGTAGTTGTTCAAGCAACTGGAACCTCAATTCGTAGATTATTCCCTTTGCACTGACTGGCCTGATGTGCGGGAGCATTGTCATAGAGAAACAAGATTTTTTTTCGCCGAATGATATCATTTTTCCTTTACCTCGTCGCTTAAATGTTGCAGAAAGCATTCGCAATACTCTCCAGTCATAATTTTTACCCTTTTCGAAATAATGAATAAAAATAATTCCATTTGCGTCCCAGAAAACAACTGTCATAACCCTGTTGGTTGACAAAGGTGACTTCACCTTTTTTGGAGTGGTTCATCCACCGCAATCCACTGTTTTGACTGTAATTTGCTGTCAGGAGTGTAGTGATGAATCCAAGTTTTATTCATACTTACAAGCCGTTTCAAAAGTTCTTTGAGATTTTTACGACAGAGCTCCAAATTCTTTCTTGAAACGGTTTTGCGATGCAACATTTGGTCAGGTGTCAACAAATGCGGCACCCACCTCACCAGGCTTTGTGGAAGACCAAAATATAAGTTCGATTATTACCTGCACATTCTTTCGATATTTTTACAGCCTCTGCTATCTCAAACAACTTTAATCTGTGGCCTTCCAGGACTATTTGATCGATTTTTTTCAAAAATTTCAGGCATTGTCATTTCCACATGACATCCAGATCGGGGCTCAACACTCGTGCTCGTCTGTCCCATTTTAAACTCTTCAACCCATCTATTAACCCTTCAATATGATGAGGCAGATTTATTCAGTATTATAGCAGTCTATATCCTTCTGGATTTCTTTAGGCATTAGCCCTTCAAATGGAAGCATTTGAATACCACTCATTTTCCCAAATCTTCCACTTTCATAACTCGAAATCAGTGTTGATTTAAATGCTGTCAATCAAACAATAACCAAGCTATTGTTCTGAAACTATGAGTATAAGCTACTAAGCAATTGTACTGTTCAATATTATCGTATAACTGATCCTAGTGGTGCAATTTATGAGTTGGATCCGGGACTTTCCATTCGACTCTCGTATAAATACACTACATAATTTGTGAGTAAAATTTGCAAAATATTAAAATCAAGAAATAAGGAATTTTCATTGAATCATCTAATTGAGTTCCATTAATTTTAGCTTCGTGCTTGAGTAAAATAAGCTATATATATATACAGGGTGTCCCCTCTCAACGGTGGCCAATGGCTAATTTCTAAACCGCTAGTCATAGACATATACTTCCAATTGCAAAAATGCTTTAAAAAAAGTAAAGAATTGTTTTTCTAACGATTTAGGTCAAAATAAAATTTTATTGAAAAATTACGAAAATTAACTTTTTATACGGTCCCTCGGTCCTATAAGTGATATTTAGAAAAAATTTCCCACTACCCTAACAAGTAAGAGAAAAAAAGTCCCATTCATCTAACATTAAAATTGACCGAGTTATGAAATTTTAAATTTCATGACTTAAACCGCTTTTCTCTACCTGAATACGGATGAATTGAACTGAGCTTTAAGGGAACGTACATTAAGTGCTTAAAGTATTATAAAGGACGTCTATTTCCAACGCTGTCCAATACCTAATTCCTAAACCATTTGCCACAGACATATAGTTCCAATTGCAAAAAGGTTTTAAATGAGATAGAAAAATATTTTTAAAGCAATTTAACTGAAAATGCTATCACCGTATAAGTTTTACGGTAGTGTTAATTTTTGTTAATTAACTTCTAGATTGATTAAAATAGTTGAAGGCGTGAGTTTTAAAATTCTCTTTATGGAGAAAATCAAATTTTGAGAAATCACGATTTTATTTTAAAAGGTGTGTTATTTTGATAAGCATTTATTTTGCTTAAAACGTTCATACGTATGTTTCTCTAGCTCAAAAATTCTATTCAAATTTTATCTCACTTCCAAATATCCGATCGAGGTACAATTTGTACACTTATTTATATCCAATGACAATGTAATATTAATACAATTTTAGGTGCGTACCATTTATTTATTTTATAGGACTACACCAAATTATATTAGGTTAAGTAATCTAATGGAATTTTAAATATATCTCATTTTGTAACAATTTGAGACTGTTGTTTTTCATAATTTAAATTAACAAACTTTCTGCGACTTTTTTACTTATATTTTAGTGCAAATTTTGCTTTAATATGTAATCATGAACATAAATTTAAAAATAATATTGTAAAAATTATTTCACTCTTAATGTTTAATGTTAAATTTTATATCTTGCGTTTATTTTTATTTCCAGTAAATTTGTGACTGACCCCTAATTCGCAGCAAAAAAGGTGCTTCAACTTTAAACAGCTATTACTCGGTCAGTTTTAATCGCAGAGGAATGGGACTTTTTTTGTATTACTTGTTAGAGTAGGGGTAAAAATTTACTAAATATCACTAATAGGACCTGGGGGCTGTATAAAAATTTAATTTTCGTAATTTTTTAATAAAATTCTTTTTTGACCTAAATCGTTTGAAAAGCAATTCTTTACCTTTTTAAAAGCATTTTTGCAATTGGAACTATGTGTCTATGACTAACGGTTTAGAAATTAGCCATTGGCCACCGTTGAGAGGGGACACCCTGTATATTAAGCAAGGGATATGAAAGCTATTTTGAGTGTTGTCTTGAATAAGCATATTTAAAGTACTTAAGTACTCTTTTGAGACATTTTAATTTGTTATTGTTGATTAAATGGAGTGGGTTGTCATAACATATAAACTGTGGCTCGTGAAAAAGTATTTACACCAAATGAAGGTAAGAAAATATTTGTCTTCAAGAACATTAAAGGAATTGTTCTTTATCAAGGAAAATGAAAAAGCCGAAAATAGTTTCAATTGAATGTTTTTGCTAATTAAGTAATGGAGATTGTTTATTTTTATTGATTTGATTTTTGATGAAAGTAATTGTCTTATTTTTTTATTTCTATGTTTTCTTGAAGGTGTTTTGCTAAGTTTTATGTTAAATTACTCATTTGAAAATACTGGCATATAGATTTTATTCTTTCTTTGTAGTTTTCTTTTGTTTTATTCTAAATCGTTTTCAAAATTTTATCTTTTCACGTAATAAAGTAATTCGAATTAACACATTTTTTAAATTGATTAAATTTCGCTTACCTGAAATTTCTTTCATCATTTTAAAGATCAAAACTAAAGTCTTTTGGCAATTTTTGAGTGTTATCTTCAGTTAACCATGTTTAGAATAATTAAGTGTGGATTTCGAGATTTTTTTGATTTGCTATTGTTATTGAGTTATCTAATGAAGCGATTATTTTGTTTTCGAGAATTTTTAATGAGTCGATATTTGTTATAAAAAAATAAAAAGCTAATGGCAGTTAGATTAATTAGAATATTTTTACTTATTAATTAATAAAAACTAATTTATTTACGGAAAAAAGTTTACAACTTTGTACAGATTTGAAATCTCCAGTAATTGAAACCTTAAGGTTACGTTTTTGTTCAAATCACTGTTATAAAAATTTCAAATCCATTTAGTATTTATTTTTCTTTTTAAAAGGATCTTAGAGATACAGTGAAACTTCTCTGTGCGACTACCTCCATTAAACGACCCTTCTCCTGAACTATCATTTTTAATGGAATGAAATTTACTCCCATAGGCTCATTGTGAGAGCATCCCAGTGCGAGTTTTTTTTTTCCAAGCACCTTCGTCGTTCCAAGCCTAAGCTCGCACTCTGATTGGTTGTTGCTCTCGGCACTGTTTTCACGTAACTTGGCGATAACCGTACTTGGCGAAAAATACTTCGCTCGTAAGTGAACGAGCAAACCTAAAACTTAACCTACTCATTCTTCCTTCATTTTGTGCTCTTGTGTATTATTATCTTGTATTATTTTATAAAATGGCTAATGCTTTACTTATTAATAAACGGGAAAAATTACTTTGTACTCGGTTCGGAAGGAAATCAAACTCCTCGACGGAAGCATCTATCGCTACGCCAAGTATGATTATCGCCAAGTTATATGAAAACAGTGCCGAGAGCAACAACCAATCAGAGTGCGAGCTTGGGCTTGGAACGACGAAGGTGCTTGGAAAAAAATTACGCCATCCCAGTTTAACTCCCACCATGAGTGACCACTTTTTTTGAGGAAAGTTAAACAAATTCCCTTTTTAGGTGCGTTCTTAATTAGGTAAATACGTAGCACTTATAGTTGTCGTTCAGTCCGTCCACATATATCAACGCAAAAACTACCCAACCGAATCGTTTGAAATTTAAAATATATAATTATTACATAATGTTTTCGAGTCATTTAAAATTTTATGAAAATCGGATGCATAGATCAATTACAGGGACAATCAAAAGTATTTATGGTCAATGGCGAAAAAAGTTTCAAATGCATTTTAATCGTTTGAAATTTAAAATATGTAATTATTACATAATTTTATCGAGTAATTTCAAATTTTATGAAAATCGGATGCATAGATCAATTACAGGGACAAAAAAAAGTACTCCGTTATATTACAGTCAATGGGGAAAAAAGTTTCAAATGCATTTTAATGGTGTTACATTCATTCGAACATAATAAAATTGATATGAATCTATGAAGTACATATTATAATATACATTTTGCACAAACTGTGGTGCAAAGAACATTTGTTATTGATTTACAAGGCTACACAAAAGTATTCCATTACATAATGGTATAGGAAGAACATTGTTTGGTGCGCGTTTTAATTATATTAAACTGTTTCACATTTTATGAATATGATATATGTTGCTGAGGTGTAATAATTGTTACGATTTCTGTATATTTACAGGAAAACAAAAAAGATTTCGACCACTGTATCCGAAGTACTGTATATTATGACAGCAATATCTGAATATTTTTAAAACTTCGTTATCGTACGAATGCATCCCATTTGTTACGCTTTACATGCAATTTCCAACATTTTTTTTTTTTTTTTTTTTTTTTTTTTTGGGGGGGGGGGGGGGTCTTTTGAAGAAGGTTTTATTCAAAAAATGATTCCGGAAAGCGCATTATTCATCTAACTTCTAAACTAAGTTTAGATTATTATTATTATTATTATTATTCCGATAACTTTTAATGTTTAATATCTTTTGCGTCTTTTTTAGGCAGTGAATTTCATTCTGATGACAAATTATGAATGACGCTTAATAATCTCTCATTCCAAATCCTGTCAGGATAGTTTTATAGAAATAGATAAGTAATATCGTCATTTTTATTCCCGTACAAAAAAAAAAAAAAAAAAAAAAAAAAATTGCATTTATTTATTGAATTTTGAAAGTACTTAGAAAGAAAAACTGTAAAAAATAAAATCGTAAAATCAAAGCAAACGTCAATGTATTCCTTTATTGAACTCTGCAGTAATTAACTTTTGTTTTGATACTGACATTTTTACATTTTTTCAAATGGTGCCTGTCTCTGGTACAACAACTTAAATTTTAATTAAAAATTTTACGTTAATTCTAATAATAATAATAATAATAATAATAATAATAATAATAATAATAATAATAAACTCGCAAATTTTGTCAAATGGTTGCAAAAAAAAAAAAAAAAAAAAAGCATTAAAATCAATTGGTCATGAGATAATCGACACAAAACATGACCAACAAGTCACGAAATTTGTAAATTTTGTGATTTATGGGAATAAAAAATTTTCTCCAATAATTTTCTGTCAGTAGAAAAATTCTTTAATCCTGCCTTTTCTCTTCAGACTATGATCTAAAAACTTGACACAATTCAGAGATCTGCAGTCTCAGGCAGAGTTAATTTGGAACACCCGACTTTACCGATACGACCCGATTCGCAACACATATCGAGGCCTGTAATCCTATTTTTTTTCGGATTAGGTTGACTTTGACCATTTGATTACGGTCGTGTTCATTGGAGCCAAATATTATGGACCTGTGGGATCTGAGCCCACCCAATAATTTTGAATTCTAGTCTGACCAATTTTCATTGCTCTATTTCATTATTATTTCATTATTCGTTTTTCCTCCTAAGAAGAAAAATTACTTTGTCAATGACTGCGCGTTTTAACTCCCCGACTGACATCCATAAATCCAAAGTTACTGAAATGTAAATATTTAATTTTCTTCTATTTCAATTTGTAGTCATGTTCATTATATGATGATATTACAATAAATATTATTGTCTTTATAAGGAAAAACATATAAGAATATGATTTTAAAAAGTGGCAACTATCTTAAAACATAAAAGCTTGAGTTAAAAAAGTCTCATCTTTCACTAGCTGTCCACCCTTCAAAGAAAATCAAACTGGTTGTACCATTTTATCAAAATATCTTTGAACCTACCCAAAATTTTTGAGCCAACCGTATTTTTTTTTTCAAAAGTTGGCTCCACTGGTCGTGTTTTATACCCTGTGGGCTATTTTCTTACTCTACACTGTTAAAAATTTTGTGCTACTTTGAACCGAAAATTGGTGATTAGTAGCTGCCACCATAAGATGGTGAAATCTAGTTCCAAGATTTGGAATTTCGGTTGAACCATAGTACCATTTTTTCAAATAATATATAATGTAAACTCGTTCCAAGATTTGGAGCTTCGATTGAATCATCCTATATTGGCAGCTGGTAATAACTGCGAGCACCAAATCTTGGTTCAAAGTAGCACGAAATTTTTAACAGTGTACCATTTTTTTTTAAAAACTAATTTCAGACAGACATTTATTTTAAAATACTTTCAAGATAAATTTACCCCCAAAGATTCTTTTTCAATTTGTAGTACCATTGAATATAAAAGTAGTCTCCAATCCTGTTCTGTAATCAATGAGTTGTTTCGGGCTGCTGTTGGGTTTTCACTACATTGAGTTAAGGTCGTGTTGACCGGAATTTTTCAAAGAAATTCTGGTAACTTTCGTATGAAAAAAAAAATCTATATACATGAACATTAATGAGTATATATATATGTGTTTATATTTATGCATAAAAACAAAATTAATGTTAGGGATATAACTGCAGACTACTTTTCCGTAATAGACACTTTCAGTCTGACGTAATGCATGACGTTTTGCTTGGAAACTGACTCCAAACAAACATTTGCTATGTTTCATATCTTATTAAATATAAATCGTAGAAAATGTTACCAGAGCGTATAAAGTACTAAAACATACATCTGTGAGGTATAGCTGTAAAATATAGCTATAAAATAAAAAAAAGATAGAAAATATACCATAGCAACGGTTTGTTTGGAGTCAGTATCCAAGCAAAACGTCATATTTGACGTCACGACTGAAAGCGTCTATTACATTGAAAGTAGTAACTAGCATGCTGCACCTGCTATGGTGGTGTGTTTCTCCAAACGAATTTTGAATCGAATATCGGTGAAATCTAGCTATATTGGCGAATTTGACCTTGTTTTTTAAAACAATATGGACCTTTGCATACAACGTCTTTACGCATTCCCGAAAACGATACGAAGGCCATTGCGCTGTTATATTTTCTATTTGGCAGACAAGATTTGTCTGTTAAGGATAAAATCCTTTAGTTGAATAGAGGAATTTGGTAGAAAGGTATGCAAAGAAAGAAAAGATTTTGAAAAGAAAGGTATGCAATATACTAAATTTATCCCTGAAAAACTATCTAACATTGTAAGTCTCATCAAAATCTGTTAAGCAAGATTTTTTGAAAAGACTAATCTTTTTAAATTGGGCCCATTTTTTTTTATTATTGAACTTTCCCAATAATTATACAACTAGAACAATAATATTACATACTAAAACATTTGCTGAAAAAGTATCTAACAAAGCAAGTGTTTCCAACAATTGTCCAGTAGAACTTCTGAAAAAGCCTAATCTTTCACAATGGGGTTTACCTCAGTATAGTTCTTTTCCTTTTAATTCGATAACTAAGCAACATAGAATGTTATGTTACATACTAAAATCTTCTTTAAAATACTGTGTAATTAACAATGCAAGTTCAATAGAAATACATTCAGCAGAAACTTTCTTAAAAGGCTAATAATTCATAATTGGCTTTATATGATTATAGAACGTTTAGACATTATTATATAACTAATCAACGTAGAATGATACAATATATACTAAAATCTTTCCTGAAAAATTATCTCACAGTTGACGTTCCATCAAAATGCATTCTGCAAAATTCGATTTATAAGCTGAAGTTCTTATTTGCATTTTATATAAGTAGGATTAATTTTCTTTCATTTGGGGTTAGGTTGCGAGTCAGTGAAATTCTTTTGACGGTTTTTGGAAAGATTGGAAATTGCAACCTTGCATTGCGTCCTATAACTCAATTATATCTAAGCTCGAATGGTGTGTTAGGTCAGCTTTAAGTTTTTTTTTTTTTTTTTTTTTTTTTTTTTTTCGCTTGGTGTAAGGTGAACTTTAAGCTTTTAGGGTTTCGTTTTGTCTCTTAATGGTCGGGTTCGGAATGAACTGATTTTTCAAAAAGAATTCCTGAATATTTTTTAAATGAAAATACTGTACATTTCAATATTAATGGGTGTATATATGTTCATTTTTAGACATAAGCGATAATCTTATAGACTACTTTTCCATAAAAGTAATAAAGGATTCATTTTCTTTCACTTTTGATTCGAGACCGAATATTTTCGGTTTTGGTTGCAGTTTGTCAGGCTAGAGTTGGATTTCAGGTTAACGACTTTTGTCGGGTTCTGGTCGAGTACAGCCCAATCAGCGCAGAACCCTAGTATCAGTCTGAGGAAATTATTAAGAATGTACTGTATATAATATGATGTAATAATGCAAATGATTTGATAGTGTTGTAAGGATTGAAATAAATATAATGTGACACTAATAGTGCAAAATAATGAAACAAATTGAATTAATCCCCCTTTAAAAAAATCTCCCTTGAGGAAAGAATAATTTTTATTTGACTATTTTGTATACAGCTGAGAAGCAATTAATACAATTTTTCGTTACATATCTTTCTAAAAATACCAAAAATACTCTGCAATAGCAATATCTTTAGGAAATATTTCTGAGAATTGTTAGTTTTTGTGCCTAAAGTTTTTTATTCGCCAGTTTCTTCTACCTACACGAAAAGTCACCTTACATCACTTCCGACTTTCGTCCCCTAAAACATACAGCAACTGACCACTCAACCAGGGGTGCAAAAATCTAGGCGCCAGCAGGCAGTTTCTCACCACAAAATTTATTTCGTTTTTCTTCGTCTAATATTTCGTGTGAAACTCCTGCTAGAATGCTATTAAATTTTGAGCGAAAAAAACTTTAAAATTTTAGTGATGAGAGACTACCCTCTGGCGCCTAGATTTTTGCACCCCTGCACTCAACAAGAAACAACTCAACAATTTACCCTCTATATCCTGTACGAGCCATCACATGACATCGTCCTCCGATTCTCTACTTCCGGTTTAAGCCTCGCCCTTAGTGATGTCACTTCCATCACCCAACCGGCGCGGTTTATTACTTTTATTGCATAGTCTGTTCGAAATCTGACAGGTAGGTTATCTTTACTTTTGAAAAATTAGAAAAAAAAAATGAGTCTGACTTGTGACGGCAGATAAATTTTCTGAAATAGTAAATTGTTTGAGGGATGCTCTTGCCTCCTGATTCAAACTGCTTATTTTCCGATTTATTTTTGAATTCACTTTTGCTCTCAATAGCATCAAACTTTCAAAATCTCTTATTTGCAAAGTACACAAAGAGCCGTGATGGTCGATTATTTGATAAATGCAGAAAATATTGTAAAAAAAGCAATCAAAAACGGCATTTCGAACCGATTTTTCCGAAGCAGGAGATCTGGCAACGAAAAAAAGGGGTCCTACTGAGATTATAATTGTTTATAAATCAAATTCTAATAAATTGAGCTTAAAATGACATCACACGGCACCTCATACATCCCTTAAAGAATCCCCTCAACAAGTTTCATGCTTCTACTTTTAAAAATATGTCTGAAATTGTATCGAAAATTTCGAGCTGTTGAAGGTGGAAAAGCGTTTTTTCGAATACACCCTTAAAATGGCGCCCCCGAACATAATATATTACAGTATTTTTTCCTTGACAGTTCTCGAAAACACGTTTATCTTTTTTAAATAAAAAAAAAAAAAATAAAAAACAGAATAGTGATTTGATGTCTGAAAATCTGATGTAATATTACAAATGTATAATGCACACTTTAAAAAAAAAAAAAAAAATCACAAAAATATACGTTTGATTTCCATTGTACTAGGTATATTGCTCTGCAGAATGATATGATATGTATTTGTAAGCCGGGAAAAACTGAAGTGCATGCTAAAAATACAGTTATCAGCTTTTTATTTAATGTACACTATATACTGAAAATAACTTATTTTTTTATTTTGTTTCGTCTTTTTTACGCTTTCAAGAGAACGTATCCCTTCTTTGCCCTCATTTTGACAACACAAGAAAGGATAATAAACATGCATAAAGAAAAATAAAGCTGCCGGAATATTAAATTTTTATCATAACAGTGCATAGCTTTTCAAAAAATGAAATGATTTTCGAGTTTGTGCCGCAGCGTTCAGATGTAAATGAGCTCCAGCGTCTCAGAGATCAATGACACTGTTACACAGAATTTGTCAGATTTTTTTTTTTTTTGCAAAATTGAAAATCAGAAAACCAGAAATTTTATCGGAGTATATCAAGTGACACGGGGATTTAGAAAAAGTCTATCTGGTAAGACTTTAATAACAGACTTAAAGAAATTAAAAAAAAAAAAGTATAGGTGTTCATGCACAATTTTCAAATACATTTCCACATTTTGATGTTTTTTTTTTTTTTAATTTGCTTGAACGATCTTGATTAATTGATTGTTCATTTCAAATTTTATCAGGATCTAAAAATACAATACACATTTGTTTTTTCGTTTCTAGTCATTCAGTGCACGGTTAAAAAGACAAATATTTCTTAACATAGAATAATATAAAATAACCACAAATGAAAATCTGAGGAAAAAAAATATACCGCCTTCAACTAGAAAGAATAGTCAGTCATTTTAAGAATATCTAAACTAGGAATTATAGATATCCGAACTATGCCAAATAGGGTAACCATCTAAGCTAAAAAGACGAAATGAACTAAAATTTCTAATCTATTGTTTTCTAGGTGATAAAACTATATTGAATCGTTTAAGTAACGAGAAATTATAGCTTGATTTCTGGAATGGTTTCATAAACTGGAATTATAGTCACTAAAACTAACGTCTTGTGTTCACATCGATTTGCAGAGATTTTTAAATAAGTTTGACCACGAGAATATAGGGAAACGCTCTTGAATTCTACTAGAAGACTCTAGAATTCTCCAGCAAAGGGAACTAGAATTTATAAGGATGACATGGAACTACTTTTTCTAGAGCCATAACTTAGACTCTAGATGCCAGAGTGATATATTTTTTCTCAGTGATTTAATGTTTTTTAATCCAAAACCGTAAAAAAAAAAAAAAAAAAAAAAAAAAAAAAAAATATATATATATATATATATGCTATAAATATTTCTGAAATTGAAAAAATAATTTAACATTTAAAAACAGTGACTTAAAGAACTCTCGTTAAGGTTCCTGATCAGCAGATTTACTAGTTAATATAACTTTATATCATTATATCTAAGCTTTTATCCTTTGATTTTTAAGATTGTGAGTTGGAATTTCCAATAAGATCTCCGTTAAATGTAAACAATATTCAAACTCAGTTGCATACATTTTTTAAATAATTGTTAAAAAGAGTATTAAAAAAAGTCCTTCCGGCAGTACCGGGAGGATGAGGTAGCTCTCACATACCCTATTTATTTATTTATTTATTTTAAATTAAGTTATATTATTCAACCATACGAAGCTCAAATTAGTGGAACCCGATTATATAAAATCGAATACTAAATTTTGTCAATACTGAATATTGATGGGAATTTTTAGAAATTAGTCATCTTTTATATATTCTGGTTTTATTTTAAGCGGTTTATAGGATCGCCAAATTCCACGATATCATTAAGTGTATATCATTTTAAAACAACATGATATATAAAACAAACCAATGAACTTGGTCGAAATCTTAATTTATGTGCACATGCACACTCACATCGAAATCGATTAATATATAAGAGTGCTGTCGCGGGCAAATGGAATTTTTTTTTAAATGTCACCCACATTAGAAATTCAAGCTGCTATACCTCAGGCGTTTTTTAATGTAAAGACAAAGCAAAAAATATTCCGGAATTCATTATTAAATCAAACACTTTAGAAAGAACCTTTTCTAGGTAGCTTTCATTACAAAAAGTAAAAAGCTACCTATTGCAGCCTCCCGGAGGAAAGCACTTCCAGAAAATTTTGGTATATTTTTACCTATCATGACCCCCAGACCCCAAAACCACCCTCCGTTCAAATGTTGACACACACACACACACACATATATATATATATATATATATATATATATATAATCATATACCAAATCATGTCCCAAAAATGACCGATGGATTTTAAAATTCAATAACTTGTAAACGGTGACAGCTATTTAAAAAATTTTTGCAGGAAGGTTATGTATAATGTCAGGAGTTTTTTTACCGTAATTTTTTATTTTAGTTCGAATTTCAAACAATAGATGGCGCTGACGGAAATTGAAGGCCAGGTGATCAGTGCTAAGTGAGGTCGGTTTCGGCGTCGATCTGCCCTTCAACCGCCGTCAGCGCCACCTACTGTTTGAATTTCGAACTAAAATAAAAAATTACGGTAAAAAAACTCCTGATATTATACATAACCTTTATGAAAAAAATTTTAAATAGCTGTCACCGTTTGCAAGTTATTGAATTTTAAAATCCATCAGTCATTTTTGGGACACCCGGTATATACATATATATCTGATTTTTGTCATGCTGTAACTAACGTATTTATGAACCTATTTGAATGAAACTTGATATGTACATAGTACATACAAATGTCTCGACCGAGTTCGTTGGCCAGCACCATCCGCCATTTTGTTTCAAAATGGCGGCCATTTAAAAAATTTAAAAAAAATTTAAAATTAAAATTAAATGCGAATAAATTAAGAGTTGAAAAATATTTTTCTTTTATGTGTTAGAACTTAAAACAAAGATTCCAGAAAACTTATTATTTTGTCTATATCTTGAAAAATGATTGAGTTATATCACTTTGAATTTTTCTTACGGCTGACATTTTGAAACGATCTGCTTTTTGTCACTTGATAACACGCGCATTTATGAATCGATTAAGATGTAACTTGGTGTGTGCATATTACATAATGAAGCCTAGACCGAGTTCGTTAGCCAGTTCCATCTGCCATGTTGTTTCAAAATGGCGGCCATTTAAAAATTTTTAAAAATTTTAAAATTAGGTACAAGAAAATGAGAAATTGAAAAAGATTTTTTTTTATGCTTTAGACATTGATACAAAGATTCCAGAGCATTTATTGTTTTGTCTGTATCTTAAAAAAATGGCTGAGTTATAACACTTTTAATTTCTAGTGTTATTTTGAAATGATCTGATTTTCGTCACGTGACAACACGCATATTTATAAAACGATTTGGATGAAACTTGGTGCGTACATAGTACATACCGATGTCTCGACCGAGTTCGTTGGCCAGTTCCATCCGCCATCTTGTTTCAAAATGGCGGAATATTAAATTTTTTAAAAAATTTAAATTTTAAAATTAGGTGAAAAAAGTAAAAAATTAAAAAAGATTTTTCTTTCCTGTGTTTGACCTTGATACAAAAATTCCAGAGCATTTTTTGTTTCATCTATATCTTGAAAAATGGCTTAGTTATAACACTTTCAATTTCCAGTGTGGTTGACATTTTGAAACGGTCTGAAATTTTTCACGCGATAATACGCATATTTATAAACTGATTCGGATATTACTCCGTGTGTACATAGTACAAACCAATGTCTTGACCGAGTTCACTGGCCAACTTTATCCACCCTCTTGTTTCAAAATGTCGGCCATTTAAGTTTGTCAAAAAACTTAGGTTCTTTCTAAAGTATTTATCTTAATAATGAATTCCAGAGTATTTTTGCTTTGTCTTTAACTTAAAAAACGCCTTAGATATAGCAGTTTGAATTTCTAATGTGGGTGACATTAAAAAAAAAATCAATTTGCCTGCGACAGCACTCGTATATATTAATCGATTTCAATATGACTGTGCATGTGCACATGAATTAAGATTTCGACCAAGCTCATTGGTTTGTTTTATCTATCATGCTGCTTTAAAATGGCATACAGTTCATGATATCGTGGAATTTGGTGACCCTCTAAATCGCTTAACATAAAACCAGGTTGAATAAAAGATGACTAATTTCTAAAAATTCTTATTAATATTTAGTATCATTTCAAAAACTAGTATTCAATGTTATAAAATCTGGTTCCACTAATTAGAGCTTTGTATCTTTGAATGATATAACTTAATTTAAAATAAATAAATAAATAAATAAGTATATGATAGCTACTTCTTCCTCCCGGCACTGCCGGAAGGACTTTTTAACTTATAATTTTTGTTTGCACATCATTATACATTTAAAGTATTTTTGACAAACTTGAATGGCCGCCATTTTGAAACAAGATGGCGGTTGGAATTGGCCAACGAACTCTTTCCAGATATCGGAATGTATTAAGTACGCAATAAGTTACATCGAAATCGGTTTATAAATACGCGTGTTATCACGTGACGAAAATCAGATCATTTCAAAATGTGAGCAACAGTAGAAATTAAAAGTGCTATAACTCAGACATTTTTAAAGATACAGAAGAAACAAAAGATGCTCTGGAATCTTTGCATCAAGGTCAAATGCATACAAGAAAAATATTTTTCAGTTTCTCACTTTTTTGCACTTAATTTTAAATTTCTTAAAAAAATTTAAATGGTCGCCATTTAAACAACATGGCGGATGGAAAGGGTTAACGAACTCGGTCCAGGCCTCATTATGTACTATGTACACACCAAGTTACATCCAAATCGATTCATAAATACGTGTGTTATCACGTGACAAAAATCAGATCGTTTCAAAATGTCAGCCATACTAGAAATCGAAAGTGCTATAACTCAGTCATTTTGTAATATATAGACAAAATAATAAGTGTTCTGGAATCTTTGTTTTAAGTTTTAACACATAAAAGAAAAACATTTTTCAACTTTTAATTTGTTTTTGCATTTAATTTTAAATTTTAAATTAAAAAAAAATTAAACGACCACCATTTTGAAACAAGATGTCGGATGATGCTGGCCGACGAACTCGGTCAAGACATTTAGCTGTACTATGTACATACGAAGTTTCATTCTAATCGGTTCATAAATACAATAGTTACAGCATGACAAAAATCAGACATATATATATACATTTCAACATTTGAGCGGAGGGTGGTTTTGGGGTCATGATCGGTGAAAATATACCAAAATTTTCTGGAAGTGCTTTCCTCCGGACGGCTGCAATAGGTAGCTTTTTACTTTTTGTAATGAAAGCTACCTAATAATAATGCCTGGATATCACTATAACAAGAATGCTTGCTTCTACTTTCTTTCTGAGACTGTCAGGCATATGTTTTATCTCAAGAAATTCAGATTTTATTTCAAAAGTCTAGCTTTTCTAAATATATAAAAGTATATTGTATAAAATGTAAAAAATTTAGCTACGGAATATAGCAATTTTAAAGTGAAGAGTTCTTTGATTTTTTTTCGATATCTATATTATAAAGGCCAAACGTATCTGTGAATATCGCATATATTATTTTGCGAATGGCAACACATTCTGCTGCAATTTCGGTCTTGCAATTTTCGCTACTGCAAATTTTACACTTGTAAATATCGCACATTTTAAATTTTTACATCGTTTTATAGAGAAAAAAAATTTACTTTTAAATGCAATTTGTTTGAAAGCTGTATCTCAAATTATTTTAGAAATATTAATTTTTTTTTATAGTTTTTAACAGCAATTTTGTAATTGTGGCAACAGAATCACTCCATTTTCTCTTAAAATTGAAAAGAAAAAAAAGATAGAAATTAAAATGCGTATTATTTCAAAAATATCCTCTGTTATAAAATCCGGTGATTTTCCGTTTTATTTCGTTTAATAATATGGATAATGGAGTTTTACAGTTTTTTCTTAATTTTAGCCCAAAATAATATCTGTTTGAGAGTTAGACTGACCAATATAAGATGTATTACTTACCCATCATACGTAGTATAGGGTAAGTCTTGCAATCGTTTTGAAAATCGAAAAAATTTTTTTGACAGATTTACACGTTTTAGATAGTGGAGATTCCGAAAAACATATTTTTAGAAAAAAAATTTTGCCGTCCGTCCGTCTGTGTGTCTGTGTGTCTGTCTGTCTGTCTGTCTGTAACCGCTCTATCTCCCGAACAAATTGAGATAGAGCCTTGAAATTTTGTATGTACTTAGTATGTAAAAATGGGACGAAGCCTATTTAATATCAGTAACCCCGATTATCCGAAACTATTTTTTTCGGACTCTCGAAAAATTCATTCTGATGAAACGTATATAAAAATTTTCGAATTTTTTTATTTTAAGGAGTGAATATAAAAGGCAATAAAATAACACACATTTTGCATAAAGAACGAAGTCGATCGGATTATTAGTTGCTGAGATACGTGTAATGCTATTTTTCACATTCTATGATTTTTTATGACCCTGTATTTCATTCAAATTTGAATTCAAAGATATATTTTAATTGGAAATGAGACCCTTCATCCGACGCAGTAAATTGCTGGTTAATACGATTATTATTTTTGGAGTTATAAGGATGTTTCTTTTACGCAATCCGGTATTACTTGATTTTGGCGTTTTATTTTAGCCAATTTTTTTAGCCAATTTCTACAAATTTGTAGAAATTGGCTCATCAGCAATTCATTAATAAATCATTACTATGTATATTAAAACTATTTAAATGTGCGTTAAAATTTTTATTTTGGAATTGCGATGCATTTTATAAATAAGTTACACGTGTTTTATTTTCACATTTTCTATTATGCATATGTATGATGGGTAAGTATTACGGTGGCCTCCAACGACTGGTTTTTCACTGTAACTAATTTTGTAGATTTATTATAAATCAAAGAAACAGTTCTTTCTTAAAAAATTTTCTTTCGTCGAATTTCGATGGGTTCCACTTCGTTAATTTAATTTTTCAAATAAGTTATTTAGTCAACAGTAATTAATGTAAAATGAAGAGTAGAAACAATATTAAACGTTTTAATAAAAGGATAAATAATGATTAAATATTCATATAGTTGAAAAATGTAAATAACTACAGCATACATTCAGCGCGTAAGTGCCATTTTTTAGAGGGTTCTTTCTGAAAATTTTAAGTCCAGTTTATTTATTTTTCAAGTAATTTTAGATATTACTTTTGTACAAGAAATCATGGCTTCCACGAAATTTTAATGATCTGCAAAGAAAAGTATTTCAAAAATTAGAAATCATTAAAGGAAATTTACAATAGTTGTTAGGCATTTTTTTGGCTCATTAAAGAGAGATTAAATTAATGCCATTGAACTTTGAAGCAACTTAAGAGAAAAAGAAAAACAATACAACATTCAAATCAAACGTTTGCAAAAGAATCTTAAATTAATTTAAAGTGCTTCTAATAAATTAAATGTCTTTGAAAGAAGTTGTTGCGATTAAATCGTTATTTTCATTATTGTTTAATCTTTATAGGCGGGGAGACGGCAGCACAGATAATCACCTCATCAAGTTCACGGATGAAAATCTAGGATTAGTTAAATCTCGATTCGAATATTATAACGCAATCGGTCTGCCAAGACATATCTTGGTGGAAAACACCTAAAAATCCAATGGAGGATATTCCATCTACGTCATGATCACGTGGTTAAGGCAAAAACTTCTAGTGTAAAGAAGAGAAAGCTCCGTTAGACGCAATGTAAATCCCCACCAGCCAATGGAACAGGTTATGGCGAAAGCAGTATCTGCCTTCCTTCTTACCAGTCAGAAGTTCTTTGGGTAAATTACCGGTACCACGTGACTTTTTACAGCCTCGAACGCAGATTTGGAATATCCTCCATTTTAACGATTGACTCGTTGTAAGTTTACCATTGTGCTTTCCTGCATCGAAAAATGCGAAATCGTGAAGGATTAGGAGCAGGAAAACATAATTGTAAACCTATGAGTCGGCCACAGAAATCGGGTTTTTAGGTCTTTTATGCTAAGATGTGACATGGCAGACCAATTGCATTTTAATATGAAAATCGAGATTTAACAAACCCTAGATTTGCATCAGTGAACTCGATAAGGTGATTGACTGTACTGTTGTCTCCTGGTCTATTATTGTATAAAACAGAAGAATAAGCTTCATAACTTCAATGAGTTTAACAAATTTACCCTATTATACTATAAAAAATATGACTATTTTGCTGCATCCTCACTCCCCCGCTTTTATAGAATATCATTCTTTTGGCCAATGAGAATGCTCCATGATAGCCTGAAGTAGTCGTTTTCTATAAAAGCGGCGGAGTGACGATGCAGAAAAATAGTCATATTTTTTACAGTGTATATGACGACCTCAGAAGCCAAGGGGTACAAGTGACAAAATGTCGATTTGGAGTAAATTGAGTTTAAAGATAATTGATGTTAAATTGGAACATCAATAACAATTGACTAAATTGAAATAGGAAACATCTGCTTGTTGCATTCTAATCTTTGAACTCTCATTTCAATAACTCTTAAAAAAATAGAGTACAATTTTCTTTAAATATGTAATTAATCAATATTGTTTGTTTTTCGAAAAAAGTGGTTTATCTCAATAACTCAGCAAATAATAAGAAAATGACCTATATTTCTTTACCTGAAATGAAAAAAACATATTTCCAGATAGCCTGTGCACTTAACTCAATTTTTTCAATTTTGTCACTTATACCCCTTGGTTTCTGGGGTCCTCATATATAAAGTCCTAGTGAAACGAATTTATGAAACGACTGATTATACTTTACAACTGTTTCTCCTAAAATATGGAACATTTCGGTTTGAAATTAGCACCACTTATCAATATTGATCCACAAATGCAAAAAGTGGTATTAGAATTTTTAAAATTTGAATTAATTTGCGAGACATTAATTTTTTTTTCAGATTTTTATTCCATTTCTCTAATTATGGCAACTAAATTAATTACATTATTTTTCTTGATGGAAAAAAGAAAAGGGATAAACGTAAGGATTATTTGATTTTTTATTATTCGTCATTTTCAACCTGAAATTGAACAAGTTGGAAATTGCACGTGAAGCGTAACAAATGAGGTGCGTTCGTACGATAATGAAGTTTTTAAAATATCACTCTCATAAATCAATCTCATAAAATTGTAAATAGTAAATTACAATTAAAATGCGCAACAAACAATGTTCTCTCTATACTCATTATGTAATGGAATACTTTTGTGTGACCTTGTAAATCAATAACAAAAGTTCTTTGCACAACCGATTATTCAAAATCTATATTATAATATGTACTTTATGATGCATATGAATATTATTATGTTCGAATGAGTGTAATACACTTAAAATGCATTTGAAACTTTTTTTTCCCATTGACTGTAATGTAACGGAATACTTTTGATTGTCCCTGTATTTGATCTATGCATCCTATTTTCAAAAAAATTGAAATGCGTAGACAAAATTATCTAATAAGTATGTAATTTAAATTTCAAACGATTAAAATGCAATTGCAACATTTTGCCCCATTGACCGTAATGTAACGGAATATTTTTGATCGTCCCTGTAATTGATCTATCCATCCGATTCTCATAAAATTTGAAATGGCTCGACAAAATTATGTAATAATTATGTATTTTAAATTTCAAAAGATTCGGTTTGGTAATTTTTGCGTTGTTATATGCGGACAGACAGACAGACAGACGGACGGACGGACTGAACGACAACTATAGGTGCTACGTATTTACATAATTACGAACTCACCTAAAAATGAAATTATGAAAAATAGAAAAAAAAAAATTACAATAAGAATTAAATAATCACGTGTTACAAGTAAATACGGAAAATTACGTCAAATTATTATGCAGAAAATTTTAAGAAAGTGTGAAAAAATTAAAATTATTAAAATTATTACACGTGAAACGCATTTAAATATAATAATTAAATTATATGTGAAATCATATAATGAAGGACACATTAAAGAAATTACTTTCCACTAAATATTTTCCATTAAATATTTTTGTTGGTATCTTTTTAAATTTCATATTTGTAAAATATAAATCAAAAATTTCAAAAAAAATAAATAAATAAATAAATAAATAATGTGATTGAAGTTATTGAAGGTATTTCACAGGATAATCATGTAAGAAATTAAACATTTTTTAAAAATATTTTATAATTATTATAGAATTTAAATTTTCATAATCGATAATTACTTTGTGCAAAATTAATAAGTAAATTTGCTTGTAAAAATATTTTGTTTGAGTAATAATATTTCATAGTTTTATTGTAAAAATTTGGTAAACTTTTGCTCTTCTTAAGTTGCTTTCTCCGATTATTCTTTATTTCATAAGTAATAAATTCTGCAATTTAGACATATTATATATCGTATTTTAATTTAGTTTCATTTTTTCATAAAATTTAGAAACTTAATTAAATATAAGATTTACGTACAGATGGCAGCGCATATCGGAACTCTCCAAAGACTAGTACGGTATATAATTAGATTTTCTGCAGTGTTATTGTACATGCGAAGATTGTTAATACAGTCGACTCTCGTTAACTCGAAATCGGATAATTCGAATCTTCGCTTAATTCGAACTAAATATGAAGTCCCGAAATTTTCAACAGCAGAATAACGTTAAAAATTTTCATTAATTCGAACTCATTTTGTCTTGACTTCGTTTAATTCAAACTAACGAGAAATCCGATTTTTCATTTTTCTCTTCTTTCTCACGGATTTCAGATCATTTGAATAACTTTCTTTCTTTGATTTTTGTGAAAACTGTTTCAAAAAAGTTTACATATAATCCAATGCATTTGATATCCAATTTCTTAGAGCCCCGTCTGTCCATCAGTGACGCTTTAAATTTTTCTTCCATTGTGTTTGTTTCTAATCTTTTAATTAGTTTACGTATTTATACATTCTAATTTAATATTAAGTCATATTATAATGATAACAGACAAAATAAATTAAAAAAAAACTTTAACATTAATCCCTTTGTAATAGCACCATATTGAGCATGTTTTCATTTCATATTTTCCATAATTCGAACTTCGGATAAATCGAACACTTCTTGTGGTCCCGACGAATTCGAGTTAACGAGAGTCGGCTGTACCTGGGTTTTGAACAGTAACGAAAGTAACGAGTAGCGAATACTTTCTAATGGGTGGCGAGTTCG
The DNA here is from genome assembly GCA_964019185.1 of Maratus speculifer. Taxonomy (NCBI): domain Eukaryota; kingdom Metazoa; phylum Arthropoda; class Arachnida; order Araneae; family Salticidae; genus Maratus; species Maratus speculifer. The sequence goes on along the minus strand of OZ025296.1, from coordinate 317,226,002 downwards.
GAAGTAACGATATCATACAGGGATTCATTTTGTCGTTACATTTACAGCACTAGTTGTTAGTGATAATTTTAAAATAGGAACTACTTTCCACTTATTTAACGACTTGCGTACACTACTGTCTAATAAAAAACCTCTACAGATCGGCTAAATGTTGTAGGAGTGTCTAACGAGCAAGAGGTCGAAGTGAAGCGAGGTAAGAAAATTATAAGAAAAGAAATGTTTTTTAGCTGAATTTCGTAATTATGTAAGTACGTTACACCTATATAGGCGTCGTTAAGACTTCCGTCCATCAGTCCGCATATAACAGGACAAAAACTACCCACCCGAAACATTTGAAATTTAAAATATGTAACTGTTTCATAATTTTGTTGAGTCGTTTCATTTTTATGAAAATTGGGTCTATAGCTCAGTTACAGGGATAATCAAAAATATTCCGTTGCATGACAGCCAATGGGAAAAATAGTTTCGAGTGCATCTTAATGATGTTACGCTCTTTCTAACATAATAAAATTGATATGCATGCATGAAGCGTATCCTGAAATATATATTCTGTACGATCTGTGGTGCAAAGAATATTTGTTATTAATTTACAGGGTCACATAAAAGCATTCCATTACATAATGGTACAGGGGGGGGGGGGGGCAGCATTATATGGGACGCGTTTTAATACTTTTTAATTTCACAGATCAGTAAAATCAAAGAAACATATGCAAAGGTATCCAAATACGTTATTATTAGTTAGCGTATGATAATACACTTTTAAAAAAATCCCTGCTGACTTGGACTACAGGCGGAGGTAGATTTCGAAGTTGAGTACTAATTTCACCAATAAAAACTAAATCAAGATTAGAGGTAAACGCAAAACTCTACAAATGAGTATTTTCTACCGCTATTTTAATTCATCATATTTCTAAAAAATATTTTTTGAAAATTATTATTATAAGAGGTATAAAACAGTAATAGATAAATTTTAAATTTTTGGAAAAACCATTAAATTGTTAGAAAACGATGTTTAAAAAAATCAAAATTAAGGTATAGACCAGATTAAGCAAATGAAAAAACATGATTACAGCATTTTATTTAGATTTAATCAAAAAAGGGAATTGGCTTAGGCTGAGGAAGGGAGAATGAAAAGATATTGCTTTTAAAAAGAGTTGAAACCTGATAATACTTATCACAGTCTGAAAAAAGAATGTATGAAAAAGATAAATCTTTAAAATAGTATTAGTTTAAAAATAATTTTAGTGCAGGGTAAAATGCAATTGTTTTTTGACTTTGAAAATACCAGAATTTCTCTTTCCATAATATAGAAGTACGTAAAGTATGGTAAACAATTGTATTATAGGAAAAATAATATATATATATGTAAAATAAGTTGGTGAAAAAATAGCGTTATAAAGCAGCGACAATTTATTATTAAAATCATAGAAAGTGAATGTCTTACACAAATATAGAAATGTGCATGATTATTTAAATTTATTAGAAAAGAAATCAATAATTTAAAAATGAATCCAGAGGAGAAATAGTAATAATTTTATAGCTTTAAAGTTGTGAGACAAATTGATAGAGCAACCGTATTCAGTAAGTAATAATGCATATACGAAAATAAAGATAGATGTTTCAGCTAAGAAGAAAAAAAAGTTATTAAGCATTACTTCTTAGTTGTTGTTGTTGTTATTTTACATTTATAGTTTTAATTTGTTTGTTTAATTTGTAATAATAATAATAATAATAATAATACTGTATTTACTCGTGTATGCCGCGCACGCACGTATAATGCGCATCCCTTACTTTAAGAGGGGAAAATGACGATTTTTTAAAATCTCGTGTTAACACGCATCATGAATTTGATATGCAAATAAATGAATGGTCAAAGGAATTTAAGTAAAGAAAGTCGATAACAAACATTACGTTAGGCCAGAAAATAAGGCGAAATTTCATTTTTAGACTTCGGGTAGGGAGTGCATGACGGGGGATAATAGTGAGTGACGGCAACGATAATTGCTTATTAGTGTTTAAATAACTTTACAGCCAACTCTCGTTAATTCGAAATCGGATAATTCGAATCTTCGCTTAATTCGAAATAAACATGAAGTCCCGAAATTTTCAATGGCAGAATAACGTTAAAAATTTTCATTAATTCGAACTCATTTTCTCTTGACGTTTAATTCGAACTAACGAGAATTCCCATTTTTCATTTTTCTTTTCTTTCTCACGGATTTCAGATCATTTGAATAACTTTCCTTCTTTGATTTTTGTGAAAATTGTTTCGAAAGAGCATACATATAATCCAATGCATTTGATATCCACTTTCTTAGCACCTCGTCTGTCCATCAGTCACGCTTCAAATTTTTTCTTCCATTGTGCTTGTTTCTAATATTTTAATTAGTTTATGTATTTATACATTCTAATTTAATATTGAGTCATATTCTAATGATACACGACGAAATAAATTAAAAAAACATTATGACATTAATTCCTTTGTAATAATACCATATTATGCATGTTTTCATTTCATATTTTCCATAATTCGAACATTTCTTGTGGTCCCGACGAGTTCGAATTGACGAGAGCCGATTGTACTAGCTTTTTTATATAAAAAAGTGTAAGGAGTGAAAAAAAATGCAGCAATATATCTATTCAGTGAGATTTTCTTCTTTTTAATGTCTTCTTTGAATACATTTCTTAATTCATATGTATATCGTGTGATTACTTCAAGCAGTAAGAAATTATTCCGTGTATAGCGCACACCTAGTAATTTTGCCTTAATTTTTTCAAGGAAAAAAAAGTGCGCATTATACACGAGTAAGTACGGTAATCTTTATATATAAAAATCTTCTGTGCGTGTGTATGTAATTGAACTCCTCCTAAACGACTGGACCGATTTTGATGAAATTTTGTGTGCGCGTTCCAGTAGATTCGAGAATGGTTTAGATTCACATTTCGTCGCAATTGATTCAGTACTTTTTTAGTAATTAGGCAAAAACTAATAGTTAGTGATTTTTCGCTAATTAAAAGTGCTATATATATTAAAGAAAGTCAGGATTTCGTATTAATCACAGCACAAAAAAAATCTACCGAACCAAAAATCTTGAAAATTGAGGTAAAAATACTTTTTATAAAATCGAGTGCCGCTAAAAAGGGATTTTCGAAAATTCCACTCCTAAGATGAGTAGAAAAAAGAACGAACTTTTAAAAAATTCCATAAAAATCGGCTTTTGTAGTTATTTTTCAACTGATAACATATTTTAGTGCATTTTTTCATTCTGAATCTAATGGTACTAAGCAAATTCGCTGAATTCCAGTAGTTCGTGAGATAATTCACATTTTCCTAATTTGGAAATGTCTTTGGCGCAAAAACCTGAAATTTTCAATGTTCATCTTTATATATAAAAATCTTCTATGCGTGTGTATGTCACTGAACTCCTCCTAAACGACTGGACCGATTTTAATGAAATTTTGTGCGTGCGTTTCAGTAGATTCGAGAATGGTTTAGATTCCCATTTCGTCGAAATTGATTCAGTGCTTTTGTAGTAATTAGGCAAAACCTAATAGTTAGTGATTTTTTGTTAATTAAAAGTGTTGAATAATTTCGATAAATAGAGTGCGGACGGAATGTCCGAGCGGTCAAAGGCGCCAGATTTAAGCTCAACTTCTCGAAGAAAGAGATCGCGTGTTCGAACCCCGCTCCTGTCAAAAGTGTATGCTTTACAGTAATATAGCCTGTATTATAATTTTGATTAACTGACTTCAGAAAATCGTTAACTTTTAATAAAAAAGAGAAAAATAAACTTTTCTATCAAAAATTGAACCGACTTCAAAAAATACTGAAGAGTGAAAAATAATTTCCTTACGTAATTGTAATAAGAAATTAAATTAAGAGCGTAGTGTTTATCGTGCGTATCACTATATTTAAGTACATTTATTTGATTTTCTGGTGTCGGTGCCAGGAAGGACAACGTGTGTCGGTGACAGGACAACGTCTGTCGGGTCCGCTAGTAGTAATAATAATAATGATAATAACAAATAAAGTAAAAAATAGGAAGTAGAGAGATTTGGCAATGATAAAACAAAAAATGACTCAAGCGCTTCTTTTGACATTAAATAATAATCGAATTTCACTTTAACGGTAAAATGGAACGACTTCTTTGACGCTAAATAGAGTTTTAATTGTTCTGATAATCAGAAACATTCCCAAATATATTTATTAATGATCCACTTTTATTAATTTTTAAGCAAAAGTACAGTATTTAAAATAGGGTGAATAATTGTAAAGGTAAATAATAAATATTATGTCAATAAGACAAAATCTTAATTTATTTATTTATTTTAACTGTCAAAAGTATAAAATAAAAGCATAGTATTAAAGGAGTTATTATGATAATTACGAAGTAAAATAGATTTTATTAATTATTTTTGTTTTAAATATAAATAAAAATTGACAAAAATTTTTTCTAATTATTATTATTACAGAAAGATGCGGAAAAAAATGCATACAATTTTAATAATTTTCATAAAAAATGTAAAATTCAAATTTAGATGAGTAATAGTTAGAAAACATATTTAAAGTTTCAGTATCTTTTTTTTTTTCTATTTAATTAAGGATTGAAATTTGATAATGAAATATTATTAATGTTAAATTGTTTTTAATTTTAATTATTTTTTGTTAAGTGTTTTGTAAATATTGAAACTTAAAAAAAAAAATGAAGGAATGTAAACGAAATTTGTAGAATGAAAGTAGACCTTCAGGTCCATAAATACTTCGGCACTCCTAATAGAGTATGCGAGTTCATCTTCGTGCTAGCCATGAAAAAATAAAATGATACGAATTTGAGGCTATCAACACACATTAAACCAGAAAAAATTGGAAAAAGCAAAGAGATTGAAGTATAATTGAAGATTATATTAGATAGAGAAAAAACAAGTCGGAAATTGCACATGAAGCGTAGCAAATGAGGTGCGTTCGTACTATAAGTTTTAAAATATTCAGATCTTGCTGATATAGTAGAGCGTACTTTGCATACAGTAGGGTGGTCGAAATCTTTGTGTTCCTGTAAATATGCAGGGAGTAATTTTTATTATACTTCATTAACGTATATCTTATTCATAAAATGTGAAGTAGTTTAATATGATTGAAACTCGCCCCAAACAATGTTTCCCCGTATAACATTATTTAGTGGAATACATTTGTGTGGCCCTGTAATTTAAAAATAAATATTCTCTGCATCCCAGATTGTACAGAATGTAGATTTTAGTACATACATCATAGATTCATGTCAATTATATTATGTTCAAATGAGTGTAACACCATTAAAATGCATTTGAAACATTTTTTCCCATCGATCGTAATGTAACGGAATACTTTTGATTTTTACTGTAATTGATCTATGCATCCGATTTTCATAACGTTTGAAATGACTCGACAAAATTATGTAATAAATATACGTTTTAAATTTCAAACGATTAAAATGCATTTGAAACTTTTTCCCCATTGACCGTAATGTAACGGAATAATTTTGATTGTCCCTGTAATTGATCTATGCATCCGATTTTCATAAAATTTGGAGTGACTCGACAAAATTATGTAATAATTATGTATTTTAAATTTCAAACGATTCAGTTGGGTATTTTTTGCGTTGTTATATGCGGACGGACAGACAGACGGACGGACTGAACGACAACAATAGGTGCTACGTATTTACATAATTACGAATGCACCTAAAAAAGCATACCGAAACTAAATATCCAGTTTAAATGGTTTATCAAAAATACCATTGCGTGATTACATGCAAATTTTTCCAAATATATATCTATATACGCATATACAGTCGACTCTCGTTAATTCGAACCCGTCAGGACCACAAGAAATGTTCGAATTATGGAAAACATGCTTAATATGGTGCTATTACAAAGGAATTGATGTTATAGTGTTTTTTAAACTTATTTCGTCTGTTTTAATTAGAATATGATTTAATATTAAATTAGGATGTATAAATACATAAACTAATTAAAAGATTAGAAATAAGCACGATGGAAGAAAATTTTAAAGCGTCACTGATGGACAGACGGGGCTCTAAGAAAGTGGATGTCAAATGCATTGGATTATATGAATACTCGTTCGGAACAATTTTATCAAAAATTAAAGAAAGAAAGTTATTCAAATGATCTGAAATCCGTGAGAAAGAAAAGAAAAATGAAAAATCGGAATTCTCGTTAGTTCGAATTAAACGAAGTCAAGAGAAAATGGGTTCGAATTAATGAAAATTTTTAACGTTATTTTGCCATTCAAAATTGTGGGACTTCATGTTTAGTTCGAATTAAGCGAAGATTCTAATTATCCGATTCCGAATTAACGAAAGTCGATTGTATATGCATATATATACCGGGTGTCCCAAAAATGACTGATGAATTTTAAAATTCAATAACTTGCAAACGGTGACAGCTGTTTAAAAAAATTTTTGCAGGAGGGTTATGTATAATGTCAGGAGTTTTTTACCGTAATTTTTTATTTTAGTTTGCATCTCAAAAAATAGGTGGCGCTGACGGCGATTGAAGGCCAGGTGATCAGTGCTGAGTGAAGCGTCGACCTGGCCTTCAATCGCCGTCAGCGCCACCTATTGTTTGGATGCGAACTAAAATAAAAAATTACAGTAAAAAAACTCCTGACATTATACATAACCCTCCTGCAAAAAAATTTTAAATAGCTGTCACCGTTTGCAAGTTATTGAATTTTAAAATCCATCAGTCATTTTTGGGACACCTGGTATATATATATATATATATATATATATATATATATATATATATATATATATATATATATATATATATATATATATATAATTTATAACTGATATTTATGACAAAAGGAAAGAATTTAATTTTAAAGTTAATACTTTTACTAATTTTAAATCATGTCTTCATAATTCTGTATATCGTAATATAATACTTAACCATTTATATAGAATAAAATGTCTATGTTCTTCCCATTTAATTAATACTAATATTAAAAAGCTTGTATATGATGCTATAAATAATGGTTATCCTAAAAAATTCATATATTCTTTAATTTATAATTAGATATTACATGATCTTATAATTAATTCTTTGCATAAAAAATGTATAAAAAAAATTATAAAACATAAAAATAATAATAAAAAATTAAAAATGTTAAAAAGTAATAAAAATATATATATATAGGTTGGTTGGGTGGGTAGATGTTAGAGTACGGAGAAGGGTGGTGTTGTCTGGATAAAAACGCAAAGGTTAATTATTTATTTAAAAAAAAAAATTGAGAGTGGGTTATTTATTTTAACATAATTTTTAAACTGTTTAATTTACACCAATATATGGATATTCGTCTAGTTATATCTATAGTTAAATAGCTATATTTTAAATATCAAATTATTTTTAATGTTATTGATATAATTTTTGGTATTATTATTAATAATATTATTACTATTATTATTTATTTATTTATTATTATTATTATTATTATTATTATTATTATTATTATTATTATTTTATTATTATCCTATATTAAGATAATGAGTTTTTACCATGTAAAGTCACAATAAATGTTACTGATTAAAGTAACAATAATGTATTTTAAGTTATATGTTAATATGAATGTTATCTCTTAATTCTAATTTTAATCATTTTATTAATTAAATTTTATGTTAATATCGATTATTATTTTTTCCGGTTCAATTATATTTCCATTCAGCTTTATCTTTTTTGTTTGTTATGGATAACTATTATTTTTACTTACTTTCAACTCCTTTTTGTAAAATATCTTTGTTCCTTGTTTAATAATTTGGTTTTTGTGTGATGGTAGTCCCAAATTCGTATTGTTTTGCTTTTTCATGGCAAATACGAAGATGAAACCACACACTCCATTTGTAGTTCCAAAGTATTTGGGACCTGAAGATTCTGCTTTGGTTCTACAAATTTCAATTGTATTCATATTATTCTTTTTTTCCTTCCATGTTCAATGTGCTATAAGTTATTATATTCAATGGTTAATTTCAAATGGTTAATATTGTTTACTATAATTCAATTTAATTCTTCGTTTTGGTTTATTGTTTTATTGATAAAATCCGTTGGTGAATCTTGTCTACTTTTAATGGTATTATATATATATATATATATATATATATATATATATATATATATATATATATATATATATATATACAGTATTCTCGCTGACATTTGACCAACGTTAGTAATTTGACTAATTAAAAATAAAAAACATTCGCCAAATGAAAAAAGTATTAGCCAAATAGATTTGCCGTGTAGCACAAAAAAATTTATCTTTAATCCTTTAATGTACCCCCTTTTTTTCAATATGTAAAAAAAAGAAAAAAACCCTTAGTTTTTATAACTACGACAACGATTATTAATCTGGTTTTAACTATTCGCTACAAATATATTACAAATGTGTATATATGCATATGTATGGAAAAAAAAAGAAAGAAAAAGCAAAAATTGAGCACTAGCAATTTGGCGAATCGAATCGCTTGTTTACTCTTCAAATGAAGAATTTAGTCGGAATTTGGCGCAATGGCGAGCGACAGCGAGACCACTGTATATGTATATATTGTATGCATGTATATATATTATACATTTATTTTCAGAAAAAAATGAATGAAAAGTAAAAATAAATAAAAATAAGTAAATCTTTAGTATTTTTCTGAAGTTAAATACTGAAATTTGATGATAAAATATTATTGGTACAAAAGAATTCAAAATCAAAGTACCTGATTTACGAGTACCTGAATCAAGCACTTTTATAGAATGAATTCTGAATCAAGTACATTTTAAATTACTTTATTTTATATTTAGCCCTCAAATGCTTTAGTTTAAGTTAATCAATAAAACGAGGATATTTTTTTACATGATTTTTTTGATAAATTAAAATGCATATTAAAAAATGAAATGCATAAAAAAATATATAAATATATCTATATTATATTGTATAATATATATAATAAAAATAAAAAATTATAAATAAAAAAAGTTTTATTACTTATTTTCCGTTCTGAATTTATGGAAATTTATAATTACAACCTTTTTTATTAATATTATCACTCTAACACCCTTTAAAAAGGTGTAAATCATTTAAAAAATTTCCTGTCGATATTTTGAAGCATTTGATCTTTTTTTTAAATTTAATTTTTAAGATATATATAGTGAAAAACAACAAGATAAGTCAATTTTAGGCTTTTCTTTAGTTCTCAAATTTTTGAATAAACTCTAAATTCTCTGAAAAAAAAAAAAAAAAAAAAAAAAAAACTCGAGCTCATTTTTTTAATTATAAGAGTATTTTTTTTTTAAATTAATGTGAATGGAAATAAACTTTTAATTTTTTTTATATTCACCAATCGGAATCCTGTAAAAAAGTTTTAATATATCGCAACTTTTAATTATTTTGATAACCAAAACATGACCAAATAATTTGTATTCATTAGGGAAAAAAACTGTTTCAAGGTGGGAAAAATTGCAAAAAAAAAAAAAAAAAAAAAAAAAAACCTTATTATAGATACAAGAATATGAAAAAACTTTGATAAGCTATCATATTAAAAAAAAACCTTTTGTAGTAAAGTATAAAAATATTACGATAAGTTATTATTTTTTTTTTATGTGTCTTTATATAGATTTGCATGCAATTTTATGCGAATTAATTTAGAGAAGCATGAAGATTGTCGCCGTTCAGCAATTCTTGAAATAAATTTTAATCATGAAATATCCATTTTAAATGTACTTATGTACTAATTAAGTACATTTTTAGTACATTTAAAATGTACTAATGTAAGCGTGTTTTTTATAAGAAAAACACGCTTAAATATTTTTTATTTATTTAAAATAGAGGGGTAGTATAAGGGGTAGTTACTAGTAATTAGGGGGGAAAATATTCAAGAAACAAGAATAAGAAAAAACTTTAATAATTTATTCATATATAAAACAACCTTTTGTAGTAAAGCATAGAAATGTAACGGTAAGTTACTTTTTAATGTTTTTCTAAACGAATTTATATGAAATTTTGTGCGAACCAATTTAGAGAAGCATAAAGAATGCCTAAGTAGTATGTTCAGTAATTGTTTAAAATAAAATATAATCATGAAATATTCATTTTAAATATACATTTAACTTTTAATTATTTTGAAAACAGATATTTTGCTAAATAATGAGAGGTTAAATAGAAACTTTGTTGGATAATAAATAAAATAAAATAAATTAAAAATAATAATAAAAAAAAGATGTTTCGGTAAATTATTCAAAAAACAGAAAAAGAAAAATTATATATATATATATATAAATATATATATTATTTATTTTCCCATGTGAGTTCATGAAAAAAAATAATAATTACGCTTTTTTTTATTAATATTATTGTTCTAACACCTTTTACAAAGTGTAGATAATACTAACTGTATTAAAGTATTTAATACAGTTACTTTTAATACTAACTGTAATAAAGTATTTAAAAAAAGAAATGCATAACGTGCATAGCTTAAAACATGCCAAATAATTAATTTTCAGCGTAAAATAAATGCAAATTTCCCTCCCTTACCTTGAAAGCCATGCTGGAAAAAAAAGAGATACAAAGAAGGGTAAGATGATGGAGAAACGGGAACAGTTAAA